>CM060952.1:60270716-60980716 GCA_030765055.1 Mantis religiosa | reverse complement strand
CACAGCAGAGGTGGACGATCATCCAACCGATAAGGGGAGGAGATGTGGTTAGCATCTCGGCATCTCCCAGTAGGAATGTTGGTTTCCGTGACCAGGGCCGCTTACCTAACGTAAGCTCCTCACTTTCCTCACGATGCTGAGTGGGCACCGGTCCTATACCCGGGACCTAAAATCCGCACCCCATGGGTGAGATCGAACCCGGGCCGCTTTCTGTGGCTAGGGACCAAGGCATGCTGCCTTAGCCCGCTACGCCACGGCGCAGGACACATGGGCTCATTAGCCAAAAAGAAATAAATAAAAAATAAAAAATAAGAGGAGGATGAAGATAATTGTATTTAAGTATATATAATTTGTTAATAAATAACAACTAAATTGTATTTGTAATCAATAACGAAAACACCATGGAATTTTATAAAGACTGATACAATATTTTAATTTTTATATTAAAATGTTTACTTGTAAATAGGTGGGAAATTAATTACGAAAGGTAAGTTTGGAGCCTGAAATATAAAGGTAAAGTAGGTACATACTCCGAAGAGGATCGCCCGCCTCGGTAGCGTAGATGGTAGTGTGTCTACCTCACGTTCAAGAGGTCCTGAATTGCAATCTCGGTCAGGGTGAGTTAGCTGGATAAGGTTATTCCGGGGTTTTCCCTTATCCTTAAAGACGGATATTGGGTACCTCTAAGCTCCATGGACCCCGGACTCATTTGAACATAATCGTCCGATATAACTTAACGTTGGAGGACTAATTACAAAAAAAGGTGACCTTATAATTTGAGCAGACAATGAGTAGATTATTCGTCCGTTTGTATTTGTATCGTGACACCTGGAAGAGCAAAATGATGGAAGAGACCTGAAGGGCAATCAGATCCCGATGTAAAGGATTACTAACTTTTCCATTACGAACGCATCCAACGCTGCCACAAGTCCCTACCCTTCAGTGGTCGCCCATACGGAACTGGGTCCTGACTGGTCAGTCCCAACCCACAACGGGAAGAAGCCTTTAGAGAACACACATCCAGCTCCCGCCAAAAACCGGCGTTTGGTGTTACAATCTCGAAACAGGTAACAATGAAGAGAGTAGTGGGCAGGAAATGAATACAGGAATGGCGTAGTAAGAGCAACCAACGTAGTAGCCCTCTCCTACAGACGTTGAGAAAGGACGTAAAACATCCGGATGATCGCCGGATTTCAAACCCGGGATCTCCATAATACGAATCACACAGATTATTTATTTAGACAACGCCTCACTCGGTAATTGCTCCTGAAATACCATTGCACAATTCAGAAGTAACTAATACTAATTTTTATTGAGACATATTCAGTGCACCTTCATTATAAATTTTAATTAACTTGAACAATAAGGACCAGTACAGACAAAACACATATTAATAAAACTAATTAACCGCTCCAGTTGTCTTCTAAAAAGCAGAACTGCTTACAAGTAACATCCCCTGGATATTGTAATCAGTTGAAAACATTACCAATCGAACTTCATTTTTATTCGCATTTCATTTCATGCCTTTATTCTCACTAATGTTGATGCTTCTTCTCTTTGTATTGTATACAGAGCTGTGATAGCTAGGCTATCCATCATATAACTAATTAAAATAGGTCACGATTCTAAAAAAACTTTGGAAAATACAGAAGCCCTGAAGAGCCTTCTATTCAGTAATTATTTAATATTCCATTTCAAAGCAGTTATAAAAAGGGCAACACGTTCGAGATATTTCTTTTTGACTCCCATGACTACTTTGCCATATATTTTTATTTTATTACCTTTTGTCATACCTTTATAACCCACTTGCTAGTTCTTGGTTCATGTTATTACAGTAATATACTATTAATGAAATGTGCTTCAAATGTTTCTACTTCTGCATTATGATTGCAGTTTATGGTAGGAAATATACTTATAATTTTCTGCATTTTAAAAGGCTGTGATAATCTTTTAAGTACTACGCTTCCATAGAGTATATTATTGAAGTAAAGAGAACACACATAGGACAACGGTAAACGGCATTTAGAGCAGATATACATTTTATTTTTCATCCACAAGGTTTGTTTACATTTTCACTACGAACATATGGACGCTTTTTGATAAATACAAACCAATGCGGGTCGTTTTAATGCTGGCACCGCAAGAACAAATGAGCACTGCTTCTCTGACCATAACTATATCTTACCATTTCTAGGATACTTCATGGTGTCATGTGATATTTTATTGGCTAGTGTTATACCTTTTCTGAGTATCGGACCAATAAGAGCACCTATGTCAGTTCTGTCCACTTTCTGGCTAATTTCGAAGAGGTAGCGAAGAATGATCACCTCCCTCATCTGGAAAAAAAGAAAGAAAAAAAAAACAGAAGAAAGAAGCGTGAAAATTCATGTTCTTAAAGCGGGTACTGTCAATACGTTTCTTTGCCCTTCCCCGCACTAAGACACAATGTTTTGATCTGTACCTATAGCATTACATCTGTTTGTCGATACAGGAGTCATTAATGTACAAAATAACTATTTTCCCGCGTGGAGTTGCTGTCTCCCATCGAGTGCCTCCCTAGTTAGATAGAGGAAAGCACACTAGATATGGTGGGTATAGGGGAAACAAAATACCCGGGTCAGTCCTAAACTAGTATCTGCTGCCTTACAGAGAGACGTTGGCTCGTCGAAGCCTAGGAGAAGAAAACTCTGAATAGAAAATAACTTGGCCCTCCAGGTTGGGAGTTGAGCTTACGGCCGGCAACCCCATCTTTAAAACTTTAATCGCCACGTATCCTGGTCGAGAAAATGGAACCGGACGGAAGCCTAGACAACGAAATTGGTTACGGACTGAGACACTGAATCTTGGAACATGTAATACAAAAAGTCTAACAGGAAAACTAGAGGAAATATTGGGCAAGATCAGTAAGAAGAATCTACATATGTTAGTGTTAAAAGAGACAAAAACGAAGGGGAAAGGATTTTTAAATTACAGGTGATTATATCCATTTATACATTAGAATAATTAAGGAGAAAATTGAGAAACCAATAAAGAGTTGGGAAAAAATTAAAGAAAGCATCGTAGAGGTGGTCATCCAAATGTTTGTATCCGAAATGTTAATTATTGGAATTTATTTGCCTACAGATGCTTCTAACCTACTTATAAAAGATGTCAACTTTGAACAATTAGGAACAGTTATGGATATGTGTAATAATAATCAGGAGCGTTTTGTTCCTGGAAATTTATACAGTAGAGTAGGGACAATAATGAGAGATCGTACAGAATGGTCATTTGGAGAAGTATTAATAACATGTGAAATGCAAGAATGCCAATTATGAATTCGTATGCCCCACAAAAGGAGATACATACGCTTACATGGGTATAGCCCATAGGATTAAAATCTGTAATTGATTATGTTATCGCAAAAAGAACCGATGTTATACAGTTTTAAGCGGAGTGGTATGTAGCACTGATCTTTTCTTGGTTCGTGCGCAAATAGATTTGAGGAGTAAGATTTAAGGAGTCAGTACAGCACGATGGATTGTTATTGAAGAAACGACGTTAAATGGTAAGCCTTATTCAAGACGAGAGTTTTATAGAGTTATATAAAATAGGGTGAAACAAGAACTGAACGTAGGAAAGACTGGACGGTGGAGGAAATATATAACCATATTAAGTCCACGAAGCTGCTACCGAAGCGCATGGATTTGAAAGAAAATTGAGCAGTAAGAAGTCAGACTGCATAGCGGGAGAAGCTATTGAAGTAATAAAAACGAAGATGACATATACCTATACAATTTGGCTTAGTTCAAGAAAATGTAAAAATTTATAGAAATACCGTGTACTTAAGAAACAAGTAAAGTATAGAGTTAGAAAATAGTAAGAAGATTCTTCGAATAGTTTTCTCGGAGATTGATCATTCATTGGGATATAATAGATCAGTTCAGCAGTGGAAAGTGACCAGACGAATGAGTGCGTCCACAAACAGGTGACAGTTGGTATCATTTCTATGTCAACCTAGGTGAGGTACCTTGAGGGACTATTACTGGAAGATGCAAAACAGTTTGCAGAGGAAGCTAAATATAACGACACTCTGAGTAAGAGTACTATAAAATCAATCATTGAAGATGAGGTGAGTAATACCTTAAAATGATCTGGAAATGAAAAGTCTCCGGCTGGTTAGTCTGGAGATGGGATGGCTGGTAGCTCCTTCTCTGGTGTTGCTCCCTTTTGATTGGCTTGTTTTGTGTTCTCCTCTTAACTGATGTTTGTGACCTTGGATGAATGGACATCATCGTTGAATCCTAGAGTACTTTCTTTCATGTTTAAATTATTAAGATGCTTCTAAAATTCAATTACTCCTCTCTGTAATCGGTATGGTAAAAGAGTTCTCGTATCTTGGAGCTAAAATAATTAGCTCGACCTCCGCTTCAAATGTGTGTTCGGTGATGATGGACTTTTAAGTTTGTCCCAGATGGTTCACGTTTGGTTCATGTTTGTCCCAGTTCACTGTATTTATTGCATATAGTTATGCTATAAATTACAGAAAAGTATATATTTAATATGTCATGTTCTGCATGCAGGTGCCACATATATAGATAGACTCAGTATCAAATTAAAAAGAAATCTCCTGCCATTGTTTCTAACAAATAACAACTTTCAGTTGTTGGAAAATTTTAAACAGATTTGATCTGTGTTCCAAAAAAGGAGAGAAAGTTACATGGAAAAAAAATCTGTGGCGGAAAGATATTCAAAAGGATCGACGCCACATTTTATGTCTTTTGATGATCACAATTTAAAGAATTGCTCGTTTTCCATACGAGTATTACCTTCGATGACCAAGCGGGATGGCTCAGGCGGTTTTGTCTGTGGCCCGTATTTGGGAGGCCCGGGTTCGATTCCCGTGGCAGACCTACCTGATCCATAGGCTTTTTCGGGGGGTTTCCCGGGTCGCTAGGCGAATGCTGGGTAGGTTAATTACACATCCCGAATTTCCTGTCCCTCCATTTCGTCTCCATTGTCATTTCATAACATCTCTCATCTGGTGGTCTCTTTCAGGATAGAAGTGGCGGCGGGTGTCTCGGCGCTGCATGGCAGGATGATATGCTCTGAGTAGAACTACTTTCTTTTCCGGTAGTTCGGTTGCCGGACCCCGCTACTCTGCTGGGACCATTTCGGGACCGCCAGCCAGGGACCTTTGGAGCACGGGTTGCCTGCCTGGGACCATTAATGCTGCTCGGCTGCTAGGCTCGTTTCCGTCCCACTGTGGGGGAGCGAGTTTGTTGTCCTGGCTATCGGGGGAAGTCTCTATCCAAGTAAACTGTAGGAATCCTGCCCTCAGTACTGTCGTGGCTCCTTGGGACGGCCACGCTCTGTCTCCTTCACGTCATCCTTCCTCCCGGGGGTGCCCCCACTTAGGGACATAGGAACAATGGGTGGCCTACTTACCGAATCCTCTACGTAATGAAATCCTTTGACGAAAGCTTAAATATATAGTTAATGCAACAATTCACAAAACATTCGACAAATTAGAAGACAGTAGCTGGCGAGTTGGACTACACAATCCTTCAATATTAAGAATATGTTGAATAGACTACATACTTTTAAAGACTCAAGAAGAAATTATATTAAACGTCTTTTATGATGAAAAATTAGCTTAACATATTCATATTGTTTGTAATCGTTAGCATTATCTAGGTCAGAAATAACGGGTCAGTCCTCCTCTAATGCGCAAATGGATTTTGTATAATAGTGCCTCTGGTTAGTTAAAGTAAAAGCGTGATTCTTGCGTGATTGAAAATTCTCTCATACACGTGATACACGTGGGGTAAATGCTTACATTTCAGTTTGAAACTTGCCACCAGACTTTTTTTTTAAATTTACGCCCTCCAACGTTGTCATATCGGAAGATGAATGGAATGTGTGAAATGATACTCAAATGAGCCCGGGGTCCATAGAGCTTAGAGTTACCCGACATTCGTCTTTCAGGATAAGGGAAAACCCCGGAAAAATACCTTATCCAGGTAACTCACCCTGACCGAGATTCGAACTCGGGACCTCTTGAACGTAAGGCAGACTACGCTGCCATCTACGCTACCGAGGCGGGTTGTCACCAGACTGCGTAAGTTATGGAACAAAAGTAAAATATAAGTGGTACATGATGCAATCAGTTTGTGAAGAAATAATATTTATTAGTTATGCTACTGATGGTATTTTCCTTCAGAAAATCAAGAATAATAAAAAACAACGCCAACAGGAACTGTACATCTGGTGGTAGAAAGGGGAATGTATGTTTGGTGGTAAAAGCAATTCTTTGATTTTTTGCTTACTTGGGATTTCAAGAAAATACAATTATGCACACAAAAAATTTGTGATTAACAAATCCAAAGATGGTTTTTCTAGAACTTGATATACGAGTTTTAAGTAATTTTCTCCTTCTTAGAAAAATTAGAACAGTGATTTTTTTAAGTTAATCATGAATACTTTTTAATGAAGATACATACCAAGAAAAGCCGAGATACAGAATGAGGAGAGAATACCAAATAAAGGGATCTAGCATTCTCCAATCCTATTAGGACCAGTAACACTGTATACTCTATTTTTATTTTCTTCAGTCACTTTAACAAAATGATTGTAAATGGCATAGCTGTGCTTAGGTCAATGACAGCACCGAGACAAGTAAGTTTTGGTGTTTATGCTTTGTTTTCCTAGTCTTTCGCTATCGTTATTTTTAATTAGCTTATTGACAAGATGCTAAGTAAAAATAATAATTAGCACTTAAAAAGATAAAGCACTTTATATTTCAAAAACAGTTTAAAATATATTTGAAGAACCCCTTTAATTTTACTTTCACGAAAAGAATGGTTTAACTTATCGAATTAAGTCTGCGCATTGCTTCGGAGCGCCAACATGAACTAGTTTACTGCAGTTTTGTTTACTTACAAATGGGAACTATAAACCAAAACTCTTGAGGTTTACTTGGAATATTTATTTTGTAAGAGTGTAAGAGTAGTGTGTTACTTTATCACTAAGTCCCTTTGGGTTTTGTAGAAATTGCTGCAAAAATACTCTTAATTCTTGAATATGTGTTTTTACAGCGAATTCACTTACTTAGGATTTTGTAATAAACTAGGGGTTACCGTGGTGGTTCGCTTCTCATCCAGGGTTCGATTCCAGGAAATAGCATTTGAGTTTTGTGGGAGGGTCTGGGCGACGCCTGGACGGATTTTATCATGGTTCTCCGGTTTTCCTCCATTCATTCCACTAACTGTTTCATATTCACCTTTCATATGTCTGCTTCAAGTTCAAGAGGTGCCAGTTTGAATCTCGGTCAGTGTGAGCTATCTGAAAAAGGTACTTTTCCGGGGTTTTCTCTTATCCTGAAAGACGAACGTCGGGAAATTCTTAGCTCTCTGGCTCATTTGAGCATCATATCATCCATCTCATTTTCCTTAATCTCATTTATGGCTTAACGTTGGAGGACGTAAAAATCACCTTTCATATCACCTCCATTCTCACTATCATACCAGGCTTCGTCCTGGCTATTCTCTCCAATCCAGAGTTTGTATGTTCCTTGACAGGTCTCTGACACCAGCACTGACTTATAAGTCCTGAAGAGTGTAAGTCCTCCACATGAGGAGGGTAAACAGAGACAGAAGAAAGTGTAATAAGGTATTGATTTGTTGTATCTAACTCTAGGGAAGGAGTGAAATGAGTGGGCACTGCAGTTCTGTCTCAGGACAAGAGCAAATCACTGGGAACTATGGTGGTACCAAACTGTCTCAAATCAGAACGGAACGTCACTAAGTTCGCATTGTGGCTCAGTTAAGAACATGTCACTTTTAAGCAGTCAGAATGCTCCCTTCGATTGTTTCTCATTGTCGGCCTATCTGGCTTGTTAGATTTATCTGAAAAGTTAAACACGCATATTTAAAATAATTTTATCCATATTGGGGGCAATAATTTGAAGAAAAAAAAACGCACTAAACAAAATATATAGTTCGAGCCCTCTGATTTTTATACTAGCAACAGATAATGCAAAGGAATGTAATAACTTTAAAAACAAGAGAACAATAGAATATTGAAATATAATGCCCTATAGGACGATATAGTAATAATGGCAGAGATCAACACCACAGTGCATATGAAGCAGAGAAATCAGGGTATAAAGGAAAGAACAGTGAAGGAAAGTCACAGAAAAGTAGGGAAGAGAAAAACAAGGTTAAATGAAATAGAAATAACAACAAAAATTTTAGAATATGTAACAGTGTATAAATATTTACCAACAATATTCAACAAAATGAGGAAAGTAAATAAGGAAGGACAGTAAAATAATGTGAGAAAATAATATTTACTACTTAACTGACAATGCAATAATAGGAAAAACATAAAACAGAAACACAATCCAAATTAGAAATACATTAAACCACATTCGAATCTGCTTTGATATACAGTTCGGAAAGCTTGTGTAATAAAACAAAAACAAAGTAAAAAAGCTGCAACGAAAATAAATCTTCCTAGGAACCTAAGTAATCATAAAACAAATGCAGATCAAGAATGGTTGCAAAACTAAGGGAAGTATTCAAACAAGAGCCAATGAGATAACCAGAAAGAAACCGAGTTAATACGAACACGTCAATAGAATGGATCAAAAACAAGATACATAGCAAAATGTTAAATGTAATGGAGAAGCAAAAATAAGCAGGGGAAGAACCAGATAACATTGATGGAGATAGTATAAGATTAGAGAAAAAGGAAAAGGGAAATAAAAATAATTGCTTTGGACTCAACAATATTGAAGGATGTTTATTAAGGATTCGACGCTATCGCACATGCATGGAAGATTAAGTTAGGTGTATTAATTGGTAGTTTGATGATTTAAAAATGTATATAGAAGTCCGAAAGCTTCCCAACACTCCCTTTTTAAAAACAAATCTATATATAATCTTTTGATGTACCATTAGACATAACATTTATATTCACCTAAAATGCCAGTGTTTTTTGTGTCATATCTGCTGTGGCACCAGTAATTCGTCAGGGTACACTCCACCAAGTTTGTGGTATAGTTTTCGTTGGAACCTACTATGCCATTGTTTTAGCACCCCGACACTTCTCTATTGTATGATTTGGGCTGCGTGAGGATACTTTCTGTTGATAGTCCCTTCAGATGTTCAATGATATTAAAATTGGACGATTTTCTGGCCAATCGGTTCAAATTATGTTAAACTGATTTTAGTGAAGTTAATAGTCGCTCTCCCAGTGTGTAAGTTTATTCAATGATACATTAAGATGACTGGCAGAGATCATCCATATCTTGCTTGAAAACTGGAAAAATTATATCTCTACGATATTCGAAATTTTATTTTGTAGGGTAATATGTAATGATATTTTCTATACTGCCACCACAAACATGATTTTTAGGAAAAATGTTGGAACAAGACTAATGAAATAATAGGAATTCAACAGTTTTCTTCTGTTTTTGTTTTGGATTTTCAAAAATACTTTTTTAACCACCCCCCGCTAAAATAGGTGCTCTGTTTACGATGTGCATGTGTGCACAGGCATTATTATTCAGCTCCATTTGGATTGTGATTAGTAAAAGCTTTCTTCATCATTATTTTTCAGAATTTAATACAAGCAGTAATTTATTTGACATAGTAGAGGCTTTGCTGGGTTTCCGTATTCATTCCACTCCAACTACTGATTGTACACGACGTCTATTATTCTTCCCACGATTTGGGAATTCTGTGAAATTCTATTTCCTAACAGCTTTCATGTCAATCACTCTGTCTTTGCACTGCGATGTTATCGTTTTCTTTGTGCCAGGATCATTATTTCGGTCTCCATTCTTTACATGACGCCCCCTTCTGTTGTCCACTTTCGTACACAGTTTATCTCCAGTTATCCTCAATTTAGACGACGAGCTATTTATGGATAATATTGGGAAATAACCGTTTAGGTCGAGGCCGTTATATCTGCACAATGAAAATTAACAGTAAACACTCCAGATATTGGTGATGATAATGATGATATAAGCAACTATTCGGAATGAGATAGATAGAGAAACACACACACACACACACACACACACACACACACACACACACATACACACACACACACACACACACATATATATATATATATATATATATATATATATATATATATATATATATAAGTAGTATAGAATTGAGAGAATCAGCACAGTGTAGATAAGATGTTGAACTCTCCTCTGTGTTAATATATGAGTGATGTAGAATGCTCATTGATTTAGAACTCTCCTATATGAAAATCGAGTTGTAAAAGAAGGGGAGTGTTGGCGTAGTGCCGTTCTCCCCTGTGCAGTGAGATGTTTTTGAGGGTTGGGATGATGATGATGATGATGATGATGATGATTGTGTGTGTGTGTGTGATGTGTAATGTGTGATGGGTGGGATGGGTAACGGGGGGGGGGGGGGGTTCCGGGGATGTTTGAATTAAATGTGAATTCATTTCGATGTGTGTGTGCTTGAACTCTCATGTATGAATATCGAAGTCTAGGGTTCGATATTGTGATGGGGCGGGGTGGGTAACGGGGGTTCCGGGGATGTTTGAATTAAATGTATTGATAGTAATTCTTCGATGACTGTGCTTGAACTCTCATGTATGAATATCGAGTCTAGGGTTTGATATCTATTACGTTCAGTGCTTCGATGTCTGTGCTTGAACTCTCATGTATGAATATCGAGTGTAGGGTTTGATATCTATTACGTTTAGTGTATGATATATGATGTAGTATCGTTAATCTTTAGATAAAAGAATATCGAGAGAATGATTAGGTATGTTTACTGGGAGATATTTATGAAAATAAATGTAATAAGACATTCTGGTAAGGGGTGTTCCCTATGCAGAATCTCTCCTTGAGCTATTGTATCCAAGAGCGATGTAAAGGTTAAGAAAAGGTTAAATTCCATTCCCACATCGAGGTACGAGAAAATATAAATCTATTCCACATTGAAGTATAAGGGTGATGACGTGTTGTCATTCCTCAAGATTTGTGCATATGTGAGTAAATCCGAATTAACAGGTCTCACCCTGTCCCGCCAGCTCGGGAACGAACGTGTCCTCACTTCACACAAACCCTCCGTCCGTTAAGTACAATCGACGATAGGATGGGGAGGGGGGAGAAAGGTATGATCACGTTTCATCACCCATCTGCTCACTCGGGAACGAATGCATTCTCACTTCACATCGCAACGTCAAGATGAGTGGAACAACAACACCTATCATTGAAAGTGATACCAGATTCTGGGAGAATCTACGCAATTTCGAAGATTTGCAAAAGCATTGGGTTGAGCACCACGATGAAACGTGTGATGGAAAGATGCATCAAGTGATTTGCAAGAATCCTTCCCATCATGATTCGATCACATCTTATGCTCAATGCGGAAAGAATTGTAAAGTGTACCTCGGGTAAGTAGAATTATAATTGTGTGTTAACGTGAAAGTGTTGTTATGTGTTAGATAACTAATGATAAATATGTTTATTTCAGTAAAGCCCAAAGTGAAGATGTGGCATGCCAGTCCGAACAGGATCAAGGTGAAGATGTGTGCGGTCCGTACAATGATCGTCCGTTTAAGGATATCGGTACATCGAAACCCGAGGAGGAAGTCATAGAAAAGTGAGTATAAAATAATAAGAGTTTTACGTTAACAAGTGTATTAAATATTCACGATGTTGAGACAGTTCGTGTATGTCCGCAGATCCAGTAAGAAAGGAGACAAGAAAAAGAAGAAGACGAACTGCAAACCGAGAATCGTCAAAGCCAAGAAGACGTTCGATCAAGACAGTTTCATCATAATGATGTTCGAACCCTTCACACCCTTCGCAGAAGAAGTAGAGGAGGAAGTTGCGAGTGATGGTAAATAGTGTGTGCATGAACGATAACGACATCTCCATCAGCATTGACTTTCGTGTGAACATAGGATTATACAATGAACTCCCATCACTTTACATTAAAGACACACATGACGATACGTTTGTGTATATTACAAAAGAGGATTGGGAGGTAATAATGTCAAATTTGTGTGTTTTGGATACGTATCTGAAAGATGGTAAGCATCCATGTGCACCGTACAGTGAAAATATAATATATGCATTTAATATAATGTTATGCATGAATAAGATGCAAGAAATAACGTTTGTGAATACATGTTTAAATGTGGGCAGTATAAATCTGAATAGTACTGCATTCAATGGACTTAAAAGACTAATTCCATATATTGAAAGAAATTTATATCAGTTGTATGATATTCATAAATCATTATGTTCATATGATGCAAAAAGCAGGAGTGCAAGGAAGAGGATATTGGAGATGTATGTTAAAGTCAATAAAAAGATAATTTGAATTTGTAATGTTTTATTTATTACACCTATATGATAGATTGTACAACATGAGTTAGTGGTTTATAAGTGAATAATTTATCATGAATAATTAAACAGAATAATGAAGTTTGTGCAGGAAAATTTGACGATGCTTGAACTTCCAATCTGACATTCACTGCCCCCGTCACAGTATCCTCAGGTTGATGAGAGCAATCGATGACGAATAGCGGTGCATATTTCAGAAAGTCGTTCCTTTTCAAAAGAGGGTAATTCTCCTTTCCATAGTAGGATGATTGAAATTTGGAATATTGATCATACAGAGATGCAAATTTCGAATTGGCGAAATCCAAATTCATATCGTGATAGGGGTAAGATTCACTGTTGAGATAAAGTTTCAGATTGGTGATATTACAATTATCAAATAGAGAAGCATCCTTAGCGAGATGATTCAATCTATCCACTTGTGCACCGACTATGACGAAACGTGGTTTTTCAAGTTTAGTCGTGGTTGCAATGTTCCATGTGAACGCTTTAGTTTGAGGTACAGCAGGTTGAGTGTGAAGGTCCAAGGTTCGAAATGCGACGTGTAGAGGTTTATCCGATTTGACGAGTTTAAGTTTATTAACTCGTTCAGAATCTGAAAGTCGAAGTACAGGCATCCTCCATTCGAGTCTAGTTAGTTGTATGGTTGTAGGATCGTTTCCAATGATACAATTATTAGAATCCTTAGATATAATGAGAATAAGTTCAAACTTGCTATTAAGTATGACCTCCTTGTGATCGTCGGCGAAACCCAGCAACATCGAAAGAGGAACGATAGCATTGAAGATAACATTCGATGTATTCACGATGTCTACCACACCTCCAGGATAGATCCATCCAGCATTTAGTAAACGATTCGATTCCAGTTCATTCAGTGCAGCATAGTTACGCATCGTTGATGAAATGCCAGGATTCCTAGTTCTATCAATAGTCGTTCCATTCATATCCAGACGAATCTCATCGAATAGGAATGCCATAGCATTGTTACTCAATTTCGATGTGGCAACGGTGCCGTCGGGTTTAGTGAGAGTCCCCTCAATGTAGAGATAACTTCTACTAGGAAGCGTGTACAAATCTTCAGCTTGACATGGAATTCTAATTTCATCGTTCACATCGAGAGCTGACGTATTGTACGGTAGGAATACGTGTTCTTCCTCCTTACTGATCTTATCATCAAAGGTCGGAATCCCGATCACGTCCAACACATCCATCATAGAACCTTGAAGCCTAAGTTAGCGAGAAATCTTCGATTAGACGATGTGATTAGCTTGCGGGTCGATGATCGAGTAGAGATCAATCTCGAGAGATGTTTTTTAATATAGCATCGTCTCTTAAAACTTATACCCATTACGACGTATGTGCAATCGTACAGTGATGGTTTCGTTCCTGAAATCTAACTTATCGCCGTTCTGGTCTACCACTCTAATGTCGAGATGATCAATGAGATTCGTATCGATGATTGGTAAATATATAGGACTTGATGGTTCCTGCGAAATATGATAACCTGGAGGTACCGATGGGAAAAATTCATACAGAGAATGACCACTTTTACCATTGATGAAAGATCCCGTTGCAAGACTACACTCGATACGTATGATGCTGACTTTGAATATGTTAACCAAATCATTAGACTCGGTCAGCACGTTTGCCGGTACCCTCTGTTTAGAGGTGAAACCGAGAAGTGAAGCAATAGATCTCTCACGACTAAAGTCGATAATATAGGGAGATTGAATTTCTGATTTCCTGGTGTTATTATTAGCACGTAGAATAAAGTCGTCACCGATGTCGAGAGCATCCTTGATCAATCTGGCGATATCATCCAATTCATAAGTACCCGGTGGAATTACTATACGTTCGACTTTTCCATCGCGAACGTAATGGAATAGATTATTACTCTCGTCCACATTCGGAATTGAGTAAAAAGTCTCAAAATTCAATAGAGCTATCTCGTAATGTCCGTTAGGATCCAGATGTAATGGTGGATTTAGAAATGTAGAGAAGCTGGTATCACTACCACTCACGGTGATCGTGTAACTCATCGAGGAGAAACTGAAGGCACAAGTGACCGCAAATCACAGAATCGAATTCTTGAAATCTCGTCGTATTATATAGGAGCTTGACACCCGAAAGGTACGTTTCTATCTCTTCCGGAGGTCTCAGATCGCCGAAACTGTCAAAGTAGTAGGCAACGTCACCATCCTTACGTACAGCAACCCAATGTGTACCAGGGTTATTTGATGTATCCAGATTCACTACTATTCTCTCATAGTATCGAGGATGTGGAGGTAGTTTATCGATCATGTAGACACCTCTAAAATGTGGAATGCGTAGACGTCGTGCATACGAATCGATCTCGTTAGCACTCAGGGCTTTTTCCGGGATAAATATAGGCCTCGCCCCGAGTTTTTTGATCGAAGATATAATCCTCTACCCTTACGACGTCTCTTACGGCGAAGACCTTTGCCCTGAGCCAAAGATTCCATGCGCTCGTTGTGACGTGTTAATTCCGCAAGTTGTTTTGCATCCGAACGTTTCTTATTGACAGCCGTAGCAATCTGAGCAGCACCTCCAGCTAGACCACCTGCTGCACCTAGAGCTGCTAAAAGTGGTAGCAAAGGTAAGAAACCACCTCTCTTGTTGCGACGTTTACGCATGCCAGCGCCCGCTGCCAATTTACCCTTCATAAGTGTAGTCACAAGTCGAGCTGCAAGTCGTTCGCCCAAAGAAGCGTCGGCAGACTTTACACGTCTCCAAGCTTTCTCTACCAACACCTTATCGGCTAGACGACGAGATTCTGTATCAGTACTCTCTGCGTAAGCCCGATCGTGATCGAGACACGCTGAATCTAACCCGTTCACCGGTAAGTCACCTCTCTGCAAGCGTTTATGTAGTTTCGTTCCGGGACCGCAGAAACGATAACCCGGTAAATGTGCCTCAAATGGTAATGAATTAATCAAGGAATTAAGAATTCCCGAACCTTTGCGTGCACGTGTAGAGCGCATGTCTCACTATGAAATAAAAAAGGCAAAACGTGCGCTTTATAAGTATACGATTCCTATGACGATTGGCTAAATCCAGTAAAGACATAGATTGCCCTTATCACGAACGAAATAAAAGACAAAACTTATGCTTTATAAGTATTAGTCGCGATATGGAGATAGTAAAGCAAAAGTGTACGCTACCCATACAGGTGTTAGATTTCGAGGATGACATTCGCAAAGGACGACACGGTACGTTGTTTCCGAGTAACGTTAGAGCGCTCATACTTGGCAGTTCAAATGCTGGAAAAACGAACGTTTTACTCAACCTGCTTATTCACGAGAATGGTCTGAGATTCGAAAACCTCTACATATACTCGAAATCGTTGCAACAACCTAAATATCGATATTTACTCAGGTTACTGAAAACTATACCCGATATAGGTGTATTTACGTTCGATGATGGTGATAAAGTAATTCAAACGTCGGATGCTAGAGAAAATTCGATATTCGTATTTGATGATGTGATAAATGAAAAACAGGGTAAGATAGCTTCATATTACAGTATGGGTAGACATCGTAATGTCGATGCTATATATTTAGCACAATCATATGCTAAAGTACCTAAACATTTAATTAGAGATAATGCAAATATGATTATATTCTTTAGACAGGATAATCTCAATTTAAAACATATATACGAAGATTATGTAAATACCGATATGTCCTATGATGAATTTAAGAATATGTGTAAACATATATGGGAGAGTGATGAACGATCCTTTGTTGTTATAGTACCAGAATATCCACTGAACGAGGGACGCTACCGTCACGGTTTTGATCGCTTTATCAGAATGAATAAATAGAATAATCCATCACTTAAGCAATGAGTATCGACAGGTTCGGATCCCGAAGAATCATACCCTCTAGGGGTGTGTTCAATCGATATATCATAACTAGAGATGGATCGGGAAACTATCGATTCAAGGGAAAGCGGTTGTGCAATATTCACGACCCTGAAGAAGGTGACGATGCATCGACTAAACGTTATGTGGATACGCATACGGCTGACGTCGAGAATCGAATGCAGATCTTCAGCGAGCAGACCTCGTATCAGCGTATGGGCGAGTTTGAAGCTATGCTTAGGGATCACATACAAAAATCGCTCGACATCCAATACAACAATTTAATGGAGTACTTAAGTAAATATGCATTTAAACGTGATTCCGAAAATAATGTCATTATAGATGGTATAAGAATGAAAACGCTGTTGGACCCCCTTCACGAACACGACGTTCCTAATAAAAAATATGTAGATGATAGGATTCCAATTCACGACTCTAATGAAACTCTATCATTTCGAATGAAGAGATTGAAGGATTTAGCCGACCCGATAGATGATAGTGACGCAGTCACCATGAGTTATGTTAATCATTTCTTTATACAGAAACATAATGAATTGCAAACGGGTTTAACTGAGACTATAACAAACATTGTCGATACTATTACACGGAAACAGAATGAATTACAAAGTCAGTTAACTAGAACAATCACCTCCGCTAGCGAGACTATTACTACAGCTGTAGAAAAAGAAGTGAAAGAACTAACCGCATGACAAACGGAACTTGATAATAAACTAATCACTATAAATAATGATATTCATACTATGAAAACACGAATGAGAAATGTTGTAAACACTATGTTACAACAACTGAAAGCACAACTCATAATTTCATTGCAAACACGTCCGTTTCGAGGTCCCTCTTTAAGGTATACGTTAACATCGGGACTCGAATACTATAAAGTTCCTGGAAATGGAAGTGTACTCTCGTGTTCCATCGTATCATCGGTACATCCGCATGCTGTAAATGATACATTGTTTGCAATAAACGGAAGATTAGTTGAAAGATATCCTGTAAGAGTTGAAACTGGCGATATTCTATCGTTTACAGCGCCAGTCGGACGTGCTAAAGATGGTCATATATTAAGTACAGAACTGATAGTTTCATATAAATTAGCAGTAGCTGATTAATTATACATTCATTTCGATATGGATGCTGAAGCTATAAGACTTAAGGAATCCATTGCCCGTCACAGTAGGGCAATAAGAGAAAAGTTACGTTCTCTCAAAGGAATGAAATTCGAAACGCAACGAGTCATGTCTGAAGTTCTTCAACCTGTAACCGAACCATTGAAAGTAATAGCGAAAGCACACCTAGACAACAACGACGACGAAACTACAGATGATGCTAACGGATCTGATCTCGTGTCAAAGTATCTACACAAGGTTCGAACTGCTAGTTCGAGTGACATGGACAATACTTACGGCATACGTTACGAGGATAATGAGTATAAATTGGGTAACAAGACAGTTGTGTTTAAATCTGATGGTGTTCAGATAGGAACAGAAACGTATGAACCCACAGCAGGCTTATATGAATTATTATTTAAACGTTTACCTCGCAAGACATCGTACACAGATGATGATTTAGACGTGTATTCGCAAATCTTACAGAATACTCAAGTTTACAGACACGGTTATTCAAGAGATGGACGTTTAAGAGCAAATCGAGGGTTCAAGTATCGTCATATCATTCGTGACCTTGTTAGTAATCGAACTGGATTTGGTTTACGTTGGAAAGAACATGTACCGCAGAGAAAATTAGATTACGTCTACTGGAACGATCCGAATGAAATAATAAACAGATTAAGATTATTAGTTGCGTCGAGGGATGCAGGTAATTTGAATCACTCACCCGAGATAGAAGAAATTATTACAGAACTTAAAACATCAAAAATTATAGCATGATAAAACGTCGCATTGCAACCGAGTTACATGCACCAGCTAGAAGACGATTTTTACGTCGTAAGATCATAAGCAAAGGAATGAACGATTTAGTACAAATAGATCTTATGGACATGTCTAATTATGCAAGAGACAATAGGAATTATAAGTATATTCTTCTTGCATGCAATTTTTATTCCAAGATGGCTTATGCACGACCATTACGTGATAAAAGTGGTATTAACGTTTCGACTGCTATGGAGGAGATATTGAATGAAATGGAATCGTTTCCGAAGAATGTTCAATCTGATAAAGGAAGGGAGTTTTACAATAAACATTTCCGCGAACTAATGAATCGTAATAATATTAATCATTACAGTACATTCACACACGTTAAGGCTGCTGCAGTGGAACGTTTAATAAGAACGATCAAACTGATTTTGCATAAGGAATTTATTGTTCAAGGCTCATATCAATGGATAAACATACTACCTAGAATTATTCATACCTACAATAATACTTACCATCGAACGATTCGTATGAAGCCTGTAGAAGTTCGTGATAATTCTCTCCTGCTCAGCGTCTACAAATATGATAGAAGTCTGCGTGAGAAGCGAAGATCTAGGCTTCATCGTGTTGGTGACTACGTGAGGATTTCTAAGCATAAAGGTGTTATGGAGAAAGGTTATCTACCAAATTGGAGTGTTGAAGTCTTTAGGATACGTACAGTGCAAAGGACACATCCATTGACCTATCTCATCGAGGATCTGGAGGGTAAACTGATTGAAGGAGCATTCTACGGTTATGAATTACAGAAAACTCAATATCCAGACACGTATTTAGTTGAAAGGATCATCAGACGTCGTGGTGATAGGATTCTGGTGAAATGGTTAGGATTTCCTACCCGTGAATGGATTAATGAGGTGGACATTGTATAAATAAAAAAACACACAACTCAATAAAGAAATATAATTTTAATGATATATTGTGTTTGATTTTTTTTTTTTTTTGTTCACATTGATTCCTGACATCTTCTGTAACTGCTAATTCACATCTCCTTAACTTAAACATGATAATAACATTTTTATACTTTTTTAAAAATCTTCTGTAACTGCTCTGTAACTGCTAATTCACATCTCCTTAACTTAAACATGATAATAACATTTTTATACTTTAAAAAAAAAAAAAAAATCATACATGATTATAGTTGAATTAACATTTAATTGTAGAGATTTTAACATAACGTACATGCTAGTTCACATTGAGTATATATAAATTCACCTACCCTTAACGTAAACATGATAATTACAATTTGAAGTAATTAGTAATATACGTTAAACAAACATCATACATGATTATAGCTGAAATAAGAGCCTTTGTACATGCTAGTTCACATTGATATATATAAATCTCCCCTCACCCCTTAACGGAGACATGATAATAACATTTTGATATAATTAGTAAATATATTTTAATAAAAAATCATACATGATTATAGTTGAATTAACATTTCATTGATTTCTGCTATCTAACATTTCAAAACGACATGAATAGGAAAAAATATTCCTTCACCCCTAACATAAACATAAAAAAAGCAACACGTTATCTTTCAAATGAAGTAAATATGTTATTATCATGTAATTAGTAACACACTTTACAAATATACTTGAAACTCAATTATTTCGTTTTTTGAAATACAGTAATATGTTATTATCATGTGCCTAGTAATACCTTTTAACTCAGTTGTAACACACTTTACAATTATACTTGAAACTCAATTATTTTATTTTTTGAAATACAGTAATATGTTATTATCGTGGCCTAGTAATACCTTTTAACTCAGTTGAATCTATGCTTTATTGAGAAAAGAAAAAGAAATTTACACTTGACAATTTTCTATAGCATAATGTCCCCATGCTAATGTTGAAAATGAATTATTGGGAATGTATCGTTTTGTATCGATACCACTTAAAGCTATCTTATTAGATTCAATAGTATGAACATCATGTTTATAACTTCTGAAACATGTCTGCATGCTTCGATGTATAGTGTCAGGATGTGTAATACATGAGAGATATTGTTCAAAGGTTATGAATCTCATCGAATCTTTTGTTACACCTTTTGATTTTTTAATCACTTCAGTATCATATCGATAACTATATAATTTCGATTTCAGCCCTACATATTCAGTCATCACTCTACCGGCTAGCTCATCCTTGAATAATCCTGAAATTTTCTTATTTGCTAACGGAATACCATACACATTATCCATTGGATAATTCGATGTATCGAATAAATGTATATTGGTTTTAATAAATTCATATATATCGCAGCTAGATTCAAAGAGAAAAGCATCCGTGTCCGTATAGATTAAAGTTACATCTTTCAATTTTTTCTTCAGAATTTCATAATAAAAATCATACATTTTATGTTTGGATAGATCCAGGATTGCTTGTCCTATGTATATTGGCTTATTCATCAATATTTCATCTCTGACCAATTCTATACCTATTAAATTTTCATCAAAAATCACGTACCTTATACATGTCTGTCGAGCTAACAATTTACGCGCTCGTTTCCAGCTGGTAGCTAAATGAAATGAATTATAACGTTTTACATTCTCTATAAATTTTCCATAAACACAATTATTCATTAACTTCCATAGATTTTGACCAAATTTCGTCTTATCTTCAATACGTTTACGAACGTTGAGTTCAATGTAAGGATTTATCCAGTTAGATTGTTGGAACCTATTACTCTATGTATACGCGATGGAATCAAACCAAGTTTAACACATTGTTGAAAATTGAGATAATGTAATACGTATTTATTTTTATCATTCAATGTTGTTAGCAATTTTGTATACTTATCACCTGGCGCGATTTCATTCAAAGGGCATAATGGCAAATCATTTTGTATATCATGAAGTTCCTGTGGATATTTAAAGTCTACTTCCAACACATATCCCACGTCAGAATCACTTGTAATAGACATAAAATCTATTGATTTAATTTCAGCATCAGTTAGCCACCTTATATCAGTGTATGGTAAGCTATTATTTTCCATTGTATAACTATATAGAGAATTGCAGTCAACGTACATTAAATAATTAGTTGGTTGAGTGTTATCATAGCTAGTCATGTATCTGTTATTCGCCTTTGCATACCGTTTGGACACAGTGCAAATTCCACCTCGTATTCCTTTTTCGAAGAAATCTAGCATAGTCTTATCTGTTAATAATGAAATCTGTACACCAGTCGTTCTTAACATTGCATCATAGGCTAACCCGGGAAGTGTGTAATACTGACACGGGTCGAGTCCGTACAAACCGATACTTAATTCACGGAAGCGTTCAAACACGTCCGTTAGTATTAATGTATCGCACTTAAGATATATATTTAAATATTCACCCAGATTTTTAACATTGAATTCATTCCATACCGTTCTAGCATGACTATAATCCTCATCGCTTACATGATCAAACTGATGTTTGGATGGTAGACTATTCTCGTATAATTTTTCTATAGAATCCACATACGTGTACGGGAAGACACCTTTACGCTTCATCAGTTGTCTATGCAAAGGATTCGTGTACATATTATTGGTATAATGAAAATCATCTGCTTCTAACATATCCGAAAGGTTACTAAGTTTTGAATCCAAAAAACGATAGCTATCCAGAAATCTTAGATATATACTCATTCCATTCGAATTTGTATATCTTTTGCTAAAGGATAAGTAATTTTCAGAAGTTTGTGCAATACAGTTGATAGGTTCCGTATCGTAACCTAGTTTCTTTACTATGAAATGAGCATCGTATTTTGACAAGCAATGAAAGAATATTGGTATGAATCCTGGCATTTTCCTATTTAAATTGCAGTGCTTATGAGCTGGGCCAACGTAACTTCCAGTCAAATGACAATGATCACGAACCTTTATACACGAGTTAAGAAATTCACGTTTGCATATGTGACATCGTGTTGCATTTTGATATTCTAGCTCATCCACATCTCTCATACTTATTTCAATTTTATTAGCATATATATTAATGACCTGATTTGCAATTAACGTTAATTCTTTAAGAAAATTTTCAATTGCATATGGACCTTCAAATGATTTGAAACGTGTTAAATTTTTATCATAACTACAGACCAAATGTAATGCAATTGCATACGCTTCATGTTTATGAATGCTACGTGTCCAGCTTTTACTCGATACATCTTGACACGAATCTACCTTACGTAAGATACATTCTATGTCTGCATAAACCACGAATGGAGCTTTTAGACATTTCGAATATGCGTTAAATTCAACGAGATCAGTTTTACCAGCCTCGGGCATTCTGATAATTTGATTCATCATACACCTCTTTTTATGGCTATTTAAACGTGATTCTGATGTGAAATACAAGTTACAATTGTTACATAACCATTTTCGCCCATTATGTTTAGTTAGCTGCTTTCCTAGCAAACGTGACAAGTCTGTTATCAGACAATAATGTCTTTTATACATTAAAAGATTAACATGATGTGATTTTATCTCTCTTGGTTGATATAAGAGAATAATCGATTTATTTTCAACACCGTATATCGTTATTGAAATATTTGAATTTTGATTCTCGAATTTTTCTACATCTTTTAATGATACGGGGAATGTTATATTCTCAAAGTTAAATTCGTTACGAAAATCATATCTTTTATAGGAGGTGGGTCGATTCTTGTTACGTTCTACTGGGTATTTGGATGCTAACAGACAGTATGCAAAGCAATATTTATCAGTATTACGAATGTTAATAACAGCTCTCTTCGATTTTATAAAGTCGGGTAATTCAGTATACATCCCTGCATTCAATGAATCGTATTGTGTCACATATATTGTTAATTTCTCAATACTGTATAAAGCTTTTGAACTGGTACGCGATTCAAAATTATCCATATGATCTAGTATAGGTTGTACAATCTTCTCTTCATACCATATAGATTTATCTGTAGATTGCAATATCACCTCAAGTTTACTGTTAAAGTTAAATGTATGAATATTATCGCTCTCTTGTGATATTATGACATATTGACAGGATAAACAGGATCCTATCTTAAGACCTGATTTATACATGTTTAAGCCCTTATCAATTTCATTCAAAATTAAAGGTTTGCATTCTGCTAAGAATATAACGGGGTCAAGTATATTAACACAGTTGTGAATTTCGTAGGTGGTTAATCGTTTTTTGAAAGCAGACTCACTGTGAATACATCGTAATCGTTCAGCCTGGGTCACGTTCGAACAGGTTTCATCTTGCTGAATCGAGGGTTGTCCAGTGGCAGTATCGGAGCATCTTGTCGTCGTTTCTGAAAAAAGCAATTACAACATTCGATTAACTTTACATACGGGAACATTGATTTACATGTATGTAAGGTGGTAACAGAAATAACATACATGTTAATAACTTTTACATGTATGAATCTCAATTTTACGTAAACTCTATACTTTACGTAGAACGTAACATGCATGTAACTTTTACATATGAAAATAGTTACATAATGATTATGTATTTTACAATTATTGCTATCATCACGTAACTACAATATTCAGATAGTATGTAACTGTTTTACGTAATGCTCTCTCCCTTACATAAATGATAAAAACACACAACGTAAACCATATAGATGTAAAATACCGTAACTGAACTACGATATTCACATGTACGTTTTACACATATAAATTAACGTTCTTTTTTCACCTACAACGTTACTTTTACGTGTAACAAACAAACGTAACTAACATGCATGTGAAATAACGTAACTGAACTACGATATTCACATGTACGTAATTATTACACATGAAAATTAACCCTACAACGTTCACTCTCAATTACTAATACTACATGACGTGCGATAATTAACACTTTAAGTTCTAATACAACATGTACGTACATGCAAGTAACTACATTCAATTACTAATACTACATGACGTGCGATAATTAACACTTTAAGTTCTAATACAACATGTACGATTTCACATTTACATGCAAGTAACTACATTATCACTTTTTTTATGAAATTTTATTCAATAATTGTACTCACCTTTTGACGACATTACGGGCTGCTTAAAAAAGACAATTTATGTCGTTTGAAACCACTTTCTAGTGTTTCCTCGCCATGGTATTGGAGTATGCAGTCACCACGATTTAGTAGATCTTTCTGCGCTGCGGTCATATGTTTGAATCTCTCCGGGAGGAAGACTTGGAAATCTGATGTTTCGACGACGACCCGTTCACCATATCTGGTCTTCACGGTTTTGACGGATCGAATGATGTGTTGAACGGACTGATCTAATTCACGTAGTTTCTTTGTGGGAAGATGTGTTCCACCTTCAGCTAGTTGATTTAGCTGTAGCATCTCATGATCTGAAACATACATATAAGCACACACGAATCAGTATTACTTCAACATTCTTCGTAAACAGAGATAAAAAATGAATTACAATATACAACTTTTCTATCTTACCTGTAGGATCCATATTTCCAGAGAATCGACTGCCTCCTCACTCATCCGTGCCGCGGTATTTATTAACAGTTGCTCCGCCCCCCCTCCGTCCGGGAGAGGTGTTACTGTCTACATATTACGCTATATGTTTAAAGTAGTTGTGACTACGTTATAAGTTAGAAGGTAATACTAGTAACTTTATTATCATAGTTTAAACTTTATATAGATTCATCATTTTTTACACCCCCTCCAACCGTATCTCTCCTTCCCAAACACCATGTTGCGTGCGCACACTAACTGTGATTCGTTCCCTACATCTTGGAGGGGGGGATATAATTACACATTTCTTTACACACACATACTTGTACAAAATATATTTTTCTGAACATTTGATTTTTTTACATTTGGTATACTAACACATTCATAGTATTGGTTCATCATTCATACAAATATATAGATTCATTCGTTTAATTTTAAAATATATTCTTTTTTTCCTAACGTTATTTGACAAAATTAGACTTCGCTACAGCAATAGGAATGTTTTGACCACCCCTGTCACCAGTCTGGAGAGATTAACTCTTTTTTTCTCTGACCCACATACCAAAAGGGATGACGTTCAGTGGAGTATTCCTAATACTGAGGGGAGATTTTCTAGACAATTTTTTATATGGAGGGTGATATCTTACCATGGATAGTTAGGATATCTACACTATAGATCCCTAGTTGCGTATATATATTATCATATTGATTGAGCAGTTTTGTATTACTCATATATACTTAAAGATGAGATACTTTTCTCTCGTTATCTTAATCATTTTTAAATAGATGGTTAGTGCTTTTATTTTATTTTCGATGTTATGTTCCACTTTTATCATGCTTAGAGGGAATATTCTTTTTAAGTTATCGTGCTTAGAGGGTGCGTTTCTTTATCATGAAACCCCTTTCAAACAGCTTTACATTTGCATTCTTATACTTTTCTCTCAATATTTTTTTATCATTCTTAAAGAGATGGGTAGTGCTTTTATTTTTATTTGCATTTGCTATGTACCACTTTTATCATGCTTAGAGGGGACATTTCTTTGTCATGCGACCCTCTCACATAGATTTACATTTCCATTCTTATACTTCATCAATGTGGAATAGATTTATATTTTCTCGTACCTCGATGTGGGAATGGAATTTAACCTTTTCTTAACCTTTACATCGCTCTTCGATACAATAGCTCAAGGAGAGATTCTGCATAGGGAACACCCCTTACCAGAATGTCTTATTACATTTATTTTCATAAATCTCTCCCAGTAAACATACCTAATCATTCTCTCGATATTCTTTTATCTAAAGATTAACGATACTACATCATATATCATACACTAAACGTAATAGATATCAAACCCTACACTCGATATTCATACATGAGAGTTCAAGCACAGACATCGAAGCACTGAACGTAATAGATATCAAACCCTAGACTCGATATTCATACATGAGAGTTCAAGCACAGTCATCGAAGAATTACTATCAATACATTTAATTCAAACATCCCCGGAACCCCCGTTACCCACCCCGCCCCATCACAATATCGAACCCTAGACTTCGATATTCATACATGAGAGTTCAAGCACACACACACATCGAAAAGAATTCACATTTAATTCAAACATCCCCGGAACCCCCCCGTTACCCATCCCACCCATCACACATTACACATCACACACACACACACACACACACACACACACACACACACACACACACACACACACACACACAATCATCATCATCATCATCACCCCAACCCTCAAAAACATCTCACTGCACAGGGGAGAACGGCACTACGCCAACACTCCCCTTCTTTTACAACTCGATTTTCATATAGGAGAGTTCTAAATCAATGAGCATTCTACATCACTCATATATTAACACAGAGGAGAGTTCAACATCTTATCTACACTGTGCTGATTCTCTCAATTCTATACTACTTATATATATATATATATATATATATATATATATATATATATATATATATATATATATATATATATATATATATATTATGTGGGTTCGTAGAATTAAAAGGCCGAGTTGCAGAAATTAAAAATCTCCTTTATTTCCGTAGCAATACACTGTCCAATTCTCACGTAACAATATTACATCACACAATCTTCCAAAGCCGAGGAAAATAACAAACACTTGCAGCTGATTACATTAGCTCTCGTTACAATAACACTGACTGTTACACAACAACTGCTACACAACTACTACTGTCCTGCTAGCGTGTCCCAATCCCTTTTATATCTCCATTCATGATTACCAGACTGTTCTGTCAATCACTAGAAGTTTCTGGAAACAAGGCATCTAGTTATATATATATATATATATATATATATATATATATATATATATATATATATATATATATATATATATATATACACTCCTGGAAATTGAAATAAGAACACCGTGAATTCATTGTTCCAGGAAGGGGAAACTTTATTGACACATTCCTGGGGTCAGATACATCACATAATCACACTGAGAGAACCATAGGCACATAGACACAGGCAACAGAGCATACACAATGTCGGCATTAGTACCTTTCGCAGCAATGCAGGCTGCTATTCTCCCATGGAGACGATCGTAGAGATGCTGGATGTAGTCCTGTGGAACGGCTTGCCATGCCATTTCCAGCTGGCGCCTCAGTTGGACCAGCGTTCGTGCTGGACGTACAGACCGCGTGAGACGACGTTTCATCCAGTCCCAAACATGCTCAATGGGGGAAAGATCCGCAGATCTTGCTGGCCAGGGTAGTTGACTTACACCTTCTAGAGCACGTTGGGTTGCACGGAATACATGCGGACGTGCATTGTCCTGTTGGAAGAGTAAGTTTCCTTGCCGGTCTAGGAATGGTAGAACGATGGGTTCGATGACGGTTTGGATGTACCGTGCACTATTCAGTGTCCCCTCGACGATCACCAGAGGTGTACGGCCAGTGTAGGAGATCGCTCCCCACAACATGATGCCGGGTGTTGGCCCTGTGTGCCTCGGTCGTATGCTGTCCTGATTATGGCGCTCACCTGCACGGCGCCAAACACGCATACGACCACCATTGGCACCAAGGCAGAAGCGACTCTCATCGCTGAAGACGACACGTCTCCATTCGTCCCTCCATTCACGCCTGTCGCGACACCACTGGAGGCGGGCTGCACGATGTTGAGGCGTGAGCGGAAGACGGCCTAACGGTGCGCGGGACAGTAGGCCAGCTTCATGGAGACGGTTGCCAATGGTCCTCGACGATACCCCAGGAGCAACAGTGTCCCTAATTTGTTGGGAAGTGGCGGTACGCTCCCCTACGGCACTGCGTAGGATCCGACGGTCTTGGTGTGCATCCGTACGTCGCTGCGGTCCGGTCCCAGGTCGATGGGCACGTGCACCATCCACCGACCACTGGCGGCAACATCGATGTACTGTGGAGACCTTACGCCCCCCGTGTTGAGCAATTCGGCGGTACGTCCACCCGGCTTCCCGCATGCCCACTATACGCCCTCGCTCAGTCCGTCAACTGCACATACTGCACATACGGTTCACGTCCACGTTGTCGCTACGATGCTGCGATGGAGCTCCGTATGCCACGGCAAACTGGCTGACACTGACGGCGGCGGTGCCCAAACGCTGCGCAGCTAGCGCCATTCGACGGCCAACACCGCGGTTCCTGGTGTGTCCGCTGTGCCGTGCGTGTGATCATTGCTTGTACAGAGTACTCGAGTACTCTAGTTGCCTTGGCTTGTACAGCCCTCTCGCAGTGTCCGGAGCCAGTATGGTGGGTCTGACACACCGGTGTCAATGTGTTCTTATTTCCATTTCCAGGGAGGGCCCTGAAGTTTTTCATTCTGATGAGATGTCTGACAGTTTAAGCATCTGTAACACATTGTTGTTTTCACAGGTGGGCTTCGGCCATGAAAGACCATAAAATCAGTGGCGGCTGAAGCATGAATGCACTGGTAGTGACACACACACACACACACACACACACATATATATATATATATATATATATATATATATATATATTGATAACGTCATTTAACAAACGAGTAAGACATATGTGACTGAATGCTGAATGAAATGGTTAAAATGGTGCACACTATATGATGCAATACTATTTCTTTCACTACACACCCACAGGCACTAAGCGCCACCTCTAATGGCAATGCGAAATCAATCATCTCCGCCTTACTCGGCAACTTTAGTAGACTGTTTCCTCAAGTAACTATTGAGCTATCGTATAATTTACAAATAAATTCCTGAACAACATTATCAGTATAACGTTCTCTCGTAGGTACCTTAATCGCCACTAAACAAAATGTCTGCACAACCAAAATTGAATGCACATAATAAAGCATTTTCATCTTCACATCCACAGAATCATTTACTTTTCGCGTGAATATCCATTTAATTCTTATGTGTGTCCAAATTTTTGTTATATATTTATGTGTACATCAGAAACAGGTCTTCCCAAGTATTTCTGTTTTGCCTTGTGAGCTAACGATTAACGGAGAAAATGAGCTACCCAGTAAATAACGTACGTTATTAATGTTAGCTAAATAAGTAAAATAAAATCACAATACTCGTATACTTAATAGCTTTTAGTATTCCTAGCAGAAGCAAACTTTTATTTTAATCCTCTGCTGTAATGCACGTAACATTAGAAAATAAGGATTAATTTAATATTTAATTTGATTAATTGAATCAAGGAATTGAATCAAGCAAGGAAAAATCTCGTTCAAGAGGTCCCGAGCTCGAATCTCGGTCAGGGTGAATTACTTGGATAAGGTTTTTCCGTGGTTTAGCCTTATCTTGAAGGACGAATGTCGGATAACTATAAGATCTATGGACCCTGAGCTCATTTGAACATCATTTCACCCATTTCATTAATCGTCCGATATGACATAACGTTGGAGGACGTAACATTAAAAAAAGGAAAATGACGAAAACGATATCAAAACAGGTTTTCGTCAAGTTTTTAGTTACACCGTGTTACACTTATTGATAGATGCCTTTGGTCAACCGTATTTCAATAAAAGACATTAATCTCTGTGCGAGCATCATTGATACTACTGACTGGCATGTACTGCCAACGTTAGGCGTGCCAGCAAATAACCAGCACGGATTTCTCCTATCCGTTAGCCGAACCACAGCACGTTAAAGTCAGAGTTATTGCTGAGAAAAATGTAATTTTGTGCCATATTCCATATGACTCGAATCCATAGAACTTTACAGACTGAGAACTTAGAGTGAGTTCCTCCAGCTACTGTGGATGTCCGTTGATAGGCATGATATTTCACTGCATCCTGAACATGGTGAGCATTAGGAGAATGCAATAATTTGAAGTGGTATTTTCGGCCCTTTTTAAGGCAGTGCCATGGCATGAAGTCTACCCCAGAGCCGCCCCTGCAAATGAGATTACCACGCTCATAAAGCGTTCGCCGTCTAATGTTGATCACCACATTACACTGTATATATGGATAATATATCAATAGATGGAAGGAGTTTAGAGTGAGAAACAAAATTCTGTGTAAAATTTATGTGGGGTGAGAACGTTTATGATCATTCTTTATTTATCCAAACTGTCAAAGAGTTAGAAGTAGGGTAGCACACGGAATGTGTGGTGAGCTTAAAACTCGAGGTAAATCTAAACGATTGGTACAAAAAGAGAATACTACTGTGACATTTGAAAATCATTTATTTGAATAATGCAAATACAGCCTCAAAGGTGGGCCCTCCAATTTTCCATGGAAAATCACAGATGCCCTATGTGGACTTCATATTTGTGTCATTGCACATTTCTTAGCAGACCTGTTTCAACAAAACTTGATGAAATGAGTTAACCAAGCTAAATATTCGGACCTGGTTGCTATACGTTCTGTGAATATATTCCATGTGTTTCGGGTGGCATAAGTAGCCACAATATGGATGGTACCTTTTACATTATCAGTTATGTGAATGTGGCGGAGTACCATCTTGCTGTAATCTGAAATCCGTGCTTCTTCTTCCAATAGTCATAGGGACTGCATGTCAAGGTATGTTATCTGTGAATATTTTAATATACAATATGATTGCCATAGATGGTATCATCTCGATTAACAGTGACGTATAGCGAGGATCGGCGAGGTTTCATTGTTGATATTACTCAGCTTACATTTAGGTTTGTGAAACTACCACGTTCACAGTTGATTACAATAGTCACAGCTAATTTTCAGAAACCTTTAGCCCATATACTATGGGACGAAGGTTGTAGGTTGTAGCCTGTCACAGTCGTGGATTAGCTCTATCCGTAAATACAATTTTCCGTCCACACAGGAAACAAATTGGTAAGTATGGAGTTGAGATGTTGCGTTTGAGATTAAAGACAATTTGTCGACATATTTGGATATTTTGGTATCTGTTGAAAATTAAGAATAGTTATGATAAACTGCCTTGGAATTGAGATTGCAGCTGAATGTTTTCGAAATGATACAAAAGGTTTTAACATACTGTTAATTAAAACATTGTAATAAAATATCTGAGTACCCACGAATCTTGGATAGATTAAAGACAGTTTTTATTTATCTGTCTTTCCTTTTTTGTAACTGTAATGTCTTATTGCCGTTAGAAGTGGAATACATAATGGAACCCAAACGCCGTTTCTAATGCTTGTAATCTCTCATTATGAATTGCCACATTGTGGTGTAATGATTTCGCTGATAGACGGGGGACCGTCGTTCAGTTCTTCTACAGATAACAAGATTTTAATTCAACCGTCTTCTCCACCTCCTCCTCCTCCTCCTTCTTCTTCTTCTTCTTCTTCTTCTTCTTCTTCTTCTTCTTCTTCTTCTTCTTCTTCTTCTTCTTCTTCTTCTTCTCCTCCTCCTCCTCCTCCTTCAAGCATTAAACCTCCAAATGTTTGTTGTGTGCTCCCTTTTGAGTCTCACCTTGTGGTAGAAGGGCTCAATACTCAATGAAGCAGACAGCCATACCAGTGAAGTCTAGTTTACTAGCGAATTGGATGGCTGCAAGAAGCGAGGGGAAGCCCAAATTGACTCACAACGGGTGGATGCGAATTGACAGCTGTGGTGAAAGCAACACGTCTAGGATAATACTCCGAAGAATGTATCCTGCATGCTTAGAGGAAGAAAGATAGCAGCCCCTCACTGAGGTTAAACTTCACAGCTCTCGTACCACTGCCAAGGGATTATACAATTACTTATCAGCTACAAATTAATTCAACCTTTTAAATGGTAAATCAGTTAAGACACTTTCAGTAATCTACAAACCAACTGAAGCAATTTAGTTTATTTTTATTGGCAAGAAATGTTATTTCTCAGATTAATTCTCAAGTCAAGTTATTTGCACACTCTTCAACGTATATTCATCAGTTAAAACAACATAATACTAACTAAATAAATCCTGGGAAACTTTAGACATCTGTAAAACACATTTTTAGACAAGGGCGCCTTGAAACTGCTTATGGAGGCAGACTTCAAAATACAAGCAGCATGTTGAGGTATGCAACGAAACATACAGGTTTGTTTAGTAAATTAAATTATGAGCAAACACAGGCCACAATTGCCATTCCTGATGATGCGAGAAAAGAGGGGCAATGATCCTTTCATTGGTGAGAGATTGGATTCAAGAGATACTTTTCATCTAAAGTAAGAAACACAGGAGGCAACCTTCCATATGCCTTAAGGCTTGCTGCATTTGTTGCACTGGATGTACTCTCTGGATAAGACTTATTTTTAACAACTTTTTTTTCTTTGTTTTCAGATGATGACCGCTTTGACAAGCATAAAATTCAAGTACGACCAACCGGACGGATTCTCTTACTTCAGCGTTAAAGTAAAGCGCATTCATTAACCGAGAAGCACTCAGGACCCACGCCCCACCCTCCAATAATGCACCCGAGGCATAACGCCCTTTCTGGGCCCGGGGAGGTGGGGATGCTGTAGGCTTTGAACCTACATGGATAGATATTTTGGCTAGATTTAATCTAAATGGAAGTAAAATAGATGCATGCGATCTCTAAGTAGCAAGACAGCAAGTTACACAAAGAGATAATGCAAGATGTCCGCTTATTTAGAATTACAATGATTATGAAAGTTCAGTTAAAAACAATTCACTATAATCAATGACAGTAAAACAGATTGCTTAGGAGGTAACTGTGCAACTAAGACCCTCTATCTGGCACGAATTGATTCTTCCTCTAAATTTATATATGTAGGTGTAGTGTGTACATGCAATTATCTACAAATAATAAGATATCAACATTTCAAATAGACAAGCAACTGTACTTCTAAAATGTAAATAAATATAAAATACTTTATATACTTGAAAATCTATATGAAAACCTTTATATATGTATTTATGTTGGTAGAAGTCGAACTGAAGTAATTCTGGAACTAGCAGACAGGAACACGTGTGTGAGATTCTCTGGACAAATTATAAAGAAATAAATACAAGAAATCTTACTGTATTTTCAAAACTTTGTAGTTGTATTACTCTAGAAAACGGTGTCTTTAAGTTTGGTGAAACGCAGCTACTGTAAATCTCACTGGGCTTCACTAGTGAAGTTGCGGGATTGCCAAATTCAGGTCTAACTTTATACTTGCGTTTACTTTGCAGAGAATGTGCGCGCGGACCCTTTCTTGCCTTCCTTCCGTCACCGGGTGTTTCAAAAACTTGTCCTAATATTTTAAGAACTGCAAGTTTTCATGAAGATAATGAACATTTTGTTACCATTTCTGAAATTTCTTTGCAGGGGATAGAGGTCAAAATAAATTACTTTTAAACAGATAGTAAAGTAAATATTTCGCTTAACCTGACTTAAAGGAATGATCTGGTAACTTTATATTTTTCAAATATACACATAACCACTGATTAGAATGATTGATATTTTGGATTTATGTAACTTTTGTTACTCACTCTTCTACAAATAAGTTTTACAAAAGCTTATTCTTCATTCACTTCCTGTTAATCACGAATAGTTTTCCCTACACAGTTGCACATTTCTTTGTAGATAAAGCCAGAATTTAGCATGCACGCTGAAGCGACAATAAAAGTTTTAAAAGATGGATTCCTGTATGATGTCTTTGCAATTCTACTTTATTTGCATGAACACGACAAAGAAATCTGTTGCATTCTCAGAATTCCTCTTTTCAGGTTTCGTGCAATTGCTTACTCATCTACTTCTTGTTAATCAAAGTAAACAATGGTTTTATTACATTTTCTATTTTAGGTATGAGAACAATGCAGTAAACGCAAGCGATCTCAATTCTTTTAAGAGCAGTTCGTTAAGCGACTGCTGGAAATTTGGTTCCATTTACATAAATAGGAGAAGAAAAAAACAGTGGTTTTACTGGAGAAAATATAAATATTGGACAATTTAAACCAATTACGAGGAATAATTCAGAAGAGGTTAGCTCTGGAAAAATTGTTTAACTTAAATTGAGTATTTTAAATAAATCTACCTTCTTGTTCAGTAAGAACTTTTCTGTTAGTGTTTACTAGACATGTAAAATGCATTATCTGTCAGAAAATTCAAGATATCCATTAATTTGTCATGTATATATTTTAAACATATACCAACTTAATTAAAATTGTTTAGAGCTACTTTTTGAGAAAAATGTAAAAGTTTTCATTGGGTAGAGGATTTTTTTGTTTTTAATTTCGTGCTGCAGACATCCTATGAAAAGCGTTTAATAGCCTTTTCGTTTTTGAGTAACACTGTTCAGACACAAACATACGGATAGGCACATATATAAACTAACTGGTACATCCAATTACATACATTTTGTACAAGTTCTTTTTATTTAAAAAAAAAATAGGAATCTTAATACTTCCTGTGAAATCTGAGTATTGAAGTTTCGGTTGGAATACACTTCCTCTATTTGCTCTAAGCACATATTAGAGAAAGTAAACAATTGCTGTATTACTTTCACGTGACTTTCTCTACGCAATTTTCAGCAAATTATACTTAACAACAGACTGTTGTTCCGTTTACTTTGTATTAAGTAAACACAACCATATCACTATTTTAGGAAGCAAAATCTTAATATAGACACATTTAAATTACATCGGATATTTCCGGATTAGCTGAGAGGTGGCTTCTCCCTTTTCTTTGCGACTTTCCTCTTTTTGAAGAACAATAGAGTTGAAATTTTTAATTGAATATTCATATTAGATCATGCCCATCATTTTACTTTTGTGTTAGAAAATATTCTAAACTCGTGAATGCACTCTGCATATGGGAGCAACTTCAGCTTTGGGGTAATTATAGATATGTGAAGGTGTTTCAGATAATGCAAAGATGAAAGCATGGGTTGATTAAAATAATGCTTTTATTATATGATTTCTGAAATTTGTGCCGGTTGTCCTGGCGCTTGAGTGTCCTACTACTTCCTCTTCGGACGGAGTTTAACTAAAATTCGTTTCGCGTCCCCACCGCTTCATTTTCTGAGCGCTGAGGTTATCCTGTCCGTTCTCCTGTAGGCACCGTTTCAGGACGAGATGTTGGCGTTTCCGTCACGTCGTTTAGTTTTGATGGACATGTTTTCCCTTTTTGGTCTTTACTGATCGTGTCTTCTTGAGCTTGCCTTATATTTATTGGACCTGGGGCTAAAAAGCTTAAGCCTAAGGGCCAGAAATCGGTTTAACTTGTATCTTACCTTCCAAGTTTGTGGGTTTGATGCAGTGACTGCTAGCTAGCTCTGCGTTATTGATATGGCTAAATGGGGTAACTTTAGATGTTTGCTTTACCCCAATATGATATGTGCAGTTAAAGTTATTATTTCAAAAGATGGTCATGTAGCTGATTGGATTTGATTTAGATTTCGTAGCCTTATTTATGACTTAGTACTGGGTGTGCTGTTCTACTTATGTGCACTTACGCACCCAGGCTTTAATAGCTAGTGTCATCTTTTGTTTTCAGTTTTACATATTTTAAGATAGTTGTTTAAGTTAAAAATTCATGTAAAGCTATAAATTTATTCTTGTTAGTGAATGTGGTACCCATGCACCACAGTTGTTTTCCTGCTTAGGGTTTATAGGAATAAATACGTTTGATTATAAAGTTTTTTCCATAAAATTCTAAGTTCATAATAAAACTTATATTGTTTAAGGGACTTCTTTGAGTCAGTTCACTGAATGCCGATCTCCGAACCTGGACCTCTGTTTATCCTTAAATGAGGTAGCGCAGCCAGCTGAGGAGACGGCGGCGTTACAAATTTATTCCATTCATTACAGGAGAAACTGCTCGGACGTAGTAGTAATAAGGTATGGAAAGCTCCGTATATTTAATTATAAATTAATACATTTAATTTTTTAAATATAAAACGCAAAATGCATAAAAATAGAGATGAGGTAATAGTGCTTTATGCGAAAACGAATATTTGTTGAACTCAATCATTAGTATTGCAACTTTAAGGGTGTCGAGAATATTTGTGGTAAATTTAGCTTTGTATGTTCCAGGAAATAAAACCAGCTGAGACATGTAATAGCGTCTCTTTGCGCATTGAATTTGTTGTTACCTGGCGCAATGAACTGATAAGCAAGATATGTATAGGTATAATCCCTTCCTGCGAGAGAAGTTAGGAGGTGTTGCAGCCTGTGATGCTGTCTATTTCGGTTTGCATTTAGTTATACCCAAAGTCACTGGTACCTTTGTTGTTCAATGTCACAAAAAATTTAGTAAATTACGGAAAATCAGAATGTGTCTATTACGTCGAAAATGCACTAATGTTAATATTAGCTCGTGTACCATAATGGGCAAAATATGATATTGAATATATGGCTGTTTTGTAATGGTCTTCTGAGCCGGAACAGCTCAAATTGGCCTATCTTGATGAAGATGATAATTTTACAATGGTAGAATATTATACGAGAGTGTAATGTAGTTGTCACTTTAAATTCAAAATTGTGGCTACATTTTCTATCCCGTCATGCTCTCACAAGATGAAAATTATCATGAAAGCTGAAGATATATTGGAATATTTATGTGTGATTTCTTACGCACTTTATATGGTATTGTTATTATTCATTCACTTATTGATGCATTTACTTACTTGGCTATTTAATTTGACAGAAGCCCTCACAAATAGCTAAAATATACAATTATCTCGCTAACCTACCACCTGTTTACTTCTGCTACGGTTATCAACTGACGATTCAGCCATAATTTTTTATATTATTGTCATTTCTAACATTGCTGTTCCGTTAGAAGTTTCTTGATATATTAATGTATTTATCACGCCATTCAGTACTTCCAATAACCAAATGCAGTGATATACTTTAGAAGTAGAGTTTAGCACTGCATTTAGCTTATTGCAGGCTCCTTGTGACATCTGGGAGGAAGAGATGAAGGAGAGACCCGAAGGGCGATTAGATTCGGACGACGATGTAAGCATACGGTTCCTAGTCATTCTAGAATGCCATCAGTCGGCACGAGCCTGCCTTTTCCATCTTCAGCCTGAAGGTTATGAGACAACGGGACAACGGTTGGCCATACAAGCACCGAAGAGAAAGCTTTATACACCAAAATTTCACTTTAATGCATCAGTCACCTTCACCTGGTTCTAAAATCCTCAAAATAGGATGGAGCAGATGAAAGCAAAACTATGGGAAAACAAAATGATGCACAGGATCTAATAGTAGAAGAAAACCCGGGTTCTTGGAAAACCACGAAAAATGCACGATAAGCGCATCTAAACCTTGGGAGTCGAACTCATGACCTCATGAATACGAACCTTACTCATTCTGGTGAAGATATCTCATTTGGTAATAAAACATTTGGCCATGATAGAGCTTCTGTCTCATCCTGTAAAAATAGACTTAAAGTAATAAATGAAATTGACTTTCTCCCAATTAACATAATTGCAAATGATTAAGATTTTTAGAGAATATAAAGAATAAAAGCAACCCAGAAAGCATAATAGGGGAACTCTAATTGGAATTTAATCAATAAGGAAAACGAGAAAATAAATTTACAGAAATTAGCTGCTTGCTTTGAGACTTTAGTATGAACTCTGATTATTTTTACTAGATTTATACAAAATTTATATTCTTACTAGATGTATCCTCGTATGGGTTTTCAGCAATAAATTCTCACAGCATTATTACTTCATCGTTTATGGTGAAACAACGTGATTCTTGATTCTCGTAAACGTTATTGATAAATCAGTTGAAATTTAGAGTACGTTATTGCTAATTTTGTTATCGGAAATGGACTTTCATCCTGAATGAGGTCAAGTGGTTCTCAGAGCCCTCACTACTGTTGTACCGAAACGTTTATCGTTATTCCTATTGCCATAGTCACCTTTCCCGATATTGCTATTGTTATCTGTGTAGTGTAATTTTCGAACTCTTTCTGATATCTCAGCGATATGTATCCACTGTATCCACGAATGTAGGTTTCTTTATTCAAACTGGGGAACACGATAGTGCGCTCTAGGGAGGAAGAGGCGAAGGCTGACACCGCTTCTGGGAATACTCCTGGATAATGAAAACACGCCCGAAACACTTGCCTTGGCTTAACGCCTCACTTAGTAATTAAAGCAGCACTTCTGGCTTCCAGAGTGTATCCTTCTCTATGGTATTGAGGTATAAAACTGATATAGACGTGCAACCGAAAACATCCTCATATCGGATGATTAATGAAATGGATGAAATGATGTTCAAATAAGCATAGAGTTAAACTACATTAATCTTCCAGGATAAGGGAAACCCCCTGAAAAATCCTTATCCAAATAACTGCCCTGACGGAACTCGGAACCTCTTGAAGTGAGGCAGACATGCTACTTACATATTACATATTCGAACAATCATTAAGTTTAATACTAAAGTATTATTTGGACCGTAAGGAAAAAAGGAGAAGAGGGGATAAAGCGGCCAAGATGAGATGTTTAAGATCAGTTAAGGGCTGTACGTGAGATACCATATTAGAAATGAAGTAATTAGAAGATTAGGGAGTGCAACCATTAATAGAGGAAATACAAAGATATAGAAACAAATGGATTGAACACGTTCATCGTATGACGAGGAGAGAATACCACATCTAGCTCTTAATTAGGACGAAGATTAATAGGAAGTCCCCAGAAAGGATGACTTCAAGAAATATATGACCGCAACAGGCTAATTCCTAATCCATGAGGGAAGAAAAAGAAGTTTTTCTTCACCAATCTTAAGAGTATAGGCTTTTATGTGTTTAAGTGCAGTGCTTGTAATCTAAGCTGCTAAGCACTCGTCCATAAGTGGATTCGACTGGAGTGAGTGCTGCAAATGTGCCGCTCGGCTCGCGGTCTTCCATACATTGCTGTTATACTCGCCTGTTGCGCTTTCTTTCTCATTTCGTTTAGGTTTACTCTCCTTCACTGCCAATACCTTTTTATTTCATATTTTTAAAAAGGATAACGAAAATTAAATAAACTAATATTATATGTCTTTCTCTTTGAATATGCAGGTATAATAATACAAAATGAAATCCATTTTTTCCAATTCATTGTTAAAATTCATTGCTATTACAGAAGCCCTTATTGTGCTATTTAATCTCTGTTAATTATTGCGAATTTGTTAACCTTTGACACGAATCGAAGATCACAATTGACGCTATGTGTGTTTTTTTTTCTGATGGATGCTTTACATTTGCGACTGGAGTATTTCTTTCAGTGATGCATGACATGCTCTACCAATAATAGTTTTAGCTACATTGACTATTTTAGGGTTCCAATTTTCAGCGGTATTTTTGGCGTACATGGAAGGGTATTTTTCCTTTTCTTCCGGAAAGGAATACGTCTTCGAAACCTGGGCCCATTAGGGATGTGCAATCCCTCAGGAGGATATGGGTACCAGATCTACGGGCCGCCATCGGGAAGTATAAATCAGTAGTAGTTAGGGATCCTGCCCCTTGCTATCATGTCTCCTCAGGGTCCTAGTATCCTGTTATCTCACCCCTTGCTCTCAGAGATAATAGTGACAAAATAATGTCCATAGATCGAGGTGCCAAGTCCCGCTCCGAACTTTGTCAAAGAAGCAAGTTAAAGCGATAGGTTCACCACTGAATTCCTTCTTTCATTAGTTTTATGGTAGCGAAACATAGCTAGCTACAATAAAAGGCGTTTCAATTTTCTCGCTGATAATTATTTCCATATTTCCCCATTCACTATATGTTCACTATACTTATGTTTTTCAAATGGAAAGAGTTCTGGGCTGGAGCGAATGACATGCTTGCGTGCTTAGCGTTCTCACCTCGTTAACCCACCTTTTTCATATTTCCTTCTTTCTTGCACACTATCCTAGGGAGAGTGTCCTTAGAGCTAGTCATAAGGGAACCCACACTGAATTTCCCATGCTTTCATAACAATTAAGCTGTTCAAATCAAAATTTTAATACGGCTATTCGCAAATTATACACAATATTTAAATACTATAATCATAATTATAGTTTATGAATTACATATTTTCGTAACCCAATAGAAAAGCCAGTGGCTCGTTCATATAGCTGCGAATATCACGTCAAGAGACCATTCCTTATTGTCGGGGTCTTCATCTCTGAGTGTTGCAAATTTATGATGATAAGTTCCGAAATCTTGTCATCTGATATTTCATTCCAGAAGTCTCTTCTTGTTGTTTTTCTGCCTGTCTTGCACTGTCTTCCCAGTCTTGCTGTGTTACTTTTTCTATTTCTTACTGAACGAATAACTCGTTCAAAGTCGGTCTTTTTAGAAATATTGTCTCTGTTTGCAAATCCATGTTTTATTTGAGCCCACGGGGTTTAATTCGTGTCTTATTTCAGTTGCAAGTTGATTCAGCTGATACACATTCTCAGCGTGTTTAAACGGATGAACAAATGAATAATACTGATTTTAATCCTCTGTAATAAATACGTAAAGCATTCATAAACAAATATATCATGTTATGGAGAAACAGCTTCTACAGGCTAACAGGAAGTGTTCCGTTTGCTCTCTCTCAAATTCAACAAACAGCTTATCCAGAATAATTCTTTTAGCACATCATGTCTGCAGTTTACACTTAAATTTGAGGAATTTAAAGTATACATACATACTTACGTAAATATATACCAACTGATAGTGAAGCTTATGCATCATTACAGTACATTGACATTTTATTTATTTGTATTATGAAAACTGTTTGAGCTAAAAATCTCAGTTTTTACGGCTATGTTAGATATATTATTTCCTTTGTCCTCGTAGATAACTTTTTGTAAAATTTGAATTTTGGTATTAGCGTAAATAATACATGTTATAGATGGACTCGCTTGTTGCTGTTCAGTCCCACTTAGGGGAATGCAGTTTCACAACACCACAGGGCTCTGATGGTTGCTCACCTGGTAGCATTCGCAATGCGTATGAATAGTAAACTCTGCTTTTATTTCTTTTTTTTTTCTTTCGTAATTTACGTCCTCCAGCGTTAAGTCAAATCGGACGATGAATGGAATGGGTGAAATGATGCTCAAATGAGCCAAGGGTCCATGGAGCTTAGAGTTACCCGACATTCATCTTTCAGGATAAGGGACAACCCCTGAAAAAACCTTATCCAGGTAACCCACCTTGACCGAGATTCGAACTCGGGACCTCTTGAACGTGAGGCAGACATGCTACCGCTACGCTACCGCGGCGGGCGGCTGTTATTTCGTGAAATAAAAGGGAATGAAATGCAAAAAGGTATCGATAATAGCACGCTTTTGAATGTTGGTGGGTGCAAAAATCACATTTTAAACGTTCAGGTTCTCCGCTGGGTAGAATGCACTCTTTCCTACCCAGTTGCGAGCTTGTTGCCGCCGTATGGGAACATCACACATAACTGCTGGTAGTGTCCATTTCAAATAAAAGAAAGGAAAGGATCAATAAGGAAATGAGGAAGAAAGAAAAAACAAGCAAAGAAAGGCAGGGCGGAGGAGAAGAAGGAAGGAGGGAAAAGAACGAAAAAATACGGTTCATGGATTGAGGTGGAAGGGAAACCCTGTTTACGCCTGGCACACCCGCTTACTACCTTACAGCATTGTCGAGGAGTTGCATATAGAGAGCGGCGAATGTGTTGTTGATCTTACGAATGCTGAGTAGCAGAACGCTAGATTCATCTGCCTCGCTAGCGTATCTCTATGCGTCGAGGTTGCCCAAATGGAAAACAAGATATGTGAGCAAATAGAAGGAATTCTACCCTCAGATATGAGGTAATTACGGTAAAGTAAATAATGCCGTAATGGAAGAAATTATCACTAGTAACTGGCTGCTTGATATAGCTGACGTTAAAAGTAGACCTTTAAACACGAAATTAAAGACTATAATCACCTTTATAACACCTTTTTGCTCACATAATTATTTATTTTGATGAAAATTATATGCCTATTAAACGAAGGCTTTACTATCGAAAGGAATAATGGTAAATTACTACAATGACTCGTAAATGAATTAGAAGCAAAAGAAATTTGCGAGCTGTGGGTATCATAATGTTGGAATGTTTACCAGAGCAGTCGAGGAAACGGTTCATGCATTATACACAACAGATTTATACGATATTTGCCACATCCTTCTATATTCCCACCACGGTAGCATAGATGGTAGCGCGTCTGACTCATGTTCAAGAGGTACCGAGTTCGAATTTCGGTCAGGGTGAGTTACCAGGATAAGGTTTTTACCGGGGGTTTCCCTTATCCTTAAAGACGAATTCGATTAGCTCTAAGCACCTTGGCTCATTTGAGCATCATTTCACCCATTCCATTCATCGTCCGATATGACTTAACGGTGGAGGACGTAAATTTAAAAAAAAAAAAAAAAAAAAAAAAAACTTCTATACATGTACTAAACTACGTTATGTTTGGTAGGTGTCAATGACGTTAAACTGCTAGTAATAATGTGAAACAACAAAGGCCAAAGGACAACGTACTAGAGCTCACCAGTGTGCAAGATCGAATGTATTGTGACTTTGTGAGTTCGTGAAATTAAAAGTCCAATTGCACAAGCTCAAAATGTTCTTTATTTCCACCTAATTACAGTTGGAACACTTGCCGATTACACAGAATTACGTAGCGCAGACAATTACAATCCACCAGTTCGTCTGACGCAGGTCCACTCCACACTCACAATTACGTACAACTCCTCTGATACACGTACGCAGTCTTCCAGTCTGTTCGCTAGCACCGTGCTCTTCACGGCTGCTCGCCAAGAACTGCCTGAGTCATCTACTGCAGCCCTTATATAGGAAGATTGCTGTTTCTGGAAGCTTCGCTGCTCGGAACATCATCCCGATTGTTCGAGACGTCAGGGGAAGGGGAAAGAGACGGTACAGTGCCTAGTGACACTTTCCTAACCTTCCCCTATGTTAGCGCTACAAGATAAATGGGTGGGCGTGGTCTGAATGCCTCCTGTCCCCTACCCAGCTCCAGTTGGTCGTGCCTTCCGATAATTGGGTGACAGTATGGTGATATTTCCAATTAAAATAGAGCTGAGTAGTTCATTAACTAATTTCTCTTGTATTCTAATAAAAATAAAAATAAAATTAATATAGCAAAACATAACGAAATATAAATCCATTTGTGGGGTTTGAATTGACAATGTTACAGACAGTCCCAAGTCTGCAAAATCGGAAGGAAATCGCTCTGTTTCACGTAGGCAATTCTCCGGGACTAAAAATTTAAATCTTTCAGGCATACAATCCAAGAAACCCAGGGACGCAGCTGACGTAGTACCCAAAAAAACCAGAGGCGCAAATGGAGTACGAAACTTATCACGGACGTAGGGCGATGAGGGGTATCCTATGTTAGGAGAAATGCTCTAAGGATAACATAAGCAAAGACGAAATATTTACGCATGCAAATCGATAGCTCATAACAAGTAGTCAGGTATCATTGAAAGTAAAGTTTGTTCACTGGTACTTAGAAACCTTGCCTGATGTTTTTCTGAAATATTTCAAACTAGATTAAGAAAACATTACTTTTATCATTATCATGATAAGTTGAAACAAAGTTGTAGGGGTTTCCATTTCAAATGTTTTCTTGCTGAAAAATTTCTTTTGAGGCTACGTTTGAAGATTTTGTTTAAAAAGACTGAGAATATAAACATATAACTCTCAAATTCATCTTTATCCCTGGACCGGAAAGAAAAGTTAATCTAGAAAGAGTTTAAATATAGATATAATTTAGCTTGATTCATATGACATCTTAGGCTTATAAAGTCATTTTTGTTATGAAAATTGAGTATAAACAGTGTAAATGTCCCGTATGTACCTATATGTAGCGTATCATGAGCACTTAATTATAATAAAATACCTTTTTATCATATATCTATACTCGATCGGACCTTAGAATGGGTTGCGATGTGAACTTTACCTTTGGAAAGCAATTTGTAAAAATTTTCTTATCGCAAAGGGGTATTTTATAATTTATAGTATACTCTCAAATAATTAACTAGGTGAATAGACATAATAATTCAACTAAAATATTTAAATATGAACTTACAGACTTTATTTCTATTTATTGATACGAGGTCGTCAGTTCTCGATCGTGTTGCTTATTGCCAGCATCAACGTTCTAGAACATATCTTCTCAGAAACACGCCATTACACGGATTATTCAATTCTTCAGTGTAGAAAAGCGTAAAAGTGGCAACCCTTTAAAATGTAGTGAAAATACAATTGCTTTATATATGTGTAAAATTTACTTTCAGTATTGTGACACCGCCATTGTACGATGTAACCAAATTAAAGCCCTTTCACCGATATGGACGTCAAATGACGTCCAAGTTAAAATGCCCCAAACCGATATGGACGTGTATAGACGTCCTGCGCATACATGCATTTAATGCTCATTTAACGCCAATTATTTTAATATTGCTGTTTTACAATAAATTTAAATTAGTTCTATAAGGAATGTAAACGTATCCTTAAAGGTTTCTTTTTGAATTGTACACCTCCAAACCTGGATAAACACCCAAGGGCACATCTGCAGATTCACACCAACTAATATTGGTTTCCTTGCGAACTTCTTTTACGCAACACACTACACATTTTCGAAATGGTTACTTGTTTTTTGGGTGTGGGTGGTATACTTTTAGGAAAGTGTTTTCTCTCAAGTATGAGGGATGATGTGGTGAATTTTGCTACCCCCTAGTATAAAGAGGCCTCTGAGTATTATAATACTCAATTAGGTTACGAGCTCTTTATACGCGCAAGTACAGGTAGATGAATGTCTTTTACAGCTCTGAAAATTACTAAACAACTGTGCATAGTTACATCCAGTGGTATAAAAATACTTTTTTTTTACCATTAACTGTTTTCCGTAAAGAGGGATAGCTGGTAATAGCTGATCCGTATCACCCATATTTGACCCGCCATTTCCCCAAACAATGGAGTAGCTAACATGCCAGCTGTAGACCAGTACATGTCACTGCTACGTATGTCCTAAAGATCTCCTTCATAATCGTACACCAAATCTTCCAGATTTTCTACAGTAATATCAGAAGCCTGTACACATCATACCCAAGGTAATTTATTTGCTACATTACCGGGATAAGCCATGGTTAACATTGAAATTTAACAATTTCAAATGTGCCATACATTTAGCTCTTGATAGCTACAAGAACTCACTCTGAACACAGAGTATAAATAACTGAAATACAGAGCGAAAACTGCTGCATAAGGCTACTAGAAACCTTGGTTGAGAAACGCTGTAATAACAGATGCTGACAGAGTTTTCATTCCAGTGTGTGAGTGTGTGACGCAACTTATTCTCGTCATATTATCGCTTGGCATAGCATAAATAAACTAAACTTGAACCTGAGAAGTTGCTTGCGTAGCTATACATACATACTATGGCTCGTATACACACAAAACAAAATGATTCACTGATTAGGCGCGTTCGGCACAAAGAATGGCTTTTGCTACAGTGAAACAAAGTAGTGAAATTTCAACAATTTATTAATGTATTCTCTACTTTATTGTTACTGTAGATTTATACTGCCTTTAATGAGTTTTAAACCAGTTTTTGTTTCGTTTAAATAACTTAATAAATACGGAAGATACGGAATTGTATTTATGATGCATTTTTACAGCATTTAACAATTTAAATGTCCTGTTCTGTTTATTGGGTATCCGTTTCCGGCCCCTGAAGGGTTTAAATAGCCATCGGCGAAGCGGTTAGAAGCAACTGCTGTATCTGTAAACGGTGTCTCCAATACTAGTGTTTCCAATGGAACTAGCAGAACTCTTAGAGCCCCTAGAAAGAAAACGTAAAAGCCAATTATTGATATAGGCAACTTAATGTTTTTATAAAAGATACTATTTGCATTAAATTTTGTAATTTCTTTTGAAAAAAAACCTGGAAGGCTTTTAAAGTGATGCAATTACTTCTCAACCAGTACTGGGTGACTCGCCTTTATCCGAGGACCACAGATAAATTCACACAAATCCATTTGTACTCATTAATTACATTTCAAAACTTTTTTCCTTTCCCATTTCCAGAATTAGTTAAATTAATTTGTGATAGAAGGCATTGTGTTACTACAACAAAGCAAGATGAGTTTTTTCTCACACTGAGAGCAGTGAATCGCAACGGGTGTTCTTTGACAGAGTGATATAACCAACAATGGTTATGAGAGGATGCACACTAAATCAAAAAGCTATATCGATATCTTAAAAGACCTCTTTTGAAGCCCCTGAACAAATTATTTACTAAAAAGGTCCTCTGTGTTTGTTTAAACAGTATAACTCAAACCTGAAAACTCGGATGGTTATCAAATTCAGTATTTTCCTTCAGGAATTTTAAAGGGTGCTACGAAGAAAATCTCACAATATGAACTAGCCTCTTTATGGAGAAAGTTTTGGATTGCTTAGTATTCTTAAAATAACAAGCGATTTTCATTATAATGTTATATATTTAAGAGTTTAAATGGTAAATAGTGTTTTGAATTATCGAGAAATATCCCTTGCAGTGTTTTAGTTCACAACGATTTTTGGGTAACTTTACTGTAACTGGTAAACAATAAGAGGTAGAAGAAACAAAGCTTTGTAAAACAAATGTGGGTAAATTTTAATACACCATTTAGAATTACTTTCTATTGATTTGGAATTATCAGCACTTTGTCTTTTTCTCAAGTTCTGTGGCTATTCAGGTGTTGCTCCCACTGTCATGGAAAAATAATTGAGATTTATGGTAAGCGCACCTTCAACATGTGACACTTCGACTTAATTTATTTACCCAGTACCTTCAAAATAAGAGATAACGAAACTATTTCTAGGAAGGTGTGTCCCGATTAACATGAAGTAAGTAGAAAAATAATCTTGTACATCAATGAATAGTTTGTATAAGTCATAAGAATAAATGATATTTGTTAGAAAAATTTACATGAATTGAATGTATCAATTTTTTAGTTCATTTGTATTGTGTTAATCTCAATCTATTGTTATGTTTGCTGCAAAACATTAATATTTTTCTTGCTCAGTTTCTTGTTTAAACATTAGATAGCTATTTATTTGAAGTACCTATCCAATAAAATTCCTGATGTTATATTTTAGTATTCTTTTAATATGGAACAAACACTTCCTTAAATAGCACTGACATTAATTACAGAACGGGAGGATATAAGGTTTAGATAGTGAATTGTTATTAGTTAACTTATAGATATCGAAGTTTATCTTTAATATTTAATTTGTCTTACACTTTTTGTGTGGTTATAGGACATTCTCCTAGTTTAAATGTTGAATGACTTAGATATTCTTGTTTTCCTTTTACCCTAATGTAATTTCAAATAATTGTAATACCGTAACTACCAGTATCCTCATATGTAAATGTGTAATTATTTTTCCGTTGGCAGAAGAAGTTACTTATTTTTACTCTTTTTCGATTAAGAGACTTATCGGGAGAACGCACGACATCATTACAAAATTTTAATAAAAGTTTCCATTTTCTGTTGCTGTAATATTCTAACCAAACAATTTAATTATTGATATTTTATAAGGATATCAGTTTTGAGAGCAAGTGTGTGAAATTGTGTTTGTATCGATAACTGCAGTAATTTTATAACACAATGTTTACGTTTAATGAAAATGTGACTGTATTGCCTTATGGTTTTGTTGTCGAAATTCCTATAGAAAAAGGAATGCTAATACAAACACTAAGTTTAGGAGACAAAGGGTATGATGCAAGCTTCTGAACTCAGGCAAGCACCACCGTGACCTTAAAAATAACTTCCTTGCACTACACGCTCATAAGTACAGGTAGAACATTATTCATAAAGCGTATTTGAACTACGCTTTTACGTCACTATATCATAGATAGACGGAATCGAGGCATATTCTTCTATGACTGCTTGGTTAAGGAAATATTTAGGATACTAAGGGTTTTTCAAGGCAGTATGCTTGTACCTCTTACGAGTATAACTTTAGTATAGTATCTGGCTATTGCTCAGCAAGTAGGCTGTCAACTTACCAGTTTGTAATTTATAAAGACATTTAAACTGCATAACTCGATAATAGACTTACTATCAAACACTGTATCTTCCCTCCTTCCTTCTTCCTCATTCCCTCCTTCTTTCCTTCCCTCCTTCCCTCTTTCCTTCCTACCTTCCTCCCTTTTGCTCCCTTCCTCCCTTTCTCTCTCCTTCCCTCTTTCTCTCTCTATCTCTATCTCTTTCTCTTTATATATAATGTGTCTGCGTATGTCACTTTTAGGTGCACGTAAAAGTCGTCTCAGCCAGGTTTGTAGCCGAAAATGTGGAATCAGCTGAAAAGTGCCTTAAGTGGGATATCAACTATGTGGCTCTGCTGAACACGCTCATGAGTAACCTCAAAGAAATTGTCATTTTATGCCTCTAAAGCGAGGTACATTAAACAGCACTCTCGCAAAGTGTATCAATATTTATATGCTCGGCTGATCAACTTTATCGACTTATACCTAATTCTAAATGGATGTTTGCCCGTAGTAACAGAGGTATATACAGGTCGTATTCTTATGTTGGTGCTTGTTTCACGTATACTTGATCAGGATACAAAAGTGGCCATTGATACAGCTATACACATGTCGGATAAGTTCAGAGATTCATTGGGAAAAGGAATTGATCCATAATCATGAATACTTACTTAAACCTTTAATGGAAGATTATTTTGCTACTTAGGCCGCTCTTGCTGTACGTATCCGGTTTTCACACCCGTTTCTACGGTGCCTCAAAGCAATGGATTGGAATAGCCATTCCTTAAAGCGATAACTAATGGACCGACGACCATACATTCAAAGCCAAAAGTCTGGGTTAGAATCTCGGCAACTGCAGTCAAATGTGCCTGTGGTAAAGGACTGGGTATAGTTTGAGTATAGTTTGCCCTTTTCTACTATTAAAGGAGTACTACAATGTAATTGTAAAAATAATATAATATTTACAATTCAAAAGACTCAAAATGTGGGTATAGCTGACAAAGGCCACTAGAACATTATAATAACAAATAAAAAAAAAACTAGAATATTTTAAGCCGAATATAGCGTAATGTTGTCTCAGAGCAACGCCATCCATTTAAGAATTAAGTTCTGAAATTTGTAAATACTGTGATTTTTGTGGGTTCATAGAATTAAAAGTTCAATTTTTAGAAATTCAATTCGTTATTTATTTCCGCAGAAATACACTTTGTTCAATGCTTACGTAACAGAATTACGTCACACACAATCACAATCTACCAAGGACGATGTGATAAACAGCGTTTTGGTTATATCAGCTCTCGTTACAACACTTTGCAACTGCTTACTCTTATTTACGACTCTGTTTAGGACTGCCTCTTGGCGAGTCGTTGCATCCTTAAATACCTCATTGATAATTCTAGATATTTCTGAAATAAACAAGAAATCGAATGTTCTCTCACATGTCACCAGATAAAATACGAATGTTCTAGAATGTAAGTTCATCTGTGTCGGCAAGTCTTTTATCTCCGGCGCTATGTTTATCTGCTTATGGAAGCTCTTTATCTTCGTGAAATACTATCCGTCTGTTATCTACCTGCGCCGAACCTTTAATGCACGTCGCCGCGACAATACCATATAACAAATTTTTCCAAATTATTAATTGTAAATTACCGTAAATTAAGGGCAATTTATACGTAGCTTCTATAAAAATGTTCAATTCTTAAACTACTACAGGAGCTGCATCTTAGTAAATGAATAACATCCTAGCTGAAATCTGTTCAAAATTTTCGAACCGAAACTAAAGGCTTCGAAACGTTTTAGACAAAAATAAACTACCTTAAATATAAACAAATTATACATTTATTAAATCTCTGATTAAATTAAAATTATATTTTAAAATAATAACACCACACATGTCATTATCAAAATACTAAATAAATTACATCCTCAAAATGAAATTCGTTTATTCAAAAGCTGTGTATATATCCTGAAAACAATGAAGCACATACCTAATTGATGACAAAATAAGTTGAAGGAAATATTCTGTTTTATTGTAATATTTCTGACATCAAGAAACAAATAGAACTTTAATGAAATCCATGGCACTGACAGACCTGATTCGATTTAGGTAATTTGTGGTGTAATTATTTGTGCATACACTTGTGCATACAATTGGATTTCCATTTTATTGGATATTAAAGCTTTAATCTATCTTATTGAACTTTCAATAGAATAAGTATTCGTTACATTTATATTTCGGCTGAAGGGCATAGCTACGCATTTTATTTTAAATGTAGTGTCATGATTTGAGACCTTTTAAGACGTCTCAATTTAATGGACGTTCACCAGCAGATAACATCTTTGCAGCATCTTTGCAAATATTAACCACAAACCATCGACATTAAATATTTGGATTTCTATACATTCATTCAAGTAACTATGAAGAAATGTAAGTAGGCTTGCAAAATCAAGCTGCACAGTTACGTTCCGATCAAAACGTTTCAGACACTCGTGGTATATTATTTAAATAATTGGACAGTACATTTTAAAGGAAATTATAATGTAAGATCAAAACTTGTTTCAGGAAATAGGATTTTAGAAAAAATTATTGAGTTTTAAATATTTTGGATGCAACATAAGTTTTAGAAACAATGCTGATATAGAAGATAAAGTAAACAAATTCCGTGCAATATGTGGGACAGTCCAAAGAATTTTTAAAAACAGAGTGAGAAGGGATACAAAAATGAAAATGTATAAGGTAATGGCTATTCCAACTTTACTATATGGAAGCGAAACCTGGGTGCCAACACAAAAGGATTTAAATAAAATACAGACTGCAGAAATGAAAATTTTAAGAAGTGTTGAAGGTTGTACAATATTGGACAAAATAAGAAATGAGGATATTAGAAAGGAATTAAAAATCGAACCAATCCATGAAAAAATATCAGAACGAAGGCAACAATGACATGAACATATATTAAGAATAGAGGATGGAAGATATCCAAATGCGATATTAAACTATAATCCAAGAGGAAGAAGAGACAGAGGACGACCCAGGAAACGCTGGAGAGATCTATGAAGCCGGAGCGGGCGATATGCCCAAACCATGGAGCGAAGAGGAGGAGGAAAAGGAGGAAGAGGAGGATAGTAAATGCAAAGAACCAAAAATCTTAACAAGATGTACTTTCTCATCAAATTTTAATGTGATAAGAATCCGTGTCTTTACTTTCTCCCAAACTATTTTAACACCTGAACACAGAGTCACACCTGTCGTTGATCTTGTTTCTGCTACAATAATGTCTGATTTTGTTATATCTAAACGTTTTATTGCATTTTCATGCACTAAAATAGTTGTTTGGTTAATTTGGTTACAGCTGGAAACTCGGTACACTTTTGAAACTTGGCTAAAATATATATCCACTACTAGATATCGTAGTCACTTACAGCATTACTCTTATGCCCCATTTCACCAATGAGATGTTAAGACTAAACACGGCTGTTAGTCTGTTTAACAATAGTTATAACAAAAATTGCATTTCACCAACAAATTTAGCTTACAACACGTGTTAAATCTCTTGTTAACCTTACATGTCATATTTTTGCTGTTAAGTCGTTAACAATTGTAAAATTGTAAAGAATCAAGATGGTGGGCGTGAACGCAGCTTAGGATCTATATAAATGGCATTCGTAACAGGGAACGGCCTATGAGGAGAAATGATTTTGAGGAACTATCAGAAGAAAATTTTCTACTGTCGAAACAAGTTTTGAAGCTTACTGAGGAAGGTCAGAACATGCATCGAAAGGAATATGCCGATCTCACCCTTGCTTCAAGTATTAATAACTTTGCGATTTTATAATTCACTGAATTCTGAGGAAAATACACTGTCCACCTTATGTGCTCATGTGCTCTCTCGTCACTTATGTGCTTCTTCGCATCTTGCTTTATATTTACATAATATCGACGAAGTTGCTTCGTACTCCTTGTTGTAACATTTGAATTCGAATTAAACTCACTTCCAATATTTTCCCACGTCGCATCTTTCTCTTCCACATTTACCGCGTGTGTCCTCTTATTTTCCACAATATCCTTATATTCAGTTACTATTCAACTTTCTCGATTATTGAGACATTTGTCCCACGGACTCTCTTCTGATTCTGTCTACCCGCCATTTCTCAGCTGTGTGTAAACAAAAATAAAAACACAAGCGCATCAGAGTATGTTCATAACATAATAAAACCCACCTACAGCCTTCTATATTCTATAACGCAATAATTTTAACACTTTTGTTAACACTGTGACAATTGTTACGTTACATTTGTTAACGTGAACTTTAACATCTGTTGGTGAAATCGGGCATTAATATTTGATAAATAATTAATAGATAACTGCAAATTTGTTGTATTCCTTTTACAACATTACACAAGTGTGTATAACTATAGATATCATAGATGTAATCCATCAAAAGGCCACAGAGTAAACTTCAACTTCTTTATTTTTCTCTGTAGTTGCATATTCAGTTACTGCCAAATTTAACTAAGGTGCTGCTTGTAATTTGCATTTTAAGGAACCAGGAGGCCAATTACGGACTTATCACATCAGGAACAATTAGAAGTAGGATCAAGCTAAGACGTATACAAGTGCTCTTGTTTGCATGAGCCTATGGTGGCAGAGCTTTTGTGAGCAAAGAACAATGAATATCAGAGCTGCTAAACCTGAGCAGCTCTTTCTACTTTGTTCCCTCTTACGTAGAAGGTTTATCCTCTGAAGCGTGGCAGAGAAAGGAAGAGACAGATAAACAAAGAAAAAGAAGGGAATGGAGATACAGAGCTAGACTCTCACTGCAGCGTGCATTCCACACAAGGAGTTGGTATATTTAGAACGGCTAATTCTGCAATAATGAACTCCAAGGTACATTCGAGGATATTGAAGATTAAGCTGCTTGCAATAAATAAAAGGTGTGAGATAGAGAGAATAAGAGGAAGGGAGAGAAATTCATTTTCAAATTTGGAAGGGTATTTAATTTGACTCATATTAATTGCCATGGATAATAATTATAATAGTAGCAATGCATAAATGAATGTTAGAAAACGAACAGGATAGAATATTGCTCTAAAAGGTGGGGAAAAGGGAATTTGTGAATTTTGTGGGGAGAAAGAAAGCATGGAATACTATGTAACAGAATTTGGGGTGGGGGTTGCAATGTGGAGAAAAAAGGTTTGGGAGGAAAAATGGGAGAAAGTAGAGAAGAGGATAGTAGCCCTAAAATGTTAACGGAAAGGAGGTAAAGAAGGTAAGAAGTATTGGTGAGTTCTTGCAGAAAGTAAAAGAAAATGGGCCAGAAATGTAAAGAATATAAGAAAGGAAGATGAGGGGAAGAATGGAGCTAATTAAGTAACGAGGAGTGATGGAGGTTAAGGGCTGCCTGGCAGAGCAGAAGACGAGGGTGTCATGTAAGCCAAGTTAGCACCAAGGTAAAGACAAATGTAGCCAAAAGTTATAAATTGTAAAGTTTCGGAATATGCACACTAAAAATACTCCTACTGTCTAGAGAATGAGTTTAGGGACTTTGTGCACTAGTGTACAAAAGTTAAGCATAATTAAATAATTTACAACCAATCTATCACAGTTGAACAAAAGTTAAGGATGATGTAATATGTTGTTACCAATGCTTCATATATGATCTGAAATGCAAGAGTGAGAAATAGTAGACAATTATGAACCCGGGACACCTTTTTACTTAAGCAGAAAATTTGACGATCACTCCCGCAATGACGATGATGGCGCTGAGCGGTCAATAAGGGGTGTGGTGACCCGCAGGCACGGAGAGCAAATCGGACGTCCGCAACGTCTCAAATCTCAGTGGGGGCTGGCGGGCTGCAACTTGTCCTTCTATTAATTCCCAGGCATGCTCTATAGAGTTCATATGTTGGCCAGACCATGCGCTGGGTATCTTCCTTCCTAATCGTCCACCAGGTGGACTCTATGTAGACATTAATTATCATCCATTGAGACGAAATGCGTACCAACTGCACCTCTGAGAAGTCACACGTGTGATTCCAGTACATCGTCTCTCTACTTCTGAACATTCACTGTACCTCTGTCAAAGAAATGCAGATCTGTACGTCCTTGGAACTTTATGACTGCCCACACGAGTACGCCGCCACCACCACGATGTTGGTGGCATGAAAGCGGGTTCCACGTTCTCTCCAGATTATTGTGCGACGAGAATCATTGTTGAAACCGAATCTGGACCATATGCAGCACTTTCCTCCATTCACTCAAGATCCAATGTTGCTATTGCTGACTCCATTGTAAACGGGACTATATGTGTATTCGAGTGAGTGGGGCATACTGAACGTCTGGCATAGACGTTGACTGCCCAGAGCCTCCGGTACAGATTTTGCCTCGAAACTCGAAAGCCTGAGGCAATTGCAAGCTCGGAAGACATTTGTCTTATGCACATCCTCCGATGTCGTCGTGCTGTTGTGGTCCAATATTGGTCTGTTGCTGCGTTGTAACCGATAGGCGACCACGTATATGGATCCGACGAACACCTCCTGTTTCATGGAACAATCTCTAAAGCCTGGAAATGACATGAGCATATGACTCAGGCACATTCAGGACCTGAGATACTATCGTCGGTATCTGACCTATCTCTAGACAACCAATGATTCTACCCTTCAAACCAGAGTCCAGTTGACATCTTTGTGGCATTTTGGTGCTGTCTTGTAAACACTTTGCAAAGTAACTACTCTCTGTTCACAATTGGAGGACAACAACAAATGAGCCACACATTGGGTCTGATAATCTGGTATTGATTTGCTGCTCTAGTTGACCTCTGACGCTTACCTATCATAGACAACCAGTAAAGGGAGACACACACTGTGATAGTATTTAATAGTGCTCGTTCTACGCTTTCCCTCTCAGTTCTCTATTTCTAGATTATGCTTAACTTTAGGACACTATTGTAAACGGAATATAGGAAAATGTAAAGGATTTCGGAACAGAACATCAAAAATCAAAATTATTTAAACTTCCAACGGTGTTAGAACTCACTTTGTGATATAAAAGTATACCAGATAAATATGTAAAAAAATTGGCTGGTCGAGAGGGGAGTAAACAATGGATTGACACAGTAAGAGGCAGTTAATTGTCTTGCGCAAAAATGGCGTTGAACAAGCTAGTCCTGTAAACAAGCGTACCAGAAGCAAGATAATAAGGAATTTTGAAAATGATAGTGGGACTGAAAGTAAGCTCAGAAAACCAAGCGCATGGCTTAGGAGGTCTAAGGCCCTCATTCGAAAGGTAGCGGGTGGATTCCCGCGGCCGACTATCTAACCTTGGGGTTTTTCGTGTCTTTTTCCCGGATCACTAGGTTTGTGGGAAAGATATTTACCTTACATCCCACATTTTCCTTCTTTTCATCTCATTTATTTCATTTTCTACATCCAGTCTTTCCAGGTAATAAGAGTCAGCAAGTTGCAAGGTGGCCTACTATAGGGTTGTTCTTGCGCTCTGGAAATACTGTGCTCAAATGACGGAAGGCCCTATAGTTGGCCGACTGCACTTCCATGGGGATTGATTGATCAGTCGAACATGGCTGGCGGTGTGCTTTTTATTACTTGGAACTCCGTAAGGCTCAAGAACTTGCCTGCACCTGTTAGGGACACACCCTAGGGCGCCTGTAGAGATGTATACTTCCATCAGGTCTCTGACACATAGTATATCTACTGAACTACCGGGATCACTTACTTTATAGGCACAGTGTAAGTAAGAAGGTTTATTTGTGGTTTTACATAAATTCCGAATGAAACTCAACCCCACCCATATGAATATGTCGAGAACAAGAATTTCATTTCGTAAGAATAACCTAACCACTGAATAACAATGACAATTACAATAACAATAGCAATGATGACAATGATTGGTGATCTTAACTTAAGAAAGTAAACTATGTTGAATAATTAATTATTTATAACATATAAATCACATTCAAACTGTACTGCACAAAGCATGGATTGTCAACTAAATCTTATAATAATTAACATTCCTGTGCAAATGAAAACATTTGTATAAGAATGGATACTCGTATTTTCTTTAGATTTTGCTCATAGGGAAACAATAAGCAAAAGAACATTATAAGAAGTATAAATCATACCTGAATGCTAATTAAAGAACTAAAAGCAAGACTTCTTTTACTGTTGAAGAATCTCATGTATATTGTCACCCGAGCGTCGGAACACCCTATAGAGTGGGCAAGCAGCAGACGGGTCGGCGTTCGCCCCGCCCCCTCGTTTGTCTTATAGCGTTAAGAAGGGATGGCTGGGACAAAAACATCACTGCGCCGTCTCTTTCTGTTCCACCTGTGTTCTCGAACTTACGGGATATTTCATCTAATGGAGAACCTTCCAGATCGGCAAGAGGACCCTATATAAGCAGCACGTCGGGCAAGAGGAGGAGTCAGTTATTTAGTTAGTCAGAGTGTTTGGCGAACAGCTGTAAGAGTGCAGCGTTAGTGTAAGAACGAGAAGACTGTGCAACGGAAGAATTTACGTAATTGTGAGCGTACAGTGAAATTGTAACGGACGAACTGGTGAATCTAATTGTGTGCATTACGTAATTCTGTGTAATTGGCAAGTGTTTAACTGTAAGTCAGTGGAAATAAAGAACATTTTTAAGTGGTGCAATTGGACTTTTCATTTCACGAACCCACAAAGTCACAATATTGTTGTAAAATTTACATAACTTCTTCTAAACTTATTAATAAAATTTTAAACAATATTTTGATGCGTAAACGGCAACATATTTGAAATGCTAAGTCTTATTCAATTAATACAACTATATAACCATGAAAACCAAAATCCGTGCCATGGGAGTCTCTACTCAAAAGTTAGCCAGCAAGACAACGCAAATGACTTGTATCGGAGTGGCGTGATTTAAACCGCACATAAACAATCAAATCACTTCCAGATTAGATACTTTATTAAAATGGTTCATGTTTTAGTAGTTTGTTTGTAGCTTACTTACTCCCCGTAGGGGAGGGTATCCGTCCACTTCAGCTACCATGGTGCGGGCGCTGCGGACCCTAGCACTCGTGGTACCTCTGACGTTACTAGAGGAACCTCGAGCCAAACATTCGAGCTCCTTCCTGATTGGGAGTTGTTTGGATTGGGTTGGTCTCGAGGGGGCAGTAGTTCCCGATATCCGTGGGAGATCGGGTACGTCTCCGGACGGGATTGAGGGAAGCCATTAATATTCCCGGATACTAGCCTGCAGAGCTAGTAAAAGGTGTGATAGGTCGCCAGGCGGCCCCACCGAGGTCATATCGATAGCCTTCCCCATATTGGTGTTGGCGTGTGTAAGTGGCGTATCCACTTCCATCTCGTCTTGTGTCCTCAGTACCAGATTGGGGGGGGGGGCTTGTTAGTACTCTAGGTCTCGTCCTATGGAAAGCCCCACGTCAGGCGCCCTTTTGGGACAGCTCGGTAACTCCCTGGCTGAAGGAGGCCAGTGTCCTGGACCGGGTCCTGGACTAATTGGTGTAGAAATCTGCTCTCTCAAAAGCTTAGTTACTATAACCAAAACATCAAACATTGTCTCAAACACGAGAGGTACGTTACGATCTCATTCGCGTAATATTCGCTATATCATGAAGAGAATTTCCAGTTTTCTCAAACAGTAAGCAATTTAAATTTGTATACAAGGGGTTTAAAATGTGGTGCAGATAATGTGTGTTACAAACAAGGGTAGGTCGAACTTTTATTTCATAGATACCCTTCATTTGTACATGGTAAAGTTTCTTCCAGGTACTTGGAATATAAGTGCCCCTGTGGTCTGTTGGTTAGCACGTTGGCTTCCAAATTAGAAGGCTTGGGTTAGATTCCCGACGGAATCTTGCTCCTTAGAGTCTGGAAGTATTACTGGAGAGTATACTTATGTTTGTGGTGTCTGTGTGTGTGTGTGTGTGTGTGTGTGTGTGTGTGTGTGTGTGTGTGTGTGCGCGCGCGCGCTTGCACGCGTGCGCAGAGATTTAATATTTACAAAGAAAATCCTAAGTTAATATTTTCTATGAGCAATTGTTTCAAAGGCAAAGTTGCTTATATGAATTGGATATGTATGGGCAAATAGAAGAAACAACAAATCTAAAAGAAAGTTAAGCAACATATTTAATACAAAGAAAGAGAAATACGTTGCATGAAAGCTTTTAAACCTCTAAAGTAGCCTATACGTTTAATAGATACTAAAGGTATTTTCTTAAAGATTTGCTCTTTTGGGTTGTATGGTTTTTGGAATGACCTAAAATATGGGTTGCTATTACTTTTGAACACTAAGATTTACCTAACTTGTTACCAGAGGTATCCAGACGTAAACAGCGACAGATTTGATTAGGAATTGAAAATTAAGATTAACTGTACCTTTTGAAAATCGTGAGTAGACTAAATCTTTGACAAACATTGCAATCTCCAGGTTACAGCGGACTAGCAGTTTGTGTAAATATAAAGTGTTTGAACATTGGATTTGGGAAGTTTCTCGAAATTCCACAACGTTTATCGGCTCCTAAGTTATTCCTGAATGTGGTTTCAATCATCAAAATACGTATGCCAGATAATACTTTTGAAAATTAATAAGCAGGCATCGGATTTTGATGAGATGACATCTTATTTTCCTTATATTACGGCATACACTGTTCTTAAGTTTTAAAACCCTTAAATTTGCAACTTTTTATAAAAAATACTAATTTTATTGGCTTTCCTGACATACTTTGAGTTTTTGTAAGTTTTATGCCATTTTTTTAAAAAATTGCGCTTCTCTTTATCCTTTATTTGCACTTTAATTCTATTTCTGGTCTTTTTTTATTTTTTACTTGCACGAATTTAGATCACTAAAATTATTTCATTATTTAGCATGTAACATAATTTTTTTAATCTAACAAAGTAAATTAGTATTTTTATTTCAGATTTTATCTGAATTCAGAGATGGCCTTTCCTCTACGAAGATATAACTGTTATATTTTGTAAGATTTGAGAGACAAAGGCATCAATCAAAGGAAAGTTCATTGTTCGGTAATATGTGGGTTGTGATAAGCGTATACGGGCAGTGCAACTTGCAAATAAGAAGAAATCCACGCAAGGTTTACTGCAACAAAATATATCCATTGAAGAAAATAAATCGTTGGATTTTTATAGAAACTTTGTGAAGCTTTACTTTGTACAAGCAACCTATTTTGGGTACTGAACAATGCAAAATTGAAACGTTTTCTATAATTACATTTCGAACACCCTCTCCCAGACGAATCAACTCTTCGGAAGAACTACCTGTCACAATGTTACGACAATATCGTTAGCAAGATACCGGGAAAATTACACGGAATAAATTCATATCCACTGTCGAAACGAGTAATGCAGAACATCCTTACAAGTGATGTTTTGACGAATGTTAATCACTTTTTTATGGCCTGAGGGTAACGGAAATACGAACGACGTCTTACTTTATCTGACTCAGCTCCATTCATTGTGAAAGCAGCAGTCATAACGAGCGTTTCACCCGAAAATGGTGCACATTACTTGTTTACCACATCCATGCATAATATGGAAACATAAACTTTTCTCAAGTGGATTGGCTAGTGTCAAACATGAAGAAAATGTTTGTCAAAACTTTCTGTAGTACATTGCTCTTCAAGTCCATGGTTCTCGGTGTTCTCTTCCAACAGAACCTATAATGAGCCGATGGGGCACCTCTATTCATTATTATTGCAATCATTTCCAGATGGCAAAACGTACATACTATAAAAGCATTAAATCCTGATGATGCTACTCCAATTGGTGCGGCTGAAACACTTTTTTCAAACCGTAAAATTGAAGGACAGCTACGATTCATAAATGCAAATTTGCTTAACCCTGGGTTAGGTGCGTGAGTGACAGGTGTCATCTAGTCCTTTTCTCTTAAACGTTTTTACGGAATCTATAAGCAAAATGCAGTCACGACTCTGTCTACCTCTCAGACGAATGTTTAAATACCATTCAGCCTAATTAGAGCAGCTGCTCTTGAACGTCGTGGTTTAGATGAGCGAATTCTGTGGTGTGAATGAGCATTGTCCAAAACGCGCCCAGTCACGTTCCATTGTACCTATTTGTTTATTACAATGTTTCTGTTTCGAAGTAGGTATACAACCTGAAGGTACTGCAATGCAGTCTGAAAACATTGTTTTGCGATTAGTTGAACTTAATAATGGGACAACTGGTGATAACTGGTTTTCGAGTTTACTTCTTGCCAATAGCTTGGTTAGTGGAAAGAAGCTCACTTACCTTAGAACGATGACAAGAGAGAAATTCCAGCAAACTTCTTGCCTAAGGAATAAAGAAAATTAAATCTCTATTTGAGTTTCAAAAACACATGAATTGTTTCATACTACCCAAAAACGACAAAGATGTTATAATTTGATTGACTATGCACCATGATAAAGCAATGGCGAATATACCTGTAAGAAAGGGAACTTTCTTAACATTTCATAATATGAGTAAAGTTGGGGTCAATATGCTATATCAGCTACCGTGTTGCTAGAAATAGGTGTAGATTCATAGAGTTTTTTAAAATTATTTTTTACGATCTCCTGAACATAGCTTCAATAAATGCACAAAGCCACCATCCAGAAGAACAAATAAACAGAACGTATTGTTAACAGAGCGTTGCCTGGAAGATGGTGGTGCCTAAAATTGCGCGAGGTATTTGCATCAAATACCATCTGAGATTAGAAGGCGTGCAAATGTTCTGCTTCGAAACTAAGTCACTGACATAGCCAAGGGAAAGCCAGAGTTACAGAGGATGCTGTTATCTATGTGGAAGAAGCCGGAACAGGACAACAAAAAGATGGCGTTCTAAATTTGAGAGATGGACCTTCCCCGTTGATCTGAAAGATATGTATAAATTATTTCGAGCTCCATAGTTTTGCTCCTTCCATCCTTTCCTCGGTATTCCTAGATTTCTTCGTTCTTGCGGTTGGTAATTTTGTACTATTTTAAGAATTCTATTTTCATGCGTTCTATTCAGATGGTGCTGTCATTTGGTTCTGTATTCTATTATTGTCTTATTTAATTCTACAATATTTAATTGATGTATTTCATCATTTTGTTTCTTTGTCTAGTCTTGTATATCCAGCTATACGTCTAAGAAACTTCATTTCTGCTGTTTGTATACTTCTTTTATGTTGTGACGTCATTTTTCATGTTTCTGAACCTTACGTTGCAATTGGGACAGCCAGTGCTGTCATTACATCATGTAACGTAAAAAGCTACTCTCAACAGGTCAGTATAGATGTAAAAACATTTTTACAATAAAAAATGATTAGTTACTTTTTAACACAAATCTGAAAATTAATTACAACACCTGGATGACACATGTCCTTCACACGCCTAAACAGGTAAGTGAAAAGGGTGCGCCTAACACAGGATTAAAACAAGAAATCACACGTGTACAGGAGAAAGCTGCATGTCTGGAAAGTTGTCTCTAAAGTATCTAGGAAAGCAGAAAGTGTTCTTGATAAAAACTCTGGATACAAAACTTTTGTGTCGTATTTCTCAAGTGCTAACCGGTGAAACATTTGAAACTTCTTGTATTGAATATCTCAGTAGTAGTGATCTAGGATATTTCTAGAATGCTCCAGTTGTAACTGCAGATGTGTAAAGGAGCTTCTTACAGTAAAAGAACAAAAGGGCACCGACAACAGGCGTCCCCTAACTTTCGAGAACCTGCGCGTGCTACTGATTATCTGCAGTAATAATTCTGAATTAGTTAAAATATTCTTGTACACTCACCTTCCCAGAATTTAACATTTGTAAATTTAAATTATTAATATCAGTTCTAGCGTTACAAAGTAAGACTTATGCTATAGTACAACAACATTAATAATACACCATTTTGGACAAAAAAGGTTTCAGAAGATAAACGCAACAAATATTTTAAAGTGATATTCTAGATCATTGTATTCATCTTTTTAGGTCATTGTAATAATCATTTTAAGTCATCAAAATCCAGGTTCAGTTGATAAGTAACACATAGGTTTTGGGGATTGGTAATCTTAATGGGCATCTGCCCAAAGATTTGTCCAAATGGGCGAGGGCGATTGCAAAAATAGATTAAAATACGGATTGGGGCTACTTTTTGACATTGTAGATTGGATCCAGTTTCTTACCAGTCTATCAATTGGGCACTGGAAAAGTTCAAACTTATATCAAGAAATATCCAAAGACTCAATTTTACAAAAAATGTGATCGAATATAAGTTGTGTGCTTTAATGATATATAATGACATATATATATATATATATATATATATATATATATATATATATATATATATATATATATATGTGTGTGTGTGTGTGTGTGTGTGTGTGTGTGTGTGTTGAACTAAGGTTTTTGTCCATTTGTTACGGTTTAACAATTATGCAAAAGTCATAAAGAAGGAAGGGTTCTTTAGAAGCCTAAATTAGCTCAATACGCACAGAACTGAAAAAATACCTTCCAGTAGTCCTGGGAGAACTTTTGAGAAGTAATGAGGTAGTTTGGGAGGGAGGGATTTTCCTGAACGCCTAAATGTCGTATCCTTGGAAGATAAATTTACACAGGCTGACCCTATAGCTCAGTCGGTAGAGCACCCAGGTTCGATTCCCGGTGGTGGGGGTGGGGATTTTTCTCCGTCCAAGATAATTCCCCATCTTCCACAGAGTCTGGAACTATGAATGAGAGTGTGAATGTGTGCGTGATGTAATGAATAAAACCCAAAAGATAACGAGTTAACACCTTCGGTATGTTCCAAAGGAGAACGGCCGCCGATATGACCATAGTAGTTAAATGGAACAAGCAAAAAAAAATTATACACTTAAACCAAGATTTTTTTCTTTCAGTTATACGTTAGCAGAGACAATGTGCGATGTCTCAACGTGCGTATTTCCGGTGAAATCCAAACATCGAACTGTCGGGGAATACAATACTTTCTTTACTTATTATCAATACGTACCAGAGAAAGTGATATCACAGTTTACAATTTGTAATAACAAACGGTCTATACTACAGTTTATATAAAATGATTAGAAATAAGAATTCGGGGTACTACTTGAAAGCCTGTAACAATTTTCTTTCTTTTTTTGGGAGGGGGGGGCTGATTATTCTTAGATGACAAACTTTTCGCCAAAGTCCAGTCGTCACTATAAAGCCACATTTAAAGCTGGAGTATGTTTTAAAAGCTGCCATGTTCGTAATTAAGGGCCAACAGTGCCACGTAATGTTCAAAGAAGATAGAGCTAATTCAGTTGACATGAATTATTCCAAACAAAATCAAGCGAAATTTTGGACATTTGTTTTATACCATATGATCGGAAACAGCAATACTTTTTACTAGTATCTATGATGATGATGATGATGATGATGATGATGATGATGATGATGATGATGATGATGATGATGATGGTAACGACGATGACGATAATGATGGCGTTGGGCCCGAGTCGGGCTTGATTCTACCAATCCGATTGCCGGACTCAAGCCCACATATGCAAGGCCCACCGATACAGAGAAGCGATATGGTCAGCATCTCGGCACCACCCTCCGGAAAGTTAGCACTGTATTTCACCTCCTCAAATTCCTTAAGATGCTGAATGGATACCAATGCTATATTTGGTACTTAAAATTCGTAATTCCCAATGTTGGGATCGATCGCAGCACACAAGTACAAGAGTATAATGCTCCAGCCCACTACGGCATGGTACTTTTCAGTACCGAGGAAATATTATCATCAGTTGGGTGTTTGTACTTCTTAGACTATCCTGTAAAGAGAAATTATTTTCTCTCAATAATATGAATATAGAATTTTGTTAGTGTTACGGAATACCGAGAAAGGAAAACGTGAACGAAGATGCATCTTCAACTCTTCGGAAAGTTAATCCATTATGTAAACCAAAGCTGAAGCATGGCGGAGCAATCTGATGTGCATACGCAGATACAAGCACCCCATAATTGGAGCCCAGTTCTTCGAATTATACCCGCGTGGCACATATGTCATGCCAGATGCGTTTTACAGGAGCAACATGCAATAACTGTAGCACGTACTCGAAATTAGATTTAATAAGTGGCTTTATCCACCGATTGTGTTGCGGTTGGACTACGTACACGGAGAAGCTGGTCATTAATTTAGTGCAGGATACCCCTGAGATTAACAAGTGTTACTTATGTAGTATCGTAATGTGTAATTCATTTTAAGTATGTTTCATAAGGGGCAATTCGAACGGTTAATCATTGTAATGAGTTGTGCTGCGACTGTTGGTATGGGAAGAGAAAGTAGCTATTCCATTTCTCTTGCAAAGATCAGTACACGTAAGCAGATTAGCACATTGTGCGCAGTTAGATAATTTTACCGCCATGTTAAAGCAAATGTAAGAGCACTTCGCAAAATTTCGAGAAGGAATTCAGATATACTCACTTTCTTCTCGGCAGCCAGCCAGGAGAAAAGATGATCAGATATCAACGTTTCGGGAGTGTGCATCTCTCCAATCATCAGGTTATTTATAAAATGTTATAACCACAAATGAAATATTGGATATAACACAACTATAAACAAAGACAAAACACTATCAAAATTCGCATTACTGAACAAAATACTGTTTCAGTAAATTAAAGGCGTGAGTACACAAAATTGTGTCAAAGAAAAGTAACTACTTAACTTGATTATCAAGCTGTATTGATCTTTGCTTCTTAATTCGACGGATTTCCATTTTAAGGACGGTTTGAAAGAGGAACTGAACTGAAATCCAGCATCACGATTAAGCGCGCTCCTCTCAGAGGAAAACGCCAAAGCCTCCTTAATTCTCCGCTCCCAGTAACTGTTGCATTTTGCCAAGATGGCCGTCTCCCGAAAATTGGCTCTATGGTCGTTATCAAAACAATGCACTGCCAGCCCAGACTTCTCAGGTTGCATTAAACGAATGCTCCGTTCATGTTCGATTATTCTAGTAGCGATGGTCCTTCCGATTTGTCCTGTATACTGTGTCCCACATTCGCATTCACAGGGATGTAGGAGGCTATGGCGATTTCCTCTGAAAGGAGAACGCTTAATCGTGATGCTGGATTTCAGTTCAGCTCCTCTTGGAAACCGGCCTTAAAAATGGAAATCCGTCGATTTAAGAAGAAAAGATCAATACAGCTTGATAATCAAGTTAAGTAGTTACGCAGCCCACCTCCGTAGCGTGGTGGTAGCAGCGTGTCTGCCTAACGTTCAAGAGGTCCCGAGTTTGAATCTCGGTCAGGGTGAGCTACCTGGATAAGGTTTTTCCGGGGTTTTTCCTTATCCAGAAAGACGAATGTCGGGTAACTCTAAGCTCTCTGGACCCTGGGATCATTTGAGCATCATTTCACCAATTTCATTCATCGTCCGATATGACTTAACGTTGGAGGACGTAAATTAAAAAAAAAGGTAGTTACGTACCTTTGACACAATTTTCTATTCTCACGCCATCTTCTGACCGGGCATTTAATTTACTGAAAACAGTCTTTTGTCTAGTAATACGAATTTGATAGTATTTTGTCTTTGTTTATAGTTGTGTTATATCCACTGTTTCATTTGTGGTTATAACATTTTATAAATATCCTGATGATGGGAGAGATGCACACTCCCGAAACGTCGATATCTAATAATCTTTTCCCCTGGCTGGCTGCCCGAGAAGAAAGTGAGCGCATCCGTCGCCAGGAAAGCTTCAGGTCTTATTTTGAGTTTAGATATAGTTAGTTACACGGAATCGAGCGGATGGTGCCACACTAAAGAGAGGTATCCGGTTCGATCATTGACAATCGGTCGCTCTAACTCATGGGTATCGTGGTTTCTTCAGGTCGATGGACTGTTCCTCTTTCACTGCGATTTTCCTGTTCTTATTCGTCACTATCTTCGCTGTCCTCTATTTCAGTGTTGTAACACTAGGCGATGGTCAGATTACGTCGATTGAGACTGCTCAACTGCGGGATTCAGGAGCTGTGACTGGGCTCAGGGGTCGTCAGTTGCGTTAATGGGAACGTCGGGGACCCCATCTTCCGGACCTAGTCGCCCCACGGGTGTCTTCTCTCACCCCAGCCTCCTAGGTGTCATGGTAGAACCACAAGGCTGGATGTTGTGACCCTTCGTAGTTTCTATTTATTTTAATCTTTTACCCACGGGGAAGAACTGGCTTCACATTATTTACTTTCATGTATATGCTTGAAAGTAAGATTTAGTATGCCACGTAAAAGAGAACATATGCGTGACTAAGTGTTTCGATACAGAAATAACATGAAAAGCTCTGATCAATTTCTAAGAAGAAATCTTCTCATTTTAAAGTTTTGTATACTGGCATCCGCAATTTCATCGACCATAACTTGGTGCATTTTACACGTGGACCTGCAGTTTCACTCCAGGAATTGAAGCTAAATGGCCATAGATTGCGCCATGTATTATCATACTGGGGTGCGGTTTAACTGAAAATTGCTCCTGCTTTCTGCCGAAAAAAAATGTTATGTTTAGCCATTCGATTATATTTCATTGCCATAGTTGGAGCAATGGAGATTCCAGAGCAAGCACTCCATCAGAACGTGTCTCTTTCGTGTGGAGTTTGGTGTGCAGAATCACTGGCCCCTATTTTCTAATAAGTACACTTAGAAATCTTGAAGGACGCCGAACTACAATAAGAGGATTATATGCCCTGAATTGGAAGATATGGATCTCAGAATTGTCTAGCTTCAACAAGGTGCGCCACTTGTCATATTCTCACGAAACAATCAACTTCTGAAATCACAAGTTCATAGACAGCATCTAGTGTTTTCTTAGTGGTGATGGTAACTGGCCTCCGAGATCATGTGATTTAATACCGATGGGTTATTTAATGTATATGTGTTAAATCACGTGATAGAAATGGTTACAGTTAGTCTGGTTTATCTCGAAACACGGGAATTAGAGTTTTTTCCGCACTGTTGTAGATAACCCATGACTGCCTAATCCTACATCGCATCACTTCGATGTGCAATTTGTCTGATTTGTCTTGAAACTTGGGAATTAGAGAGCGAGAGAGAGACAGGGGGGAGAACGCACTACTGTCCACGTAGGTAGTCCATAACTACGTAATTCCACATTGCACTACTTCCATGCAATATTGCGGTTGATTCCGCGTGATTACATTGTAGCTATCCCTTTAATACTTCCAAGCGCAGCACTTTAAAGACTACTGGTAGATGGCGGTAGTATAGACATACCGTCCACTAGGGATTTTTTGGAGAGTCACTTTCTTCTATATTTTTGATGAAATTGTCCAAAATATCAATTAATCCGTCTTTTCCACAGTACCTCTTTTCTAACTCCTTGATTGATTTGCGCCCATATTAGCTCGTTAGGATTCGTATCACAATGACACGGACGTAAGGTATGTCCATTTAATTCAGCTATGGAGTCGATTGTATACAGTTCGAACTTATCTTTGTTTCTCTTAATTATTTCGTATAACACCGGTTTTGATACCATATTTCCATTATAACCATATTTCACTGCCAATAAAAAGTGATGTTACTGCTGCAATGGTTGCAGCACCTGTCGCTGTCTGACGGAGGCTAGGCATTCACAGATAGCAGTGGCAAAGTGTTTACAAAACTTTTCACCACTGCCTTGTCACAGGGAGGGGTAGCGCTAAGTAGGTCATGTTTCTAGTTAAACCAGATGAACCTTAATGACCTAAGGGACAAACATTTAAAACTAGTAGTAAAACTGTGCATGGATTATATATGTCTATTATTGAAAACTGAGTATTCGCATGCAGGCAACTTAATTCTCTTCTCCACCTAATATTGTTTAGTGTATTTCAAAACAGTAAATAAATAAAAAAAACTGTGTATATCATTCCTTCTTATGTGTGGCCAACACTTAAAATAGAAACGTTGTTAACAAGGAATTTAAACAATATTTTAAACCAGTGAAGTAAGAAAATTTTCAAATTTAAAGGCCATACTAAATTGATTTAAATTCATTACGTATGTGTTATTTTTATATGGCTTTTTCTACCTGGTATTGCTTATTTTATATGCCTACAGAAACCATTCTTACCATATTATTTGTATAATTCGTGCTAATCTAGACATAACTTGCAACAATTGTTCCAATTCACATTTTGTTGAAGGTTCAAAAGAGTTAGGGGTAATCGAATGGATAGTCAGATGTTTCAAAACTGGTGCCTATATTGTGATCTAAAAATTTCGCACCCTTTCTTAAACTCTTAAATTAAAATGCTACCAAAACCAATATAACAACAAAAACACGAATAGAACACAACCAATATCTCGGAAACACCTAAAGGCACGAGAACGTATTTGGACGGAACTGTATGTATTAGAGGTTTGTATTTCTTTGCACTACAATTTGGTCTATGTTGAATAGCTTACCAGTTATACAAAATTATACGAAATGCTTTGAACTTAACAGACTATTCCTATAACTTCTAAGCTATACATTTGATTTGTGATTTTAAATAACAATATTTTATTTCTGGTGTCTTAAACATATGATTTAACCGATAACCTTAGTCACTTTTAAGAAAATGAAAATTATGAAAAATGTACCATCTAAAATAAATGATGAGATTTACTTGAAAATTCCAGTAATTCATTTTGAAAGATGCTGAACCCAAATACTAAGGTTTGTATCTATCAGACATTTGGTTTTGGTTATGTTGTTGACCCACAAACTAGAGTGCTCTCGGACCGTATTCTTAAAGTACATTTTCGCGTAGTTCAAGAGGTCAAAATGTGCATTTGATGTGAAATTTCGGCTTCAAAATTTTCGCGAAATGTAATACTTTCTCTGATTACAAGCTACGTGCAGAAAGTAAAATTAACACACCTGTTCAGAAAATGTGGAATATGGTTTGTTCATTAATGTAGTTACATGAGGGAAATGCCTTTAAATACGGAGAGAATATTGAAAGTTCAACGGGATTCGGTACTGTGACGACTTGATCTATTGTACATATGCCCCAAGTGGAGCATCTCTTAGAGAAAGGATGAGGAAAGAGGCGACAGAGGGCGACCGTCCCCAGGAGTCTCTACAGTGCAGAGGGAAGGATACCTACACCTTACCAGTTGGAACAACCCGGCAGCTCAGCACAACCGGTAAGTCACCCAAACTGCTGTTCCGGGGAAGACTGTTTACTCAGATTATTCATCCTACCATGCACCGCCGATACATCTGCCGTCACTTCTACCCTGAGAGAGATCACCAGATGAGAGAGATGTGAAATGATAATGGAGATAAAATGTAGGGACAGAAAATTCATGGGATGTAATTAGCCTACCCAGCATTCACCTGGCAACCTGGGAAAATCCCCGAGTAAACCTATGTATCAGGTAGTAATGCCACAGAAATCGAACCCCGGCCTCCTTAATGCGGGTTACCGATGAAACTGCCTGAGCCATCCCGTTTGGTAAAAAAAAAAAAAAAAAAAAAAAAAAAAAAATCCATAATTTTTAAACTTGTATATTCTACTATACACAAATTTCCTTCGAAACACTCCGGGCTAATGATCTATATTTAGGGCAAATCATACAAATTAAGAAAAAAGGCACAACCATTAAGCACTGTACAGATTCACAAAATGTTGCGCAATAACAATACAGATATTATAGCCTGACGCAATACACAAATTAAAAAGAACAAAATGATGTTCTGTACTAACTACTGTTACAACTTCTTGAGAAATGAAAGAGCGGGTGCTTAACATTTTTAAGTGACCAGCTTATCTCCCTGAAAACTTAAACAAACATCAGTGAATACTTCGGAAATTATTATTACAAACGCCTCTTCTTAAACTTCCCTAGTTTAACCACTCAAGTGGTGTTAGGGGATGTTTCTTCCTCTACAATGCCTTTAGACGTCGGGTTGAGGATCAAAAGCTCTGCATCTGAAAGAGAACCCAGGATGGGTAATTAGACCGATGCCCTGTGTGAATGTAAGAGAAGTGTATGACATAATGAGGGTGAAATTGATCAAAGGAAATATATTAATGGGGCAATTAATGGAATAATAGGGGAAACCGGAGACCCCGGAGAAAACCTGCTCCTGCGCCGTGTTGTCCACTACAAATCCCACATGCGGTCGCTTGGGATCGAACCGGGGCCGACCGGCCACGGCGTGGCCCATCATCACAAATACTATTTTTAAAAATTGATTGTTTGGAGTAATATCTCTTTTTTCTGTGGCAATATCTGCATATCTCTTGTATCAATTTAGAAGTTATAGACTATGGTCTGCATACAAGATAGCTCAACTCTTATAATGTTCGTAATATCAGTCTTAAATTTAATGTAATCTTAACGCAAATCCTTGGACGGATTTATTTTTGGGGAATTTAAAAGGAATTATATATATATATATATATATATATATATATATATATATATTACAATAACTGGTTTAGATGGATTGAATTCAATTAACATTTTAACACACACATATAGAAAGATTCTTAGTATTAACATTATATTTAACCGCCCTTTCGTGTAAAGCAAAATTGCATAACAAATCAGCTTAGTCACACACACATACACACACACACACACACACACACACACACACACACACACACACACAAACACACACACACACACACACAAATACACACAAACCATCACCACCACATCTCACATTCCTTAAGTTTTATTTATTTGAGTTTAAAAGTTTTTAAAGTCAAACTGAAAAATTCATTGCCATGGCGGGGATTTGAACCACGGATCTCTTGGTTTCCGACCAGTCGCTCTATACCATTGAGCTACCATAGCCAACGTGCGGTCGCGACATTAAGCTATCCAATTGACTCATATATTCCCGGTATACCACTTAGAGCTCTCATATTCGAGATACACATTTGTGGCGACTGGCTATATTTTAGTACTTAAATACCAATACTTTTATCATTCAGCACTTAATGTTAAGTTTATGTTGAAGAATTAATCCTTTCTTAAATGATCAGAATTAATCCTTTTAAGTACACCTCCTGTGTATAGTTGAAACAAACTGAAAAGTTCAATGCCACGGCCGGCATTTGAACCACGGATCTCCTGGTATTTACTTGTGGTAAAACATCGAAGCCAACGTTTTTTAAAGCCAGTGGACCATATATGCTTGGCTAAATGTTAGGGACAGTAACAAATCAATCGGTGGAGGGGGATGGGAAGGGGAGTGAAAATTTAAAACCAATGCTTTTTAATTGATTTTTGAGACGAAATGTCTGAAAAATCTAGGAAGCTTTAAAATGAAATTTCTTGTAGTGCAATGGAATCCATAACAAATCTGTTGAGGTTATGAGCGATCGAAATTGAGATGTCCTTAGTACCTTTAAGCTGTATCAATATCACAGAGAAAGAGAAATATTTTGAACTGCATTTCTGGCTGCGGTTCAAAAGTTCATGGTCAGTAGAATTACTGCGTATTGTCTCCAAAGCACTTTGCCGCACATAATAAATCGTTAAATTATATACAGCAGCAAACCTATACATTGTGAGCTGTAAAGTCCTGATAAAAGTTTTAAAAAATATGTTATGTCTTTATTTTCCTGTAATTATAGATTTCGGGTTCTGTTTCTCCAAAGACATGTATGGCCATGCAATATAAATTGCTACAACATGACGTTGAGGAGTAATTTTAAGAAAGCTAAAACAAGTATCCGTGTAAGTAACGCGTTGGCTAATACCTTCTGGCAGAATAAACTGTTTTGATAACATGTTTTATGCATTCGACAGAGAATTATATGCTCTAATAATGTGTTAAAATTTGGCACGCTTATATAAGGTTTCTTCTTTTCAGATCAATAAAATTGAGTGTCAAGTCGACAACAAGGAGGTTTTCAACACGTCTTGCTTTTTACGTTTAATCGAGGTGCCAAAGCCATAAAAGCTACTCGACGAGGTCATTGTTCTGCGGGTTTCCCTTATCCTGGAACGGTGAATGTCTGGCGACTTGTATGCAACTTCGGCTCATTTGAGCAACTTTTCACCCATTTCATTCACTCTGGTCCGGACATTCCCTTTGAAAGGCCTTAAACGTAACTTTAATCATGGTAGCTCAATGGTTAGAGCAACCGGACGGAGATCGGATGATCCGAGAATGTGAAAATATAATTATTTTTTATTAATTTCGCTTTTGGTAAATGGACCGAGCGCTCAGGCAGTTTCATTTGTGGCCAGCATTCGAGAGGCCCGGGTTCGATTCCCGTGGCTGACCTACCTGACCCATAGTTTTTTCGGGGGTTTTCCCGGCTCAGTAGGCGAATGCCGGGTAGGTTAATTACATCCCCCGAAGTTCCTGTCCCTCCATTTCATCTCCATTGTCAATTCACATCATCTCTCATTGGTGATCTCTTTCAGGGTAGAAGTGTCGGCGGGTGTCTCGGCGGTGCATGGTAGGATGATGTGCTTTGAAGAAAACTACAGATGTATTATTTTATCTTGACAGGAATCCTCCGCGGTAGGGATGAGTAGCAACTGTGGTGGGTATAGTGCACCTATCGCCACAATGCGTCACACGCGTAAGATTACGAGAGGGGAGGGCGGTGCATAAGGTGTCTAAAAACAAATTTCATTCTCGAAGCCAGTTTTGCAGCTCTTATAGACTAAGTTGTAATTCTTACTATGGTAGTAATCTCCATGCTTTTGTTGGGTCTTAAACAGTAGACAGGCATTTGGAACAAAACCCTGTTCTCCTCCAGCAGGCATGATAAACAACTGTCGGCCTTTCAATATCGCTATAGAGTCCCTGTAACGTATTTCACTCCAGGCATATGGTCCAGTAACTGCTGTATTTATATAAGTTTCAGCCATATAAACTATATAAACTTCACAAACTTCACTTCGATATCTCCGAATATTTCGTAAATACTTAAGCTTTTTTGCACGTATGGTGCGATGTTTGATTAAAATTTGTCTGTCATGCTTAGTGTTTTTTTTTTTTTCAAATAATCCTAGCTTCAAAAGAACTCTTCTTAATGTTCAGACACTGTCTTGGAAGTCAGTAGAATTTTTAGCTTCATAAGCACTTTCTTCAAAGCTGGTCTTTGTTTTTCTGTGCTTTAAAAATTATTCATAGTTCGCCTAACTACTTCTGAATTAAAACATCCAAATTAGATTTCGTGCATGTTCTTAATCTTTCTTTACTGGGCATAGAGAAGGACGTTGTTGCACTAGCACCAATGGCTTTTCTTTCCTTAATAACTCTCCTAAACTGTTTTCAGACACAACTGTTGCCTCAGATAACCTTCCCCAGATTTTTATAGCTGAACCAGACCATTGTTCCTTTTTTATAAATCTATGCATATTGGTTATTACTTCTCGTGCTTTTAAATGTAGCACTTTATTTCCTAGTGTGCTGCTAGGAGGCATCATTTATAAATGCTCTCTTGGAACCAGGAACCAAGCACATTTTGTAGTGTTATCGAGTAGCTCTGCACGTGTTTAGTTGCTCGCAACTGGTACGCAACTGACATGTCCTCCACTCCAGTTGCAACCGTTCTGAGGTGGACTCGTCCAGATACCACTGCGCATCGCTCTGCACTTTTCAAGATAAAAAAATAGATCTGTACTTCCTTCTCCGATAGGTTGGTTGCTGGTCTCCGCTCCTCTGCTGGGACCACTTCGGGACCGCCGACAGGGACCTTTATGGCTCAGATCTTCTGTCTGGGACCTTTGGGGCTCGGCTATGGACTCGTTGCCGTCTCGCAGTAGGGGAGCGAGCTCGTTTCCCTGGCCTATCGGGGAAGTCTCTATCCAAGTAAACTGTAGGGACCGGTCCTCTGTACTTTTGTGCCGCCACCTCTCTCCTCTGGCGCCATTCTTCCTCCCGGGGGTGCCCCGCTTGGGACATAGGAACAATGGGTCCGCATGGTGGCCTACGTACCGAATCCTCTCCGTAATGAAATCCTAATCCTTTGGGTAAATGGAGATTATACATATAATTTCAGAATTTGTAATTATTAGATTTCAAATTCCGGCTATAGCATTGCGTTTTTCAGCCTGACTCAAGCTGTCCAGAATTTGGCCTTCACACGGCTGGTGTGAAAGAATAACGTAATCTCCATTAATAGATCTAATCGTGTTTGTACTATAAAGCCTGGACTTCAAGTACCTACGTGTTGTAAGTTGCCATAAAGTTGTTGTCTCATGTTATATGAATTTCCAGTGGTTTACTGCGGTGATACGAGTCAGTTGGAGAAGCACGTTCGCTATGAAGCTCAGTGGTACAGCAACGGACGGAGAGCGGAGATCCGTGTTCAAATCCCGGCTATGGCATTGAGTATTTTAGTCTGACTCAATCTGTCCACAATTTTGGCCTACACACGTCTGGTGGGAAAGAATAATTTAATTTCCAACTTTTAAGATATTTATATGATCACCATGCTACATTGTTATATTTTACATCATGATGTGCCATACAATTCAAGCCGGACCTGCTAATTTCTTCTTCTTCTTCTTCTTCTTCTTCTTCTTCTTCTTCTTCTTCTTCTTTTTGTTGATATAGGACACAGTCCTTCTATGGTCCTCTACCCCTTATGCCATTTTAGCTGTAGGCTTGGGAACCACAAATATGGACCAAAGAGAGAAATCCAGAGATGGGTGTTCAGCCCGGTCCCCGGAATGAGAGGTTAATTTATTAAGTTATGTTATTGCATCTATTGTTAATTAAATTTAAGTTCCTAAACGCGATCCATATAAACCAGAACCATTTCAATAAGCCATAACTTTTGAGCCAAAAATATGTAGGACACATGTGCCACTTTGGGAGAACATAATACACAATTTGGAGATTACATTACACTATTTACATCTCAGAGAAAATGTTGGAAGTGTCCTCCACCAGCATCTATACATGTTTGCACTCGTCTCACCATATTCTCTGAAGTTGTGCGGAGAGTATCATCGCCAGTGTTACTTATTTCGGTTCGAATGGATTCCTTGAGAACATTAATTGTCCGTGGCCTTTTTTGTACATGCTATTTTTAGATATCCCCACAAGAAAAAAATCCGGTGAGGTTAGGTATGGGGCTCTGGGGGACCACAGACATTTTGACATGATTCGATTATTAAAGAAACTAGTTACAAGTTCGATGGTGTCATTTGATGTATGACACGTTGCTCCATATTGCTAGAAATAACCTTCCCTCAATTCGATATCATCCAGCTGCTCCAAAAATGTCTAGAAGATACCCATCTAAACTTCAGTGTTTACAGTCTTATCAAAGAAAATGGGAACAATGATCCATCGATGCTAGTGGAGGACACTTCCAACATTTTCTCTGAGATGTAAATAGTGTAATGTAATCTCCCAATTGTGTATTTTATTCTCCCAAAGTTGCACGTGTGTCCTATTATTCATTCAAAAGTTATGACCTATTGAAGTGGTTCAGGTTTAATTGGATCACACTGTAGTTAACCGACTATAAATAAAGCAACACATTTTTAAAGGTAAGGATAATGTAATGGGTAACAGTGTTGAGTTATACAAACATATTATCTTTATGCATTTCAAAGGGGACTAAAGCATGAAATCTACGTAGGAAAAGAAGACTCGAAAGCTAAGAATTGAAGGAAAAAAATTTAACATATTTTATTACAAATATTTTTATTCTGATACCATAAAGCGCAAGAAATATAAAGGAAATTGACAAAAAGACATATTCTTCTATAAATTATGGGAATTCGATTTACCTAAACATAGTTATGAATTCTGAGTTAACTGTTACATAATAATTGCAAAGTTAAGTCAGACCTTAACAATTCAACACAGTGTTCGTGTCTTGAATTCGGAAGTTGGGTTTACATTCCTTGACGGAATATCTTCTTTGGTAAGTCGAAGATCCTTTGTTCGAGTTCCGGATGTAAAAATTGATTTAACTTTATCAAAGTAGTTGTTACATGGCCAGTGTCAAATAAGTTATGCGTGTTAAACTTCATTTCAATATGTGGCGTTTTAATATTTAGATGGATTTTTCAAGATCACAGATATGTCACATCATTACAATTCTGGCTAGTGAAGGAGAGTAATTTTGTTACAGTTTGCCAATGGGAATTACCGTTTATGCAATTAAATATTATCTGTTTGTTAATTGCATTGTTTCAGACGGTTTCCTCACAGTTCATTCAAACAGCTGAGTGTAGACATAATGGGGACATTCCTTACGTCCATTAGTTCTATATATTTACAATCAAAAGTAATAAATCGTGGTGTCAAAATCACTGAGCTTATCATCCAAAGTCATAACAAAAGTCACTAAAAATAATTCTCATAATTTAAAAAACAAAGAAGGATACAGAAGATTCTCACAAAAAGAAACATTGAAAAAATGAAGAAATTAAAAAAGATAGACGACAAAAGAAGCAATAAACAAATGTAAGGCCTTTAAGTTTAATTACAGATATCAAGTGGCATGGTTATAATAAATTACAAGAAGACATATAAAACAATTGCATATGAAAAATAGAGGGGCCTTAGTTCATGTTGATATCCTGAAACCCTAACCGTATTCTTTCTCAGATAATTGTGGATGTCAACTCATTATTTGCAAATTACACGAGAACAGAATAAAAGAAAATAGAAATATCATTTAAAATGCATTTATTTGCACATAATTTCGAGATAGTCATAAACTAATAATGAATGGTAACATCTAAAATAAATGGGTTTCCTTTGTGTACAGATTTTGTGAACTTATTACATTGGTATATATTTTAACTTAGTTAAATGTCAAGAAGCAAACTGGAAAAGTATCTTTGATGCATGTGTAGATGAATAGTCATTAAACGAGACAAATTCAATAAAACAGACCTTTCTGTTATAAAAGGCTAAAAACTGAAAAATAAAATTCATCAGAATGATTATATTATTATAGTTGGTGCATAATATTAAATACATTGAAGTGCGAATGTTTCTTGTAGAGGTAAACAACATTTTCCTAAAATCGCATGGTCATCATCTAATGTCAAAATGGAACTATGAATTTTACTTTTCAAGTCACGTCAACTATATTTATCGATCTCCAGCTGAAGAAATATGCAGGATATTGCAGCAAAAGGTTCGGTCAGGTCGGTCAGTGGCGTGCTGACGAACGAGGCGCAACGACTCGCGTAGTGGTCGACCAGCTGATTGCTGCAGTGCGCAGCTGCCGTCTGAGTGAGAGGTTTACAACACGCCGGCCGGCATTCTCGCGGAGACCACTCGACTGAACGGAGTGTCATAGTCTCGGTATTTCTCGCACACACAACCATACTCTAGGGAACAGGGAGCCGGAGCAATCGCGGCGGAGGGCGGTGGCGCCCGCAATCTAAAAGCACCATGGAGGATCCAACCCTTCAACAGCAAGTGCCGACGGCAACGGTATCAGAGGGAGGTGGAACTGGTGGCACGGCAACCCCCGCCCAGCTGGACACCCCTTCCTCCCAGGGCGCCACCGGGGGTCCGCCACCGCCGCCCTCGCCTCTCTCGGGGTGCTACCTTCTCATCGTCATCGGGGAACCCCATTCGCCCGAGCACAAGGAAATTATCCTGCAGCGGATCGCTAAAGGTAGGGCATATTCCGTGCTACAAAAATTGTCCTAAGAAATGTTTAAAAATGATGTCACCAATATCCTAACCAATTAAAATCCAGCAACGTTGTCGAAGTTGAAAAAATATTCGAATGGCTCGTTTTATGCAAGTAGCACAATTTTCATTTCTCTGTTAAAATTTTTGAAACATGCCCACATTTTTTACGCTTTTTAACGTTATCGTTTTTCTTGCAAATTTTGTAGTTTTCCTACAGCAAATGACCGGAAGTAGTTAAAATGCATAAAGAAAGAAAGGCCGCTAAAGTTATGTTTTTAATAACCATAAGTTATTGCAATAAGAACGAAATTTTCTATGATATGACTTAGTTTAGTTTTGAAAGGTAATGCGTAGAAACGTTTTAATAAATGGCGAATTTCCTAGATTTTCAACTTAAAATACAAGGTCACCAGATAAAATTACAAAGTGTCCAGAACCTCAATTTATTTGCAGAAAGCGAGCACGTCAATCGCAAAAATGAACTGTTTCAGATATGTGCAGTTAGTATTAAACAAATTTGATTCGTATACTTAAAAAAGGGCAAAAATATCATTGTCGTAAAATATGTGCATAAATGTAGGTGAATTAGTGTTGTGATGGAAACAATATGGGTAGCACTGGATGGTTCATATGCAGCAACCTTAATATTTAATTTTAACATTAAAAAAAACATGCCAACTTACTTAAAATTTCATAGTTACCTAAGAATTTTAACTTTATGGAACAATTTGTTAAAAATGACAAATTTAAAGATATACTATGTATGAAACACATAAATAAAAGTTAATGTCGAATTCAACTAAAATTTCAATCCATCGAAAACATTCTAGGAATCCGAAATATTTAAGAATTTTATTCCCACTACAGCTCAAACTGCATCTTATTAACCTCCTGCATTCAGCAAGTAGTTAAAGACGTAACATTCATATATTCTCCGTATCAGTAAAACAATTTCAGAATGTAATCTATTCCAAACCAGTTTAAAAGGGTTGATACATTTCTTTCAAATCCGTGCATAGACTTTAAACTTAGTTTACCAGGTGATCATGAATTGTTACGTGCATGAGATGGTGCAAGTTCGATCAAGTTCTCCACAGTAACGAACGTGCTTAAACTACCGGAAGAATATTGTCCTTCCAAACACAAGAAAGCAAGGGAAAAAATGTATTACGCAGTGCGCATATCTTCTATTTTAAAGTACGTTAATACTGTATGGAAAAATGGTACGTAATGTACATTCCCGTAATGATTGCGCAAGTTCAGTTAAGACATTTATATCACTTGCGGCCATATCTATCATATTTTTGTAGAACTTCTTGCATATATTGTATTCAATTTGGAAATATTTAATCACTAAATTGTTATTTGAACTTTTTAGCTCTAGTTTAGACAGCAAAGTTTACAAAATTCTTCTAATTGAACTATATATTTAGAAATCTTTTGCAGAATCGCGTCAATGCTTGGAATACTTAATTTTAAATATTTCTATTTCTATTTTTTCCACCAAGTCCATAGTAGCTAGAGGAGGTATTGCATTCCATCCTAATTTCTATAATTTTTTTTTTATTTCACTGGACCTTAGGTCTAGCGAATCTAAAAAAAAGTGTTTTATAAAGTGGTCTACCTATACAATTTAATATTTTTTATTATTTATGGAATTGAAAGTTTGTGAAGTATATGAAAAATCAATAAAATTTAACTTCAAATAAACAGTAAATGAATTCAAATCAGAGCCAACACTAATATCCCCCTCGTTATTTCTGTCTGTCTGTCTGTCTGTCTGTCTGTCTGTCTGTCTGTCTGTCTGTCTGTCTGTCTGTCTGACTTACTGAATGTGTCTTTAAACATAACTCAAAAACGAAAAGTTGTTTAAATACCAAACTTCATATTTAAAATCAGAATTTGCAAGGGCAAACACTTCAAACCAACCTTTTCATGCAGACTTTTCGGCTGCAATTTTGATTGAAGTCATGTATGCTTAAAATATGTTCACAACAAATGAAAATACTGATTTTTCTAGGAATGTTCTCTTGAAAATTTCTTTTTCTCGTTGTCTTGTAAAAAGTGGAATTTAAATGTCATCATACAGCGACCAACTCTTAAAGTACTCGATTGTCACTTAAACCTATTGTATTCCGCTATTTCCATTGCAAGGAAATTACAAGGAAGTATATTATGCAAACATTTTTACAAACGTTTGACTCAGTTGCAAGAATTAGCTTTTAAAGAAATATTTTGTTGAAGGTAACAGAACAGAACTTGTTTTACTGTATGACTATAATCATGCAGCTAAGCATGCGTAAAACATCCTGCGTGTCCTATGTTTTAAAATACGTCATATGGCACTATTCGGTGACTCGTGGATTCATACCTCAGCCCTCATAACGGAGTTGCCATGCGTGTGGAATGTAACAATTACACATATTTTATATTAAAATATCTAATCCAGCTCTGAATTCAACAAAATACCTTGTTAATTAGAACATCAGAGAAAAATTCCAAATGCAGATGAGGGAGCACGCTTAAAAGTAACGTTTTACCAACTATTGCAAAGCTTCTATGGATTAAACATTTCTGTTAAATTAGAGTTAGGCCTCAATGTTGAACTGATTATCATTAATACAATGAAGCTATTAATTTAATTAGATGATCCTTCATCATCAAATTTAATTCATCACACGTCTAAATAAATTATATTGGAGATTTCAATGCATGGTCAAGTGCGTATTACTATTAATTTAACTGCATTTTAAGCTAATTTTTCTATAGAATCAGAACTCCACTGCACTGCGCATTTATAAATCTGCATACATCAGATTCGGCACCTTGATATGGAATTTATAAATTTCTGCTTTTGATAGGGAATTTGTAAGATGCAAACTTCTTGATAAGTGTACAATATTGATACTCGGCAGTCTTCTTTTATTATTATGTGCTCAAATGTTTGTTACAACCATGTTTCACTTCAAGTATATCGCGGGCCACTTAGTGAATTTAACTGACCTTGGTGATTCACTTACCTCAGCTCTTCTTAGAAGTGTGAGTAATATACTTCGGAATCCTTGCAAATACCACTATCTGTGCCGGTGTAATGAAATTTAAAGTTCGATTAAATATAAAAAACATTTTCTTTTCTTACGATATGCAATTTAAATGTCAAGTCTGTACATACAACAGTCCGCCATAAGTTATATTTAATTTAGCCATTAGATAGTTGAAAAAAAAACTCGTCGAGATCAAGATATAACAGAGAATCTATTAAAGACATAAACTCCTCATTCTCATCATCATAATCATCGTAACTATTGCGAATTTTTAAAGTAAGTCTACATCTTCGATATTAATCATCTCTATCCTCCCATAATTCTTAGCAACTTTTCTCTCCTTCATTTCTTCTTGGCTATATCTCCCATTCTTTTGTATTCTACCTAACGTTCTCTTCTATGATTTCCATAAGTTTTTTAATTATCAGCTATACTGTTTTTTTTTTTTTTTTTTTTTTTTTTTTTTTTTTGTTACTTCCGCGATTACTTCATTTTTTTCTATCCTAGAAGTTCTAATTTCTCTTTTACAGAAGTATAATTCTGTTGCTAATAATTTCCTTTTTTCTCTTATTTGCCAAATTTATGAAAAACATGTTTTCTTGGTTTTTTCATGGCATTTGTCTCCATAGTATGTCACTGAGTAAAAATATCGCCTTTCCGGTTAATGTGTTTCTATTTAAAATTTCCTTCTTCCAATCCACCATCTTTATAAATTGACATTGTCTGTGCTTATAGTAACCAAGTGATTATTTAACGTCATTTCTTGTTGAATTCCAATATGTACATATGTTTAGCTTTACCTTGATTGTTCAACACCCTCGTCACATTTAAAATTAAATCCCTTAACATTATTCGATATCTTCAACTTTTTATATTTTATGTCTTTTTTAATTTATAAGGACATCCAAAGTGATATTTCTTTGATTTATTATTCTATAGCGAAACAGTTCGAAAGAATAAATGGTTTAAAAATTATTTAATGAGCTGATTAAATATATCTTTACAACAAACCGTATTTATTGGAAAACCTTCTAATAAGAAAGGTGCCCCATTTGTCGATTTGTCTGCTTCACATAGGCTGTGAGAATATAAGTTACCCATTCTGGCACGCTTTTAATTTTTATGAACAAAAGTTAATTTTAAACTAATTTCTGGAATATCTATAAATTGAAAAAACAAAGTTCTGTTTAATTGACGTTAAGAAATAAGGTAAGTTTACGAAAACAATGTTGCATTTTGCTTTTAGAGTAATTTATATTTTAAAGCACAGTTCAAACTAGAAGGAACATCGCTTAAGTTGGGAAAGGAAGTTCGAGCGTAAATGGTAGCATGTCTGCCTCACGTTCAAGAGGTCCCGAGTTCGAATCTCGGTAAGGGTGAGTTACCTGGATAAGGTTTTTCCGCAGTTTCCCCTTATCCTGAACGACGAATGTCGGGTAACTCTAAGCTCCATGGACTCCGGACGCATTGAGCATCATTTCACCCATTTCATTCATCGTCCGATATGATTAAATGTTGGAGGACGTAAATTACTTATTAAAAAATCGAGCATAAGCATTTTTCAAAACTTTATCGTTCATGTATCATACCAACTCGCTATAAATAATTATATAAAGAAGGTCAAGTACTAAAATTACTGTCGCTCTTGGGTATATTAAATTTTTCTGAAGCCCTGCGCGCTGATTATAGTAACCTGCGTAGAAATTATTCATACATTTTAGACGGATTACTTTCAGGTGCAAAAAAAAAAAAAAATGTTTGCCTCTTTATGCATCTTCCCCCGTTACTCATTGCCGGAAGCAATGCAAATCCTCGGAAGAAGTCGTGTACACACAATTAGTCACGCTAACAAAATCAGCTGAACTTTCTTTTGAGGAACACTACTCAAGGTCACCTCCACGTTTCAGTGCTCAAAGTCAAGGTCTATTGCTGCCTACCCTATGAAGCGTCGTCGGTAGATTACATGATTTAAACAAATCAGTGTGCCTTTCGCCACAAATGAGTACTAAAATGAGTATCGATTATAAGGATTTGAATTTCTAAAGTTCTGTTGGTTCTAACCTTTATTGAAATATTATATTTTCAAAAGATGTTGATCAATCATAAGATTTTAATATTCTTCTTTCTTACAAATTTAGTCCGCAATATCTTATCCAGGTTAAAATATGTTGATTCTTAAAATATTGTGATTTGACTGAAATCAACTTTGCATTCTCAAATTTTGAGAAAACAATTACCAAGAGTAGGCACGGATGCTAAAGCAGTTTTCTTTAATAGCTAAATAGCGAACAGAGAATAAAATATGGAAAAACCGGCACAAAATTTAAACTAGACCTATACTTTTATATATCCTAGACAGAGTATAACACAGATTCAAGCTAACCCTAGCAGAATTTACTTGCTAAAGTCACCAGGACAAACCAGTTTTCTCTCTGTTAAAGAGGAATGCATGCACGGATATTTAGAGGTGCTAATCCTTTCCAAACAAATATAATAGTTTTTGTTGTATGGTTTCTGTTTTTATAATGCTTCGGAAACCACAGATGGCCTAGAGAGACAGCTCTGACAATCCTAAAGGGATTTTCAAAGGGTTAAGATTAAAAAAAAAAGGTACCAATTAAAGATACTTTCATCTGCACTATGGCTGTAACAAACCTAGAACTGTATAATCTTCGCAGAATTTAAAAGCATATGGAGGTGGGCCGTACTGCAGACTACAGCCAATCCTAAGCTTGCCCCGCCTAGCAGCGCTACCAAATGTGGTACAAGTCGCGCTGCTGGAAAGGTTACCATGGATTTTTCTTTGTTAACAGATACCTCTCAGATAACGCACTGATTATTCTTGTAATAGTGAGAGGGGTACTGACGGGCCTCCCGGTCGTGTGCTAAGCACCAATGAACGCATCACTTCAACCAATGGAATTCGCAGAAATCACAAATGACAGATATATGCTCACTCCACGTGGAGTAATCAGTGCCTTATCTGAGAGATATATCTATTACCAGAGATAAATCCATGGTAACCGTTCGAACAGCGCCACAATATATACAACCATCTCGCGCTCCTGAAGTGAAAACATATTAATTAATTACGCTCGGATAAATGTTTTAAAAATGACAGATTCCAAACTTATAAGGGGAAAGAATTGCATTTTCTGATCGTGGCCATACAAAAATCCTGTCTCTACGACACTTGGGACACGAGAGATGCACGTTTTATCGTTCACATGGTTATAGTTAAATGTTACGGATAAATATTTGAATATTACAGATGCCAATCTTATAATAAGAAAGAATGTTATTTTATGATCACAACTGTACAAAGATCCTGTCTCTACGATACTTATAACGCTAGCGATGCACTTTTTATCTTCACTTGGCTATGGCTACCCAACATCCATCCATTCAACGCAGATAAGACTGAAAATCAACATCATTCTTTCCTCATAACATTTATCTCAAGCATAAATAAATAAATAATGCATCTTCTATTGAAACTGAAGTCACGCAGTTTGAAACAGTTAATTTTCAGTTCGTTTTAAAAGTAGAGGTGTCGTTTTGTTAAAAAGTAAATGGCATGGTTAAGTCGTGTGTTGGACTCGAGCTGAAATATTGTTAATGTTATATTACATTAATTATTATTATTATACACACATCTTTTTTCCAGTGATTGTGATACGAGTTCGTGAACAGTACCTCGAAGCTGGGACAAGTGATTAATTCTCAGGGCAGAATATTTAATATGAACAAGTTCTTCCAAAATCTCCAATCTAGGATATAGGGCAACTGTAGATTTGTCAAAATCCCAGCAATTAACTGTAACCTTATGGCGTAGGTAGTGTCCACACAGTGTCAGGAAGCAGCTTCATCCTTAGAAAAAGGGAGCGTGCCTGTGTTTCAATCTCCGGGAAAGATTCCTGAAGTCGGAATGCGAGTTACGGGATTAGAAACCGTGCTTGCTGTTCCACTGCTGTGACGTGTGTCAAGGTAAAATCTTAATGTTTTAGGAATATTTAATGTGTTGTTTAATTACGATAAGAATAGTCAAAACCTTTGCTGGCGGATAAAACTGCTCTTATGTACACGGAACCTCTGCAACAGCGCTTCGCTTGAGCATTGGCCAGAGTTCACATGCCCTTAACTTTCGCGAGTGATCTAACACCTTACAAAGAGTTCTTTAGATTATTCTGAAATGAAAACCCACATAAAAATAAATATATTTATATCATTTTAGTTAATTGATGGAAATTAATCATTTCTTCACACTAGCCGTATATAGGCTAAGGATTTTGTTAGAGTCAATATGAAAAATTCAATGCCATGGCCGGCATTTGAACCACGGATCTCTTGGTTTCCGTCCAGTCGCTCTTACTCATTGAGCTACCATGACCAACTTAAGTACTTACGGTAGTAAGTCGCTACAAACGGTGTATCTCGGATGCGAGAGCCCCTAGTGGTCTATCGGGGAAATATGAGTCAAATGAAGAATTTAATGTCAGGACGGTAAGTCCCGACGGTTGCATCGCGAGATATGATGACCAGTGTTTCTCCCGGATCCAGCAATTTAACAAGGGAATGCAAAGCTTCCGAGATTGGAATGATTTGGTATCACCACTTTTAATCAGTATCCAAAAGATCTTCCATGTAATGGAAACATCCCATCTCACCAACAACAAAAAAGTGTAGCCATCAGCTTACACGGTTATGGTCAACGTGTTTTGGGACATGCAAGGCGTCATACTGAAGAAATTCCACCTTCACTGGTGAATGCCAAGACATACTGCACCACGCTGCGGATCTCCGGCAGTCTTTTGTTGCCGCCGGTGTTCAAAGAGATGGATAAGTGACTCAGTGTATAGGTTAATTATGTCAAAAAGTAAAATAAATTTAGGTAGTTACTTTGATTATTATTGTCTTTATTCAGTTTTGCGTCTAATTTATTGACTCACCCTAGTACTTTCCTTCAAGTTTGCTTCACTTATCCTTGGAAACTTTTCTTTCAAATACCAAATGCTCTCTCTGTTCAAAGCCTTAAAATATTTTGCATTAAGCCTAACTTAATGCGAAGCAGCGATAGCAAAATTCTGTCTTTGTTAACTAACTCTTCATACTTAACACTCTTTTCTCCCGATATTAAAGCACTACTAACAGGCCACTCAATTACTTCTTAATGTTTTTGTTTAGCCCGGCTGTTCCACTCACATAAAACAACAAAACTTGTTTAAAGCACTCTGCATTTCCAGAAGTAACCCTGTGAATAAATCTCCACAAATTTGCCGTTCATACTTTGCATACTTTATAGGTTTCAGAAATATCTTCAAATTCTCATATGTTTCTTTTATCTGGACAGCATGAGCTATAGAGAGGAAGGGTAATAGTTACCATTATGTAATAAAACTGTCTTTAAACTTAACTTCGACGAAGCAATGAAAAGATGCCATTCGAGTAACTTGTATTATTCATTCAGTTGTTCTATGAGCCGATTTACATCATTATAATAAGGAAGTTCATTTTTCTGTAAAAACATGACGTCAAAGAGTGTTCACGTTTTCTTATGCTGAGAGGGTGAGCCGACCGATAAAGGTTGCGGCGGTGGAATCGGCGTAGCGCAGCATATTTTCGCCAATTACAAAAAGGGAAGAATCTAAAAACATTAGGTGTTATCACAAAACGGATTGCAGTTCTGAAATTCATGCTTTGAAGTCTATTATAATCGCCTAATTTTGGTCAGGTGCAAATTTCAGTGTTATACATGTAGGGCATGTTTTAAGGTTGGTTACTGTGACGTGTTTGAAGACATACCTATATAAGTTTAACCTTAAATCCGAATTTATACTTTATACTTACAAATTTCATAAATATGTCTTGTATAATTCACTTTCCTTCGAAAAACAATTTTATAACATGAAGGTACTTTTGAAAACATGTCGTTTAGCATATAATTTTCATACGACGGTTACTGGCTCGTAAAAATTTATTTTTCACCTTCTGTATCATCCGTAACAGACGTAATTTTCTGTTAAATTATCTTCGGCTTGTAGCTCATAAAATATACTTCTGTTTTGCAATGCTTGAACTTCTCAAGCGAGGAGACAAAAGTAATAACAGAGTAGCTCAATGTACCGCATGCTCCGGTTTTGTTCCGTGTTATTTTTGTGTCTCGCTGCTCGCTTGTTTTGAAAAGCGCATCGCAATTCCATTAAAGCAGTTCATTCTCTGGCATTACTCGTTTCCAGTTTGAATGAAAAAGTGGACGGAATGCTAGCTACTTCAATTAGCTATAGAACACTGATCTATTTTTAAAATCCGATTGGTCAGAGTCACATGACCTTCTCTGCACATTATTGCCTCACGTAATTCCCCATATGCGTTATGGTGTCCGCACTAAACAGTTTTTTTTCTGTTTACCTTATGTTACTTAAAGCGCATTTTTTATTTCGAAATACTATTAAATAAAGAATTATTAATTATGTGCATTATAGGACAGGAAACAAGACACAGCCGTTCTCAAATCGTAAATGAGAACTCTTGAGAGAATATAGAAATTCCTTTGAAAATTTATTTAGTTCGAATGCGTAAAATAGTTTACTGCATTCAGTGTAATGGATTGATAGGAAATGACAAAGTTCACAGTTTTTTCCTACATGATCCTCTGCACTCTCCTACTACAGAACCAATATGTGTAGTCGGCCGTAATTCTTTTTGTTTAAAATTTAAGATCAAAGTAGATACAACGTTTAGACAGTTCAACCTGAGAGCACTTAAAAATATAATTGGAAACACTTTTAATATGGCCAATGAAACAGGCAGAAAAGGTGTTTGGCACAAATCGTGTATAACAGTGAGCTCTAAGTGTGTTTGCAATTAGATTCTTTTTCTTCAATTTTTGTAGTAGAATAATATAAGAAAATAAAAGTATCTACCAGGATATTCGAGGAAAATTTAAGACAGGCTTTTACTAGTGATGCAAGCAAGCATCCTAAACATGTCATATTATTTAACATTTATTTCTGTGAAAATGAAAATAGTGTAGCTTAGGATAGAGGACTTTTATATAAAATCGTCACCTATTAAGCTTACAACGACTGGCACGAAGGTAGCTCGAATTGAAGGTGCTACCTCGCTTCCATCCAGTTTATGTAACTTTAGCCAATCAAATATTCGAATTTCTTTCCCACGCTGAATATATCACGTGATGAGAGCTAGTTCCGCTTTACTGCTCTGAATGTCAGCTTAGTTATATGATGAACGATACTTACCCGTCTAGTTCAACTAAATGTGAACTCCCTTTAGGGAGTGGCTGAGAATTTTGACCCGACGTACTTTCAGTGACGTGGTGCCTTAAATGAGTCATAGAAAACACTAAAATATGTTAAGGCACTTCTTGATACAGTTTTACAAACCTGAAAAATGTATGCTTATGTGGACTGTGTGTACAGATATCAACTTTATTTAGAATGTGATATGTATATCTCATAATGTGGTATTACAAATAGCTAATAATAATCCAGTTTAAATGCATCTGCCATGTTATATTATTTTGCTTAGTCATTTCACCATAAGCATGGTGGCAAATTTGGAAACTGCCTTCATTCTATTGCTGCGTCCTATATTTGGTACGGTAGGATTTTAATGAGATTGTATTCGTCTTTGGATAATTCTGTATCCACAGTTCTAGTTATTAAAATTATCCTTCGCGCACATGCATTTTTATCGTTGTAGGAAGTCATCTATTGTATGTGTGCTGGCCATTTAAAGTGAATGGGATGTTAAAGCTATCACAAAGATAACAGCTTTTATAGCATGTGATTACTGCTTCAGACTACCGAAATGATCAATTCTCATTGTACCTCTAAGGTAAATCTAACAAAACCATCTCTAAAACTGTTTATCGTAGTTAACATGATAAGCTTGTCGAAGCATACTTTTGGCCAGTAAGTAGAGAAAGTCGCATGTATCAGATTGTTTACCTCTTACATGTTGTTTTGTTTCATTCTCTTAACTACTGACTCGATTTTGTTACAAAGCTAGAAAGTATGTATGCGCCTGTAATGGCGTTTTATAGTAATTATAACTTCAAATGCTCAAAATAGTGTTGGCATTATATATTAATTCGATTCCGTTTGGGAAGAGATTGGTTATATTGGGCAAGGAAAGCAAATATCTCCCTAGTGACCACGAATTTATAACAAGAATACTAAGCAAAAAGTAATTTGCACAACTATAAACATCCCATCGTTTACAAGTTAATAATTTTTACACCTATCTCAGCCTTTGTCTTTTAATGATTGACAGCAAATATTTTTCCACTATAAGTACTTATAATTTTAGGTGAGTGTATTAAAGTTTGTACGTATATGGTGTATAATGAGGCAAGAATTCCTTTTGATTTTGTTCTTATAATTCTATAATATGTATGTATAATTACACTAGAGTCCAAAAGTTAAGCTTAAATCGAAAAACACAGTATTGAAAGGTATCGGTGAGCAAGCGCCATTAAACGTTATCACACTGAGTGCCTTCCCTTTCTGGTGGTCTCTTAAAGGTATGGAACAAAACCAGAGCAGCTAACCAATACCAGAGTATCAGATCTAGTACGCGATTCATTCGTTATTACTCTCCCATTGTAAACAAAGAGTAGTTGCTTTGCAAATTATTTACAAGACAACATGGACATGCCACAAAAACGTCAATTGGACCGTGTTTTAAACGGGTAGAATCATCAGACGTCTAGAGGCAGATCAGAAACGGACCACAGTCTCTCGATTCCTGAACGCATCACAACGTGTCATTTCCAGGCTTTGGCGATGGTTCCAAGAAACAGGAACTGTTCGTCGGATCGTTTACGTGGAGGCCCAAGGGCCAAAACCCGCAACAGAACCGATTTTTGACCATAACAGCGGGGTGACATCGGTGACACTGTCTTCCTAGCCCACAGTCGCCTAAGGCATTCAAGTTTCGAGGCAAACTGTATATCGGAGGCTCAGAGCAGGCGGTCTCTATGCCAGACGTCCAGCAGTCTATGCCCTACTCACTGGAAGCACATATGGTCCCATTTACAATGTATTCAACAATTAGGCCTTGAGTGAATGGAGGAACGTTCTGTTCACCGATGACTAGATTCGGTTTGAACAAGATTCTCGTGGTACAATAATCTGGAGATAACTTGTAAGCCGGTTTCATCACACCAACATTTGGAAACACGCTCATTTGATGGTGTTGGCGTACTCGTCTAGGCAGGCATAATGTTTAATGGGCATACAGATCTGCATATCTTTGAAGGGTGGTGCTGTGAACGCCCAGAAGTGCTTAGACGAGGGACTGGAACCATATGAACGACTTCTCAGAGGCGCAGTTAATCCACGTTTCATCTTAATGGACGATAATGCACATTGGCATAGAGCCCACCTGATGGATGACTATCTTGAGAGCGAAGATATCCAGAGCATGGAGTGGTCAGCGATATTCGTGAATGTGAATACCATAGATCATGCCTGGGATGTATTAAGAAGACGAGTTGGAGCCAGCCAGGCCCCATCGGTGACATTTCCAGACCTCCGACATGCCCTCCGTGAGGAATGGGATCTGCTCGCCTCAGAGCTTTTAAACTACCTTATAGAGGAGGTTATGTTATGGTACTGCGAGGCCAATGCAGCTATGAGGGGTCACTATACCCAATCATCGTCATTGTGGAATGATCGTAAGGTTTTGTGCTTGCTTATAAAGGTGTCCCGAGGTCAAAATTGTCTGCTATTTCTCACTTTATTGCATTCCAGATCATGTGTATGCATTGGTAACAGCATATTGCATTATACATAACTTTTGCATACAAATGTAGTTATATACTCATTAAAGTTTACAGAAATTTGTTCCAAGAATACACTTATATGCACGTGTTTTGCTCTGTATCCTGTAATATTACGAGGTGATGGTAAAAGACACATGAGTAGTGCAAGAGTGTGTGGGCTTCATGATAAAATTGGTCCACTGAAATGGAATCACAAGTTAGAGATAGAGAACCAGAAGAACTTTATTCTTTTGAGATATATCTCCCCTTTGTGAATGTAAATTTACATTTGCTTTGATGCGGGCGGAGCTGTTATTACGCTATTTTGAGTAGTCGAAGCAGGGGAAATACAGTGTGGTACAAAAAAGAGATAAAGGGAAGAGGAAAAAATGTCGATTCTGTTACAGTGACATGACACGTTATGTAGGTAGAATATCAGTTGTATAAAATACTCTAAATGTAAGCGAATGCTGATGGGAATGTGGTTCTTCTTGCCAATTAGGTCTATCAATGTGTGTACTATGTAAAATATTTCAGTCGTAAATGATTTCATTGAGTTATACAAAGTATGCTTCTCCATTTTCTCCAGAAATGCTAAAGTCAAATTGTTGCATGAGGCCCTTATACTGAAAATTTGAGTACATTATAAATTAATTTGATTGTTGACATATAGGACAAAAGGTAAAATTTAAGTCATATCATCTAATCTCTAAACCTTATAAAATATAACTGAGTTGTAAGATAAAACATTAAATATTTAAAAGTATTGCAATATTAAAGAATAGTCTACGCGCTTTTCTAAATCATACTACTTAATTTTATCGAAGCACTTCAGAAATGGGTTTTCTTTGTATAGATTAAAGTGTACAATTTATTTAAAACTAACTGACCCGGCGAACTTCGTACCAAAAAGGCTTTCTGGACTTATCTATATAAATAAAATAAATTCGGATTAGTTACTTATTTTATTTTACAATTGATGGTGAAGTTTAAATACAACATAGTTGCAATTATGTTTATGAAATTAAATAATAAACAATATATATAAAGATAGTAGTTTTTCCGACGTGCGAACACGCTACGTATAATTGTCCATGAGAGAAACAGAGAAACTCCGAGTTGATTCCGTAAATGTCCAATTACTGCCCTTGCGATTTATTTGTGTTAATCGAAAAGGCCAAAGGCACCAAATTGTAGATGCTTAAAATCAAAAGGTAAATCCGTTGGAATCATCGGAATACGTGGGGTCAAGATGTCCTCTCCTTTTTATTTTCCTCTGATGATAGTTGTCTCGATGACTATTCATTAGATTTTTCACAGTTAGTCTCATTCATCCGTACACTCATAGTTGGATAATGTTACGCTGCATGATCACAACTGATTCTACTTTTAATTTTAAATTGTGAGGTGATAGTCCAGGCAATTCTAATGAATTTAAAAACTCTGTAGAATAGTTCACTACTTCATCCTGGTTAACAACTGTATCAACTGATTTGTACGAAAACAACTCCCCGGGAAGAAAGTTCTACATGGTCACATCATCGACACCTGTATTTTTTGCCGCTAATATTGATCGTTCACTCAGCCAATTATGGTTGCCGTACGGTTGCGGTATGTCCGGAAAGGCACGCTGAATATGCTCCTCTTTCTCTGGAGTGACAGAAATCTGTGGGTAATTTATCCGATCTTGATAACAAATGATTAACGTTATTTAATAAAATATGATAAGTAAAATAGCTTTGAAGACTCCGGCAAGGAATGGAATATCTTTCTATTATGTAATGGTTTTGTTTGTCGAAAATAAAAGAAGGTGTAGGTTTTCCGCAGAAGTCTGCGTGTGTACTTTTATGTTTAGTTAAAAACCCGGTCCATCATCACTTCAGGTTTTTTTCCCCCTCACCTTTTAAACCTTCCTTGGACTTATAAAGTATTTCAAAACCAAAATAAGGCAAATAGGTTCAGTTCTCGAGTTTTTGCGAGACAAACAAACGTCAATTCATATATATGGAGGCTAACTTTGAAAACACCTGAGGCAAATGACCTGTAATATCCGAGAGAAAACTTAGTGTTTAAAAATAACTTGGTTGTTTCATTTCCGGTGGATATGCTAAATTTATTGTTGAACTTTTGAAAACGTCTTGACTTTATCTTTAATTGCAATTTCAATTTTCCGTAGATATGTACCACCAGGAATAATGTAGGGAATAAAATTCTTCTGAAAACTCCCGTGTGCTTCTATACGTGATATAAAATTATGAAACCTACATATTTCTGAATTATGAATCTCGGACGTTGTAAATTAAAAGTCCTCGGATTTAGAAATTTAGTTATTTCAATGCAATAAGTGATGTAATTCTTACACAGGAAATACAAGCAGAATAAGCTGCATTGGTTTGAGCATTGAATGCGTATGGTTTTTTCTCAGTACATACCCAGGATTAACTACTTTAATGTTGATACAATTATGTACACCCTTTCCTTAAATTTAGGGAAGGCAATCGCAAACGTCTTCATGAAGTTTTCATAATGAGTAAACGTGGACCAATTACAGATACTGTGATTTTACGTATTGTCACGTGTGGTATTTTTATGCTGCTGGCACAAGCCGAAGCCGGGCGCGTGACAGGAGAGGAAAACAGAGAGGCTCCAGAACGTTCTGCGCATTGTTGCTGCCGCCAAAGTTCCCGAAAAGTGTGCAGATTTCTGGAAACAATGTCTGGGTACATATAAATACCCGCCTGGTATTAGGAGCGGCAGTTGTTTGTTGGTTGTTGCGACTGTCGATGATTGAAGTGTTCCTCAGTGATTTCTTTAATTTGTTTTCGTGCAGCGAAACAGAGAGTCAGCCTCGAAGACAGCTGATTGTCAATTTCACTTCTTTTTACCAAGAAAAAGTTGTTCTAAATTTCTACAAGCGAGATTTCCGAATCCACGTAACTGTCGCACTCACAGTACAAAGAAATGCTTTCAAATTTCGTCTCTTCTTGTGCATATTGCCATAAACTTTGAATCACGAATGCTTTTTATTGAATATTTGGAGTATTAAGGTTCGTATAATAATCATGTTATTCCTTTCTAATTATACTTTCTTTACCGGATACTTAAGTGCTACAAAAAGTATTCGATTCCCTCTAAATCACAGAAACCTATTTTAGAAAAAACGCGCGCATGTGCGCGCTTAAAAGCAGTCTAGCATCTTATACATAGATACTAAACTTACAATTAGTATTTACTTTCAGTTATTTTTAAATCTAATCCCAAAAATCCCTTTTCACTATACACTTTTTGTTATTCTTGATTTTTTTGCGGAACTGTTTGATTAAAGTAACATAAACTTAGGATACATGACAAACCAAACGTATTTGTATATGCTGGGTATTGTTTTATAGAACTTCACATAATTTTATATCTATAAGTACTGAGCGTAAGAGAAAGACAGATATACTGCACAAAAAGTGTTAGTTCTTTTAAACCTTTTTTTCAAATATCATTAATTCTTTTAGAGATAACTGTTGTCATTAGTTTAAATGATTCGATGCTATTGTAATTTATAGAAGCTATCCTTTCAAGTTGTATGTTTATAACATGGAAGAAGTAGAGCATTTTAATTAATATCGGTTTTAAATCATTTGATTATCGGTTGCATCTCCTGTACACTTCTTATACATATATAGCTATAATAAAATGTACAAGCATTTAGTTAGTTTCAAATAAATTAGATTGAAAAATACGCTTTCGTAAAAATACGAAAGCATACAATAAGGATAAGCTATACGAAAATAAACTACAATGGGTATAAAAAGCATGTGTATATAACAAAGAATTTTTCTTCTTCCCTTCCCTTCCCTTCCCTGATACAGTTATCTATGAACCCTCTGGAATTTGTGGCTTCCGGAACTGCAGTATGCGATCCCTTTAACTCTCTGTGCTTATGAAAATGATGTAGCCGTTTTCTGTTTTGCCCATCAGCTTGTAATCTCTTGGCAAGGGGATCAGAACTTTTGCTGATCAGCTTAATACGCTTGTCATTCCCCCTTCAGCTGATGACAGCCGTGGCTTCACTGGCGGAATGTCTATCACTCTAACATGACGAAAGCGTACATAACACTAAATTATTCATACGAAAGTAATTCTAGCAACATTGTACAAACTCCGTCCGCAAAATATATTATGTAACCTTTGTATCTGAGCTATTTAGTGTTCTATTGAGTGTATAAACCCCTAACATAATGGAAAATAGTAAACACATGAACCAATACACCAAATAAATATTAATATAGTAATAATACATCGGTGCCATTAATATATGTGATATAAACTGTGAAACACTATAGGTATCCATTTACAACATTTTCCAGCTCTGTTTACTTCACGTCGCTTTAATTACGGCACGTATGTCTAGGAAGATAGGTACGAAGCTGGATCTTTGGGTCGGGACATTATTCTTAATAGCCAATGTGGTATTCATCTTGGCAACTGAGTTAAACCACGAAAAAAGTTTAGTCGATTGGGAGGCCAGAGGGAGTATGGGGCTTTAGCTTCTCGAATTCGGGCCACAGATGTTACTGTTTAAAATATCCCGCTCGGTAATTTAAACTTAAATCACGTCCCAGAAGAAAATTTTATGAACACAGATTTTCAACATCTCATATCATTTGCTTGTTTTCTGCTCCTTACATTTGCATTTAAAGCGTTATGGAAGAAATTTAAATAATTGATATTCGCTGTATCAGAGATCAGTAAGAAGCTGCGAAACCACATATCACGTCATGATATGAATTGATTGTAGACAGTACTCTTACATGGAGGGACCACATTTAGCATGTAGAAAGGAAGATTGTACCTGTGTTAACTGTAGTTCACAGGCTGAAATTCAAAATATTCAGTGTAAGTCATTTACGAAGTATCTACTATGCTTTAATTCAATTCCATTTTGACTAATTAAACATCTTATTCGACTATTCTGCTAAATATTTAATTCATAACCTCGGAATACTTCAATGTCGTGCTTTGAAAATAGTCTACAATTTTAATTTTAGAACAAACACAAGTACACTCTTACGTGTAACTAACATTTTACAATTAAAAGTAAGTACAGAGTTCTTTATTTTACACATATATAAGGTTTTGGATAGATAGTCAAACTGAAAAATTTAATGCCATGGCCGGGATTTGAACCACGAATCTCCTGGTTTCCGTCTAACCGAAACCTTAGCCTATATACGGTTAGTGTGTAGGAATGATTTATTTCCATCAATTAACTTAAATAATAAGAGTTAAATGATTAAGCCTGAGTCTCAAGTACTTAAAATAGCAAGTCGCCAAAAACGGCGACTCGGAAATTTCGGTAGATGAAATTATATTTATTATTTGGATTGTATAATAAATGAAATTGAATTATGTATTATTTAATTATTAGTTGTATTAGAGATTTTAATTAGTGGATGTGTTTTACGTAAGGGTTTATACATTAGTTTATTTGATGCGAGAGCTCCTAGTGGTCTACCGGGAAAACATGTGATTCAATTGGAGAATTTAATGTCATGACGGCAAGTTGGCCATGGCAGCTCAATGGGTAAGTGAGCCTGGACATAAACCAGGATATCCGAGGTTCAAATCCCATCCATTATATTGAATTTTTCAGTTTAACTCTATCTATCCAAAACTTTAGCCTATACAGAGCCAGTGTGAAGGAACGATTGGTTTCTATCAGTTAACTTAAGTTGTTAAGGGCTGTTTGCCTGCCACCATTTTATTTGTATTTTGTACTGTTCCCTGGTATGAGCTTTGACTGTGGCACCCTTTCAGGTAAAAATACATAAACAACAATAAATAAATAAGTGTTGCTAAGATACATAATCTGAAATGCCATGTACTTTCGAAAACCTGATTCGTTTAACCCTATCTACTGCGCACGTACATATAGTAGAAAAATATTGCATTCCATTTAAAAAATTCAATACATAAATTTCACTAAAAATAAACATTTTGAGACTTCCTGTGTCCAAATATGTAAAAAGTGCCTGTGTTTTGACTCCCTGAGAACTTATAATTCAAAAGCGCCGATTAAATACTTAACTTCGTATTCAAATTCATTTTCCAAGAATGCCATATGAAGATTTTCAAGAAAATCCTACATCCAATCTATAATTTACATGGAAAAATTGCTACTGCCACGCATCTCTCTAACAATTTTGTCTAAAATAAAATATATCTGTATTGCAAATGAAATAAATACGAGGTACGTCCAGAAAGTAAATTCTGTTTGGTAATAAAATTAAATTGTGTACACACACAGAAAACTTATTTATTGCAAAAAATTCTACAACTCTTAAACTACTTTTCCACATAACTGCCGAAATGTTGAGGCATTTGTCATAGCAAGGTACAAGTTTTTTTATACCTTCTTCACAGAAGTTTGCCGCCTGCGCCTTCAACCAGTTGGAAACATTTTCATTCAGCTCTTCGTCATTGTTGAAGTGTTGAAAGATTTGAGATGCAAAAACAGATGAAAGTCGCTAGGAGTGAGGTCAGGGCCGTACGGGGGCTGGTCAAGCAAGTCCCAGCCAAATCCCTGTAGGATGTTTTTCGCCGCATTTGCAGTGTGTGGTCGTGCGTTGCCGTGAAGAAACACAACACCTTTTGACAGCCGATAAATTACAATTGGTTTCACCAACGGCGGGATTTTCAATCAACACTGACATTGTAAACAAGCACAACAAAGCGTACGTGGCTGACAGCCATCTCAAAATGGCGTAAGTTTCTTCTTGATACAGAGCGTCTACCGCGCATGTGCGGAACTGTGATCGCAGCGCTGCAGCGGAGATAAATTGAAACAGAACTTACTTTCTGGACGCCCCTTGTATCTTGAATGCGCTGAAATTAGTCCGTGGAGTTAATTTCATTCTTAATGTTTATATATAGTAATACTAAGAAGCGGAGTTTCCTCCTAAAAATGTAGATGATGGTTAAGGAGCACAGTTTATGATACATATATATACATATATATTTGATATGTGTATCATTTACAAGATATTCCTTATTAGTCTGTTTTCAAGTTCATATGATTTTCACTATCGCAAGTGATGATCCCCTTTTTCTTGTGCTCATGGAAAGAGCATAAAATTTCAAAATCATTATTTAACGATATCCTTAACTTTACGTCAGATTATGGCTTCGGCTTATTGTATTATATGCTTATCTCATATATGCACATTACAGGAAGCTTATTTAAAATGATAAGAAATAAAGAAAATGCTTTGATCAGGATAGTTTCTAGAAGAAAATGTTATGCCTTTGTAACTCGTCAGATTTCATTAATCTTAAACTTTAGATTAAAAAGGAAATTTGTGGATATTTTAAAATTCCAGGAGTGTTTAAGTGTTAATTAAATGTACGAAATTTACTAGGAGAGAAGCGCTGCCAGATTTGGAATAAAAATTTTCTCTTGCCTTATTTGGGGTCAAGTTTTAAGTTTGCCTGTGCATATAATTAGTTTTTTTTCCTAAAATTTGCTCACGTAATGTTTCATTTCTTCATCATATAACGTTATGAAAGTTTTTCATTTATTGGCATTTTTATGGCATCAGTTTAATTAACTATACAGTCCTATGATATTGAAATTAATGTTTCTTATTGAAGCTATATTGTGCTCTCTTCGTAGCATTTTTAGCTTGTCCAGGGAGGATATTAAAACAAAACAAAACATTTTATTCAGATTCTCAGACAAGAAATTACAGCATATTTCTTATTTTCTGAAATTTAGAGGGACTTCACTTCCTATTCAAGCTTCAAACTTGTTTGCTTTATCCCGTGTGAAAAAAAAAAAAAATGTTCAAAGCTGCAGCAAAGTGATCAAACAGCTGAACTAATGCGGAGGTCTCATGTTTTTTCTAAATATACACCGCTAAACACTAAACGATTCCAGTGTTATGGACGGCAGCTTTAAGACGACCGGGACATGGGTAATATTACTGGACAGAGCGTTGAGGCGTATTGACCTTCAGGTGTCCAGCGCTGCGATGTTCCCTATCGGGTTTGATCTGGTCGAATAGAGGAGTGAAGTAGCAGTAAGTTGACGTACAGTAAGTTATGAAACATAAATAGAGCGATTGGAAGCTGCGTGTGTCTATATGATATGATTTCTCGCGCCTGCCGATGTATAACACGTTGCTGTCTAGAAGACAGGTTTATATTTGAACAGAGTATACGTACGCTGTACTCGCCGTGTACGTGCGATAAGCTGAGGTAAACATCTCTGTAATGCGAATTTTTGTCCATACGCTTTCTTGCTTTGCCATGTAGAACCACAAAGTGTAACCTACTAGATTGTATATTACTTCTTGATGCTGACTGAAAACGCTTCCAGAAACTGTAACGGATTCCTGATTTCAACTTTTTTCTGGAACACTGCTCACCTCTTGATTTCATGTTCCAATCTCTATTTAGAACGTTACAATATCGCAAAAAAATTCTAAAAATGTTGTGCACATAATAAACATAAGAATTGCACAAAACCAAAGATTTTATTGCTACGTTGGAAAGCGTTGGCAATCCTTTATTCTGTAATCGGAACAAAAGTAAAAATAAACAAACATATGTACCCTATAGCGGACAAGCATATTACTCTTCATGTACAAAATGTGTAAAGTTTGTGAGTAAATAAAATATTTTGTTTCACTACACTTTTCACTTTTTTAAGCAAACAGGATCAAAAGTTAACCGTTAACAGTGTTAAAATTCATTAGTATATTAGAAAGTAATTTCGAAAAGTACATTTCATTTAACTCACCTTATATTGACGATGATAATGGACATTTTTGTCCAAATAACTTATGGTTTATGTTGTTTACAGAACCTTCCAAATATATGAAATCGTCCGTTAGTGGAAGGAGCGATGAGAAAAAGAGCAACTTTGTTATTTTCTGTACTGTTGTCACAGCATTCATTTTAACCACATTTGGTTCAAAACGAACATGTAGAAACTGCAAGTGAAATTAAACTGTGCCTTCAGTTTTGGCTACTTTATTAATAAAATGTTAAAATACTATCCATATAAATTAAATATATATATATTGTGACTTTGTGGGTTTGTAGAATTAAAAGTCCAAGTTGTTCCGGCAAGCTTTTATCTCCGCCTTGCACTATCTGTGCGTTATCTCTCCGCCCCGAACCTTTTGTACGCGTCTCCGCCAGTCGCGACAATATATATCAAAGAGATAGATTCAAACATATAAGATCTGGTACAAAAGTTCATTTTTGTTTAAGGCTAAAGCACAGATTTTCCCTTCTGCTTGTCCATCTGTTCAGGCCTCAATCCCAGCTCATTCTACTGTGCCTCGCTTTCTTTTAGATTGGTATTGCGACTTTGTGGGTTCGTAGAATTAAAAGTCCAATTTGCCGAAATTCTTAATGTTCTTTATTTCCGTAGAGATACTCTGTTCAAATCTCACGTAACAACATTGCTTCACCAATACAACACAATCTTCCAAGGTCGATGACAAAAGCAAACAGTGACAGCTGATTACAACACTCTTGTTACACAAGTACAACTCTGCTTACTCACTCTGTTTACAACTAACTTTGCGAGCCGTCACGTCCTTAAATACCTAATTCGTAATTCTAGATTGTTTTAAAATAAACCAGAACCCGAACAATCTCTATCGGTCCACAAAATTTCCGGAAGAATAAAGAAACGAAATATTCTATCACATTCCAGAAGCGTAACTTGCCGGCAAGCTCTTTACCTCAGTTATCTTCTCTTGCCGGCACTTGTTTACAACAGCCGCGCTATCATTAACTGCTTAGCAAGGCTCATTGTTACCATGAAACTTTATCAGCCGACTGTTTTCTTATTTGTGCCGAAGCTTTTATGCCTGTTGCCGTGACAATATTAAAAAGTCATTTGTGGAATCCTTATTTCTTGCCTTCTTTCCAAATGTTGTTTTCTTGTGTTTCGGAAAATCCTTCTCTAAAGGATAACCAGAAGAGATGTATTTGGTCATTGGTGTGCTAGTCCACAATTTGTGCTTTACATGCGAGTTGAACAGTTATCGAGTATTGTTTAACTGTACATATTTATAACAAAGCTGAGCGATCCCTCAAATAATGTAATACTGCGTGTAAATGATAATAATGATAATAATAGTAATAATTCGTAATAATAATTAGTAATAATAAAAGTATTAATATTATTATAATAACATTATTACTTATTTATTATTGCTATTATTATGTGCAAATTTGGCCGTATAAAAATGAATAAAATTCCCAGGAACCATGCAGTAAGAGAATTAGCATTTTATTAGATATTGGTTACTAACATACCAAATTGTGGATCTTTATATTAACTTTTATGTGATTAAGTTTAAGGCAACTTAACCATTTAAATGCACTAAGCTCAGAAGTATGATTTAAAGATGAATTATTAAAGCTTTAAATCTGGGGCAATGTAACTTCTTAAATATGGCAGTCTCTGACAACTTGCTACTACATATTCTCGAATCGGCCAAAGTTACATTGAAAGAGATCATGCACAGCTAGAACTGTTCTATATAAGGAGGCTTGCATTCGGTTCGGTTGGACGGGTCACTCAGCGATTTTCAGGTGGAGAGCTGAGTACTTCTACTATTAATTTCTTTCCATCATTGTGTCTTACCTGTGTCACAGCTGTAAAATCAGGCGTCGGCGGTTGGTCTGTTGCGGCAGCAGGATGGAGTTTGCCCCTCTTGAAATCACTCTTCCTAACACTTGGTGGGATTACTGAATCCCACTTCCCTGCTGTGGGTGTCTGTCTACATTCGGAATATCCAGTTTCAAGTGATTCGGTGCTATTGGAATCATGAAAGGGTGCATAGTCAGACTGAAAAAATTCAGTGCCATAGCCGGGATTTGAACCGCTGATCTTCCGGTCTCCGTCCGTAAATTCTTCAACTGACTCGTGGAGAGTTTAATGTAATGTGGCACATTGGCCATAGTAGCTCAATGGTTAAGAGCAGCCGGGTGGAGGCCGAAAAATCATGGGTTCAAATCCCGGCTATGGCATTGAATTTTCCAGCCTGACTCTACCCTTTCATAGTGTGTCCTCTACACGGCTAATGTTGAAGAACAATTACAGTACGGCCGCTGAATCTCCGGCTCTGATTTTTTTGCGGTTGCAGGAGGCAGAGGGGAAAGGTTAATAGTACCAACATACAGTAATGAACAATTGGAAACCTATCCACAAGATTATCCTTAGAATGAAAACATAGGACTATATATTAGTTTTGAAACATTGAAAACCAACTTGGAATTTTACTATCTTGCAAGATATTCATTACAGCGCCACTCTATTCGAATATTTCTTTCATACCTTTTACGCGCCCCAACTGTTTCTGTTGATAGTATTGGGAGTCCCAACACCGTGTTGCCATATTAATTTTGTGTGGAGCACGTGGCTATACTTACTTTTGGTGCTTGCGCTGGTGAAATTTGTTTGCTATTTTGTGCGTGCGTGAATTCCGAATTTTAGTGTTTGTAAATCCTATCATTATCGCTATCATAATAATATGGCTACTGGTTCGTGAAATATGCAAATGTATGAAATATTTAAAATACGCATTATTCCTCTGCTTAGAATTCCCGCTAAAGAACTGTCAACAGCCCGCTTCCCCCTCTCGAGAAATGTCAAGAGCCGGAGAACGGCCGGCCGAACAAATTTCCAATATTTGAATCGTTAGGAACGCCATGTTTGCATGCCACATTGTCCGGGTCTGGCCGCACTTTGGATTTTAACTTCATCCCTTCCCCTCAGGTGTCGTATTGAAAGCACGATGAGCTCATTATGTGCCAGTGTGATGGTGTGTTCCAGTTATAAGAGGACACTCCGATACTGATTACTCTAAAAAACGAATTATTCTGTTAATTCGTGTTAGAAAAATATGATTTATAAAACGGGAATGTTGTTTGCATTATAAAGCGGTAGGGATGCTGTTCTGAATGTCAGGATGTAATTAAAATTTATTGGAAGACCATTGCAGCGATCAAATTTGAAATAAAATTCAGTATTTCAATGTGCTTCTGAAACTAATATATAGAAGTGAATTTTATTAGCCACATCCATTAGTTCCAATCACAATCAACTGTCAAGTGTGTACTTTATCATTCCTGGAAGAGCAGTCTAGAAAAGAGAGAGACGTCAGGGAATAGCTGCCATATGTTACCTAGAGCCAGATATCGTGATTCACTGACTGATAACCAGTAGACATGCAAGCAGAGAAAGATTGTATGTGTGGAAAAACCTAAATAGTAATAGCAGTATCACATTGGAAGGTGCTGTTTCAACCAAGGTTTATGTTTCTTATTGCACAACGACTATAAAAAGCTTTCTGTCATTTTTAAAAACATAAATCTTATTAATTATCATTTTCCAGGGATTAACCACGAAATGACTTACGAATGTCAAGTTAAAATATTGTTAGCGATATTGCAGTAAAACTAAGTGCTTTCATAGTAACACTTACAGACTCGAATGTTTAGAAAAAAAAAGAAAAAAAAAAAAACGTTATTTTGTTTGAAACATTTTAACTCATGTTTGCACTCGTCTCACCATATTCTCTGGAGTTTTACGGAGAGTATCCTCGCCAATGTTACTTATTTCGGTTCAAATGGATTCCTTGAGAACGTCAATTGTCCGTGGCCTATTCTTGTACACTATTTTTAGATACTCCTACAAGAAAAAAAAAATCCGGTGAGGTTAGGTCAGAGGATCTGGAGGGGACACAGACCTTTTGAGATTTTTCTATTATCAAAGAAACTTGTTACAAGTTCCATGGTGTCATTAGATGTATGGCACGTTGCTCCATCTTGCTGGAAATAACCGTCTCTCAATTCGATATCACCCATCTGCTCCACAAGTGTTGAAGATACCCATATAAACTTCGATGCTGGTGGAGGAACTTTCAACATTTTCTCTAAGATGTAAAGAGTGTAATGTAATCTCCCAATTGTGTATCATATTCTCCCAAAGTTGCACGTGTGTGTTCAAAAGTTATGCCCTATTGAAATGGATCGCACTACTTAATTACCTATACAATATGATGAACATCGTATTGATTGAACATTTAGATAACTATACATGAACAATTTTAAGCTTAGTAAAACTGTTGATGTTTATATGTGCATATGAGCATTTTTTAAAACTTTATTGACATATCACCGACAGACATGATTGCCACTTTTGTAGATGCAAATGAATAGCAAAAAGAGCATCGCCACCAAGGCTCTAAATGGATCGAAGCGCATCAAACGGCCTCGGCGATTCGCTTCATGAATCCTCTGGTAACTTTCCGTTCTGTTCCGTAAGAAAGGGCAAAAAGTCGCTCCGGTTTGCTATAATTATAAGTAACATTGAAATAATTATACCAGAAATAATTTTATGAGTGTTGTAACAATGTAATTAAAACGTACTCAGTTTTAGTTATAAACACTTTACCTGCAGACATTGAGGAAATTACTGTTAGTAATTTCAGCAGTACAGAATTTATATATTAGAACTAAAATAATCTTGAATTCTTGCCTTCCTAAGCCAGGAATCAGATATTGGCAATACAACCTAAGAACAGTTTCAATCGTTTGCTGCTGCTCGTCTGTTTGCTCACTTATAAAACGAGATTATCGCTTCTGCTCAATTGTTTTCCTTTTGTCTTTTGATGCGTCAGATTTTCAATTGTTCCTGTTGCATAGAAGCTGAAAAGAGGCCCTTACCGGGAACGATATGTGCTATTAAAACGCTAAACATAAACGTGTTAATGTTCATAGACTCTACATGACACTGTTGCATTTCATTGTTTCTTATTCTGTTTATAGAGGAGCGAAATATTATGTTTCTGACATGAAAGGTAGCCAATTAATTATTATACACAAATGTATATTACTATCACAGCTAGTGATGGACAGAATCGAATCCATTTAGGAATCGAATACAAGTTCTCGGATACTATAACCAAGAACAGTACTTACATTCGAATGCAAGGTCTCGGATGACGTCACATGCAGCGAATCGAGAACAATTTCTTGTATTCGAAATAAAGTCTCGCTACTACAAATGAGAACATTTGTTTGCATTCGAACACAAGTTCTGGGATACTATTAACGACATAATTTGCTTGTATTAGATGCAAGTGCTCGGAGTCACTAGAGCGAAAGTCTCTGGCTTTCAGCTGCGTAGAGCGTCGCGGGTTCGAGTCCTGCTTTGGGCATGATGTTTAGGTGTACTGTGTATAAATGTAAAAAATACAGAAAAACAAAATGGAAATAAAAACCACGAAAACAACGACAATTAAATATTATTTTTTATTTAAAACAACGAGAACATTTACTTGTATTCGAAAGCAAGTTCACGCATACTACAAACGAGAGCATTTACTTGTATTCGAAAGCAAGTTCTCGCATACTACAGACGAGAATATGTGTACTCTGTGTACATATGTGTAAAAATACAGAAAAACAAACTAAAAATAAAAAGGACCTTCGTGTAAACAACAATTTCAAGTATTCAAGACTCAGGACAAACGCAAACGAGAACTTTGCATGTGTATTCGAATACAGATTCAGGTTTTCAGAACATCTTGACAACATTCAAGAATAGAATACATCGATCTATTGCGTTCGAACTAACCCATCATAATTCTTTCTCCTATTTACATGATTTTTTGCGTCTGCCGATGTATGGTACGTTGTTGTGATTGCATCTGAACGGAGTGTATATAAATGCACTGTCTCGCCCACCACAAGAAGGCAAGTGGGGTATGAATGGGAGAACAACTTGAACTGTTATCTACTCTGGTAGTGTATCAGTTCACTACGAAATGAGCATATGAGTCACCCATTCTGTCAGATCTAATGCTCGGTTCAGTAATTACAATGATAGGTATGACGCATGGGTTAGTTATGTGACAACTGTGTATTTTAAATCAACCTAGCAAAAGTAATAACACATTACCTTCTTGTGGTGGGCAGCGTGTATGTGCTATAGGCTCGCGTAAAATACTCTGTAGTATTACATAGCTTTCGATACACTTCCACGCATTGTCATGTACTAATCAGGAAATATTGTTAGCGAATGTCGATCGTGGTATCTATCACTGCAGATAGGTGGATTATATATGCTTAACAAGTAACTATTTTATGAACTATGTTTCAAATACTGGAATTCAACATCAAACAAGTCATTGACAACCACTGAGAAGACATATTTCTTCCCCTCTCGTAGAATGATACTCTGCTGAAGGTCACATGTTCGTCAGGAGAAAGGAATATTTACAAATGTTATCTTCTCTAAGATGTACTGTTAGATGGTAAACGTTTCTAGGATGATAAGTACGCGTACACAGCGGTGAACGTTCCCTAACGTGGCCTCTTGCTCCAGGAATTTCTTTCCGGAAATGGCAGTTCACACACACAGTAAGAACATCTTGTTGAGTCACATTTTAATCTCCAGACACATTTGTATATTTTCCCAGCTCATTTTCCCGTCGGCTACCGGAACTCTGCATTTGTTCAGTATATAATTACCGTAGGATGAAAATATGGCCCTGTTAACTACTTATTGTCATTAATGAGATTCTATTATTAGCATTATTATTTCCTGTATAAATGACCGAAGCTGTTTTCTACCATCTTTATTGGAGCAAACATCTATCTTTTAACAGAGATGCTAAATGTGTCTTTAATGCGTTGTCCTAAGTAACACTAAAATTCATGCTATATGGTGTATCTCTTGTGACCTAAACGAAACAAAGTGATATCATTATTTGCATTTTGTAGTTAATGTTTGCCGATAACAGCATATCCCTATCGGCAAGTTCGTGCACGGCAAGTTGTTTGCACTCTAACGAAGGCCTTCCTCAACTTGTTAGGTTACTTTCACAGTGCATGTCTGGTTGCTAGTAATAATTCCTCCCTGAACTCTTACATCCTTCTCAGTTTTAAGCTCACAAAAGATTTCATGCCACTTCTTTTCTAGCTTGAATATTGTAAAATTGAGTCCACTCTATGCTTTTCATCACGCTTACTGTTGTTATTTACGTCCTCCAACGTTGTCATATCGGACGATGAATGGACTGGATGAAATGCTCAAATGAGTCCGGGGTCCATGGAGCTTAGAGTTACCCGACATTCGTCTTACAGGATAAGGGAAAACCCCGGAAAAACTTTATCCAGGTAACTCACCCTGACCGAGATTCGAACTTGGGACCTCTTGAACGTGAGGCAGATATGCTACCACCACGCTACCAAGGCAGGCCATCACGCTTACTTAAGTTCCTATAAATTGTTGTTTTGGAAATGGCTTCAAATGAGGAAATACGGCATTTTTCTATAAATGCAATGACAAAAGAAAATTCAAGCGTGTATGTATGTTCTTGTTAAGAGTTTATGCATATTTCCACGCTGTTACATTAGAAAATGGACAAAATAAACTTTAGCTTTGGATAATGTAAGCAAACAAAAACTAATATTTCGGAACGTCTAATACTCCACAAAACTGAGACAAATGACTGTTTTATGGACTGGTCAAGGAGCTGTCATGTCCATTTTATTCAAGGTTTAAAGCCATATTTTTAGAAAACAATTCCAAATAGTTGGAAAACAGTAATTTTCTTACTCTCTTCACATAAATATGAAACATACTTTTTAGAACTATCCTTTTTAACTTCACGCGTGCGTTGCTTAGCTCAGTTGATTTTTCTATCAAAAGCAAAGATGGCAGATTCATATAGATATAATGAAAACTATGCAACAGTTTTGCGGTTATGGCTGTCTGCACAGTAGTTGTAATGTTCATCGTTGTGGCAAAGGAAGATCTGTTTGGATAAAGTTTATCTAAATTATAAACTCAATTAAATAACTATACATTAGATTCTGCATATAAATTACTATTATAAGAGCAACCTGTTCAAGTGGCGCCTAAACTTTTTCGAGAACCACAGCGGAAGAACAATGTAGTTTTTCCGTTAATATACTCATTGATCTGAACTGAATGCTCACAAATGCATCTAGCTAAACATCCTTGGGAGCGAAGTAGAACCAATAATGCAGTTTATACTACCATCTTGGCTCAAGTTTTAAATGCTTTTATAGTAAAACGTGTGGTATTTTCAAATCAAAGTTATCGGTTGTAGCTACCTTAGATGTATCCCTTCCAGTTCGTACTAATTGCCACACTTACAATTAATTACACATGAAAGTAAATGATGTTTTGCAGAACATTGCTATTTCACTTTTAAAAATAGAATAATTAGATGCGGTATTGAGAAATATTAATGACTCCATGACTAATAAATATGGATAAACCACAAGATATATGGACAAGATAAAATTGTCTAGGAATACGTAGGCTGCATCACAATTATTTAAATACGCTATCCAGAGTATACATATTCGATTATTATGTTCCATACTCTGAAATCAGCAATATTTAAAACAAGTATAGATTCACTGTGATAGTTGTAGGTGAATTATCCTTTTAAATTCAGGATATTAAATTCTATACAGAATTATTTACATTTGTTATTTCGGAACATATTCTGGATAGCTAAATTTAATTGAGGATGAGATTCTTATAGTGATTATATATTCAGCTATCAGCAGCTAGGGAAGTAGCTTTAGCAGAATTAGGAAAGGCAAGAGGAAATGGAATAATAATGGAAATAATAATAACATTTTGGTTTAGGTGTTCGGCTAAAGAAGAAGGGGAAATTTTGAAATTATGCATGTGACAGCAAAAAAATTAGAGAACTCAAATAGTTGGTGGGCAGAGATAGGAGGAATTATGTTAAAATAGGAATGGGAGATATATGGACATTAGAGGAAAGGAATGCAAGCGATATGGGTAAATTGGTAAAATGCAAAATAGAAGGTATAGAAAGACAGGAAATGTTGGGAAGTCTAGAAAATATGAAATCATTACAATTTTACAAGTAAATAAAAGGAAATTGGGGACGAGAAGCATATGTGGATTACTGCAATAGGCAAGAGACAGAAGGGTTAGCTAGGATGAACGCAGAAACCGAAACAAAAAGAGATAAGGGTAGGGAAAAGGGAATTTGTGAATTGTGTGGAGGGAAAGAAAACATAGAACACTATGTAACAGAATGCAAGGAAGCTGCAATGTGGAGAAAAAAGGTTTGGGAAGAAAATGGGAGAAAGTGGAGAAGAGGATAGTAGCTATAAAATTGTTAACGGACAGGGAGGAAAAGAAGGTAAGAAGTATTGGTGAGTTCTTGCAAAAAGTAAAAGAAAAATGGGTCATAAATGTAAAGAATATTATAAGAAAGGAAGATGAATGGGAAGAATGGGGCTAATTAAGTAACTAGGAGAGATGGAGGTTAAGAGCCACCTGGCAGAGCAGAAGCCCAGGGTGTCATGTAAGTTAAGGTATCAACAAGGTAAAGACAAATAAATGTAGCCTAAATTGTACAATTTTTGAATATGTACAATAAATAATCTAATCTAATGTAATATATTCAGCTACGTGATAAATGGAAAGAGAGAATTTAATAAGAAAATGTGTGATTTAAAGTAATATGACAAAGAAAATAATTATATATATTCAATATGTAACTCCACAAACTATTATTTAAAGCTCACTTTTCCAGACCTCATCTTAAGGGGCCTTAACATTTACAGAAATATTTTTATTATAGATTTTTGTAGGTAAAAGAGGGTTATAGGATAATCACATGATAAAAAGCGCTTCCTTTATAAGCAAACATGCCTTTAGAGTGAAGATGACTTGGTAAGAGAGAATAATTTTGATACTCTTTTTACCCACTTACTGAAGATGAGCGGAGTTTTGTATCTATCCTGTGTATGAAGCTACTTCGGAAGTTATTCCCTCAATAAAGAACAGAGACTTTTCAGCATCTTTGAAAGAAACTTTCCCATGAGTTAACTGTCGATAAAGTATTTCACTCTTAATGTACGGACACTAAAACTGAATATGACCACTACCAACTACAGTATCAATAAACCACCGGATCGAACAAATAAGCAACTTCCCAGTCGTTCTTTCATCTGCACTTTTAACAACTTTCGGTCTCGCTCTAACGGTTATTGCAAGTGATATTTCGCAGGCGATGAAGCAGAAAAGGAAATGAGAACAAAAAGGGACTTTAGAAGCTCATTTTCAATGAGCCTGGTCTATTCCCTAACCTACACAATGCACAAAGCCTGACGTTGAGACCGCTGGCTTTTGTTTAAAGGTAGGGGGGGTGCTAAATAGTATTTCGCTAAGCTTTACGGGAGCAAGATGACTGTGTGCTCCGAGAAAATAAAATTTCTACATAATTTTAACGGCATTTGTGAGCTTTGATAAGATTCGCATCTCTCTGAAACTGTGGCAGAACTAGTTTCCTCTTCTGTTAAACAATGGAAATTTCTAAAATTAATTATACCCCAGTATTAAACGAAATTTTTTTCATGTTTCTCTCGTGATTAGGTGCAGTGGGAAACCCAGAATAACTCTGTAACGTTCCCAGCATCAGTGGCAATATGGATTTCTGTAATTATGATATAAACAGCGTGCAAAGGTCGTTTGATCCATATATAATGGCCAAATGCAAGATAAAGAGATGTGATATTTAAAAGCCATTTCTTACTAACCTGCTCACAGGATAGTAGTTTTTCTCTCTTGAGGTTACAGTTATGTTTTCTCCTATGATTACGTAAAGACAACAAGAAACACGCATCGATAAAAAGCAAGGAATTTTCTAATATTTAGCAATGTAGTTTTCGCTAATTAAAATATAGAACCCCTCTAATTATATGGAAGTGACTTATAACTTAAGTCTAACAGAACAAATGAAGCAAACAGACATTGAAGGCAATTTTTTAAAATGTATCACTTTAGAGACGATCAACACTATGTACCCTGAAAGCGAATGGCTCCAAATTTACACTGACGGCTCAAAGATGGAAAATAGTGACTAAGCAGGTGCTGGAATGTACTGCATGCTCTTTTCATTCTATAAGTCAGCTGGGAAAATGAATTTTTGTGATTCAAGTTCTGAAATTCAAGCAATAACAAACACTAAATATACAATAAATTCAAAAGTAATTGAAATTAGTAGTCTCCTTTCAAAATTATAGCTAGTCACAAAGCCTTCCAATGGATCCCCTCCGATATTAGGGTAAAGGGGAATCAAGAAGCAGATTACTTGGCAATAAAGGTTCCAAGATCATAAATTGCAAGACAAGGCCCTTATCTTTCCATTCAGCGAAGCTCAGAATTAAAGCCTCATTCAAAGCGGAAAGATCAGACAGAGTAAATAAAATTGTACATGAAAAACAGTGGATGGAGCTACTCCCAAACAGAAGAGCAATACCAGAGCTACCACGGAGTGCAACTGTGGCTGCATTCCGAAGAATAACGCGACATCATTGTCTGGCAGACTATCTCCATCGAATGAAGATATTTCCTACACCCAACTGCATGTTGTGTAGTGAGAATGCGGTCATGGTCTGGGAGCACCTTGGGATATTTACTGCACTCAAAAAGTACAGGAAAAAACCGATTGGACAATTATATTGGGAGGCAAGAAGACGAAGGGAAATGTTTCCAAGTGTATAGTACGTTAGAATAATTAAATAAATATAGAACTTGTTTTGTACCTGAATTTCTGTTATTACAAAGATGGACTCCTGAACCATATTTATATTGTATCTAAACCTGTTATGGTCGAAGTATATGTCTCTTCTGTATTGAAATCTGTAACGTCAGTTGTCATGGGTGTTATTGCTTGTGATAAATTGCATTTCTCTGCAAATGTAAAACAAAAGCAGACGACTCTCTTGTATATTAACAAGGTAGACATTGCCCTGTCTTATTGCTGGCCAGTAAGATCTTAAAATGTTCGTGGCCACTATAACTTTCAACAACCAATGGAAAAGTGTTTGAAAATTATTATTGTTATTAGTTTAGTTATTAAGGTTGTTTCGGTAATATATTTTACAGTTATGAAGGTTGAAAGTTGCTACCAAGTTCACCGAACATTATGTTGCCATTCTTAAAACAAGGGTATGAACAAGGAAAAGCACACGCTTTGGAGAGCAATATTTGGTCAGTGAACATATATTCTTGTTTTGTTTTTTGTGGAGTTACTCACAGCTCTTAACTGTTCCCTCCTCGTCCTAAGGATCTGAGTAACAGTAATGGTCTCTGTTCAAGTACCACTCAGGTCCTGCTCGCAAAGTTTCCCCTTCTTATTTGCCAATACGCACTATACAGAAGAGGGTGTTTGAGCACGATAATCTATGTTTACCTAACACAAGAGGCGTAGAAAATGTCTGGCAAATTATATTGCTCAAGTGTAACAACAGAGGCCCTCTTACTGGAGATATAAATGTTTAAATCCAGTGCAACTCAAAATGCAGCTGAGGTCATCTTTCACCTACCCAAATGTCGTGGAGTTTTCGTCACTCAGAGTACAATTCGTTGTCATTGATTTAAGTTAACGGCGTCATAGTATGCATATGCACTACATATATTGTCTTCCTCTCTCCCTACCCATATAGTTTCGAGTTTTATAACCTATCTCTTTGGTGGGGGTCGTTATCTTCGATCATCAGAGAATGTGAATAGCTAAGGGCACGGCAAGGCCTTGCTGACCAACACGTAGGTCATCCTCAGGGCAGGCCATTCCCGCCTTCCCGCGCAAAACACTGTCACTGCTGACTGAGGGGCGTGACGTCACTGAGAATACAACGCAAGAGCGCTTACACATGAATGTGCGTAATGCAATATTATGATTACACATTCTAAGATAAGATAAGGCGCTGATGCATGCAAATTCCACAATCCTTCTGATGAAATACACGAGATGCAGTTGCTTATGAGCTATTGTAGTTATTGGCTGTGTCTTTTGTCGTAATATTATGAGTAAAAGTAGAAACAATTGCGCTGTTGCTGAATGCAAACATGCTTCGTATAAAACTACGAATAGATTTTCCATTGTTTGTCTAAAGATCGAGAACTACAGCGCAAGTGGGTTTTACGCTGTAAAAGGGCTGATCCGGTTAATGTGAATAATGCAAGGATTTGTTCCGATCACTTCCTGCCCGAAGACTATGAACGGGATTTAAAAAACGAGCTGTTAGGTTTGCCGCTGAAAAGAAAATTAAAGGGCGACGCTGTACCGTCATAGAAAATTCCTAATTGGCATGGGGATGTATTTGAGGCGGCAGTAGCAAGTACCAGCAAAACCAATTTGCAGGTAATTATCAGATACACATTCCATTTATGTATTTGTTTCTATGTGTACACTGAGTTTATTCGCTCCTTTTTATAAGAAAAGTTTGATGCGTGGAATTAATAATAATAATTAATAATAAAACTGTTTTTAATAATAGGCAATATCAGCAAGAGATCGCCGGTGCGAAGTTAGGACCGTGCGAAAGAGGGCGCTGTCTACTATAGTATCTTTATCTCCCCCCCCCCCAAAAAAAAAAATTGACCAGTCGACCAGCACGGAGGTATCTCCTGACCACTCTGTTGTTGCTGAAGAGGAAATAATTAGACTAAAGACTCAGATGCAAGCCCTGAAGAAAGAAAACAGTGTTTTGAAACGGTAGAACAAGGTACAGAAGTCATATTTTGTAGCTTCCATGGAAAAAGTGCTGCGAAGTGTAATGGAGTGATGCAAAACTTAATTTCTATAATAAGTTCCAAGTTTCCTGAAATTCATACAAAGTGATCGCTCTTAATGTGAGGACAAGAACCTTCATTAGAATTAGGCACTTAAACAAAAGAGCGAAGGCAGAAATGATCAGGTAACTTGCAGCAAAGAAAAATCTTCAATGGGTTGCTTCGTCATTTTCTTGAGCTACACTGATTAAGTACATATGAATAGTAACATGTTTTAAACTCTTAATACTAACTGCTAGAAAGAACCTTCATTATAATACACAAGTGGGTGTTTATTCCTTCCGATTTTACACGTAGCAGAGCTTAAATAGCACATACTGAGGGGCTAGTGTGTAACTCTCGCGGTTGAACTGTATTCTCAGTGACGTCATGCGCCTTAGCCAATGGCAGCGCGACTCTCCGGAATGGCCTACCTGAGTATTCTAGTTGCCTTGGGTCATCCTGACCGTTTTAGCTCCTGAGTGTAAGGAATAAGGGGAAAGGCTGACGGTATTTGAATGGCGAATTGCGCTATTATGGGATCTTAACTGTCGAATTTGTGTTAATCCGAGACACCCAAGGCCGCCCAAAATTCCTTAACCTCCAGGATCCCTTGAGGGGGTGCACCCGCGTTAGCACCTGGAGGAAGGTCCTAATTGAACAGTCTAGAATGACGCTAGGACCTGTACATAGCTGTATCTACCACTTAGCTACACTATATTGTCATAAATTTGTGTTGGAGCGGCGACAAGCCAATGCCGGGCACGTGGTTACGAAAGAGACATATATTGGCGCGCAGCGTTGGACGCTTGCCGAGAGAGAGAGAAAGAGACAGAGCAGGCTGCAATTCTCCCGCTTTTCTGATGCCGTCGCAATTGTTATCGAACGGTCTACTACATTCTAGAACGACTGGGAGGTATAAATGGCGGCAAAGTGTGAGAAGCTGTCAGTTAGTTGTAGTTGTGTAGTTGTGTGATGTACCACAGTGGAATCTTTCGTTTACGTGTGGCGGAGTAACGATGACGACCTAGAAGATTGCTGTTGTTTTGTCACGTCGTTTTGCTGCTGCAAGGGTTGTACAAAGCTTCTGTTTATTGTAGTAAAGAGTATTTTAAATTACTGCAAACAAGAACTTTGATTCTACGAACCCACGAAGTCACAATATCGAACACCATCACCTATTCTTACAGTGCTGAAACCGATAACGATGTTAATGGGGGTTACAGCAAATTAGGGACAGGAAAGTTGTATTAGAAAAGAAACAATCTCGGCATTACCTACCTATCGGGGAAACTACTAAAAAGCAATGAGTCAGAGCGGGTAGTCACCGAGAATTCAGCCGTGGACTTCCCAGATACGAGGTTTATAAGTTGCACGTACTCATATAGCTCGACAGGATGAAGTATATATAAATATACGTTATTTCTTCAGCAATTACAACTTCATATTAGTAAACAAATTTGAGCTATATTGTACCATTTTAAGTGATTTAACTCTGTGCATTTGCACTGGAGACTTGAACTGTATGAGTCATTAGTTGGAGCATTATAAACTTCAGATTTAGGTAATATTCTCATAGTTATGTAGTGTCTAACGTAAACGTCAAAAACGAAGTTAAAATGAAGTAGTAGGTGCTGAAGTAGTAGGTGCTTAATGAGTTGGTTGGAACAGGTTGAAGAACTTAATCTTTGTCAGAAAGAAAAGGAATGTCCTAACTTGGTGTAGTTGAAGATAACATTGGAAAATCTTCCTCTGGGCATTCTGTTAAGATATTTCATTCCAGGTTTTGATACTGATGTATGTATACAGGACGAATTTTATGACGAGTTCATGCGGTATGTCATTTCTTTTCCTACTTCATTGTTGGGCGCATGGATTGCATTTCACTGTCAGTAACACTGCTCTTATCTGCTTTCCGAAAGGCCATACTTCACTCCTATAACAAAAGACAGGTAGTGCGAAGGTTTAATATACAACCGAAGACATGAGTATCTTCTGAGTGTCTTAAGATGCTGGTGAAATTAGATTATCTGCCAAAATTAATGGGTCTAAAGTTAAATTTTGGGTAATATGAATACACTCGTGGCATTTTTCTTGAACTCATATTTTCGTGAACACACTATTTAAATACATTTCACTCATGTTAGTGAGGCCAAGCATCGGACTATAACTCAGGGGTAGGAAATATGAATAATTCCTACCAAAATAAATAGGTCATCCCAGAATGGCAATTGTTATATTTTCAAAGAAGTATTAACTCTATGAATTCCTACAGGTCCATATCTGAGTACTTTGCTACATTGTAGTATGACGACTTTGAGATCCCATGCAGTCACATGCTTAACACGACTTTCTGACTCATTGCAACAAAAGCGTAACTCTACTTGGCGTAACTCCTTTCCATCCCGCCGCGTGACCTTTCAAATTGAAGTACGATCGAATTTACACATTGCTGCTAACGGTTTCACAAGTGTACCTGGCTTCTAGAACAAACACGATATCATTCATTTGTAGTAGTTACTTACTTGTGCAATCAATGCCTTATGTCAAAGTTAATGTAAATGTAGTTCTGACTGAAGTAGGTTCTTAGTCTATCTTGCATATAGTATGGATAAGGAATATAGTGTGAGGATATTGAAAGACGAAGAGTGGCAACGAAAACGACAGATGAATGTATATTAAGAATAAGAAAGCTTGTAGAGGACATGCAGTTTGGGTGTAAAGAAGAGGAAACCTACAGAAGAGAAAATAAAGTCAAAATCTGTTAATAATGAATATTAATGCACATAGAGTTTTGTTTTAGTTTCATTTGTTATTATTTTGTAATTAAAACTTATATTATAATTGAATATTTCACAATCTACTTATATTTATAGCAGGATCAGGTGTTCACTATGAAGTTTACTTTAAAAGAGTATTGTTCCATCAACCTTAAGGCAGTGTTTTAAATACAATAGTAACAGAAGCTTCAAATTTAAAGGAAAATGGAACTTTATTATATGAAAGTTAATATTAAGAAATAAATATAAGTGTTTTTTAAACCAAAGCGAAATGTTAATGCTATTATACGTGGCTACAACATTTTATTGTAATAACATGAATAAACACAGTGCTGTTTTGAGTGGGCAGTGGAATCTATTACATTCCCTTACTGGTTCTATCTGTACTGATTCTATCTGTTCATTCCTTCACTCATTTAAATAAAGTCATAAGCGCCAGCAACTTTAATGAGAGGCAGTTTTCAATGTTGCAGCCAAACATTAAACATTAAGCTAATTACACAATGTGACGACATGGAGATGAAACTAATGACAAAATTAAAGCTAACAGGCACCTTCAGGTTAATTTCATTTTCAGGGCTTAATCACGGCGACATTTGGAGTTTAATGCAAAAATGTATGTTATGAAGGACTTCATCTCCCATTGGGTCAGGTCAAATTAGTACAGTGGATCACCGGAGTTTAATCTCAAATATGAGGATAAAACCTGAAATTGTGTATGTGTAAAATTTGTTTTTACAGATATTTAATAATATAATTGAATTCCATTTTGCCTGGGCATTAGGCCTTGATCTAAATAATCTTAGAAACACTGCCTTCCATTTTAAACCTTTCTGCTGGTTTCTCTAATATTTGTCAGCGTGTAGTAAGTAAAGCATTCGACTCAGAAATTCAACATGGGGTTTTTATCATAATAGATCTTATAGGACATGTAATAATAAAGTATTCTGTGCTTTTCTGAACAAATAGTGGGATATAGAAGAAATGTCATACTGAAATACATATTTCAAGGTGAAGTTTTTCATATAATTACAGCAATTACAACAAACCTTCATATAGCAAGCTGTCAATTTTTTATTTTCTCAATCTGGTGTTTGCCCGTTTGTATCAAACTGGCATAAGCATGAAACTATTAAAATGTATGTCCTCTTTATCCTCATTAGGATTTGTGTAATCGGGGAATTATAAGTGTTAAGACAAAAAGCTATTTAAGGAAAAAGGCAGTACTTAAGCTTATAACATTCACTATATAGAACAAGATGTACTTAAGGGTGTTCAGATTTTAGAATACAAAAACACTGCGTTATAAAATTGACAGTTTCCCAAATGATTGGACTTCAATGAGCGATGCCTTAATTTATAAGGATTTATCCATTTGTTGTACGGGGCTATTCCTAAAATATTCCAGCAGAATAACTTACACAGTATGATTGCGAGTTCTTCCCGCATTTTGTTTTATACAGCAGTGTATATTATCTGATTTGAAAACATTTCCACGCAGATTATGAACTCTTTTATATTAATAAAAGCAAATATCTCTCGTATGACGCCATTTTGGTCAGCAAATTTCACTAGAGAGAGAAAATAAAATTCTCTCTTTTTGTCGCATTGTAGTTCACAAATTTAATGATTGTTGAAGTATATGATAAATATACGTAATTTTAATTTTACCTTTATTCCCTGTTTAGCAACAGTTTATTATTTTGTTTTGTACAAATTATAATCTGGATGAAGTTGCGAGGTCTCAACACCGGTTGCCCGCCTCGGTAGCGTGGTGGTAGCGTTTCGGCCTCACGTTCAAGAGGTCACGAGTTCGATTCTTGGCCTGGGTGGGTTACGTGGATAAGGTTTTTTCTAGGGTTTTCCCTTATCCTGAAAGACGAATGTCGGGTAACTCTAAGCTTCATGGACCCTGGGCTCATTTGAGCATCATTTCACCTATTCCATTCATCGTCCGATATGACTTAACGTTGGAGGACGTAAATTAAAAAAAAAAAAGGTTAATTAACTACAGGCGTAACAAGGCTACGGTTATTGCTTGCTTGTTGGTTATCAGGCGTTTTTTGCATCTTTGGTATAAATAACGTTACCACATTGTACGTTAATTTTATTCGTTTCGTTTTCATTTAACACCTAAGTTAGGTATACATTTTATACGTTACATTCAAATGGTTTTTTTTCAATATATATATATATATATATATATACCTTTTTATTAATATTCCAAATTTGTTACTCAAGTTTGCTTCTCTAATTCATGTTAATCGAGATTTACATTACAGAAAGAGTTGCATTCCACATTTCGTTGTAACGAGCTATATTAAAGGGAGATCACAATGAGATGACTGAAATTCTACTCTTTGTATGTGCATGAGAAAGAGAGAGGTAACCAAGAGCGTGTGGCACTTGGAAGAGAGTATTCAGTAGCTCAATCAATCTATTCTTAGTACAAAATAATAACAGAAATATCTCAAAAACGGTATGTTCCACAAACATAATTTGAAAAATGTAATGTTTAAATGAGTTTTGCGGTTTTCTTAGTAATTTGTCTACATTTCTACATGCTATAGAAAATTATGCAAAATTCAATCAGAATGAAGAGGGCTTTGCAATCATTAGGCATAAAATTCAGTATATAAATTTTGTCATTCACTATACATTAAACATATCCTGTTATTGGAATCAAATTCTATAGATCCACTTTTTTATAAAAGCAAAATGTGACAAAATTTCTATTTAAAGGGTAGTGCAGCTTGCATTAGGAGATTTTCTGGAATAACGTGTTGTAGCATTGTCAAAAAATTTATCTATTTATTGCCTATGTATGACAGGAAGACATGTTTACACTCGAACAGAGTGTACCTACACTGTCTCGCCGTGTATGTGGGATAGGTTTGCGTAAACAACTTTGCTGTTACATATATTTTTCAGTATGCTTCCACGCTTCACCATACAGTACTACATAGCAAAACGAGAAGGCGTGTCGGATAAAATTCGTAACAATACACGGCGAGTCCAGTGTATGTATACTCTGTTCAAATATAATCATGTCCTCTGGACAGCAATGTGTCATACATCGGCAGACGTGACAAAACATATCATATAGACACACGCGGCTTCCAATCGCTCTATTTGTGTCAACTTACTAATATTTCACTCTTTTATTCGACCACGTAAGACTTGGTAAGGAATGATCGCAGCGCTGGTCACCTGAAGGTCAATACGCTTCAACGCTCTGTCGAGTAATAACAGCAAACCGGAGGCACAGCTGAATATGAAAACATTAGTTGATATTATATGCAGTATTGATATGATGATACCACACTAATCATGATTACACAGAGTACAAATGAAGATGCAAAGGAACACAACCTAGCATTTGACGTAGGTACCTTGGGAGTAGCTCTATCACTAATAGATGTTATCGACCTCTTTCGACGCTGTCAACGCCAATATAAACTGATTTCACTGACAGAAGTGATGACCCGTGTTCCCAACATCGTAACTTGCTTTTCTCCAGTTCTAGTTCAACGCTGTTTGTAAACTCTGCAACTAATCATGTTGCATGGAAAGGACTAGGGACTTCATTTGCATACAAATATCGGTTGGTTCTGAGCGCTTGAATCCTTGTTTGACATCACATTTTCCGAGCTCAATATGCAACAAGCCTTAGAAGGGACCCTATTGAAACATTCTGAATATTTAGTTGACTTCCAGCATTACCCCTCAGCCATAAAAATTTATAATATATTAAAATAATATTCTAATATTGAGTGAAAAAGTGTAAAGCACCCGAATGTTGCTGAACACAAAATATCTTATCCTTTAACAAAACATAAATCATAGTAATTAGTTAAATTAAATATTACATTTATCGATTGATGGTAACATGGTAACAACAATGTTGGTTGTCTTGGAGGTAATATAAATAAACTTAAATTCCTAGCAGATAGTATAGTTTATTTAAATGGTGCGGAATATGGCGAAATGTTTATTCCTTAAGTTCTAATGGATACCCAGAGCGCCGTGAATTCATAATCCTTCAAATGAATGACTTTCTATGTAATAGAGTACAAATACTTTTATTAGTGAACAAAACAAAGAGATATGAGGGAGTCATAAAGTTCTTTCAGAAAAGATAGGTAAATAGAAATAGTTTTATCTGATTACTTGGAAGTATTGTTTCATAAATGAAATATTAGCCTCTCTCCGTAGCGTAGTCTCCATTCAAGAAGTCCTGAGTTCTAATCTGGGTTAGGGTGAGTTATCCTAGTCAGTTTTTTCGGGCGTTTTCTTTATCCTGAGGCATGAATGTTGGTTAACTATGGACCCTGGGCTCTTTTGATAATCATTTCACCCCTTTATTTCATCGTCCATAACACCATCTTCGAGGACCTAAATTCATAAAAAAATGAAATAAAAATGTCTTGGTAATAAATTAATACGTCTTAATTCACTATTTTAATTGAAACCTTATTTGGGTTACTAGAAGCCATGAAATAAATTACAGCTTATGTGGTAAGATTTGATAAAATGTGTTACCAAAATAATCTCTTACACTGCTACCAAGTAAGTGGCTCCGCAGTAACGAGATAAACTCACATTTGGGAGATCTCAATCAATTCCCATCGACTGGCCACTCCTCTTAGGTTTTTATGTGATTTGGCCCAGTCGTAGGCGAATGTTTATGTGGTTTCTCATCTACTACATGGCTAAGCAAGAAAACGTATCGGAAAAATTCGCAACACAGAGATGCTTACCTGAGATGATCGCACATACACGGCGAGTCCTGTGTATGTATATTCTGTTCAGATGTAATCATGTCTTCTGGAAAACAATGTGCCATACTTCGGCAGGCGCGAGAAAACATCATATGGACACACGCAGCTTCCAATTGCTCTGTATTTCGTAACGTACTGTATATTAACTTACTAATATTTCACTCTTCTAATCGACCAGATAAGACTCGATAAGGGCCGATGGCAGCGCTGATCACCTGAAGGTCGATACGCCTCAACGCTCTGTCGAGTAATTAGTAGGTTTCCAGTACCATACAATCCTTTTCTTCGCTTCCTTCTCACGTTACAGGTGTTGTGAATTCCGTGGTATGAGGTGGTGCCTAGAGATGGTGTGGATTCTTGTCCTATTGAAACAGTATTCCTGATTATTTCGGTAGTTCGTTCATCGAAACAACCTCCTTTGCTTCATTTTTAATTTTGCTTACGTCCAACAACATTGGATTGTCCCGAGGGGATTCGCAACCTGACAAGACTGGTAGACTTTTCTACCTATGCCTCAAGTGGGGCATCCACAGGAGGGTGGATGAGGTGAGCGGAGACAGAGGGTGGCAACCCCAAGGGGTCAGTGTAGTACAGAGGTCGGTACACCTTGCTAGATAGAAACTCCCCGGCGCTCCAGGACAATCATACTACATATCGTAGCCCCGAACAGTCACCAGGCCGATTTGGACACCGGAGGCCGCCCCCCCACCCCAAATAGCAAGGAATACTCCAGACAGAGTTGTACAACCGCCAGCCACGTTCCGTAGCCGGTCCACTAGGCCAGTTCGGAGACCGGAGTCCGTACCCCTGGAGGAGAAAGTGTTTACTCAGAGCTTATCTTGTCATGCACCGCCGAGACTCCCGCCGACATTTCTACCCTGAAAGAGACCACATTATGGGAAATGATATGAATATCATGAAATGGAGGGACAGGAAATTCAGGGGGTGTAATTAACCTACCCAGCATTCGCCTAGCGACCCAGGAAAACCCCCGAAAAAACCAGTGGTTCAGGTAGGTCAGCAATGAGAATCGAATGCAGGCCACAAACGAAACCGCTTCAGCAAACCTCCTCGGTTCTGCAACACAAACCATATCGGTCCTATGGTTCACCCCGTCTGTTCCTCCTGAGAGGATGATGGTTGCTGCAGTAGTATATTGTCACCCAATTATCGGAAGGCACGACCAACTTGCAGCTGGGTGAGGGACAGGAGGCATTCAGACCACGCCTACCCATTATCTTGTGGCGCTCACTTAGGGGATGGTTAGAAAAGTATCACGAGCCACTGTGCCGTCTCTTTCCCCCTGACGTCTGGAACAATCGGGATGATTGTTCCGAGCCGCGAAGCTTCGAGATGCAGCGATCTACCTATATAAGCGACGCATTAGACGACTCAGGCAGTTCTGAGTTCTCAGTCCTGAGTTCTTAGTCGGATCGAGAGAGCGAGTATCGCTGAGTAGCGAGTGCAGTGTGGGTTGTAATTGTGAGTGCTACATAATTGTCTGTGGTACGCGATTTGTAAGTGTGCTAACTGTAATTCGGTGAAAATAAAGAACTATTTGTATTTCTGCAACTTGGACTTTTAATTCTTCGAACCCACTAAGTCACAATATTTTACGTAGGTCTCTGTGACTCTCAGCTGTGTCTCTGTGGCCTGTCTTAATAATGTTAGCGTACTGTTTAGAATTAACAACTTTTGAAGTTAGTACAAGGAATTAGCTAATATAACTTATTAATATTAATATAACTAATTGATGTTCTTCGTGAATGACAGCGATATGTGGTGTTTAAGAGCTTAAAACTGAATCAAAGAAACTTCTAATATCATAAGCAGGACACTGGCTATTAGGGAGAAGAAACAAAAAGCATGGTCCCGTGAAGATTGACGTAGCCGAGCAGTAAAGGCCGTACAACCTCATAAGCCGGTTGCAGCTTCCATCTTGTCAAGAGTGGCACTGAATGGGATAGATCCTTCGGCAACATACAAGTATTAATGAAGAACATGGTGCGTAATATTGACAGAATCGACTATGACGTCATAAGCGAGGCTTCTGAGCTACTTATTGCCTTAAAAGCCTCTCTTACGTTGAAGCATCCTCATACTTCATCTCATTTGTGCCTGTAGGGGAGCATAACAACGTATGCACTAACTACGTTTTGTATTATAACAAAGAAACTTCCTTACACATAAACGCTTTTGCTCGCAGAGATGCAAGGTATAAGGTGTTCTCAAACCTTCGGTTTACAGAGCATGATGGAATTTTATCTGCGGCGTCACCAGAAATATATACCGGTATTGACACCTCCAGATTTTCGGACACGTTACCTAGGAATCCACTCGTTAGCCAGCGAAATGGCTTCGCGGTAAAACTTTAGGCTGGAATTCGGGAGTTCTCGGTTTCAGAAAACCCCAAAACTTTGCTTTTGCGTCTATTTCCTTGGTCGGTAAGCTAGTATCGTGGTGGTGTCTCGCTTATTCGATTTCTTTTCCGATATTTCCTATTCATTCTTCAGATGTGCTTTTAGGTTCTGTGACGTATAGCTGTTTCCGACATATAACTTGTTCAAAGATAAGATCACTTTCCCTGCTTGGTCGACGGGTCATCAATCGTCTTCCTGTAGTGGGACGGGTTTTCTAGGCTAATCTATTAGGATTTTTGCGTATCTTTGTGCGTCTGTATCCTCTTGTAGTGACTTGAATTCATGCCTTCCTCCTCTACTTAGGACGCAATGCACGAGGTGATCCTCTCCATTGCAAACGAGTAGCTGTTCTTCTAATCCACACAATGAATCAGATGTTTTTCAGGATGAGCATTAAACATTGAATTAACTTATAAACAGAAAGAGTAGGGGAAAGGATATAGATGATCATATCCATGCCCTTTGAGGCTATTAAGGATATAGGAAGTGATACTTTATCAGCAGTAATCATTTTTATTAGAATCTATTTCATTTTTGTAAAAAGAAGAAACGATTTTTGAAAATATATGCGAGATATTTATGCTTTATTCTACATAGCGAGAAGAGCACTACCAAGTTGTTCAGTTATGTAATTATGTATTTTGCGTTATTTGGTGAAAATAATTTGCTGTCGAGAAAATAGAATCCTTTGTAAAGTATTCGTTACATTTTTTATTTCTATTCTTAAAGGAAAATTTCCACGTTAACCTTAGATGCTTCATATATAGAACCAGTGCCGTTGGTAAAGAGAAACGCAATTTACTGCAAGGAATTAAGATAATAAAATACGTTTATATTGCTTTCTATTTTCTAATCTCCATGACATCTCTGCAGAGCCTTGCGGTTGATGGTTATGGGTGACAATGAAATGCCATTTGAGTGGACGCTGTTGAAGTTAGTGGCTACTCCGTCCTCCCTAAGAAAGTATCGGATGCATGTAACCCAGCAGATGGTGTTGTGAGAACAGATAGATTTACGCAGACAACTCTATACAAACCCAATTTTCATGGAAAGTTTAAGCTCTTTTAAAAGAATTGAATGTAAAACTACACCATAAGCTTACTTTACAAGTTCTAATCTTTGTCAAGACAACAGAAAATATTACTCCATTTTCATAGCTACCTGCAACTTTATAATCATGCTGGTGAACTTGAATTTAAAAATAATTTCTGCAGTATTACTCATCTTTATGTGGAGTCTAAGAGCTATTTATATCTCCTTTACATACTCTGACATTCACTCGCATATCTGCATTTTTTGGATGCTCAAGAGGTTTGTGGACAATTTTCATTCCCGAGGATCAACCCAGGGATCTATGAGCTTAGAAGTCTGTATCTTTCTTTTATTTATTGTTTTTTTTTTTTTAATTTGTGTAGACCTGCTTTAAATTTTTATCATACCAAGGATGTATTTATTTTCCGTTAATTGTTGGTGCTATTTGGCTTTTATTTTCGAAATATGAAATGTAAACTGTTTACATAGGCTCCTGCATTTGCTTCTGATGAGCTTCAAAACAATCTATAAATGGAACATAAGGTTAGAAAATAGAATATAAACACGGTATGTATGGCTTGAACAATACTCTTTATTGGAATTCATTTTTAAACTACATACTTTAATGCCTGACTTCACCAACAAATGTTAAAATCGACGTTAGCAAATGTAACTTAACAATTGTTACAGCGTTTAAATAGTGTTAAAATTCTTGAATTTCACCAAGTTGTTTTCTGAAAATGTTAGCAAACACGAGTTAACGCCGAGAGACTTGTAAATATTACAGACATAGAAGGCTATAGATGAATCGCATTATTTTCTGAATGTACTGCGATGCGCTTTTGTTTTTATTTTCGTTTACAAACAGCTGAAAAAAATGGTGGGTGAACAAAATCAGAAGAGAAGCCATGGGACAAATTTGTCATCAATTGAGAAAGAATTGTTGTTAGTTCAATTACTACTAAATGTAATTATATTATGGAAAATAAGAACGGTTGCGGTAAGTGTAAATGAGAAAGATGCGACGTCGGAAAAGATTGGAAATGACAACCAGAAGTACGAAGCAACTTCGTTAATATTACATAAATTTAAAATGAGTTTGAAGAAGGACAGAAGTGACGGGAGACTTGAACGTTCATGGGAGGTGGACAGCGCTTTATCCTCAGAATTCAGTGAACTATAAAATCACAAAGTTATCATTACTTGAAGCAAAGGCGAGATTGGCATATTCCTATTCGATGCATGTTCTAATCTCTTTTGTACTTCCTCAGTAACCTTCATAACAACTAATTTCGACAGTCAATACCTCCGTAGAAAATTTTTCTTCTGATAGTTCCTCAAAATCTTTCTCCTCACAGGCCGACCTGTATTACGAATGCCATTTAGACGGTCTAAATATAACAAAACGACCTCAAAAGCTTTGTTAACTACCACCATCTTGACAATTCTACAATTGTTAACGACTTAACAACAAAAATATGGGTTGCTAGTTTAACTAAAGATTTAATACGGGTGTGAAGCTAACACTTATTGGTGAATTGCAATTTTTGTTGTAACTACTGCTAAACAGACTAATAGCCGTTTTAAGTCTTAACATCTGTTGGTGAAATCGAACGTAAGTGATTTCGTCTGTATCTTATGGTTTGTTGTGTTCTTGTTCGACTACTGTTCTTGATACTTAGTAATAAACGAGCTTTTTCATTGATATCTTCGACTTCAGCCTGTATACTGTTCAGAGTCTGTATTCTGTGTGATGTGGTTTGAAATACTGTTGCTTTGAGATATTCTCACCAAAAGAAGACAGGGGGGGGGGGGTGTTAGGTCTAAAGACTGAGGAGATGAATTGATATACTCAAACCGAGAAATTAGACGTCCTAGGAAGTAATTTCTCAGCAACCACCGTCTCTAGAGGCATGGGACATGCTAAAACCAAGTACCATCCCAGTTAAGTGAATCCCTTAATGTTGTAACAGCTGTGGACAGCATCAAGGTAACAGCTCTCAATTTATTTACTTTAATTTAATGTAAGGACTCATTTTAAGTCCTGTAAAGAAAGTACAACTTGCGAATATTTTTCACTACGTGATTGGCTGTTCATGCATTGCCATCGGATTTGTGTTGATAAAATGTCTAACATTTTGCTTGTTTATAAAGCTGTTTATATAAAATGTAACTCATTTGACAGAATAAAATTATTCAAAACATTATCATTACTCTGTAAAGTGAAGTCGAGAGACGCGATCTTGTTTCAGTTTAGGAGGAACATGAATATTGTGTGGATGTAAAATACGATGAAAATATCATAGTTGATATGTATAGACGCGAGCAAATGTATTCCGATGCGTGCAAGACTGACCTACGGGAGGGAGGCGGATTTCTTATCAGTTAGTTGCACCAGGATGGTTCAGTTTCCTTATACCTGACCAGCGAGATCGGCGCACAGGTATTTAAGCCTCAATGGAAAATAAAAACGTTTTTGCCACATGAAACGTTGGTGGTTTTATACAACTCTCCAGTATCAACTTAGGTATCAGTGGATCCTGTTTTTAATGACGTTATTTCCTCTCTCTCACCCTCTCTCTCGCACACACATACCTCAACCATATTTATCTCCCTTTCTTCTTTTTAAATGCATTTCTAATACTCAAAGTAGTAGTTTTATCTGGAACGAAATATTTCTTTCATAGGTTAGCGATAATTAATATAATATTAAACTGCTTGGTATTTAAAATTAAGTGTATCTTGTTTCGAAAATAAATACATTAATTCCTTTGTTACAGTTCTCAAGAACAGCTTATACTAAAATGATTATTTTATATAATGACAGCTCAAACACAAAAACACGTTAGCTTCACTGGCATGTCGATGGTTTTACTGAGGTGTTCTTTTAAATGTCAGTGAAACTGATATGATGCATTTCGCTTTTAGCCACACGTAGAAATCATCGAAATAGACCGGGCTTGAACTCGCAAACTTGGGAGTAGAATGCCAGCACCTAAGTCATTTTGGTCAGCTTTTAGTAGCAGTAGCGGTATCATCATCATCATCATCAATCATCATATATTATTATTACTATTATTATTAGTGTTAAACATTATTATTGAGTAGACTGCTTTAAGTCAGGATTATACGTTATTACGTTTATCGTCACCTGCCTCCTGTGGTCGGTGGAGGCGAACTTTCAGTGTTGATTAGCAGATAAGCCTGACCTTTGCTTTCACTAAGCTAAACTATCGAGCATAGACTTTTGTTCCCCTTGCCTCTCCAACTCCACGTCCATCGGAAAGCTTTTGCATGGATGTGTACAAGCTACATGCCGTCTCAAGCACAGACAATCTTATGTACTCTTTGTCTATTTTGTGCAGTACGTTCCTAACGCCCACTACTAGAGCATGAACGTTTTAAACTCTGCAGCATTAAATATGTTTAACAAGCCAATATTGTGTTCCACTAACAAATATTAACGTGTCTCTGAGCTTTCAAACCCAGAGCGGAACAGAGATAGACGTATTTCAACAACAAAATAACTTCCAATATATGATGATACCGCAAATATGCGTACATTAAATGAACAAGTTCCATGATTAACAGAATTGCCTGTTTGGAAGTTCATTTTGCCTTGACAGTATCTCATTATCGCTACTGTCATTTCATTTTACAGTTCTAACAAACTAATCAGAATCAAATACGAGACCCATATGCATGATATTGCTAATATTGCTTTTGTGACTAGCTATTTGGTTGAGCTGCATAATACATATAGTACTCCAAAATGAGACTGAACAAAGTATTATTGTGTAAGAGTATTTATTTAGAAACGTTTAAAGTAACTTGTAATTTGTTGTAATTTAATTATGTAGGGGATCAACATATTTAAAAATTAATATTTATTTTATCGTGCTGTAAATTACAAGGAACAAGGCAGGGAAGGATTACATACAAGCATCGAAATGGATTTCCGAAATAAACTTGTTTTCCTAATTGATTACATTCAATACAAATAGCAGTTAAGTAGGAGAGGCCACTGTCACATGATGGGACCAAGCATATAATTTATTGCGTAGTAATGATATTTGTTATTCACAAAATCTGACTGAAACCATCAAATATATATTAATCGCGATAAAGGAATTGTTTTGGTTACGTCATAATATCACACAGTAGGTAAGTGTGTGTATGTGCTAGCACTTCGCCATGAAATTGTGAACTTCTTATAGGAGCTCAGAAGAAGACAGGTGGAGAGTAGACTATGAACTTCTAAAAATGTCGTGTATTTTGAAAAGCATGATCGCGTCTCTTATTATTAAAATTAAGAAAGTTATGGCCTAAATTTTGGACATGCAAGTAGGAATATCTTTACTGCCCCTTACATAAACATTGCTGGTTGTTACTCCGCCAAAGAACATGTGCAGCCGTACACTACAAGACGATAACCCTCTTGCTCAGCTGTGTACGTCTCACTCAAGATTAGCGTAACAACGTGCTGTCATTTGCTGCGGCAGCATTCAGCTCATAGTACATTTATTAAATTTACCAAATATGAAATCAATTCAGAAAATTTATAAAATACCAAATTTTTAATCAAAGGTTACATTAATCTGAGTCATCAGATAGAAATGCCGCACCTACATCTCGCACAGAATAGTCGTATCCCTTGGAGTTGCTTTAAGTTTTAGTTTGAACTGTGCACTTTAAAACGAATTGCACTGTTTATAAAATCATCCATATTTCCTAAAATACTAAACTTATTTTCCTTCGGTTTCAATTATTTTAACAGTTATTGTCTTTCTTTTCGGAGAGAATTTTTCAAGTTCCACCAGTTGCTTCTGATATTAGTTTAGTTACGTCTTTCCTAGCCAGTGTGTCGAACGTTGGGATAAAAAGAATTAAACCCATTTAATACAGTTGCCTTTTTAACGCTTTTTGAAGGCTTGTCGCTTTTATGTTCCTCTGCACTACTTAGAGGATCTGAACATTCTCTGATAATGGTTGCAAGCGCACATACACTTATACTAAGAAGATGGGTGCGAGAAAATTGCTTCACTGCAATAACAACGCAGCCGTAGAACAACCACCAAGTGACAACTGAAGTATTAAAATATATAGTATGTAAATGCTTTGAAAGTTTAATTACTGAGCTGATTCATACCGTTCATTATTTGAGTATATTATGTACTTCTAATAAACTAATGCGCTATTTGCACTACATGAAAGATGTTCAGTGACTTGATATTGACTCCGTATCATTGTAAGTCCGAATAGAGTATAGAAAGTAATCAATATTATTAGAAGACTAACTTCAATTTGGAGGCAAATTGAAACTGAAATGGAAACTTATTCGACTGTTTTCAAATCAATCCAATCCAAAGTACATATCGGGTATGGGAATAAAAGGTTAAGAGCTACGCTAACAATGAAAATAAAATATCCTATAAACATGGACGAAATCATGTTATCACCAAAATTTCATTTGAGCGTTTTAATACTCCACTCCGGTTAACAATAATAGGTACGAACAGGAAGACTAAGCTGTTATTATTTGACAAGAAAAAGGTAAAACGAAAAACTACAGAGTGTATAAAATGTCCCTACACATAATAAAAGTATTTATGGTAGAAGCCAAGGGGTAAAAAAGTAAAATAAGCAGAAAAACTCACGTACTGCTAAATATTGGAAAAGTTGACAAATTATTTCTCAGAAGAAGAGACCGAGCGGAATGGCTCAAGCGGTTTTGTCTGTGGCCCGCAGGCCGCGCCGTGGCTCAGTGGTTAGACCGCTTGGCTCTCACCAAGGTTCGATCCCAGGCGACCGCAAAGTGAGATTTGTTGTGGACAACACGGCGCTGAGGCGGGTTTTCTCCGAGATTTCCGGTTTTCCCCGCCATCTCATTCCACTGGTGCTCCATCTTCATCTCATGTATCATCAGTGTCATCGCCTGCGGTGTCGTATGTAGTAAAAGCGGGCGTTAAACACTACACACATTTCATTTCATTTCTGTGGCCCGCATTCGGCAGGTCCGGGTTCGATTCCCGTGGCTGACCTACCTGACCCACGGGTTTTTTCGGGGGTTTTCCCGGGTCGCTCGGCGAATGTTGGCTAGTTTAGTTACTTCCCCCGAATTTCCTGTCCCTTCATTTCATCTCCATTATCCTTTCATATCATCTCTCATCTTGTGGTCTTTCAGGGTAGAAGTGTAGGCGGGTGTTGCGGCGGTGCATTGCAGGATGATATGCACTGAGGAAAACTACTTCCTCCTCCGATAGTCGGTTGCACGCCTCCGCTACTCTGCTGGGACCATTTCGTGACCACCAGCCAGGGACCTTCAGGGCTCGGGTCGCCCACCTAGGACCTTTGGGGCTTGGCTGCTGGGCTGTCTGTCTGGGGAAGTCTAACCAAGTAAACTGTAGGGACCCTGCCATATGTACTGTCGTGACTCCTTGGGTCGGCTGCCCTCTGTCTCCTTCGACTCATCCTCCCGGGGGTGCCCCACTTGGGGGCATAGGAACCCTACACACCGAATCCTCTCCGTAATGAAATCCTAGTCCTAATCCTCAGAAGAGAAGAGTTGGCCAGCGTTCGTACATTTTAATTGATTGTAAACGTTTAGCAGTGAGCTCGTTCAGACCCCTCTTTACTATAGTTCTCCTAGCTCAAAATATAAATAATGTATTAATCCGCACTTTGCATCCCGTGAATACACAGGGAAGCTTCGTCTCCCCCGAGCCTCATCCGGCTGTTTAGTGCCATCACTAATTTCTCATTTTGTATAAGTCACGTGCCATCTTTCAGTGTATAGCATTGAGTGCTAAAGAAGTAAATGTCGCTTTAGTTGATAAACTGACTAAACATATAATGTACTAAATGAGGAATGGTTGAGGAATATTTGGAAATATATTTAATTGCTGCTTACTGTAGTAATAGGGAGGGTCATTATTTGCGAAACGAATAGTACTTTTCAAAAAGTCATCCAGTTATAAAACGTGTCAATCAATTTATTTTGTTTTTAAAATTTTCAAATTCCCATCTCCTTTACTTCCTTCCTCACATTGGGAACTGCATTTACAGACATATACCAGCGGGTCCTGATATTAATATACAGACGTCGTTAACAGCATTACGCTAACACAAATAGCTAAATTAATTAAAAAACTGGGTATTTTGAACCCTTGGGCGCTTGCACTTCTTGATTGCTTATGGTGCTCTAACCTGCTATGCACTCAGTCACGATCTCTATATAAATTTGTACTGATGAGTATAACTGTTGTTTCGCTCCAGTAAACATTGCGGGAAAACAGGTGACTGCAGGATCATAAATAAACCTAATAAGACGAGGAAAGATAAAAATTTTACATGGCGATAATCTAATGTAAGATAAGAATATTAAAAGAAAAGAGTATGTGCTACAAAGGAACCAATACATAACATGCAGCTGTACTGAAGGGCTTTTCAAATAACCAGAAAGGCCTGGGCCTAATCCTTGTTTCTTATAAGCTTGCCCCGTATCTCTAAACGGTCACGTGACCTAATCACCTCTCATTGGCTGCTATTGTAGTATAGATTGTTGTGCGGTAAAAATTAGCTCGTTATTTAACATGGTGATATATCTTTATATGTTGGAAGAGAATTGTCAAATTTATATTTTCGTAACTGTTTGAATTAAATATATTACGCTACAGAGTTGATTTATCTAAAATGCATGTTAATTCTTAAACAAAGTAAAAAGGAGGTTCCTTTGCTCTCATGCCCGCCTTTCATATGCCACGATAACACGTGCTTCAGCGGTAGATGACATATTTGTTTATATGACGTTTATCACTGACCTTGTTTTGAACTGGATTTGTCATATATCGCCATTCGAAGGTGTGCTGTGCCGAGTGCGAGATATAAATTACTTTAGACGTTATTTAAGGACAATCAGACTGTACCGGGATACAAATCACAAAATATACATCCTTGACGAGACTTGGGTGAATGAAGGATACACGACAAGCATGGCGTGACACAACTTTTAAGACTGAAAGACAAGCATTTTTGCAAGGTATGTGTGCTGGTTTAAAAACATCCCAGTGGTAAAGGCCAAAGGCCTTTCATTATAAACTTGTTTCAGTTTCATTGTTCATTCATTCAGTTTCAACTTGCTCAGTTTCATTATAAACTTGTACTTTTGTATGCCTTCATATTCTTATTTGTATGATTTTATCTATCTTCCTGGTAATTATTATGACGTTTACTGCAGGTTTAAATGTGACGGGAAGGCAGCACCTATGGCCTATGGCGCGAAAGCATTTGCCAATTAGGGTAAGGGGGAAGGTAGTTGCACGCGGAGTGATACATGTCAGCGGGGCAAGGTTATATGAAACAGAGATTAGCTTAGGGGTAGCCCAAGAAGTATTTTCATGGCATTCAATAACTAAATCCATGAATATAATAAACCTAATAATTTAAGTTGTGTTTATTGGAGATGGTAATTAAAATACTATGCTTGTATATTACCTTTATTATGTGAAGTACAAAATGTGCTAATTTATTTAAAAATTGCATTGCGCTGAAGGTATATATGTATGTATATGTATAGATATGTGTAAATATATGCGTTTAAACCAGAGCCTTTTTGGTTTGAATTGGGTATAGCATCTGGGATAGCTAACGGACCCGGCACAAAAATAAGGATATTTAAACTAAAAGCAGACAATTTCCGTTACTGTGAATGCCATTAACATATTTAGTTTTCATAAGCGGTATATTTTAGAGTTAATTTCTTTGCTACTTGAAGATACGATTCTTAAATTTATTAGTAATTAATAAGACATCTATGTTCATCTCAACATTTCTTAATTAAGTTAGAAAATTGAAATAGAATGTTAGTAGACAAAACAACATCATTGCTATACACTTCTGAACCCAGCAATGAAATGCTCAGTTGAACATGCTTTTAATATTGAGTGCTTTCCACCACGGCCATTTGCCAAATGTGTTTATGCAGCGAACCGACGTTGCCCTCTCACTGCTTCAGATACAAAAACAATTCGGGACACTTTAGATGAGAAATGCATAATATAATTGTCCCGTCTCCAATTAAAACGGCGCGATTGTCGAACTCAATAACGCCGTTGTTGAGAGGCTGCCGTACCCATGTTTATGTGCTGCTTAAATACAATATCATGTCATTGATTGTACTAGAACGCAAAAGAACCCCTGCGGGGAAAAGACATCGTCATACACGAGAAGACCATAGGTAAACCCAGTGGGAGACTGAGGGGTCTATAGCTCGTTTATGAAACAAGTGACATTTATTATAGGCGTAAGACTTATGCTTAAGACTGTGGGATTGCTTTGTTTAGTAAGATCACAACCAACAGTATCCTATTTACTTAAATCAGGTGAACATACATTGTATCATTAAGTGAATTTAACATAAGGTGAGGTTTAGCGCAAAACATGTTCCATTAACTCCGGAAAAATTATAAGATGGGTCCAACAATGGCTTTACACTTATTAATAAATAAATTCGGATAAGAACTGGGCTCTGAAATAATTAGAAAAAAACGTACAGCAAAAATGAGTAACTAAACAACTTAAATATTACATTTATTACTCAGCAGAGCGTTGAGGCGTATTGTCCTTAAGGTGACCAACGCTGTGTTCGTCTCTTATGGGGTCTTATCTGGTCGATTAGAAGAGTGAAATATTAGTAGGTTGATGTACAGTAAGCTACGAAACACAAATTGAGCAATTGGAAGCTGCGTGTGTCTATAAGTTTTCTCGCGCCTGCAAATGTATAACACATTGCTGTCCAGAAGACATGATTACATCTGAACAGACTATACATACACTGGTGCATGTGCAATGAGGTGAGGTAAAAATCCCTGTGTTGCGATTTTTTCCCGATACGCTTTCTCCCTTTGCCATGTACTAAAAGATGCTTATTTCATAAAGCTTTTATATGTTTACTAAAAATTTAATGTTTGCCTCCAAAAGCCATTTGTCCTTCGCTCATATAATTTCTGAAACTTTAGGAAAAAATATTCCTGTACTGAATGAATGTTTTCAATTGTAAGATAGGTTTCAAAATCGTTAGCCCCTCCCCAAATGAATCCTGGATCTCCCACTGCAAGTTAAAAGGTATTAACTATTAGGTCTAATGTAATATTTATGTACAAACAATTAATACAGCTAGTAAATGTTGTATACTTACCACTGAAAGATTATTAACACGTTCAAAATAAACTTTGCGATAGAAATAATGTTTACTATTTTTCTTCTTTATTCTTTCATACATTTTCCTTAGCATTTACTCAAAACCTATTTACTTCATTTGTCTAAATTGTCAACTTATATCTTATTTTCGATTTTTTTTGCGTGTGCATGTATATTAAAAGCCTTGAGTATTTTGCAACAAATAATAAACTGTGGCCCTGATTTTACATTCTTTTAAACTTAACAAAGCACTAGTAAAGTATTCATTTATATTTCAAATTCTCTTGCAACAGCCTAAGTCTACAGAAGCATAAATGAAATGGTTATTGACTGTTTAGTGTCCTAGATTCAGTGTCCCGTTCAGATACCAGTTAATTGCCATTTCGTTAGTTGGAACTTTCCCTCCCCCCCCCCAAATAAAAGTTTTATCTTAGGACTTCGGTAACTTTAATGCAGAAATACAATATGCAAAGAACCAAATACCAGTATTTATTGCAAATAAAATAATTAATGAATAAATTATTAAACATGTACATAAATAAGTAAATGTTATCCTAGGGAATGCATTGAAGCATTCAGCGTTTGTGTGCGTGTGCGCCTTTCTTTCGTTTTGTTGTGTTAGATCAGACTGCTATTAACGAATTAATACCTTCTTACACAAGTTTAACTTTAAATATATGTGAAAGATCAGTTACTGTTTATAACAATGCATAGCACCATGGTTATTTCAAGTGAGTAAATGTGAAGAAAGAGTTTTTGTTTTATATTTCTTTTCTCAATGACAGGCAACAAAACGTCAGAGATGGAAAAACGTAAGGGCCTCCTTAACTTGCTTGAAGCCGACGTCGATTGTTCTACAAGCGCTACTTGACGGAATAGTACTTACACAATGAGGAGGTCATACAGTTAATACGAGTATGAAACGTTTACTTACAGTCTCCAAATAAGATGCAATAGTAGCAAAGAAAGTCTTTGGAAGAAAATATCAAATTTTATATTTTCTATTTCACAGCTTAATTTGTCAAGATAAGACACGTTTTAACCAATGTAGTCGGCATAGGGCATTTATTAATGCAGTTTTGAGTCTTGGCTAATGTATATCTGAAATCGTGATAAATCGTTTTTCAGAGCTGCGTGTTTTATTTTATAATTTGATTGGGTATCAAATATGCCTGTGATAACAAGTACCACCTGCAGGTCGTAATGTAACTAATCAGAATGAAAATCGTTTTGGCAGTTATTTCTCTCTAGAACTTACAGAACTCGGCTTTAAAGTAAGTCAGATTAGCCTTATTTTGAATAAATTACTAAAATACTCTTGAATTGCTCTATTGTGTAAATTACACGCGCGCAAACAGAGCACGCATGTGGACCTCACGTACATCAGTTACATGTTTAAAAGCCTTATATTCTTGAAAGTGAAAAGCGTGTAATTTGTGGTGAAATTCTAAAGTATCATAAGAGACAGGTTAGATTTCTAAAACTCTTAACTCAAAAGTTTCTGAAATGATCAACTCGATAGTACTTAGACACATTTTTAAGAAAGGTGGTTAAGACCAACTTCATGCTGTAGGGAATCTCACGTTCAATATGTCCCGAGCTCGAATATCAGAGTAAGCAACCTGAATATAGCTTTTCCCGGGACTTTCTTTATGTCAAAAAATAAAATGTGTAGTGTTTAAAGCCCGCTTTTACCACATACTGCACCGCAGGTGGTGACACTGATGGTACATGAGATGAAGATAGAGCACCGGTGGAATGAGATGGCGGGGGAAACTGGAGATCCCGGAGAAAACCCGCCCCAGCGCCGTGTTGTCCACCACAAATCTCATTTTGCGGTCGCCTGGATGCAAACCCGGGCCGCCTTGGTGAGAGCCAAAAGATCTAACCACTGAGCCACGGCGCGGCCCTCTTTATGACAAGTAGGGGCGCTTAGGCACATTGAGTTTCATTCATCCATTTCGGTCATTTATCTTCCGACATTAGGACATGACTTCTCCTGCGTCTTAAAAGACGTTAAAAAGAAGACTCGTTTAAAGAACAACAGGTGGTTTAAACTAATTTAAGAGGAAAGTAACACTGGGGTTGATGATTAAACTTTTTCTGTAGAGAATGGGAGAGAGATGCACCCTTAGCTATTATTTTCCGTACAAACTTATGAACAAATGTTTTGTCAAAGCTTAAGAAAACAGGTTCCATCATACTCCCATAGGAGAATTAAAGGAAATAATAAACATTGAAAGATAATGTAAGTGGGATTACAAATATGATTTGTGAGTAGGTAAGACCTTCTGTGTAGATAAAAACTTAATTTTGGGAGAGATAAAAGTTTTTCCTTGATTCTTTATATTTAAAATTTCAGGTTAGAATATAAAATATAAATCATTTAACTACCTAAGCCGTGGTCCTTAAAAACTGTGATAGATTACTTCTTTTTTATATACTTATATGCCTGAAATTCCATGATTAATCAGGTTTCCATTAATAGAAGTGAAATCAGCATCAATATTTAAAATAACTCTTGTCGCGTGAATATAGCATTTAACTCTGCTGAAGCTTAGTTTCTCTAAATAGAGCTAATTATGCTGTAATGGATCACATTAAGTTTACAAATAGACACATTGATTTGAATTCTCAGTACACTATTCTTTTTTCTATCTTAGGTCCAATGTCTTGGGCACTCCATGTGGTGCCCGCCACGGTAGCGTAGATGGTAGCATGTCTGCCTGACGTTCAAGAGGTCCCGAGTTCGAATCTCGGTCAGGGTGAGTTACCTGGATAAGGTTTTTTCCGGGTTTTTCCCTTATCCTTACAGAAGAATGTCGGGTAACTATAAGCTCCGTGGACCCTGGACACATTGAGCATCATTTCACCCATATGACTTAACGTTGGAGAACGTAAAATTACAAAAAAAAAAAAAAGCCCTCTATGTGGTAATTCCCATACTGCCTACCACTAGTATTTTCCTAGTAAGCACTCTAAATAATCAATATTTCAATTTTCTGTTTCATATGAACAAGGAACCGGTTCGATCCACAATCTCTACTCTAGAGGACCGGGTTTTATTCTGGAGCTCCTTATGAGCCTAAATAAAACCAGCACTACATCCATCCCGAGTGCTTTTTATTTCCCAGCGCTCAGAATATCTAATGTGCTTTATTCGCTACCTAAGAAGTCAGTCTTTGGGAGAGCAGCAATTCATAGATTTTTGTGAACAACCGGATATCAGTACTACATTTTGAGCATTTAACAATTGGAATTATTAATAATGGAAACTTAGGAAATGGCATATGCCGAAAAAAGATTTATTTAAATTCTCTTTTAAAGAGACGCGTAGTGCTTAATGTATACCAATTATCAAGCTGGTATAAAATTCCGTCCGATTGAAGGGAAACATTACCAGAGAATTCAAAATATATTTTATTTCTCTTTCTTTTAGATTAAAATATATGGAATCCTTATTATGTGGAAGAACCATTTTTGAGAAAATTAAAGAGCTTGAAAAATGATCTATATTAAGGGTAGTTGAGAGATGGGAATTTTCTGAACATAAGTAGTAGATAAAAAAATTGGTTATACTTCTTACTTTCAATTTTGAGTTGTTGACATATATGGATCCATTTCTTAGAAGGCCTCAAAGCACCTGTCAGTATTGAACCCTTGAATGTAAGGAAATACCTCCTCCGCGTGGTAGACCAGATAAAAATAACAAAAGTGCATTGAGTCACAATCGCACCGTTAAATTGTCGAGTTCAAAGCCAGCCAGGAGCATGTCGTGCCGTGCTCACTCAGGCTTGTTCAGAACTAGTTTTTAGCCATTAGGGTCGGCAGTAAGTCTTCCGCTTGTCCCTTATTATCAGACTAGTTGCTGGCGCTCATTCATCTAATTAGGAAAGACTTGGTCACAGAGAAGGTAATGTCCCGGATGTGGCGAGCGGCACAAGAAGCAGAACAGGAAATAATTTAGCGCCGCCTGGTATCCCCGAGGGTGGAGTCTATGTTTAAGGCGTTTGTGTTGAGGGATATAGCAACACCTGCTAGTAAGGACAGGAATTGCTGCTTCTTAACTATGCAACAGCGACTGGGCAGGCGTGTCTCCAACGTCAAGTTTTATTGGACGATGAATAAAATGGACGAAACAGTGCTTAAATGAGCCCATGGTCCATAGAGCTTAGTTACCAGAGATTCATCTTTCACTTCCAGAAGAAACCTTTTTGAGATAACTACCTTGACCAGGATTCGAACTCGGAATCTTTTGAACGTGAGGTAGACACGCTACCATTTCGCTAACGAGTCGGGCTATGGCAGACGAGTTTATAATACAGTGCCTGCTTCCGTAGTTCCAAAGAATTGGAGCGCGAGGTAACTCGAAAAGGAGACAGAGTCTGATTAATCGCTAAATGAATGATTATATTATAATCAGGAACTTCTGGGTTTTGCATTTAAGCTTTTATGGTTTAAATTTAATTCAAATTGTTCTAAAAATTACTTAAAAGATAGTCTGTACGTAGATCACTGTGCCTTTTGAACTTCGAACTTTAACTGTGGGAGGCAGGGCTTTAACCGTAGTGAGACAGAGACCAAATGGCGGTCAGATTCGTAAGACATGTCAAAGTGTGGACGAATTTCCAGCGGTTTCACAGAGTGTGGACCCCATGCCACAAGCCTACTCCTATTAAAGAGGATGCAGTTTGACAGACGTCAAGGAAACACCACCACCACGTTGTCCTTCAACCCAGAAATGTATGATAAAGAAAATGAACAGAGAAGTCGTGCTAGAAGAGGAACAACTCCACATTCACCTATCAAACAGGGAAAACCACTCAAGTACTCGAGTCAGAGACGCAGGGAATTGAACCCGAAACCTTCCGAATACGAGCCTCACAGGTTAACATCTCTCTGTATAAGGTAACGGCGTAAAGCCATTCGGTTAATACTTGATATAAGATAAATGAGGACGTACTACAGTTAACTTGACTAAGTTTCGTACCCCTATCATATACATTAAAAGCAAACACTCATGCAATGATTTACCTTAACCTCGTTGTCATGCTTCGCCGAGCATGTTCACGTATTATTGCTTGTCATGTTATCTGTTATTTAGTTACGGTATTGGACGCTAGGTACTTCAAAGGTTCTTGGTTTCTGAGGACGTTTAAATGAAGACTTAATGTGGTCGTTAAGGGAAACTAGGATATGAAGTGCAGTCTTTCCCTTTTTCCATTAATGATTGATACAACTTGGATGAATCCCGCTAGAAATACATCATTTCTACTAACCGCTTCGTGTGAAAAGTTCGTGCAGTCAGTGACCCTAAAATATCAAACTTTTACACATAGACTGTTATACGTTATACCAATTATTTTTATCATTGTAGCGTAAACCATGCACTTGCACATGCATACACAAATACCCACCTAAAGACTTAAAAATACTGATTTTGTCATCATACTCGTCAGGATCAGTTATCCACCAAAAGTTGAAAATTATTGGTAATATTTCGGCTACAGTTTTATTATTCGCTTAGGAACTGTGTAACATAGATAACAAAAATGTTCCAATTTATGATATTTGTGACAATGTGATAGTTTGTTATTCATGCCTTTGCTACATTTTTATTGCTTGTTGGGATTTCAGTTTTTTAAGCAGCACTGGTAGCATTTGTCGCAATACATTGATAAGCAAGGCCATAATGGAGACAGGCGAATCTATTTTATTTATATCTTACTTCGTAATCTATTATTATTTCTAATGTTTTGTTTAAGAACGTCAGCGTAACTAGTGTATGAGCTCTTTTAGGTTAACTTTGTGTCTCATTAGGTAATTTAGGTACAACTCATAGAAGATAAGCCTATTATTGGAAGCAAATTATTTTGCATACGAAGGGTTGAAGTTGCCGTTTGCAGCTGAGTGTGCATGGGAACATTTTTTGTAATAATTCAGTGTTATATTTCCTTTACGGTTGGTATAATTGGAAGGAAAATAATGATTTTATAATTAGCTAGTGAATATTGCAAACGCTTTGTTAATAATGAATCGAAAACTGTAAAATGTATAAATATTATCCATTTATTTAAGCTAATTAAAATATACGAAGTAAGTCCCGTCTTTTTCTGTTGTCTGAAAGTGCTGTTTTCGAATAAAATTTTCAAGACCTAAATGTCAGCGAAGGTACTGTACATTGGGTGTCCTTTACCTTCTGAATAATTGTTGAATCGTTGATAATGTTGGTGGAATCCTATACTTTCATGGCTACAGGATGTACCCCTACTGGCTATCATTAGCTACAATTTACAGACATGTGATATGTTCACGCCATTGAGAGGAAATTGCGAATGTGCCTGGGCAGGACTTAGCTGTCTGGCTATATGGAGATTCAGACTACGTGGAATAGTATATATCCTTGTGGTTAATCCGGCATAACGTTAACAATACATCATTCTGTAATAACAGGGAATCTCTGGATTTGCGTTCTATTCAGAGGCGTACGCTCAGGGGGCTCATACCCTTCCTCCGCAGACACTCTAAAATGTAATATCGAAGCAACATACTATCATTTGCTTTTTGTAACCCTTTTTTACTTACAGCTTTACGTTTTGTCGTTACTGCAGTTTAAATAATAATATATACATTACAACAGTGGTAAATTCTGCAGTATGACGGATAATTTAATCCATTCTTTTGCAACATTATCATTCTATGCTGCAACATTTTTTAAAACGGTTTGTTTCGCTCAATTTCCCCACCGCACTCCTGCTGTTGTAGTGAAGTGACTATAAAATTTGTGTTGGTCTCCCTGTAGTGCTTAACACTCCTGAATGAATATGATTCCTCTTAGGAAGTTTAGTCCATATGAACTTGCATTTACGTTTTGGTCCTTTAAGGGTATGTATGACTGAAATTTTCAAATTCTGAACTAATAATGCCAGCTTTTTCAAATTTACACCATAGGTGTAGTATAATGTAAACATGTTACAACCTAAATTTAAATCATTTTTCTCCAGCAGTTTAGAAATTATGATAAATTTTGTATGTTTTTCGTTACGTCACTAAAAAAGTCCCTTGCGACAAAATATTTTGAAATTTGGTCTAATATTTTAACCCTATGTTCATAATACACATACTTTTTTAAATTGCTCTGGGTTTTTCTGTGTCTCCTTTAGTTTAGGTCACAAAAATTTTTTAATTTACAAATATTCTTTTTTTGTCTAAAAAAACTAAGTTTTGTGTTTGAAAATTAAAAATATATGCTTATATACATTTCACAATAAAACCTAGGGTAATTTCCATTCCTCATGATATTCTGAACCTGTGTAGGAAATTTCATGAATTTAGTACAAAAACTGCACCGCAAGGAGCATTTTACAGGAAGAAAAATGCTGAAAATATGAAGATTGAGAAAACAGCGATTAAAGATTTGATTGCATAACTCACATTAAAATCCACCAGGCTGATAGGTTGGACCCTCAGATTTCTTTTTCCTCTCCTCTGTTGCTGCTTTTTCCACCTTTTACTTCTTTAGATGTTACTTTTCTTCTGCACATCTTCGCTTCTTGCTTTGCAGGATACGAGTCTGATCTCGGTGTACTGAAGTTTTGCTTGCTGAGTCTACTACACTTTCACCTCTGATATTTCGCTGCAACTCCAATGACTTAAGACTACCCATATTAAACTCACTGATGCTTTTAATAACAGCAAGATCCAATTTTTGTTTTGATATGAAAACTTCCTTTGGGCACTTATTCCATATGACATGATGCAAAGATTCATTGGCATTCTGTGTTTTTCCTGTTTTGCACCTCTCTAGTAATGTTGTAGAAGCCAGCCTCTGATATATTGGCAACATTTTAGGAACTATTTTGTCTGAAAGCCTTATTTTTCTTTTCTTGAATTGAAAATTTAAGAACGGAAAACAGAGAAAGAATGTGGATGTAGGCAAAAGAGGGCGTGACTCTGACAGGGTTTAAAGGCCACCGACATTTAAATAAGCATTTAAAAATGGCGTTCGGAGGCAAATTATGCATTTTTCACATTCGGGAATGTCTAAATTATTTTATAGAATTAAAATAAAAAAAGTCGTTATTTTCACGATTTTCATGAAATTTCAGTCATACATACCCTTAAGGCAAGGCTACTCTGAAAATGTTGAAAATCATGGAATTTTCCTTTTTGGTATTTTTGGTAACTTCGGGCTTGTAGTAATAGATGGCATGCTATTTTCACCACTTACATCATTTTAGGCCATCACGTAACAATTTAAAGAGATCTTTAACAATCTTAAAACTGACAATAACTACGTTAAAGTTAATTTTCTGATAAGCTCTTCTTCTAACACTTTTCAGTATACAAAATGCCTCCTGCGTCAAATGTTTCATTTAACTTATTGAGACTTACAGGATAGGTCCATAATATGTAAATAAACTTCACATCCCCCCTTTTTTGTTTGTTAATGCTTATGTTATATGGTGGTGAGGAATAAAACAGTTAAAATTTTCAAAATGTTTAGAGCAAACCTATGGAAAATATTTTAGAACAATTGCTACAAGAATATTTTAAAAATAATAATGTATAATGTAGGTCTTTTAAAAGTGCTCTGTACTAACCAAAAACAAAAATTCAACTTAAAGGCTCAAATTTTTTGAGGCTTAGAACGTTTTTAATGTTTACAATATTTTCACAAAAGATAATAAATGAACTATTTGGTGTAACAACATGAAAATTTGAATACAAGTTTAAAATGATAATGTTTATTATTACAGAAGTTGGAATTTTCAGTGTAGGGTTGCCTTAAGTTCTTTTTCGACCGTATTGACCTACCTGTACCTAACTGTACAACAATTCCTTCAATTTCATTTATTATGAAAGTGACCACGGAATGAAGGCGGTTGTACTCCCATGTTTCAGTAATTGCTATTTCAGCGTCTCCCCGCTGTGCTCTAAGCAAACGCTTCTGGCAGCATCTGCTGTCCAATAAATACGATGCATTATAGACTTATAACGGTGGCATTAGAGGTTGGGAGTGACTACTAAATCTAACGTGCCATCACCTATCTAGCTACTAGCAAGAAAGAAATGAAACGGCCCACTTTAGGAGTAGTAAATTTATTCCTTCTGAGCCCTGCTGCTGCTACCTCCATATGCATCTGATCTAAGATTTGAATGTTTTAATAAGTATTTTATTCTTCTTGTCCTGTTCTACCTTTATCAGTCTAAGCTTTTCAACTTACTTTTTATTGCGTACTTATTAAATCGAGACTGGAGCACTGGCATGTGGCAGGTCAATTCCCGTGGTCAACTTCACTGACCAATGGACATCTGCGAGGAGCTCAACTAATTTCCTATTCCTCCATTTTGCTTCACCTCGCCTTTCATCGGCTTGATTATCTTGTAGTTACATGTATGGCAGGGGAAAAGGATGCTCTCTGTGGGGAGATGTCTTCAGTGGAATGTGCAAGTATGTACCAGACGCCGCCGACGGGGAGGTTGAAACTGGCAATTCATGAAATCTGTACCCTACACTGCTGTTTCAGCCGCTCTCTGTCCTCTCAAGCCTCTGCATCCCTTATGGGTGACAGATACATGACCCGCGCAAGAGATAGAACTGAAGGTGGATATCCTATAAAAATTTCGGAGATTGTAAATATATCAAGATAATTTTTCAGTTCTCTCAAACTGTACGATGCTAGTAGTTAATAAAAGGTTGTAAAATCGCTTCAAAGTCAAAGATGAAAAGACATCCGCTGACCTTACTTTTACTGCGTACATAAAATTTGTACATTACACCCAAAATTCGAGCCGAAATTTTCCAGACGCTTAAAGGAATACTTCCAGAAAAACATTTGTGTGTATGGGTGAGTGAACAGCATAACGAAAGTCCTTTAAATTTTAGAGCTGCCTTTGAAGATAAGCACCTTCTATAATGTGAGAGGAAACTTTTTAAGAAAACTTTTAAGAAAGTTTCCTTATCCAAGTTACCTTTTAAAAGGACACTATTTTTTATTATCTAAAATTGAAGTATCATGTATTTTAAATATTTATATACTGAACTTCATGAGAATGGCCCTTAGTTATCTTTGTTTTGAATAACTTTTGTACATTTTTTTACTAAAAGAGATAGATAAAAGTCTTACTTTATATGAAGCTAGATCACGTTGAAGCACATAACTATATGTCAAATAAAAATTTATACCCATCAACCATTTTCTAGATTATGCTCTTTATTTTTTATTTTCTCATGACGATACATAGAACATAAAATTTCAAAGCCATCACACAGTGATCAGGTTTCTAAAAGTCTGTCTGTTGGTTAAGCATACTGTATTCTTGTATCTGCAATCAAATTGAGAATTAAAGATAGAACCATCATAGATAGATGCATTGTATCGAATAATTGCTAATACTTTCAGATAAAGTTTTATGATGGTTTTATATATTAAATGTAACTTTATGCTAGCAAAGTTTAACTTCACGTTATAACCTATGCGTCCCAAAAGAATTGCATGTTTATATACCTTGACTTCTTTTCCTTGTGAGTGAATAAATGCTACATTGTACAGACTCTGATGTCTAAATGAAAACATAAAACCAATGGTAAAAGGTGAAGAGGCACTCATCTTATATGCCCTCGGCCGCTCTGGGAACCAAAATTTGTAAATGCAGGGAAAAAAAAACAACTAAAAAACAAAGCAGAACTTAGCAAACTTAAGATAGAGCCATGAAAATGTTTATTGTTTCCTTACTTCTGTTTTTATGTTTAGCAGGTCAAACTCATTGCAGTTCACAGATTCAATCTATGGCTAATTTCTATAAATGTTTTGTTTTACTAATGTGATCTTGAATAAAGCAATATTGAAGTATGCAACTATTTCAATGTTGGCAGTACCTACTAATAATAACAAAAAAGTATATAGAATATTCAGAAAATCATTTTCGCCTGGTGGTAAGTCACACAATTTAAGAATCATGTTACATACATACCCAAAATGAAGTTTACAGAGTCTCTGTTGAAAAAGAAATGTACGAGTTTCCCATGGCTCTCAGAACATGCTGCTGTGATATCGGAAATTGGTAACAAGAGTTTATGAACAGAAAACTGCCAAATAAGAACATGATTCCAATGAATAAGCTATCACTTTACAGCCTTTTCTATTGAGTGTTGGTACTTAAAAATCAACATCGATATTCACTATCGATAAATAGTTGCATCGTTCCATAACTATATAAATATATAATAAAACTTTATCTACTTTAACACGAAATGAACAATATGCATATCTAGGAATATTTTGTGAAAAGTAAATAAGAAAGTCATATGAATGTAACACATAGCATTATATTTTCTCTAATGGTCTTGTACGATAAAAATATGTTATGGGTATATGTGTACATAGATACAATTGATGTGCCATATTAAACATTTATTTTACAGTCGGTTCCAAGCCTTCCTTTCACTGCACAGTGTGACTCAGCTCTGTCCCTGCGTAGTCTAGACTGAGCTATTAACCCACACTTTATGAGGACGGTTCTAATGTTTGAGGACCATTGTTATGAAGGGTCCCTTGGGTTCCTCAGTAATACAATAAAGCTTATAGCCATGTGTTTATGATCGCATAAACAGGGAACTGCACAATCAACCCCGAATTTTCCCGGAAGAAGTAAGGAATAGATACTTTATGCCGAACCAAATAAGAGTATAAGAACTCTTGCTAACATTAGTGTTGTCTGTTGGATTGATGTTAGATGTTGGAGAGCAAACTGAGAAACAAGGACCTGTCGAAGCTTCAAAAATAATGATCTCAGGTTTCTTATACGTTTTGAATATTGAGTATTAAAATACTTTTTATAAAGATGTACTTAAGGAAATACTGTATCCTATGCCATATTAGAAAATAAAATGAGATGTAGATGCTGTTTCATAAGTAACGTCGTTTTTGAAGAAAAGCAGTTATTTGAAATGTGTTCCAACAAGCAATTATCTAATTTTTAAAGTTTAGAGCATTAGATTCTATGGTCTTGAGCCATCGTTCAGCGAGGTTTATTATCCCTCAATGGTACCATTCTCTGGTTTTTATTGCAAAGAATTTGGAGACACCTTCGTGCACTGCTTCAGTGTTGTCAAATTTTCTTCCTCGTGGAAAATGGGCCAAAGTGCAGAGGCTGTACCCAATTAGTTCAAGACCCGTAGGTCCTAGGACCTTGGCCTCCTTAAACCCGGGAGCGATAGATAACTCCGGGGCTCTTTCCATAGGGCAATACCTGATTTCTTAACGCAGACAACAACGTCAAGACGGGATGGAAGTGGACACGCCACTTACGCGCGTCAACTCCATAGGGAAGACTACCAAAAAAAACCTCGGTGGGGCCGCCTGGTGATCTAGCAGACCTTCTACTAGCTCTGCAGGCTAGTACCCGGACTTCTTAGGCAATCATCTACCCCTTCCGGGCGGTCGGAGGTACCCAATTCCCCGAGGGTGTCGGGAACTCATTGCCCCCTCGAGTGCAATCCAATTCGAACAACTCCCCATCGGGAGGGGCTCGGCAGTTTGACCCGAGGTTCCTCTACTAACGTCAGAGGGAAAGCCTGTTTAGTTAACTGGTGTGCACGTCGGCCGCTGCCTTTGACAAACTTTTTTTTTTTGTTTTTTTAATTTACGGCCGCCCCAACGTTAAGTTATATCGGACGGTGAATGAATTGGGTGAACTGATGCTCAAATGAGTCCATGGTCCATTTAGCTTAGTTACCCGACATTCGTCTTGAAGGATAAGGGAAAACCCCGGAAAAACCTTATCTAGGTAACTCATCCTGACCGAGATCCGAACTAGGGACCTCTTGAACGTGAGGCAGACATGCTACCATCTACACTATCGAGGCGGGCTTGACAAACCCTTATAATCGTTTAACAACAGACCCCCCTCCTCCCAGATCTTTCTGCAAGGTTGCCACCTTTCTCGATACGTCATGAGTATCGTACGAAGTTTCGTCTAAATAAATTATCTTAGGTCCATTACTGAAAAACTTCCTTAGTTTTGACAAATATATATATCGCTAAGCTACATTGCTACTGGATTCTATAATAACTCTTAACTTATTCAAAGTGCGGTCGGTATTTGAAAAACAGCTCCTTTAGGAGACCGCGCAAAGTGCAGTGCCGATAAGGAAAATCACAAATTTCTTGCAAATGTGCAACCAATTCGTCTAAGGTGGGCGCTTTCCCTTTTGCATACAATCTATAATTTCTCGACGAATTAAATTGCATGTGAAATTATCTACTTTAGAGAAACGCTTCCTTTTGTTTTCACATTTGATCGTCGTCTTTGGTATTCCTTTCGTCACAGCATTTCTTACTATATTTCAGTGAATACCCAGAATTTATCATCAGGTTCATTGCACGACCCCTTACCAAGATTATTTTTCAGCAAATATTTATATGTGTTCTAAACAAGCGCTTGAATTTGCTTAGAAACAGTTCCCGTTATAACTTTGTTATGTGAGGCTTTTCCAGCAATATAACTCGGCCCAGTTATTCACGCTACTGTCATCACTTTGATTATGTTCACTTGACTGAAAGTAATCTACTACTTGATTTGCATTTATCACGGCATTTCCCTCCCACGGTCTCCACATCGTGACACACAACGAATTTCTGCACGTAATGAAACAGATCACCTGGAAGTTGGAACTTTGGCAACTGAGACTCTACGTGGAGTAGACATGCGACTGTCACTTCGAGAAAATCAGGGTAGGTATTGGTCCTCAACGACAGTGTTCCATTTCTGAAGTATGAAGATAGTTTTATGACGGTCATTAGTGGCGGGAGGGTAGTTTCCTTTGAGCGGTCAACTGTACTCCCGTTCACTAGACACACTTTACCACGAGTGCTAAGGGTCAGCAGCGCTCGCACCACAGCAGCTGAAGGGGACGGATCCCCTCCCCTACGGGAAAAGTGGGCCATGGATAGAAAAAAAATGGTAACCTAATGGTGCGAGATCAGGGCTGTATGTTGGATGAGGTAGCGGTTCGATTCCTCTCAATTCCTGATTTTTTTTTTCCATGGCTGTTCGTGCAGAATGGGCTGTTGTTTTTCCTATTGCAATAGAACTCTTTCGGTTAACTAATGCTCGTATCTCTGTCTTGAAATTTCATGAACTCATTGCAGTTGATAATGAAAATTCGATAAATCATCCGCCCGTTTGGAACAAAGACCCAGTAAATCACACCTTCAAAATTCCACCAGATACACATTACCTTGGGACCGAACTGACCCTTTTTAACAATGACTTTGTAGGTTGGCGGGAATCAAGCCACTGATTCGAGTCATCAGAGTGTCTGTAATGTACCCATTTTTCATCACAAGTGACAGGTCTCCTAATAAATTTATCATCAATGGGATTACGACGACAGATACCCACTCTACGTTCAGCCTGTTGAGGTGTAAGTCCATGAGGTACAAATTTGCAACTTCTGTATGATTTTCAAACTCTTATCATCGTAGTTTATGGTATCTTTTGATGTACCAAGTTCTTCTAAAAGCTTACGGGTACTTTTTTTCGGTTTTTCTCGCAAAACTTGGCGTGTATCCTCAATATTTCTTACTTTAGATCTTCCAGAACATGGTGTTTTCGTCTCCATTGCTGAAACGTTGCAAACTTCGTTGTGCCTCATGCCCACTAACGACACCTTTTCCTTCCACTTCACATACTTATCGAGCTGCGTCAATACAATCTTGTTTCCAGTAATGTTTTAGAAAGAATCTAAGTTTAGATTGTTAGCTCCATTTTGTGATTGTTTATTAACACTGAAAACTGTTATATGCTCGCAATGTACGCAAACCTAGCCATGGCATCCTGTAAATATGTAGCATTGCCAAAGCAAAGAAACTCAGTAAATTTTCCAAAACACCAAAATCCAAAAACTGACATTACTTTTGAGACAACCTAATATTACCCCAACGTAGAAAATATTACTATCATAGTATGAAATCCAATACTCTAAGCATAATAAACTCAGACATGAATCGCTGTAATGTAAAAGATGACAACAGCCGAATCAGTGATAATACCATTAATATTATGCATTGTTTCATAATGAATGTGCATATACCTATTTAAATGATATGTACTGGCAGATTAATCTCCGGTTATACCACAGCAGATATTGGTAGGCCTGCCTCTGTAGCATATCTGCCACACATTCAAGAGGTCCGGAGTTCGAATGTAGATCAGGGTGTGTTTTCTGGATAAAATTTATTCCGGAGTTTCCCGTTATCATGAAAAATAAATATCGGGTAGTTCTAAGAACTAAGCACCACGTTCATTCGAGCATGATTTCACCAATTCCCTTCATCGTCCTTCATATGGCTTACTGGAATTACATTAACAATAAAAACTAAATAAAAAAAATTCAATATGTTACCCGTAATCCCATAAATGTTCAAATGTTCTGGACTTAGGTCGTAGCCCTAGGCAGTTTTTTCCATAAGGCTCAACAATGTACATCATATTTTCTGACTTCTTGATTCACTGATATATCCTGATTTCAGTATACCTTGATATCCTGCGCCATGGGTTGCGTAGTGCGCTGGAGCGTTGTACTCTGGTTCCCTGCCGCGGAGTGCACTTCAGATTCGATCCCACCTGCGAAGGTACGGATTTTAAGTATCAGGTATCTCACCGGGGCCCGCTAGACATCGTTAGGAATTTGACGAGCTGCATTAAAATAAATAAATAAAATAAAAATCTGCATAATAACCAGCACTAATTTCTTAAACCACAGCTAAAGTGCTAGATTTTTTAAATTTATTCGCACTATATACCTATTTATAAAGTATTATAAAAGTATTGTATAACATTTATTAAATAAGACAAAAATATATAAACTAAACAAAATTTCTTATCAAAATTAATCTACATAAAACATGCAATAACATTTCATTTATATCTACATCACTAATAGTTAATACCAACTATTACCAAAAGATTTATAAAATTGAACTAATATTATTTATTTATTATTGTGAAATTAGTGGGAGCAATAGGATATCAAATATCAACCAAAGAATGCCAACATTCTGCTGGGGTTACAGAGCTGGTGACCGCATCTCATCTCCATATCGCTTGTATAATCGCTCACCTCTGAATTGCCTATGTAGGCGTCGGCAGTCGGTTTGGCAGGCCCAGGCTCGATTCCGTTCACGACACCGTGGATTACTTACACTGCAGTGTTATGAATAAAGTAACATCACAAAGGTAAATCAACCTGATATGCTGCACTGACATGACTTTTTCTACTCTCGTACAAATTATTCTTACAAACCTCCATCAGAACCCCTATTTACTTCAATTTAATTAATATAAATATTTCCAAAAAATATTTTTATTACGTAGGCTAAAGGGCAATACACTAGGCTTTAAAGGATAGTCAAATGTTTTTAGAGCAAGTCTCGATGTGATCCTTCTCTTTGCGTGACCGGTGTATAAAATAAAAGCGTATAACAAGGATGATTATATATATAAGGGCGCTCAACTACGGCGGACATCAGCGCCCTTTAAAAAACTAGTCATGGCAAAAGCCAGATATAAAACTTTCTAAAAACTATACAAGTGTAACAAAACCTATTAAAAATTCACGTACATAAAAAACATCAATCAAAACCTACTAAAAATTTCGTTCACTAAATCCTAAACTCTAAACTAGACAAGAATCTAAAAACCTTCTCCACGGGTCTCCACGCACGGCCTACACGTGGCTGGGCCTCTTGACCGTCTCCCTCAACGTTAAGTCATATCGGACGATGAATGGCATGGGTGAAATGATGCTCAAATGAGTCCGGGGTTCATAGAGCTTAGTTACTCGACATTCGTCTTTCAGGATAAGGGAAAACTCCGGAAAGAAACCTTATCCAGGTAACTCACCCTGACCGAGATTCGAACTCGGTCCTCTTGAATGTGAGGCAGACATGCTACCACCACACTACCGAGGCGGGCGGCAAACGTTGTCCAGAATGAAGAGGTCCTCAGAGGCTTTTCCAGAATATCAAGATAAATGTTTGATTTTTCATAAAAATGTGTTAAAACGCACTATTTCAAACAAAATCGTTTAGCCTTTTTGTTAAAATAATTTTTTTTTGGAAATGGTTTCTAATAAAAGTGTAGTGTCTTGGGGCCTTTCCTTGAAAATTTTTATTTCGCATCCTTAGACGTCTTTAATTGTTTAAAAGACTACTTAATTTTGGGGTCATGCTGTTTACACACGTACACACATGTAAAAGAACACATACCTTTTTCTTTGGTTTTTTAAAAAAAATGTGTGCTTTGAGAATATCGAAACGTATATTTTAGGTGAAATTTCGATATGTATTTTTGTGTGGAATACGTTATCCTATTTATGTACTATGAATGAGAGAAAGCAATAAAACAGAAATTCAGAAGTCAACTAAAATTATTGTGTCATACTTGCAATTTCTATTGATAAAATGCAAAATGTAAAAATAACCATAATACTGGTTATCAATAGGAATGGTTCAGTAATAATGGTTGCCTCATTGATAGAAAGATGTAGAAGATGGCGTGAACATTTAGAATTAAATTCAGACATACACTATCTGAAAAAAAAAAAAAACTGATTTTGGGAGATAAAAAATGAAGTACGTGGTATTTGCCCGAATGTGCTGATAAACAGTTTCCCTATTTTTGGGACTCTTGACAAGAGAGAACTTTTGGTTTGCCTGTATAGTCTCATTCGCGATTACTTTTGAATCTTTCTACAACTTGACTTCAAATTTAAATAGTGCTTTCATTTTGCTCTGGCTAAAATTGGCTAAGTGTAATCATAATCTCTATGTAAACTTAAGAATTTTCTGTTTATAAAGTTGTTGGATAGACACTGTTATGTTAACGGATGATATACAAGACAGGCAATTTCCACAAGGGATTTGAGCAGAGTGGTAATGTTGTAACTCCCAAACAAGCTGACATTATTCGCTGATGTGTAGTCTAATAGTACCAATCGGATCATACTGTTATTAGGTGCCCTCCAGAGGGCTATAAATAAGACAAAGTTGTCTATTTTAAGCCAATGTCTACACTGAATGGCTATCTGTTTGAGTAATCATATGTGTTACTGCGAGTATCCAAACAACCTTACAAGGAAGTGAGGACCTCTCTTCTTCGTTCTTGGTTTAGACTGTTTTGGGCTATTTATCTTAGGTTTATAGATTAATTTTTATATGTTTGTTATTTTGATTAAAGGTGTGTTTTGTTTAAAGGTTTATACATTAGTTTATTTGTCGTAAAGGTCCTTTATAAATTTTAATAATTTTAACAACTGCAATAAATTTAAAAATAAATAGGATGCAATTAAAATTGTAATATTGGTACGACCTAACCAAAGATGGAAATTGATAATTAGCACATGGCCAGATCATACATGGGATAATTGCTTTGCGAGAAGTTGGGGTTTTCTATCACGTGTAATTATATAATTACATGCTAAAACAACAGTTCAGACAAGCAAACATTTACTACAATAAAGAAAGTTACACAGGTGGCCACAGCGGTCAGATACCTGTCCCTCACCGGCTGCGGGTACATACGTCTACACTCGACGATGGCTACTCAGAAAAACCGGCTTATACAAACTTATTGTCCAACGGGGGAAGGAGTGGGGGAGTGACGTCACACGTACTTCTGCAGTCATATGAACTACTATTGTGTTAGTCAAAACAGTCACTTGTGACATTTCTCCCTCGCTTCCTCGAAGATCATGTATACATTGATATTAAGACAATTTTATATTACATTTTTTCACAAAGACAATTTTTTTGAAAAGTTTATTGTTCTGTTCACATAGTTTAAGAAAAAAAAAATGATGATAAAATTGGAGTTCCCAGTGCAAAAACTGTTAGTTCGAAAGTTTAGCCACAAGTAATAAAAAATAAAAGTAAAATCACTATCATTTTAGTTAATTAATGGAAATTAATCATTTCTCCACATTAGCCGTATATAGCCTAAGATATTTGATGGATAGAGTGAACATGAGAAATTAAATGCCACGGCCGGGATTTGAACCACGGATCTCCTGGTTTCCGTCCAGTCGCTCTTAAGCTTTGAGCTACCATGGCCAACGTGCCGTCATGACATTAAATTCTCCAGTTGACAAGGTAGACCTCTAGGTGCTCTCGCATCCGAGATACGCCGTTTGTGGCGACTTATTATCGTAATGTCATGACGGCACGTTGGCCATGGTAGCTCAAAGTTTAAGAGCGACTGGACGGAAACCAGGAGATCCGTGGTTCAAATCCCGGCCATGGCATTGAATTATTCATGTTGACCCTATCCATCAAATATCCTAGCCTATATACGGCTAGTGTGGAGAAATGATTAATTTCCATCAATTAACTAAAATAATAAGAGTTGAATGATGAAGCCTGGGACTCAAGTACTTACGATAGTAAGTCGCCACAAATGGTTTATCTCGGATGTGAGAGTCCCTAGTGGTCTACCAGGGAGAATTTAATGTCATGACGGCACGTTGGCCATGGTACCTCAAAGGTTAAGAGCGACTGGACGGAAACCAGGAGATCCGTGGTTCAAATCCCGGCCATGGCATTGAATTATTCATGTTGACCCTATCCATCAAATATCCTAGCCTATATACGGCTAGTGTGGAGAAATGATTAATTTCCATCAATTAACTAAAATAATAAGAGTTGAATGATGAAGCCTGGGACTCAAGTACTTACGATAGTAAGTCGCCACAAACGGCGTATCTCGGATGCGAGAGTCCCTAGTGGTCTACCAGGGAGAATTTAATGTCATGACGGCACGTTGGCCATGGTACCTCAAAGGTTAAGAGCGACTGTACGGAAACCAGGAGATCCGTGGTTCAAATCCCGGCCGTGGCATTGAATTTTTCATGTTGACTCTACCCATCAAATATCTTAGCCTATATACGGCTAATGTGGACAAATGATTAATTTCCATCAATTAACTAAAATAATAAGAGTTAAATGATGAAGGCTGGGACTCAAGTACTTACGATAGTAAGTCGCCACAAACGGCGTATCTCGGATGCGAGAGTCCCTAGTGGTCTACCAGGGAAATATACGAGTCAACTGGAGAATTTAATGTCATGATGGCACGTTGGCCATGGTACATCAAAGGTTAAAAGTGACTGGACGGAAACCAGGAGATCCGTGGTTCAAATCCCGGCCGTGGCATTGAATTTTTCATGTTGATTCTATCCATAAAAAATCACTATCACTTAACACAACCCAACTGAGTATGATGCAACACTCCAGCTGTTTCTGTTTTTGTCCAGTTGTTTTTTAAACCACTACTCACTAACTGTGGATGTCTTTTGATTAAGGGAGACCAACTGACCTTGCTGGTCTTACTAATGGTCTGATGTAGAAAGGGAAACCATTCTCCATAATTATAACATGAAGATCTGGTGTCAGCCCTTGCTCGGGTAACACTTTCCGCATATGCCTTCTGGAACCTATGGTGAGGGGAAAACACCTCCCCCACCCGACGATTGTGAGTAGTACCTGTAGAATATGGCCATACTTGGCACACAGGTTGCTGGCGAGTATGCCAGGCAGCTAGGGAGTTGTTGGTTGTTGTCAATAGTGGCTAGATGTGTTACAAACTGGGACTCCTTATTGGACTCAACTAACTAAACTGAACAAGTTTACAAGAGTATCAGAAACAATAAACAAGTGTTGTTGAAAGTGACATACAATTTGAGTAGATAAAATATAAGACATTCAAAAATAAGCTGTGTCTACAAGCACAATACATCATAGTTTTTAAATAAATGAACCTAAAATTACAATAAAGAACACCAATATGTAGTACACATACTAACTATAGAACTATGTGTGTGGTCACAAATAGACCTAATTAAGGGTATACGTCCAATCGGTCTTCGTCAGTATGATCTGTAATAAAGATTTTGATAGTATTTATTCTTGTGTACAATTTAAATATTAACCTTTACTACATTGTGCTATTTTGCTGTAATAATGATTTTACATTTTATTCTTTTCTTGTCTCGTTTCTTATGTTCTTCCTTCTTACCTTTGCCTTTTCCTTTGAGAGATCCATGCTTCACATTCATACTACATACTACAAATACATATATACCACATACTACATATATTACAGTGCAAAATCATAGTTATGTCTTCTGCCTTAGCTTATTTAAAAGCTTCCTAGGCTGCTCTACAAACTACCAGACATTTCAGTCCTGTTTGTTAGGTAATCCTAATCTCTATCGTAAATCACAACGTGGCCAAGGCGTTGAAAACCTTACACTTGTTCCAAGATTTTATCAAAAAATATTCTTATTGAGTATCTTCCCTGGAATCCCATTATGTTGTTCTAATTGTAAAAATTTGTTTTGTTAAATTTTTTCTATGTTTTATTTAATGAAGTATTATTTTGGTAAAGTATCTTGGTTATCAAAATTTAAGGAAACAGTAACATTTCTAATAAAAGTAATAAAATAAAATAAAACCTGCATATCTAATAGACCGGTTTCTGGAATCTATACCACGCCTTATTGTGCAAACTTCATTTTTAACTTTAGTAACTTCTAAATCAGATTTCACAAAACAATTTACAAATTTTGCAGATATAATCTACTTTCTACCTTAACGAACTAACTAAACCTAAATATTACTGGATTCCAGTAACCTTACAAATATATTCATCTAATCTATCTAAAACAGTCTTTTTTCTACTTTAGATCTACTCCAACAATATAAATAAAATCTATATTTGTACTACAGCTTTAATTCTTATTACAAGCTACGAAAGACTGTTTCCTACAGTTTTAAAATGTTCTCTTCTGTAACTGGTATCCAAAGCTTCCTCCTACTGGTATCCATCTCTTAAAGGAACTGGGATCAGTAGATGGAGTTGGTTCGTCAGTTCCAGACATCCGGGTAGTAATCTCTCCGCTTTTGCATAATCGGTTGTCTGTCCGCTCTGATATTCTCCATATATATCTTCTCTCTCCTGGTATTCTCTTTGTGTCTATGGTCTTTCTGTCTTTCTGTATGTCCGTCTTCTTTCAATGTCCATAATTGGCGTCTAAAATCAGATCTTCAAGTCTGGTAATCTGTATCTTCAGTTTCTCTTGGTCCTATTTCCCTCCGACGATCTCTTAAGTTATATTCTTTTCTCGTAAATTGAAATGTTCTTACATTTCTTTCTTGAAATATTGTGTCGCGGGCCATATATTCCTCCAACGCCTTAACGGATATTATTTGAGACATGTTTTCTAAATGTACATAATCTTCTGCATCTCTTAAGATGTTCCATAAACATTTTCCTTGAAGTTTCCTTCGACCGTCTTCCACTAGTTCACTTTATTTATTGCACTCAAAAATAGCATGTACAGGCGAATCTAAACAGTTACATTGCTCACATAAATCTGAGTTATTCTTCCCTATTCATTTTAAATATACATTGTATGGGCCATGTCCTGTAACAAAATGAAAAAATCATTGGTTTTATATGTTCCAATTTTATCCTGTCTTTAATGTCCGGAAATAAATCATGTACTCTTCTTCCTACGTGTGCATTATCCCACTCTTTTTGCCATTCTTGTAATAGTTTTTCACTTCTTTCTTAGTATTGCATATTTTTCACATAATTTTAAAAACATTCTCATATTCTTCCTTCTTTAGCCAGTAAGTTGCACCCCTTAATCTAATGATATAGTCAAGAGGCCAAATTCCCGGTACTATTAGTAGGGCCAAACTAGATGTCGTTTTTGTAGCACCGCTGCTGCGAAGTAGTATTTGTCTCTGAGTTTTTCGGATTAAATTTGCGCAGGATTTGACCCTTAACCTATGTGCCCATGTACTTGCGCCATATCCTATTATACCTATTACAAAACTCATATGATATATCCTTGTTGCTGTAAAAGGGATTCTAAAGCTCTTTTGTACAATTGGGGATAATTTCAAAATGACATTTACTGCCTTTTCTCTTAAGTACTTCATGTGGCAGTTTAAAAGTAATTTCCATCTAATTCTATGCCTAAATGCTTAAACGTTTTGTGTCTTTTTATATTTACATTATAGATTTCACTAGTAGGGTCTCTTTTGACTTCTCCCTTAAACATCACATATGCCGATTTATGTGGGGCTAATTTTAATTTGGTTCTGACACACCAATGCTCAACGGCATCAATCATCCGCTTTGATTTCTGTTCTAGTTCTAATCTGTTCTTCGCTTCTACCATAATCATTAAATTGATAATGTAAGACTTGAAGCTTTCGTGGTGAGCATTTAATCAAGGCTTCTCGGTTAATTAGACGTATGAAGTTTTTGAATAGAGCTTTCGGCCATTCTATACTCCAAGGACTTCTTCAGGATCATTCACATCACCATAAGTATCATTCAGATCCTGAAGAAGGCCATGGAGTATAAAATGGCCGAAAGCTCTATTCATATACCTCACACGGCTGATCACCTGCGAAGCCTTCATTAGTAACATTTATACTTTAACTATCCTACTTCTTGTTTATTTTTTATTTTATAGAGTTAAATCGCACTTTAAAACTCTAAGGCCACTTTTTTTACTCTAGATATTGAATTAGAAATATTCTTGCCTCACATATAAACGCTAAGCCGCGTTTTAACACAAATGTAAGGTAATAAATTATTGAGGTGCCCATACGTTACCAATCACCCGCTGCTGGTAGGGTAGCCTCTTTCAAACTAAAATTTCGAGTGAAATGATAAAGGAATCTAAAGGAAATAAGAGAACTTTAGCGAACAAACTGTCAATGATACAGCGTTTTATTTCGAGCTTTTTCTCGCTTCTTTATCCTAGTGCAGATTTCCAATAGAGTTGCATATGCTGAATTGGCAAAGCTGTCAGAGACTGACATGCAAATAAATGTTGTAGCCACATTGCATATTCCACAGTAAAAAGAAAGAGAAGTAAAAAAACATCCTCACTGACAGCTCAACGCAACAGGAGTGATGGAATACAGACAGCCAAGCGTTCATGACGGGTGATGCATAGCAGGTTTCTGTTGGCTCTCTCAGCTTCTCTGTTGGAGAGAGGTTTCTTAAGAGAGCACAAGCATGGACTAAAAGTTGTTTCTTTTTAAATTATTTTGTGATAGTTTCTCTCTGTGTGTATTTCTGTGCGTGCGTGTGTTCCCAAGGTTGGGAACGAACCCCCGGTTATTGTTCTAGTGACACAACACACGCGGAATAGTTGTAAACAGCGTACTCTGTATCCAAATTAACAGAGCGCTTGCATTTTTTTATTTTTGTATTCCAACGTCAAGTCATATCGGCCGATGAATGAAACGGGTGAAATGATGCTGAAATGAACCCGGACTCCATAGAGCTTAGACTTTTCTTTCGAGTGGAGAAAAAAATCCATTTATGGATTTCCACTGTGTTGGAGGTCAAAGTGGGGTAAGTGGGCTTCACCTCACCACTAAAAAACCTCCACCGGTTTGGGAATAAGACATGTGCTGCGGTACCGCCTAAAGCACCCGCGCATTCCATTCGGCCGTTATATCTCCGGCTCTGACGTTTTGCGACTGCAAGAAGTGGAGGGGGAAGGTTAATAGTACCAACATACAGTAATGAGCAATTGAAAACATAACCTCAAAGTTATCTTTAGAATGAAAATATAGTAGTATATTAGCTTTAAAGCATTGAAATCCAACTGGCAATTTCATTATCATGCAAGATATATATTACACCACTCTTTCGTTCACACTTTCAGACACACTAACTGCATCTGTTGTTAGTACTGGGAGTCTCTACATCTGGTGTTGTGGTCAGGAAGTTACAACTATCTGCTAGCGCCAATCAGCATTGTCGCTGCTAGGCGTGGCTTCCGAACCCAACACCGTGTTGCCAGCTTAAATTTGTTTGAGCCACGTGGCTTTAGCTGCTTGCGCTGGTGAACTTTCTTTGCTATATTTTGCGCGCGTGAATTCTGATTTTTAGTATTCGTAAGTCCTATTATTATCGCTATTATAATAATATGGCTACTGGTTCGTGAAATATGCAAATACGTGAAATGTTTAAAATACGCATTGTTCCTCTGGTTGAATTTCCCGCTAAAGATCTGGCAACAGGGCGCTTTCCCCTCTCGAGAAATGTCAGAGCGGGAGAAATATCAATATATCTAGAAATATCAATGGACTTATCTTAAACCTGAGGCAAATAGAAAAATAAGCTTTGTAGAGGAGTGGTTTGAGAAAACAGTGTGAGTGTAACACATTAACCTGCTCTTGTAAACTTTTGTATGTAAGATACGTGCTTTTAGTTATCTTGATTGTCCATCAGAAGAAATTATATTGATTACTAGACATTAACAGTTTGACTACGGTTAGCTGCCTCTCATTGCTCTCCAGAGATGGCTCCACATGTAATATGTTCCCGGAGGGCTGAGGATTTATAATTATTTACAAGGTTTAATAAAAACTTGTAATAATGTTGATTACATGCCGTTAAGATATATTTTAGGTTTTGTAAATTTATTATAAATAGTGTTTTGAGCCTATATTCAAAATATATCAAATGAAAAAGTAATTGTGTTTGAAAAGAGAAGTCATCTAAACTAAGCATATATTCTAGCATAGCCATTGTTTATTTTACGGGTCTCTTAACATCAAAAGAAAACATTGATATTTCTAGACTGTTCTGTAACAAACAAGAAATCGAAACTTCCAGTCATCTAACTTTATCTGATTCGCCAAGCCTTTATCTGTCTCGGCAAGTTCTTTTGTGCCGGTCAGCCGCGCTATCGCGATAATGACTCGCTTCTTTGAAAAGCGGAAAGCATCGGCAAGATGATAAAAATATTACGAATTTCTTTATTAATGAGTGAGTTATTGTTAATCTCATGTATCACCGAAATATATCTCATCACAAAATATATCTCATGTTTGATGTATCTAGACTCCGCACAATTTTAAAACAAGGCCTGCGAGGATGGGTTTAGCTCTGCAGCGGTCCATGGTCACTGTACCATCCATGGATAAGAGAATGAGAGAAAAGGAATATTGTTTAGGCATATTTTTTAATATACGCTGATTTAATGTTATATTGGAATAATAGCTTGGGAGATATGCTTTTATCATTGCAAATATTAATTATTTAAAGCGGAATTTGCTTTGATTCTGGCTTTAGCAAACAACATTAATAACGCGTCCGTGCTTTGAGTGGATGTGTACCAGGTAAGTGATGAAGCGGGAAAGGCACAGAGGGAACAGTACAAAGCGAATGAGTGTATGTTGAAATAAACACGCAAACATAGCAGACGGGTCGATACAAGACTGGAAAGGTCAGCAGGCGTATCGTACCGCAGGGATTCAACACACATGTCCCCCTTTCCCTGTTTTTGATGATGTTTAAATCACCGATGTCAGCTGAAATTTTCATCTGGGTAAGCCATTAACGGCTACCTGCTGCTCAGCGAGCAAAATTACGACTCGCCGAGCTAATGAACACATGGACCCAAATGACCGAAAATTAACTTCGCCGTTTCTCTCTTCTCCCGCTAATCGACTTGCATTAATCACTCCTCGTTTTGTTGCTCCACTTCCACTTTCCTCCATGTCGTTGACAATTATCACATTGCTTGATAGCTTTACCCAGACTATCGGTCTAGTCACGTGACGATCCCAGAATTACTCGTCAAAGCAGTATCTTACTGCATCAGATAATGACGTGATTCTAGAATTTATTTCAGCATACCTCGTCACAGACCCGTTTATATTTCTTTCGCTCGCCAATTCAGCGTCTAGCCTTTGGAAGCTAATCACTAGGGCCCGGATTGTAAGCACAATCAAATGCTGGAACAAGCAAGCATATAGGCATGAAAAAGGAAGCAATTAAACACCAAATTTAATCAAATAAATATTTTTTCGTAGAATTCTCACCGTACGTAAGGTTGTTATAGTACATGAGGGAGGTTATCTTGAGATTTTCATGTGTGAAGCTCCTGCGATTGTCAGTGAAAAATTTTTTATACGAAAATTTTTATTCCAAAAGAAACTGGATTGTTGTCATTAAACTTTATTGATGAACCTTTTTACAAAATTTCTTCAGTCACCTTCAAAATACTCTCCATTACTTGCGATGCACTTGTAAAGTCTCTTTTCCCATTGTTGGAAGCATGTTTCGAACTCTTCAAGTTTGATATTGTCCAGTGCCCTTTGCGAAGCTGTTTTTAGCGCCTCCACATCCTCATAACGCTCCCCTTTATGGTGGAAATAGGAAAAGTCGCACGGGGCTAGATCTGGCGAATACGGAGTGTGGGGAACGACAGACCACCTCTGAGATGCCAAATAGTAGGTCACTCGTAAGGCTGTGTGAGCTGGAGCGTTGTCGTGATGCAGAAAGCAGTCACCTGACCGCCAAAGTTCCGGGTGTTCCTCCTCACATCCTCTCGCAGACGCTTTAAAACATGTAAGTAAAAGTGCTGGCTAACAGTCTGGCCACGATTCCACGAACATCAAAAAAGACAATGATCATCGTCTTCACATTTGACCTCACTTGCCTTCCTTTTTTGGTCTGGGAGATTTGGGAGTCCTCCAATGGCTTGACGCTTGCCTGGTTTCTGAGTCATACCCGTAACACCAACTCTCATCCTCTGTAATTACTTTGTTCAAGAAGTTTGGATTACGTGTAATCTCAGTTATCAAGTCCTGACACACATCATGCGGATGGTTTTGTGCTCCTGTGTGAGAAGGCGCGGAACAAATTTAGCAGCAGCACGTCTCATGTGCAAATCCTCCCTCAAAATCCGCTGGCACGAGCTCCAACTGATTCCTGTCGCTGCTGAAATTCGGTCGATCGTTTGGCGACGATCCTCGTTGATCTTTTGGCCGACCTTTTCAATGTTCTCCTCATTTCGCGATGTTGAAGGGCGTCCAGAAGGAGCTTGGTCTTCAACACACATCTCACCACGTTTAAAGCGCCCAAACCGCTTGAAAACATGTGTGCGGCTCATAGCGTCCTCATGGAACGCTTCCTGAAGCATTTGGTGTGCCTATGTTGCAGTTTTTAAGCAGGAAATAAAATTTCACACACACTCTGTCCTTTTAAAGTTGCCAAAACGACTACGCAGAAGAGGTAACCCGCCAACAGTCAGAGAAACACAGTACTACACTTGCACGTTCAGCTCTACACTGACGCCGTCTGCACCGCTGTTTCATGAAGGTCGCTACTAACACTATCTAGTGTGAGAACCCTACACTACGTCTTCGAGTGGCAGCGACCTCGGAGTCCGGTTTCTTTTGGGTCCCCCCTCGTACATTGAAAAGGATCTTTCCACGTCGAATGACGTTACTGGAACATGTGAAAAGCACCACAGTTCCTGAGTGAATTCGTCTTCCATATACGTTTCTGTACCAGGAAGCCTTTTAGAAATTTTATACACTGTTTCGTAACCAGGATTTTTCGTTAATTACTGAGTTTCTCAAAGGCAGTTTTAGATATACCGTGGGTCTCTGAAGAAACGTTACTGAAATTTCATCTATGAAAGAAATTCAACGTTCTAAGGTATTATTTCGAGCTTCCAACTGTGTTATGATAACAGGTATTTTGAACAAACGTAAGGATGCACCTGATCTTATCTTGGATGCCAATAATACCAAAATATTGCCCGTATCTTTCACAACTAAGGAGTACAACACTGTTTTTACTTCATTGAAATGTTCTGCGTAGTATGACAAAGGCTTTAACCAAGAACCCCATCGAGTTAAACTGGCTAAGGAGTAAAGAAAATTTGGAAGGACTTCATGAAACATTTTAACTCTAATCGGTGACAGTACAAACACTTTCTTTACGCTGGAGACAAGAAGATCCACGTCTTTATATCGGCTCCTAACTGTTTCAGCGATACGATGTAAACAGTTCGAATGGTAAAATTATTGCTAGAAGTTAAAATTTACTTTCAAATGTGCATCATTTGGATAAAATAAGCTATGTCAAGGAGTCTGAGCAACTGGATGGAAACCAGGATATCCGTGGTTCAAACCCTAGCAGTGGCATTGCATTTTTCAGTTGACTCTAATTAAAAGCATCCATATACAGGAGTATTGTATTTAAAATGATTAATACGGAATGATTAATTTCTCAATATAAATTTGACATTAAGAGTTCATTGTTAAAAATCCTGGCATTTAGGTACTCACAATAGTAAGTCGCCACAAATGTGTATCTCGAATATGGGAGCTCTAAGTGGTTTACCGGGAAAATATAATGAGTCAATTGGAGAGTTTAATGTCGCGTTGAGCTATCATGTTGGCCATGATAGCTCAAGGGGTTAGAGTGACTGGACAGAAACCAGGAGATCGTGATTCAAATCCCGGCCATGGCGTTGAATTTTTCATTTGACTCTAATTAATTAAGCAAACTTCGTATTTGAGGGGGGAAAACATTTATAAGCATTTCGCTTAGAAATCTGGGCTCTAGTAATCGCAAACGTTGATAGCATGGCGATGATAATAAAAAATAATATATTAACTGCGTTTTAAATTTTCGGTATCAAATTAGGCTACATGTGCCTGAGTTTTGTCCCGCAAGAGGGAGGAAAATATAGCGGTCTGCACTGGGATTGAACCGCGACCTGGACTGGCATTGATAAGATTTAAAATGAATATGGAAACAGTTTAGCTACAGGATAAATTTTACTTTGTCTATTTGTTAAGAATATTGCAAGAAAGCAGTCGTTCAGTCATTGTTCGGGAAAATCTTTAAACTTTTGTGAGTACTAATAGTAAATCAGAGTTAACAACTTGCATTTTGTGAAATAAAAATGTAAATAATTTATTAAATCGAGACGAATTTTGCCTGAAAAGCATTTACAGTTGAGCCACAGATTGAAAATTTCATAGAAGAAGCAAATGGCACATTTTAAATGCTATATAATTGATTTTGTTTCATCTTTTTTTAGAGATTAAGTTTTTGATTAAATATTTATAATTTCAAGATATAGGTGAACATATATTTTAAATGTACAGCTGTATAACCAACTTACTAGTAAATTCTTCATGAAGTTTATTAATAACTAAATTTCATAAAATTGTACTTTGGGAAGGAATTAAGGTTGGTTTTGTTGGTATTTTACAACCTTGTCCCGTTAGCTTCCAGGAAATGAGAAATCCTTATTTTGCGAATTAGTACCCAGGGTCCAAAGACATCGTTCTCCATCTGCGATTTAATAGGTCCTCAGTTAGAAGTGATAATTTTTTATAGGAATTGGCTGAGTAATAATGCTCAGAGTTTAAATAAAACAATCCATTGTAAAAACAAACTATATATTTTTTACAAATATATTCACAGGTAAAACTATCTGTAGTTTTAAATAAAAGAATTTAACTAGGGGTGCATAATTTACTTAATGTTTTATTATTAAAATGTTTTATATACTTAATTTAAAAGGAATTAACTTTCCCAGCAAACTCAGAACGAGGGGTCGATTTTGGGCTTGGTGAATTAACAATAGTAGGTACTTGAATGTAATTTATTATAATATAGATATTGTGACTGTGGGTTCGTGAAATTAAAAGTCCAATTGCCCAAACTCAAAATGTTCTTTAGTTCCACCGAATTACAGTTGGAACACTTGCCGATTACATAGAATTACGTAGCGCACACAATTAGAATTCGTCAGTTCGTCCGTTACAGTTCCACTTGGCACTCGCAATTACGTACACTCCTCCGATGCACGTAGGCAGTCCGTTCGCTCACTGGGCTCTCCTCACGGCTGCTCGCCAAGAACTGACTCTCCTCCAGCCCGACGCGTCGCTTATATAGGACCAACTGGCCAGTCTAGATGGTTCCGGGCTAGATGAAATATCCTGGATGTTCCAGAACTCAGGGGGAGAGGAAAGAGACGGCACAGGGCCTGCGATCCCTTCAGTTGGCACTACAAGATAAATGGGTTGGCGTGGTCGAATGCTTCCCGGCCCTCACTCAGCCGTCAGTTGGTCGTGCCTGGGTGACACTATTGTCTTATAAGTAATTTTATTTTTAAGAAAAACAATCTCCTGAAATGTGTTCAGAAAGAAAATTAACTAATTTTCAGAGTATAGACCATTCATTAGATTCTATTGCCTTTGAACCATCTTTCAGTGAGGTTTATTATTCCATGATAGTACCAGTATTTGATTTTTAATACGAAGAATTCGGTGACACCCACTTGCACTGCTTCAATGTTGTCAACATCTCTTCCACGTAGAAAATGGGCCAGATGGGCAAGATCAGGGCTGTATGCTGGGTGTGGTAGGAATTCTATTCCTCCCAATTCCTGCAGTTTTTTTCTATGGGTGTTCGTGCACTATAGGATGTTGCATTGTCCTGTTGCAATCATAAATCGCCCGCCCGTTTGGAATAAACTCCCAGTGAATTACACCCTCAAAATTCTAACAGACACACATTACTTTGGGACCGAACAGTTTTCTTTTTAACGATGACTTTGGTGCGTTGGTGGGGATCAAGCCACTGTTTCGAGAATCAGGGTTTTGGTAATATACCTATTTTTCATCACAAGTTAGAATTATCCAGACAAATCTATCATCCATGGATATATCATCTGTTTAGATTCACCTGAACATGTTCTTTTTTTAGTGCAATAAATATAGTGAACTAGTAGAAGACGGTCGAAGGAAACTTCAAGGAAAATGTTTATGGAGCATCTTAAGAGATGCAGAAGATTATGTAAATTCAGAAAATATGTCTCAGGTAATATCCGTTAAGGCGTTGGAGGAATATATGACCCGCGACAAATTATTTCAAGAAGAAATGCAAGAACATTTAAATTTACGAGAGAGATCGTCGGAAGGAAATAGGACCTAGAGAAACTGTAGATACAGATTACCAGACCTGAAGACCTGATTTAAGACGCACAGCCGATAAATAGAAGATGCCAATTATGGACTTCAGAAAGAAGACAGACAGAAAGACCATAGAAAGAGAATACCAGGAGAGAGAAGATTATATGGAGAGTATCAGAACTGACAGATATGAAGAGGTGGAGAGATGACTACCCGGATGTCTGGAACTGACGAACCAGCTCCAACTGATGCCAGTTCCTTTAGGAGATGGATACCAGCAGGAGGAAACTTTGGATACCAGTTGCAGAAGAGGACATTTTAAAACTGTGGCAGTCTTTCGTAGCTTGTAATAAGAATGAAAGCTGTAGTAGAAATGTAGATTTTATTTATATTGTTGGAGTAGATGTAAAGTATAAAAAAGACTGTTTTAGATTAGATTAGAGTGAGTGAGTGAGTGTGTGGTGTTTAAGGGCCCGTCGACAACGAGGTCATTTGGGCCAGATTAGATTAGATTAGATGAATATATTTGTAAGGTTACTGGAATCCAAGAATCTTAAGGTTTAGTTAGTTCTTTAAGGTAGAAAGTAGATTATATCTGCAAAATTAATAAATTGTGTTGTGAAATCTGATTTAGAGGTTAGTAAAGTTAAAAATGAAGTTTGCATAATAAGGCCTGGTATAGATTCCAGAAACCTGGCTATTAGATATGCAGATTTTTTTATCATCCATGGAATTACAGATATGGTGACTACAGATATGCACTGTACGTTCAGCCTGTTGAGGTGCAGTCCATGACGTACAGCTCTATAGCTTCTTCATGATTTTCCAAGTGTCTTAATATGGCAATATATGATATCCATTGGTGCACCAAGTTCTTCTGAAAGCCTACGGGTATCTTTTTACGGATTTTCTCGCAAAACTTGGCGTGTATTCTCAATATTCCATACTTTAGGTCTTCCTGAACGTAGTAAATGTTTCGTATTTTCGTCTCCATTGCTGAAACGTTGGAACAATCATTGTGCCACACGCTCGCTAGTGACACCTTCTCCTTCCACTTTACATATTCTTCGGGCTGCGGCACCACACTCCAGTAGTGTTTTAGAAGGGCTCTTAAGTTAAAACCTTTTCTCCAATTTGTTATTGTTTTTTAACAACTGAAGACTGATACATGTTCGCTATGTGTGCAATACTAGCCATGGTATCCTGTAAATAGCATTGCCAAACCAAAGAATTCCATTAAAATTATCTAAAAATTAGCTATAAAATGCCCTTAAAATATAAAAAATGCACATAAAATGTAAAAAAATGACCTAAAAATTAACAATTTCTGTCATAATAATAAATGAATAACTATCACTGACAAATAATGAATATATGGTTCGAATAACCACATTTTAAAATAACTTTCTTAGTAAATAATGCAATTATTGCTATTAAATAATAAATAAATTCAAAATTCATCACGTCATGAAAATAAAATATTAAAAAATAAATTACTTTACCCATTAGCCAAAACGTATATTATTAAGCGTTGCCATTACACCATCATGGTCATTCCTCAAGTTATCAAAAGTAAAGGAACGGCTATTGTCAGCTAAAACTTTTTTCTATAATTTGAGAAACTTCTCTCCGTTTCCACAGATGTTGTAGGTGCATAATTGAAAAAACACTGTCACTGCTTTTAAATCCTATTCAAAAATATCAGTTCTGAAGTTTTCTCCTGACAAGTTCTCGGCAATCTGACAAACTGTTTGGTATCCTTTATTTTTGTACAACGCATATTATAGTTTCTGTCTAATTTTGTCTCCAATATCACCTTTTACATTTTGTATCCTCTCTTCCGCAATCCTCACTAACTCAATGGATTTATCCAGTGTCATGCCACTTTCTTCAAGGCGGGTATGCGTCAAAAATGCAAAATTTAATTTAATGAAAGCTAATGTACCTTGGATTTGAGTATCAGAAAGTAGATCCTGTGCGCTCTCAATTGCCTTAGAATCTACACTATCTAGGCTATTCACCACTTCTCTCACTATTTGAAAATTGTCACGCATGGTATATTCATGCAGTTAACCATGTATTCCAGCGTGTTAAAATTGTTACCGGGGACAAAGCTATATTAGGGACTTTTTCTTTGAAATACATACTTTGGGTTGGAGCTTTCAAAAATATTTTCTTTACTGTGGAAATTAGTGTATCTACTTTTGGAAATGTTGATTTTACCTGTTTCGTAATACGATGAAAAGCATGGGCCAAACACGTGACATGCACCATACTACTGTAAAATGATTGGATCGATTTGCCACCTTTACCAGGTAAGGCGCCGCGTCTGTGAGGAAGAGAAGGACGTTGTCATGCTGTATTTTACTAGGCCACAATAAATCAATGAATTTATCGAACAGTTTGCATATCTGACAGTGGTTACCAGCTTCCATAACCTATGAGGTGAGAAGAAACATTTGTCCGGCATTAGTAGCTTCTAGCATACCTCTCACTACATTGGCTATATAACACCCCTCTGAATCGGTTGTCTCGTCAATTGATACATAATTTTTTCCCATTCACACATTCACGTATTCGGTTTGTGTCTTCATAACATTTTTGTAGGTATCTTTTACGCAAAGTTGATTTCTATAATTGTATGACCTGTGTGACGTTCAGGAAAATCTCATAATTTGGAATTCCTTAATTTTTCTTTTGGAATATTTGCACTAACAAACACTTCACATAATTCTTTACAAAAGAAAGATGACGTCTAAGCAGTTTCTTTTAACAGTAACAGAGACGCTTGTCTTTTTTTGTGCGCATTTTGAAGGTCTCGTAACAACATGTTGTGAACCGTATTAATTTCGCACACTTTTCAGAGCAATACAGTTCCATCAGTAGAAAATGTTTCCGCCTTACTCTGAAACATTCTGTTTCAAACGGAATGCAGTTGACTGTTTTTGTTTCGGCATTTCAATTCCACAACACAACGAATTTACACACCTCACAAACTACTCTCCTTACTGCGTCACTTCTAGCTTTTAAGTCCTGACTGATGCAATCCACAGGTATTGCAAGATGTAATAGGTGATTCCTCGAATTGATGCTTCACCAGTACTGTTAGGACTTTGACCTGTGTTAATTACATGCTTACCACACTTCAAAGCTACTATTTCATAAAAGATGATGATGTAAATGAACTTTTAATCACAGATTATTTTAAAACTCCCAAAAAGCCCATGGGTCAGGGTCAGGTCGGCCACGGGAATCGAACCCGGACCTCCCGAATGCGGGCTATAGATAAAACTGCCCAATTAATTCGTGAAAAAGAAAGAAAATGACGGGTAAATGTATCTAAATGTTAAAAAACGTCTTTATTATAAAAATGTGCAAAAATGCATTTTGATGACTAACAAAAAGCCATATCCTTAACTACCTGCAACGAGTTTTCTGTTGGTATCATAAATGTGTTTATGACTTACGCAGAGTGTACAAGAAACGTTGTCAGTGTTCTTCGTCTTATTCAGGTACTTTGTAAAAATGGTCAAAGCTATTATTTCGTGCTTTTGATAGCACTCTTAACTAGATGGTCAGATCTTTAAGAGTAGTCACTTGTTTGTGGTGACCGAGTAAACGTTACCTAATGCATAAAGCTGAAGTATGACCTGAAAAAGTTGTTACTGTTGAGGTTAACCCCAAAGAAGTACGAAAAAACAAAGACTAATTATTATTAAAAGGATGTTTACCTTTCATTTTCGGTGGTGCAAAATGTTCTGTTGAGTTTTCGCATTAATTCAAGTGGATGAGTGAACAGGACATCCCAAAACTTATACGACCGGCGAAATTGTAACAAAAACTTATTGACACTGTATTTATCATCGTCATCTATGTTGAAAGACATGTTCAGACCTTGAATATTTCCGACTTCTCTAACAATAGTTTGCTGAATAATTAAAGAAATTCACGTGAACAATATAATATTTGCGATTATTTATTTATACCTGATGTGGTAAAATGTAATATTCATTTGATATTATGGTTTAAAAAACGATGTTGGCATTTCTCAGTTTTTATTACTTGAATAGAAAAACGTTTTGTATCAATATTATTGAATTTTTAACATTTTCCAATGTGAGTCATAAAAATCATTAATTTTATTTAATACTTTAACTAGTGCACAAAATGTTATATCCCTAGTTCTCGAAGCTCTCTTAAAATTTTCAGATAAGTTATAAACGGTGCCTTTGAGCAGTGAAAAATACTGAAGAAAGAAAGAAATTTCGAAAAAAAATTAATTGAGAAGCTAAGCGCGATGCTTTACCTACCTGGTAAGAGACCAATTAAATAGTCATTTGTGAATTTAGAATTGTTGGTATTAAAACCCAATTTTTTAGCATGAAGAATATAATCCAAAATACTTATATCAATAATGCAAAGAAGGAGATAAAGAAAAACGTCACACTTGTCAATTTTCACAGATTCCTGTCATAAAAGTATCCGTATGTTGCAGTCCAATCACTTTTAAGTCAGTCAGCTGCATTAGCATGAGAGCTAACGAGGGCTTTCTCCCTTAGTCTGGAAACTTTGTTCGGTAAATACTAAGCACTAGAATGTTGGAACTAACCACTTTTAGTTAGGTAAATGTAGATGTAGTCAGAGGGGAGAAACTCAGCCTGCATTACTGCTGTGATTTCATATTTTCCCTGGGTGAGTTAAGCTGAAAGTGAATTTGTCCGCAAGCGTATAACACTAGCATAATAAATGAATCTCCATGGACCAGATTCCTCGTTAAACATTTACCTCCGTCGACAGGTCCTCGGGGTTGCAGAGGCCAAATTATTCAAGGAAAAAAGTGTAGGTTTAACGTTAGCCTCGAAAGGTCATCGCATCCACAGAAGAGTGCAAGAAGGGTAGTAAAAGAGAAATCCCCGCTGTCCAGGTTATTGATGCATGTGCATTAAAGTGGCTTTGGAAACGGCAGTAAAAGCATTAAAAATATGTTCTTTCATAGACCAGGAGTGTTGGAGTGCTGCCATTTATATTATTAGAAATCGGAACTAGTTGTAATGGCAAAGGAAGGGATGAAAAAGAGGCGGAGGGAATGCTGGTAATTTTGCAGGGGAGCGAGAGTTGTGCATCCCAACCCCAGACGCTTTACACTGTGTTTCTGTGTTACGGGGATAGAGGGATACTGGGAGGATCGATTTGAGGTCAACGACCTCGCTCTAGATGACGTCTGCAGCTCCATTGCCCAATTAGGTGAAAGCTCTGTTCGTGGTACTCAACATTGCCCTCGGCTTGTGTGAATTTGCTGATCTTTGCGAGGATGAGCTGCCACGCCCATTGTCGTCTTTCAGGTTCAGTACTCTTGGCTTTAGTGCAAACCGCATCAGATCTTTGTAGATAGCGCACCAAAAGTCTGCGAAAATCCACAGCTAAACTCCCAAAATCCCTTCATCAATACAATCTTGATAGAACTGCTATTTACTTTTCACATTTGATCTCTTAACTTCCTTGGAGTCCTGCAAGTTATTGATTAAAGAAATTACCAAACTCTGTTATCCAGTATGACCGTTTATTTGATATTTTTAGATCATAGAGTTTATTGATCTTATGGACTCTATAGAATAAAAGTGGTGTACGTAATCTTATATAAACAATATACATATATAATTTCAGTTACAGTCGTGCACTTAGAATTCCACGACTCTTAAATAAATCTCGAGTCTTTACATAAGAACCAACAATGATGTAACAAGAAAACACGCGGTATAACGAATGAGTGAATAGATAAAATGAACAGTCAACATGAAAAATTTAATGGCATGGCCGGGATTTGAACCACGGATCTCCTGGTTTTCGTCCAGTCGCTCTAACCCGTTGAGCTACCATGGCCAACGTGCCGTCCTGACATTACATTCTCCATTTCACTCGTATATTTCCCGGTTTTGTTTTGTAATTTACGTCCTTTTATCTTTTTAAGTCATTTCGGACGATGAATGGAATGGGTGAAATGATGCTCAAATGGGCCCGGGGTCCATGGAGCTTAGAGTTACCCGACATTCGTTTTTCAGGATAAGGCAAAAACCCGAAAAAAACTTATCCAGTTAACTCACCCTGACCGAGATTCGAACTCGGGACATCTTGAACGTGAGGCAGACATGCTACCATCTACGCTACCGAGGTGGGCGTATATTTATTTCCCCGGGAAACCACTAGGGGCTCTGGCATCCGAGATATACCGTTTGTGGCGACTTACTATTGTCCAGGCTTCATCATTTAACTCTTATTATTTTAGTTAATTCCATCAATTAACTAAGATAAAGTTTCAGGAGGAACGCTTCAACAAGTTACACAACCGAGTGGGACTGCTCAGGCGGTTTCGTCTGTGTCCCGCATTTGGGAGGCCTGGGTTCACTTCCCGTGGAAGGCCTACCTGACCCATGGGATTTTCGGAGGTTTTCCCGGGTCACCAGTGAATGCTGGGTAGCTTCATTACATTCCCCTAATTTCCGGTCCCTCTATTTCTCTTCTATTAATATTTCACATCTGGTGGCCTCCTTCAAGGTAGCAAGCGTCGGCGGGAGTCTCGGCGTTACATGATAGGTTGGTATGCTATTAGTTAACATCTTCGTCCTCCGGCAGGGCGGCCGCGCTGTGGCTCAGTGGTTAGACCGCTTGGCTCTCGCCAAGGCGGCCCGGGTTCGATCCCAGTCGACCGCAAAGTGAGATTTGTGATGGACAACACGGCGCTGGGGCGTGTTTTCTCCGGGACATCCGGTTTCCCCCGCCATCTCATTCCACCGGTGCTCCATCTTCATCTCATGTATCATCAGTGTCACCACCTGCGGTGCCGTATGTAGTAAAAGCGGGCGTTAAACACTACACATTCATTCATTCCAGCAGGGCGATCTCCAAGCCGGTTTAGTGGGCAGTTGCAAGCCTACGGCAAGTGGAATGTTGGTTGTACTAGACTACTGGGGAGTTTCACACTGGTAAATGGTAGGGACCCTGATCTCTGCTCTGCTCTGTGGTAGGGGTGCCAAATCCCATCCATATATCCTATGCCATCCATACAAATCTTCAGTGTGTAATGACGAACACAATCTGAAGAAAAGCAACCAACCTCCTCTTGACCGGACAGTGTATATAGCGTTTCGATTTTTTATATTGGTAGGCATAAATGACCATCTAGTTGGGAGGACTCTGCCGTACAATCGAAATTTTAGCTTACCGTTCATGCATGTATTATACATTTATTTGCACTTTTCAAGAATCTGGTAATATTGAATTCCTTTTGGCCTATGTTGTTGTTATGGAAGGTTTGGACGAAAGGTAAGGCCGCAAAAGCAAAATGCTGCGTGGTTTGTTATCTATTGGTGATACAGGTGACTATTCAACTGAATAATAACGTTAAAGTGTATGTCTTATGATAGAAAAATATTCCATCATAATAAAAACTTTTGGCATAATCACCAAAAAGAAATTGGGGTATCACAAATAATTTGTAATTGATGTAAAGGGTAAATTAACTATTGTATGTGATGTAAACTTTCAGTAAACATTTTAAAACCACCTGAAAAAAAAACAAGCACATAAAAATGAACAAGAATAAATCGTGTATGCATATGCTTATGAACATTTCGAGAAGCTGAAAATGCCAACTTCGCACTAATGAGGAAATCTTTTTATGGTGTAGTCAAACATTTTCATTAATTGCACTTTATATTAAACATTTGCCTGTTTGCTTCTTTTTCTATTTCTTTATCTTTTATTTCTTTCATTCCTTTTTCAACATTTTTCAAAAACTTTTTATTAAATTTGTATATATTTCATATAGTACAAGGAACATAATCGTAATAGAATATTAATTCACTGCAAAGTTCCTGGAGCAAAAGCTGTTGACTGCACCTTATAAGCAGAGTGTTACACAATAGACCGACAAACCTTGACGGATTTAATAGGAGAACATTGATATGGGATAGGTGTTTGAGTTTATGGTGAAACTGAATTATGAGCCAATATGCCACTGATAAAACCTGACTGCTACTTGCAGATAATTGGGATAATGCAATGTATTTAAAATTGGATTCGTTCTTCTGTCGGAGAACAAAAATGGTTGAGCTGTTGTATTGGTTTTCAGACAAATTTGCGGGTACGATGGCCGTGGTATTACAACAGCTATTCATACCTTGGTATGAAAAGGTTGTATTAGTGGTAAACTGCCCGTTGCTGACAAGAGTTTTCATCAGAAAAGGGGGAAAAAAGAAAGAAACAAAGCTTATAACGTGGAAAATATCGCAATGGCAACTGCATTTGCGAAAGAAAAATTAACGGTTTCAGATTGAAAATAGTATCGATTTCGCACTAAGCATATTAATTTTCATGTATTACTATAAATATTCAAATTCAAATCATTACGTAACTTCAAAGCATGTTACATATGTATATTATAAGGGTGTTCCTACACAATCCTCTTCTAACAAGAGGATTATAATTTTGTTCTCTTAATCAATTTATATTTTACTCAGTAGATTTAATTGTTATTCTTTTGACATGAATTGGAGTTCATCAGCTGAAAATATCTTTATATTTTAACACTAGAAGTTATAACACATCTGGAAAAAATAATCAAACATTACAATATAAAACACGAAGAGATACAGAACAAAAGTTCTATGTAACAATGGCTGCACCGCTGATCATGTATGGGAGTAAATCGTGAATATTACGGCAGAACTATCTAAGAAAGATACAAGCTGCTGAAATGCGATTTTTAAATAAATTGAAAGGTTATACAAGGAGAAGTTGAAAGTTTGTACAAGGTGGGATAAAATAAATGAGAGTATACGGAAAGAGCTAAAGATATTGGAGTTAAATGAAAAAGTAATGGAGAATAAAGAATCTGCAGAATGAAGAGTATCATGGATCATATGTAATCACAAGAATAGAGGAAAGAGTAGCATTAGAAACTCCAGGAAGATATGAGACTAATAAATTAAGGACGGAACAGGATATTAGCCTAATTCCTGGATGTAAGGAGAAGTTCCTTTTGTCCCAAACAAAATATTTAATAATTGTTTAAGCTTGGAATATGTTCTGATTTTCAGTGAAAGCTCTTGTAGGGTAAATACTCGTGTTATAACACCTTATATTATTATATTATCCATTCAATTTGTAAGAAATTATCATTTTAATTTTTAGTCTACAAAGTTCAAAACTTAGATATGCTGTTTTTGACCTACGGTTTACATAAAGTTTTCCCTCGCATTTTTTGTCCTGAAAACAGGAATTTGATAAAATAAACAAAATTAAACAATATTTGAGTAAGACATTATTATTGTTATTGCATAGTGCCAGTGGTAGTGTTTTAATATCCTTATCCGGACAGAGCATATGATTGCATGCACACCGTGTGCATGAGACGAACTCTGAGAGGAGCTCAAGGCCCATAGAGCTGAGCATTAATTGACATTTTAGCTATCAAATGAAGTTCCTTATCCATTGTAACTCGACCGCCGAAGTTGAAGTTGGGCTCGACGAATAGGTAGACCTATCACTCTCACACTACAAAGAAGGAAAATTATTTGATCAATAATCCCCCCCCCCCTTCATACTAGCCGTTTGTGATCAGTTAGTTGAAAAACTTAAAGTTTAATGTAACGGCCGGATCAAGGATCTTTCCTCTTACCGCCTTAGCCACCTCTCTCGGTACCTTGATGGTCTACAGGGTATTTGAATGAGGAAGGGCATCTCGCCATATAAGCTGAAGCAGTTAGAGCATCGGTACGTATCGACTGTCGATCATTAGCTTAAATCTGGACTGTAACATTGAATTCAACATTCCTACTAATGTGATTGTTGTTTAAGGACAAAAACATACATCAAAGACCGATTGTTAAGTAACTTTGCATTCTCCCAGTCGCAGCAAACGATTTTAAAAATCGTGTACGTGCGTGATACCTCACAGCAGGATGAAATTAAATGTATAAAGATGTTATGGTACGTTGACCATACCCCCTTAACTGCCTCTGCCCACAGCAATTATGACAAATGGTAGTAGTTGCACGCACTATGGGTCTACATCTTTAGACGACATAATTACAGGTACAAAAACATTTGCATCTTTATTATAAACTTCAAAGTATATCCGAGCCAGATGATTCAGCGGTAATTGCAATACTGGAAATCGAGAGGTACCGGGTTCGAGTCCTCTTGAGACGGCTACTTGACCATGTCTGCTGGCTTTTTGTGCTTTTCCCGATCGATCGGCCAATGCTGGAATGGTTTTCCATTTACCAAGAATTTCCTAACCACCATCTGTTTCAAGAACAGGCGGAATGTTTTGACTATGGTATCTCAAATAGCGAGTGACTAATGCAGGGCTAGCCAACGACTAGAATGGTGTTGTGTTGAAATTGTTAGTATCGTTCCTACTAGAACCCAGCGGATTTAATTCCACTAGTCCCATCACTTGGTAGCACAAAGTGCCAGTCCACAGCTACTAAAGTGCCCTACGTCAGATTGGATCATTAAAAAATTAATAGCAACTCTGCCTGAATTTGGCGCTATCAGCGGTAAATCTTGTACGCCGATAACAGTGAAAAATAAGAGCATTTAGTATTTGTTAGCTGTGAGTTTGAAGACAACAATTTTATTTAATAAGAAATTCTTAGTAAGTTTAACTGTACGCTGTTACCTTTATAGCTCTAAATATATCTAGTAAATACAAACAAAGATGCCTCATTAAAATTAAGGTTGCAAGAGGTATCAATGCTTGACAATGCCATACATAATTATTGGAAGCTTCACCATATCGTGCCTTGGCTAGGTGAGCGAATGCATTTGGTAGAGGAAGGGAAGACGTTCATAAAACACGTGGAGCTGGCAGACCTATGCATGTGAACGGTTTTAGAGCACTGCTGTAAGAACATTGTTGTTGGACTTGTATTGAACTAGCAAGTGAAAATGAAATTACCACTTAGAGGAGTTCGCTTTAGAACCAGACAGGCAATTATAGCAGCAGTAGAGCAGTCTGTTCGAATATTAGGGAAACAGGACGTTTTGGATAGCATCCGTCGGCTTCCTGATGTGTGGGGGGGGGGGGGAGAGTTCATGTTAGAGGAGACTACTTTTATTATGCGTTTCAAATGGGAAGGGTTCTGGAGTCCATCTAATCAGATGTCGTATCACACTCAGCTTTGCCAGCTTGTTACCCCACTCCTTTTATATTTCCCTCTCTCTCGCACACTCATACAAGATGCAGATCTGCTTGGCGCTAGATGTAACGGTAAGCGAATTATATTTTACAAACTTTTACAATGATGCAGTTGCCAACATCAAAATTGGAAAAAGCATTTTCGCAAATTATGTATATTTTTAAATACTACAACTTTAATTATAGTTTATGAATTACCTGCTTTTCTAATCTAAATGCAGGACACACTTGTTTTACCTACACCCCACGCTTCAGCAGTAAGCCGTTGAGCATTTTTGAAATCCAGTTGATTTCTATATTCCCCATTGCCCAATTTTTTTGAAGAACGTGTACACCTTAAAAATAATACTTCGAGCCTGAATTCTCAATAATTGCCTTTTTGACTCGCCACTAAATTCACCGCAAGAAGCCATTGCACTATTTAACTCCTACTCTACTGTTGTGTAAAGGACTGAATAATATTGATCTGAACTCTCCAGAGTAAATAAACACTTCATTCATAAACCAGCATTCATTCATAAACATAAGCATACAGCATTCCACAGGCTAACAGGAAATGAAGTGTTTGCTATTTCTAGCATTTAACACCTTGATTTATTCACAGTAATTCTTTTATCACGTCATGTCAGTAATTTAAATTTCAGTTCTGAGTAATGAAAAGTATATGTACATACATACATGCACACCAACCACTTTGAACTGAGATTACGAACCATTCATAAACAAAGATATAATGTGACCAGACACGTTCTGCCAGGGCAGCAGGAAATTGTTTCCTCTCGCTCGAATTGGCTTATTCAAAGTAATTCTTTTATCACGTCATGTCAAACATTTCCGTTTCAGTTCTGAGTAATTACAAATATACGTACACGCATACATGCCAATCAATAATGATATTCGTACAGTGCTTACGTCGCGATTTATTGTTATAATACAGGTAATAGTGGTTTATTTATTTGTATTAGAAAAACTATTTGAGCAAAAAATATGGGGTTTTCACGGTTATGTTAAAGACATTACTCTCTACTTTCCACATGGATCAGTTTTGGCGAAATCTGAATTTTTGTCTTAGCCCGAATAGTATTTCATACAGATTGATTAGGTGGCGCTCGTCACACACCACTTAGCGGGAATGCAATACACTGCAGGATTCCGATTGGTTGCTCACCTAGTATCGCTCAAGGACAAACACCTTCCCATTTGAAACACATAAGCACTAGAATAATGTGATTGCTCCAAAAATGTTTTATTTTCTGTTAAAACAAATGTGGCCGCTAATTATTGAAAGACAAGTATTATGTAATATATGTGGACATAACAGAGAGTAGGAGGTGCGTGTGTGTTTGTATGGAGCAAAATAATTGGGAACAAAACTCGCATGGTAGATGTTTCTCTATCTGAATGATCCTACAGCTTATGTTATCGGATTCACATTAGAGAAAAGTCCTCACTTTTACGATGATCTCAGACAATAAATGTAGTTTTCCCCAACAAAAGCAAAGGGGCACACAATTTCGACGAAATTTGCGGTGCTCTCTCTGCCTTTTATTTATGAGTACCTTACGTAATCCCTATCGCGGAGGAGAATGACGCTCATTCTTTTTCTTAATCCTTGGAGGGAGGTGGGGTGACTGCATCCCGTTCTCCTCGTGATGGCAACTAACTTGACATTTAAGAGAAGCTTCTCTAGATGTCAGTGCTTCTACTTTATGAAACTACCGCTGTCTCCCTTTCAATTGTCATCAAGAGGGACAACTAGATCCAAAATATCGCAGCTGCATCAAGCTACTTATAATTATTAAATTGTGCTTGTCAAGAATGGAAGCGGAATCTAGCGATGCGCTATGTTAACAAAGTCTCTCAACACACGTATTAAGCATAACATTAATAAAACTAACAACTATTTACGTTTTTATTTTGTTGAAATGTAATATGCTAGAGAAATATAAATATCTGTACAATTTCTATATTTACCTTATTTAATTTCTCTGCCACTTGCGTAAGTATACTGTTGTAATCCAAATAAAGAGATAGTCGAGCTTACAGGTTTTGAGGCCTCATTAAAGAATAAAGGACTGAGATTTTGGATCTACATTTTTGTAGCAATAGGATTCCGTGGTCTGTCATTATTGGAACCAACTTCCTTATTACATGTTTATTTAATAGTGTAACTTCTGCATTAAAGAGTGCTCATGGTTTATGTAGAACGAGAGAGAAATACCAAACCTTATGTTTAAGTTCAGTATCTTTCAAGATTACTCCCCCCCCCCCCCGTAGTGGTAGCGAACCTGTTGGAAACCCGCGTTCGATTCCTGGTACCGGCGTGGGGTTTTGCCTGCGGAAGACTTGGTTCGGATGCACTCAGCCTCTTGATGCGAACTGAGTAATTTTACTGCGTAAAGATGTCCCTAAAAGGTGAAATAGTCACTTTAAGGTCAGAGGAGTCGAAAAGCATCGCATCCCGTACATCCTGGAGGACGCAGAGGCCGGACGAAAAGGGTATACTTTGTAGTGGGGAGGCGCACTAGTAATTATTTTGGGGTATCTATATGTGATAGATGCCTATGTATTTCGACAGCTAGAATGCCGGCGGAAGCAAGAAAAGCAAGACGCAGGTGAATGAGTTATGAAATATATAAGGAAAATACATGAGAAAAATCAACATTAACACAGATAATCAAAGAATGATTGCGGTGAAACTTTAAGCAGTGGTTAATGTTATAAGATGTTACTCTGGTTTAAGATGTACAAGATGGAAATATTGCTATTAGCGAATTCATTTTATGGGATGATGATTAAGTTGCAGATGTCAAGAAAACAAAATAATCTGATTTTTCAGTTCCGCTTAGTATTTGGAAGTTTTTGACAGTAGCACACGTTTAAACAGAACTCCAATCAGGTAAGCTAATCTTGTTCGACACATTTATTTGATATTGCGTTATAAAAGGTACCAAATGGTTTGTCTACAAATGGTTTGTACATCATACAGATTTATTTTTCTAAAGTTTTAATTGAAAAATAAATTTAATTTTATTAATGATACTCGAAGCTATGCAGGCAAAAATTACCTGCCGGTGCCTTTAACTAATCCTTGTTTCACATAAGCTTGCCCCGTACCTCTTAACGGTCACGTGACCTTATCACCGCTCTCATTGGCTGCTATTGTAGTATATACTCTTGTGCGGTAAAAATTAGTTCGTTATTTAACATGGTGATATATCTTTATATGTTGGAAGAGAATTGTCAAATTTATATTTTCGTAACTGTTTGAATTAAATATATTACGCAACAGAGTTTATTTATCTGAAATGCATGTTAATTATTAAACGAAATGAAGAGGAAGTTCCTTTGCTCTCAAGCACATGGCACAATAGCACGTGATTTAGCGGTAGTGATGACATATTTGTTTATATGACTTTTATCACTGACCTTGTTTTGAACTGGATTAGTCTTATCGCCATTCGAAGGTGTGTTGTGCCGAGTGCGATCGTTTACTGCGTGTGTACTTATTATATGTATAATGACAGATTTCGCTGAAGCATCGCAAGAGAAAACGTTTACAAAGTGGCGGAAAAAAAGTGTGTTGCATGTGTTTAATGCATTCACAGACAAGAATCCGTCTTTGTGAGTGAGAAAAGACGAACAGCTGTGATCTGAACTTACAGGTGTGTTAGATGCGTAGGAACATCGCGACATGAAATTGAGACTACAGGGAAACTTACCACTGCAGGAGCGATATTGCTGTGTGGCGAAGACGTTATTTAAGGACAATCAGACTGTACCGGGAAACAAGTCGGAAAATATACTACCTTGAGGAGACTTGGGTGAATGAAGGACACACAGTATGGCGTGACACGACTTTTAAGACTGAAAGACAAGCATTTTTGCAAGGTATGTGTGCTGGTTTAAAAAAGCCCAGTGGAAAAGGCCGAAGGCCTTTCATTATAAACTTTTTTCAGTTTCATTGCTCATTCATTCAGTTTCAACTTGCTCAGTTTCATTATAAACTTCATTATTTTTGCTTGCTTTCATATTCTTTTTTGAATGACTTATCTATCATCCTGGCAATTATTATGAAGTTTACTGCAGTTTTAAATGTGATGGGAAAGCACCTACTAGGGCCTATGGCACGAAAGCATTAGGCAATTAGGATGAGGGGGAAGGTAGTTGCACGCGGAGTGATACATGTCAGCGGGGCAAGGTTATATGAAACAGGGATTAGGCGAATCCACTGTGATATGCTACTTTCTCTTCTGGAAGGATGCTTATAAACATCTGGTTTGCAATTAAGAGTATCATTTGCTAGCTGTCAGATGAGTTCTCCTCTGCTATAAAATCCACTACTTTGTAAATTTTGACTTGACACTCCTAAAAATCTGAAGATTGGAATAATATTGTGCTGAAAACAATAAACAACATCATGAATTTTTGTATATAATGCTAAAGTATTTTAGTGCGTTTACAGAGAACAGACATTTTCCTTTGTGACTATGGAACTATGTTAACGGTTTAGTTAACAATAATTACGGTGCAGCACAGCCTGGAGCATTGTAGTGAATTATTTCCATATTCAAATACTACTATCAGTTTTACTTATTTAGAGATGAATATTCTTTCATGTATTGCATTTTTTTATAATAAACCTATCAGACAATATATTGGCGATCTTGTAAAATATATAACTGTAGAAGCAATAGTAACTTGAAGACCGGTTCGGATCGTAATATTGAACTTTGCAAATCGGTTTCAACAAACCTCTATGAAGTGCTTTTTGTTTCTTCTTCCCTAGTTTATTTGACATAGATCCATAAACTTAGACGACACAGTGATTCCAAATGAACTGTGTAGTTTTATGAAATGTAATGGATATTTATTTACACTCCTTTTAAGAGATTTTAAGTAGCTTATTTTATAAATTGTGTGAATTAACTCTTAGTTTGTGATTTCAGAAGCTATGATTTAAGCAACAGGACTTTCTCAAAGCAACATAATATACAATCTTGGATATGGCAAAATTAATATATCACATTATATTGATATTTATAAACTACATATTATATTAATGCCAGAGGTTCTACTCCCATTAATGCTGGACCGGTAGGACCAAGGATCCGGGCTCCCTTCAACCAGGGAGTTACCGAGCTGTCCCAAAAGGGCGCTCGGCGCCTCCATGGGGCTTTCCATAGGGCAAGACCTAGAGACTAACAAGCCCCCCCCTCCATCTTGTCCTGTGGACTCAAGACGGGATGGAAGTGGATACGCCAAAAATGGGAAGGCTACCGATATGACCTCGGTGGGGCTGCCTGGTGATATAGCACACCATCTACAAGCTCTGCAGGCTAGTATGCGGGAATATTAATGGTTTCCCTCAACCCCGTACAGAGACGTACCCGATCTCCCACGGATAACGGGAACCACTGCAACCTTGAGTGCAACCTAATCCGATCAACTCCCAATCAGGGAGGGGCTCGAATGTTTGGTCCGAGGTTCCTCTAGTAACGTCAGAGGTACCACGAGTGCTAGGGGTCCGCAGCTCCCTTACCACGGCAGCTGAAGGGGACGGATCACCTCCCCTACGGGGATTTATAAATTGCAGCATTTATTCCGAAAAATAAAGAATGCTACTATAAAATGAGGCAACCTTTTCACTTTCTTTATCTCATTCTCGTTCTTATTTTTTGCTGACAAATTGGATTGTATTGAATGAAGTGAAATGAGGAGTTCTAGTAGCGAAACTTTTCCCATGACCCACAAAGAAAGAACGAATGATTTCTATTTCTTTTGCTCTCCAGCCTCTTCTTTTTCTCTCTTCGACATTCTCACACTTCTTATTTATATGTTTCCCAAAAGTTTTCGCCTTGAGACTTGGATTTGTTTGGAATTGGAACTCGATAGAAAATGCTGCAAACTTTACAGAGTGAGCGCGAGTTAGAATGCGTTAGATAAAATAAAAGCTATGCTGAAAGCGTTTAAAACAAAAAGTGAAGGATGACATATATGTATGTGTAGTGCAGAAATTAAACTGAAGTACATGGTCATTTTTGATATTATGGGTAAATGGTAAGAACAATGGTGTAACCTGAATTTAATTGTGTAGCCTGAGTAATACTTGCGTTCACTTTTGTTATGTGTGTATAAAATATTTAAAACTATATTTTCGAAATGAGCCGTCAACTAACAGAATTACATCACAGCCGTGAATATCGTCCTATAGGAGTTCTTTTACAGTAATCTACGGGTTAATTTTAAGTACACCTAAGAAGCTCCGTTTCGGTAGGTTTTGTACCTGCAATCCTGTGACCAGTGGGCCAGATCTTAACCAACTGAGCCACCCATACTGTGCGTGCGTGCGTGCGCGTGTGCACACTTGCAGTACCTTTCATTTTTACTGGGAGCGGAGAATTAAGGAGGCTTTGGCGATTTCCTCCGAAAGGAAAACGCTTAATCGTGATGCTGGATTTCAGTTCAGCTCCTCTTGGAAACCGCCCTTAAAATGGAAGTCCGTCGAATTAAGAAGCAAAGATCAATGCAGCTTGATAATCAAGTTAAGTAGTTACGTTTCTTTGACACAATTTTCTGTACTCACGCCATTTCCTGACCTGGCATTTAATTTACTGAAAAGTCTTTTGTTCAGTAATGCGAATTTTGATAGTGTTTTGTCTTTGTTTATAGCCGTGTTATATCCAGTATTTCATTTTTAGTTATAACATTTTATAAATATCCTGATGATGGGAGAGATGCACACTCCCGAAACTTAAAATCTAATCATCTTTTCACCTGGCTGGCTGCCCGAGAAGAAAGTGAGTGTATGTCATAAGCCTTTCTCGAAAATGGGAACTAGAGTATGGCCTAATGTTATGGTAAATTGTAGAAGTCCTGAATTGGAAAAAATAAAAGAATTTCAGTGAATAATTTATAAGCAAGACTATTAAACGTATGAAGTCTGAAATGACAACGTTGCAGAAAAGATTTGGCATAAATGTTATATTTCATTTAGCTTTAAATTTTCTGTGAGAAATATTTTGGCTATTTTCAGTAGTTAAAAAATTAATTCAATATGAGGAGGTTTTCGTGAAATTTTCAGAACAGATTATGGATACATCAGTCATAAAAATGTCTTAAATTGATCGATATTATAATCCAAAACAGGCTTTAAAAGAACGACCATGTTGCAATGTAAAAGTTAGCTTGAAGTGTTACCAAGTGAAATTAAATATGACATTTCATAAAGCTCATTTCTGAGACATGTTTTTCTGAGATTTGACGTACCTTACTCTCTCTCAAAATCATTTCAGATTCAGCTACCTCATAAGGTGCAATTCCTACAAAATCAGGATATTTGTTTTGGATACAAGTCCATATTTCTTCTATATATATGTAAGGTGGTAGAGAAGGAAACAAGAAAACATTCGTATATGAATACGACATAGGTATTTAAGTTTTGATTCGTATACAATGTTGCTCTGTTTCAAATACGTTTCTTTGCCTTCTACTCTTATTATCTTTTAATGAAGATATATAGTAACCTTAGATATCACGTCCCCTTAATCCTAGATATCTAAACGACATATTGGGGATTGCCAATACTTGTTATTTCTTCTTTCTTCAAAACTGTAGTTAGGAGTATGTACCAAAATACACGGTTTATAGCAAACATTAAACTCATATAATACCAGTATTAAATTAAGATACTGTGTTTATTGTGTTACATTTAAAAATATATACATTGCAAATTCGGAGGCATTTAAGAACACGTTTTATTTATTTAGTGTTCAATTTCGCTGTTGTCAGGGATGTGTAAGCTCCCTATATTTTACGCAGATTTATTCAAGTTCCCATCTCACGAGTGCAAATATTAGCTGTAGGTACATATATATTATCTGCGGTACACCAATTTGTTAGCAGCTGATCGCTGTCAGCTGTTAGAACAATCGATCTCATGTTTCACCAGTCGATATGATGGCCTGTACAAGTGCAGTAGTAGCCAGTGGGTGTAGGGCTTCCTGGGTGGTTTTGCTCGTTGGGTTGCGGCTCTGTATTGATCGTGTCTCTGCGACCCCAGCGCCGCCACTACTGCAGTTCCCGAGTGCTCTTGCAATGGGACCTTCCTGTTTAGCAGCACCCCGGGAATTTTCAATTGAATTCTGAAGCGCACTTCACGTAAATATATATGTTGTAGCGTTCGTCCTCTGTAATAACCATTAGTAATCATTTTGAAATCCTTTCACGTTTTGAGATATCACTAACCGAATATATTCATTGGTGCTCTTTTACTGGATGTGAAATATCGATTTAAACATTTCAAACTTGATTAAAGTTTAGATTATTTTTATCACAATTCACTACGTTTTTACTTCATTGTACTACGAGAACTCACTGTTTGGAGCATTACGCCAATGGCTGCTGTGGATATTCCGTTCTCTCCCTCTCTCCCTCCCTCTCCCTCCGAGACACATATTTTTACTAGAAATTGTTTTTTAACACTGGCCGTGTATAGGCTAAATTGTGGAAACGTAGAGTCAGACTGAAAAATTCAATGCCATCGCCGGGATTTGAACCACGGATCTTCTGGTTTCCGTCCAGCCGCTCTACCATTGAGCTGCTATGGCCAACGTGCCGATATGACATAAAATTCTCCAGCTGACTTAATTTTTCAGTCTGACTCTACGTTTCCACAATTTAGCCTACACACGGACAGTATAAAAGAACAATTAATTTCCATTAATTCACCTAATGGTGTTTAATTATAAAGCCCGCGCCTTAAAGTACTTACATATTGTAAGTCGCCATTAAGGTAGTTGTCTCATGTGTTTATGAGAACTCCTAAGTGGTTTATCGGAAAAAACACGAGTCAGTTGGAGAATTTAATATCATATCGGCACGTTGGCCATAGTAACTCAATGGTAGAGCGGCTGGACGGAAACCAGAAGATCCGTGGTTCAAATCCCGGCTATGGCATTGAATGTTTCAATCTGAATCTACGTTTCCACAATTTAGCCTACACACGGCCAGTATAAAAGAACAATTAATTTCCATTAATTGACCTAATAGTGGTTAACTATAAAGCCCGGGCCTTAAAGTACTAACACGTTGTAAGTCGCCATTAAGGTAGTTGTCTCATGTGTTTATGAGAATTCCTAAGTGGTTTACCGGGAAAATACGAGTCAGTTGAAGAATTTAATGTCATCGGCACGTTGGCCATATTAGCTCAGTTGTAGAACGGCTGGACGGAAACCAGACGATCCGTGGTTCAAATCCCGGCTATGGAATTGAAAAACATGTACATCACTGAAATATTTTTGATGGAGTTTCAAAATTGTTGTGGCCAACTTTTTCACCTAAAACACCTCCATCGTATGTACTGTAATAAACTATGTATTTGCACTATACTATAAACTAGTCGGTAGTAAAAAAAAAAAAAAAAAAAAAAAAAAAAAAAAAAAAAAAAAAAAGAGAGAGAGAGAGAGAGAGACTGAGCTGCCCTCTGAGTTTAGTGTATCGCGTACGAGCAGCGTGATCTCGTATCCGCTTTAACGTTATAAGTTCATTTGGTAATGTTTCGGCTTTACTCGCGAAATAAAGCATCCATTTCTGTATGTTTTCCACTCTTTGTGCGTCGGTGATAGCCACAGGTTCAACAACACTGTCTAAATCTGAATACTCCTCATTTTCATTTTCAGTAACACTACATGATCCAATAATGCCCTACTCTGTAATAGGTTTATAACCTCCTGTATTGTCGATTTGTAATCAATTGTCAAATGTATTTTTCACCACCATAGGAACAGCTATCGATATTTTAAAAAGTGTATACAAAATCTTCTTCCACAGCAGCTTTTCTTCTTCAATCTTGTTTTCTGGCAGGTCACACTCACCAGGCCACACCTTTTTCCATGAGTTAAACGAAGTTTCTCTTGGATTCCGGGGGCAACATTCCACAACACACCAGCTTCTTTACCTTGTGGACGAAGTGGTAAAATGGTTTAAGAAGCGGCATTACGTTGCAGCCCTCTTCCTTGACATTTCCCGAGCCTTCGATTCTGTCTGGCACGAAGGCCTCCTACTTCACCTCATCCATTACAACATCCCGTCCTACCTCATTCACTAAATACACCACTACCTTCAAAACCGATCCTTTATAGTCGCAAAGGAGGATATCATGTCCCAGCCCTACGCCATAAGTGCAGGAGTACCTCAGGGTTTGTCCTTGGGCCCCTGCTTTTCATCACTTATATAAGCACCCTTCCAACCCTAAGGGGCTGCAACCTATATTTGCCGACGACGCTGTCATAACAACTGCGTCAAAACGCCATGCTATCGCAGTGCAACGGGCTCAGCTGTTTGCTAATATGCTGTATGCTTGGTTTGCGACCTGGCGGTTAAAACTATATGCCACAAAGTCCCAAACAGTCACTTTTACCCGGCGAAATCTGCAGGATGTACCCACCTACGTCTAGGAGGTGCAGATATACCCTGGTCAACGCAGGCAACCTACCTTGGTTTTCTTCTGGACATGCGCCTTACCTGGAAAGAGCACATAACAGCTGTATCTAATAAGGTCAGCTGAAGGATGGCTATGTTGTATGCTTTATACAACCGCAAATCACCAATGACTCTTAAAAACAAGCCCTTACTGTACAAATAGGTACTAAGGCCGGTATTTACCTACGTCTGCCAAGTCTGGGGTGTTGCAGCCAAAACCCACCTCTCCAAACTCCAAATCCTTAAAAACCGTTACCTTCGGACTGCATTTGCAGCCGACTGGTGTATCCCTAACGACAACATCCATTTAGACCTATCCTTCCCTTAAATATCTGACGTCATCCGTGGACACGGAGTATATGATCTCGACTCCAGAGAGACATACAAGAGACCCAGACTTGTGCTAGCACCTTCTTCTAAACCATAAATCATCATCATATTCACATATACAACATCTACCACTCTACCTTAACCAACATCTCTAAATCCTTAATTCAATCATCACCACCTGCCTGCCATCAATAATAAAAAAAAAAAACACTCTCAATGCCAGTCCGGCTATGGCAATTGTTGAACGACCCTCCTTTGCGGAGGAGGATCCTCCTTCAACGAACCCATGGCTGTGCGTGTGCGTGTGTGTGTTTAAAGATAATTAACAGTATGCTCCATTACAAGTAATATTACACGCTTTGTATTCTTTGGTATTCAATTTGTTTCTTGATTTGGTCTTTTATGTCCTTATAATTCCTATTATTCTTGTAATCAATGTTGATGTTACTCTGTCACAACTTTAACTCTTTTGTTTTTACACTGCACTTCACTTCACTTCACAGTCCTACTGAGTTGCAGAATTGTTGGAAGTCTCTCAGATATTGGGATACCAGCTGATGTGTAGTCGCTGGCTAGCTTCCTCCTTTCTTCCGAATGTCTTCTCTTAATGTGTTTCTTTGTTGTAGTACTTCTGGGCATTCATATATTATGTGATGTGCTGTTTGGTGTCCTGTGTTGCATGAACACAGGAACACCTAGTGGTTTACCAGGAGAAACACGAGTCAGTTGGAGAATTTAATGTCATGTCGGCATGTTGGCCATAGTAGCTCAAATGGTTAGAGCAGCAAGACAGAAACCAGAAGATTCGTGGTTCAAATGCCGGCTATGGCACTGAATTTTTCAGTCTGGCTCTACACTTTCTTAGTGCGTCCTACACAGGGCTAGTGTGAAAGAACAGTTATTTAATAATTAATTAATACTTTTGCATGCCTAATTTTATTTGAACTCTTATACTCGTGTATAATGATAGATTTTAGTTTCAACAGACCTGTAGCATTTTTCGCAGAAGACAGATAAACAAACCTGTTAAGCTAATTAGTTTAGTAAGATTCTCCAGGCGATCGCTCTGCAGAAACTTATCTATTTTATGTTTTGTTAAAACTGATCTAGAACGTCTTAAGACCAAACCTGAAGGTTCAAATTTATTGAGGGTCGCATACATAGCTTTTCTTGCAGGTGTTTGGAAACCTTTCAATGAACTTCCTGCCCACACAGCGAGCAGATTCGTGTGTAAAGTAAATTTTGCATCATTGTTCCACATTTCCGTAACTAACAATGTTTGCTGTGGCGACAGATTGATTAGATCTGATTTATCCAGTGATGCATCTGAGATATGGCGCCACAGTATTTCAATCAGTAAATTGATGGTTCGAAGTCCGACTAGATGGCTAGGGAAGTAAGAAGAAGAGAATGGCCGCGAGAGCATTACCATATAACATGACCTATATATAGTTTAACATTTCAAAATTTTATTATTGTATCTGATTGTGTAGCCTATCAATTGTTTTATTCAAGAAACGTTGCTTTAGTGACCAGATAAAGCTAAATTTGCTGGTGTTGTTGGTACAGTTTATTTGTAGAAGTCGAACACGCAATAAGAATATTTCAAAGTTAAAGTAAGAACTGGGAATTTTTCTGCACATGGTCAGGTCGTAAATGGACAACATTTGGAACATTTGTATTTGCAAGGTACTTATATTCGATCCACACATATAATAAAGTCTTTTTTCCAGTGTATAAGAAATGTTTTCCATGAAATCTCAAGTAGCACAATTAAATAAATTAATTAGTTTTTCTTTTTTGGAAACATTTCTTATAAAATATATTTTCTGGTGTGTCTGAGACTTTTTATAACTATAACAATTAAATAAATTAATTAGTTTTTCTTTTTTGGAAACATCTCTTCTAAAATATATTTTCTGGTGTGTCTGAGACTCTTTATAACTATTCCATTTTGCTGCACCAGATTTACCTATTATATACACACAATTTTTGGGGTTCATGTTCTTGAAATGTTTTATAATGCGGTAACTCAGTTAAGATAAATGATAACATAAAAACAACTAAATTATATAAAACTTAATAAATAGCAAGAAATGCTTCTTCAATAAATTAGTGTTTGTATATTTTGAAATATAAAGCCTACATTACGTTTGTTTACCAATTTACATATTAAGCCTAAACAATTCCAACAGTTAAGTGCGAGGTTCTACTCCCATTAGACCTGGACGCGTAGAACCAAGGGCCCGGGAGCGATGGATACTCTGGGGCTCTTTCCATAGGGCAATACCTGGAGTCTAAAAAGCCCCCCCCCCCCCCCGCAGAGCACAACGTCAAGACGGGATGGAAGTGGATACGCCACTTATGCGCGTCAACCCCGCAGGGAAGACTACCGAAAACGTCGGTGGGGCCGGTTAGTGATCTAGCGCTCCTACTAACTCTGCAGGCTAGTACCCGGGATTTATTAGGCAACCCTCTACCCCCTCCGACCCAATTCCCCGTGGGTGTCGGGAATACACTGCCCCCTCGAGTCCAACCCAATCCGAACAACTCCCCGACAGGAGGGGCTCGGCAGTTCGGACCGAGGTTCCTCTAGTACCGTCAGAGGTACCCGAGTGCTAGGGGTCCGCAGTGCCCGCACCTCAGCAGCTGAAGGGGACAGATACCCTCCCCAACGGGGGAAAAATATATTGAAAATTAATTGCCCTAATATTGAATAAATAAAATAATGATAAAATGTCATTCATTACTACTTAACTATAATTCCACTGACAAAATAAGGGCAAAACCCAACAAATATATCAGCATAATATCTCACCAGCTTCAAAACATGGTAAATTTGGATATACTTCTTCTTAGGTTTAACATGTCTTTCACTTTGCTATAAAACAGAGAAGCAAATAACGAGGTTCTGCTTCATTATGTTACTCTTTTGTAAAAAGTATGCTCAATGAATGTATACAATGTCCTGCAAATAATGCTTTATTTAATATCTGTTTTGTGATCCTCCAATGAAGTATAACACTAACACTAATGCCCGATTTCATCAACAGATGTTAAAGTGGACGTTAAGAAATGTAAAGTAACAATTGTCACAGAGCTAACAAAGCTCTTACATTTCTTGCATTTCACCAACCTGTTTTCTGAAAATGTTAACAAACACGTGCTCAAGTTGTTCTCGGGAAGCAAGCCAGGTGAAAAGACGATTCTAAATCGAAGCTTCGGGAGTGTGCAACTCTCCCATCACCAGGATATTTATTTAATTTTATAACATTTAATAAATATCCTGATGATGGGAGAGTTGCACACTCCCGAAACGTCGATTTCTAATCGTCTTTTCATCTGGCTTGCTTCCCGAGGACAACTTGAGATATTTCTCGTCAGGAAAGCTTCAGGTCTTATTTTAACACTTGTTAACGCCAAGAGACTTGTAAATATTACAGAAGGCTATGGATGAGTCGTATTATTTTCTGAACGTACTGCGATGCGCTTTAATTTTCATTTTCGTCTGCACACAGCTGAAAAAATGGAGGGTGAACAAATTCGTAAGAGAAGCCGTCAACAATGTCGATGGAGAAAGAATTGCTAATTGAATTGGTGATGAAGTATAAGGATGTCGTGGAAAATTAGAGGACGGATTACTAGAAGCACGAAATGACTTCGTCAGTATTACGTAAATTTAAAACGAGGTGCGAAGGACACGGAACGAGTGACTTGATCGTTTCAATACGGGAGGTGGACAGTGCATTTATTATCCACATAATTCAGTGAATTATAAAATCACAAAGCTATTAATACTTGAAGCAAAGGCGAGATCGGCATATTCCTTTCGATGCATGTTATAACCTCTCTTGTACTTCCGCAGTAACCTTCATAGCAACTTATTTCGTCAGTCTATACTTTTGTAGAAAATTTTCTTCTGATAAAATGAAATGTGTAGTGTTTAACGCCCGCTTTTGCTACATACGGCACCGCAGGCGGTGACACTGATGATACATGAGATGAAGATGGAGCACCAATGGAATGAGATGGTGGGGTAACCAAAGGTCCCGGAGAAAACCCGCCCCAGTGCCGTGTTGTCCACGACAAATCTCACTTTGCGGTCACCTGGGATCGAACCCGGGCGGCCTTGGTGAGAGCCAAGTGGTCTAACCACTGAGCCACGGCGCGGCCTTTCTTCTGATAGCTCCTCAAAATAAAATGGGCCGTACTCTATTACGAATGCCATTTAGACAGTCTTAAATATAGCAAATCGACATCAAAGGCTGCGTACACGCCCGCCATCTTGACTATTTACGGTTGTTAACGACTTAACACCAGAAATATAGCCTGTTAGTTTAACAAGAGATTCAATAGGAGTGTTAAGTTTACACTTGTTGGTGAAATGCAATTTTTGTTATAACTTGCTAAATTCGTGTTAAGTCTTAACATCTGTTAGTGAAATCGGGCATAAATCTAATAAGATTGAAATGTTGTATCACCAATAATAAACAAGACTGAGAGCTTCTACAGGGCGACTCATTATCTATACCCAGCCGTCATTTTGGGGTTTGTCTAGTATTTTACAAAACCCAGTCGAGTTCTGAGACGCTAGCATACGTATTTTTAGCATTAGCTGTGGAAAGCAACGTCAGAACATCAGTTTTATCATCTACGGAGATTGAGTTCATAAAATCAAGCCACGCTTTAGTTCTTTGCGCGGAAATAATTCGTTCGTCGTAATCACGAATCCAATTTCCTGTGATTCGGAGTCTGCTGGAGAGCAAACAGATGAATGCTGATTCAAGGCGTAGAAAAACTCTCGGCATGGAAATTTTATATTCTATCTGCTGAACGTAATATTGCTTCATGAAAATGCGAAATGTTTGTGTTAAACACTTTTGGTTTAATCGCTGACATATATTACATTGCTCTTGGTGTAGTTTAAACATTTCGAATTGAATCATAACTGCAAAATAAACTAAGGGAAATATTAAATGATTGACTACAGCTTATACCACCGTATTGCGATAAGTTCCAGAAGAGTAAAATGTAAATAATTCAACTATTTCTATATAAACACATTTTCTAAGAGAAAAGATACATGTGTGGAAGTCATTAAAATATACTAACAACTAAAATTTTGTAAAAATTGTTCGTAATAATTTAGGTTAACGCCTCATAATGTGTGCCATTTTGATTAGTTTTAGTACTAAAAATTATTAACAATAGGTAGATTACTAATGAATTATAACTTCATTCTTTAAACATAAGCATACGAAGCGAGATGAGGTTCGCATTCGGGAGGCTGTAGGTCAACCCCCTACTCTGATTTTAGTTTGGTAGGCGAATGTTCGAGTAATTTCTCAGCTATTATCGTTCCTTTTCATAATTTCACTTTAATTCAGTATCCTTTTCATCTTTTAAGTGTGCTTTGGTGATCGTGTGCCCGAAACGTGCAATTTGAACGTTCCTGCAGACTGAATTATTAGAAAACTGATAATCATCTAAAACGTACCCCATAATAACTAAGATCAACATTTAATATTTTTAAAATCCTTTAGGCTTTGAATATGAGTAGGACAGAGAGACATAGAAGGATGTATAGCTTCATATAAGTCCTAAAGTGTGAGGGAGCTAAAATATGGAAACATTGGATTTGGCAGAGTAAATTCTATCATATACCAGTAAACAAAGTTGCACTAACACATTTATTTACTTAAAAATATACGAAAGGGTGCTATTTATTTATGATGTGCAAAATAGGAGCAATATGAAAAATAAAAGTAAATAAATTCCGAGGTAGATGGCAAATATAGAAAATAAGCCAATTAGGTTAGAGTATGAATTTAGTGGATCCAGCACCGTGGCGTTAAGGTAGCATGCTTTGGTCCCTGGCCACGGAAAGCGACCCGGGTTCGATCCTACGCATGGGGTGCGGATTTTAGGACCCGGGTATAGGACCGGTGCCCACTCAGCATCGTGAAGAATGTGAGGTGCTTACGCTAAGTGAGCGGCCCTGGTCACGGAAACCAACATTCCGGCTGGGAAATGCCGAGATGCTGACCACATCTCCACCCCGTATCGGTTGGATGATTGTCCACCTCTGCCGTGCGTAAGTGGGCGTGAGGCCGGCAGTCGGGTTGGCAGGCCTTGGCCCTCTAAGGGCTGTGGCGCCAGTGATTACTATTATTATATGAATTTAGTGCAGGGAGACCATTTTTACTTTTGTTTTCTTTAATTTAACTGTAGCTACCAACCATCTGTGACACTAGGATTCAATAATTAGATCTGTGGTTTAAGCAAAAGCAGGAAGCCAATAAATATTTTCATAAATTTTAATTAAAACTATCAAAAACAAATAGGAGCTAATTTATGCATACTTATAGAAATATATCTTGCTATTACGAGTTGTAAAACTGCTGTATTTTCTTGTATATTTAATATCATTTGTGATTTATTAGATAATTACTATCAATAGGAAATGAATTTGATTCATTGCTATCAAAATTCTGTAGTATCGTCAGTTCTAATTGATAAAGTTATGTAGGAACAAATGATTTCGCTGTTTTAGATGTACACTTATTAAACACGTAATTTCACATATACTGGCTTCAGGTCTAATTTAATTATTGTTTAAAGTACAAAACCTCAAAGGAAGCCCTAGTTTTATATTTTTGCAGGTTGTATAATGATGAGCCTAAATCGCTGTTAGTATATACACATGTACAAATAGCCTTAATAATTAGTAGCAAATGCTTGTGTGTCACTCTAACATCAGTTATTTCTTCTGTTTCAGGTAAGATGATGTCCGATGTCTTTACATTTCGGAAACGCAGGTAAAGCGCCACATGTTTACATTTGATCGTTTCATTATGCTCTGATAAATGACTGATAAATTAATAAGCAGTAGATGTGGCAATACTGTACTCCGAAAGTCCGGAGCTAATATACAGTTACATGCTAAAGAAAGAATTTCTTTGGAGTAAGATTTTTACAGTGATGCGAACTTAAAGCGAAATCCAGCCGACACTAAGATAAGCTGCATGTTAACGTGGGTGTTACCACCCACACGAGTTTTTCCATTACAGCTGCTTACAACGCTGACGAATCTACAGCAGAATCAGCCCCTACCTCATAATATGGCGAATATTATTATATGCACATTCTGTAGGATAATATAATTCACAGAACAGTTATATTTATTTTGAACTGCGCTTACTGAACCTTTTGTTCAGGGAGTCAGATGGTCGTGCAAGAAGTAATGTAGCCACAAAAAATTGAAATGCAGGTTTTACTCTCTGAAACAGTATGGCTAACCATTTTTTATTTTAATGTTTATGTATTCTTACCAAATTTCATAATTTTTCGTAATATTTAGGTCATTCCTTTGCACATATACATAAACATTGCACTTTTAAGGATACTCCCGATAACCACCATCTTATCTTTCGAGATCACTAATAATAAAATAACTAAAATAAAAATATTTATTTTCCATCTCCAATTTGTCATTATCCGTTACTGAGCAAGCAGATATCACTGAATAAACGTCATCCGTATCCTTATCCAGTGGTAGATGGTATTCAACGTTTTCATATCAATGTTTCTTTTCAACTGATCTGCATTCTAATGGATAGAGCTCTTCTTTTCGTTTCTTTTCTTTTCTGATAATATGGGTCATATTAATCATCCATTGAGATTAATAAAGTCATCCTTCAAATATTTTTTGTATAGAAAATAGTTGACTTATTGGCTTACTTCATTGTAATTATATAATTATAATAATTTAATTAGAGGATTTTATGAATTTAGAATTTGTTAATAATTTAATTCTTTATACCTAATTTCCCATATTCATTATGCTCGTACTTACGGATTACGGATATTTACACATCATGCCTAATACATATGTTTAATCATAGTCCAGAAAGTATTAAAATATTTTTGAAAAAAAAAATAATTAAAACCTTAACTTAAATAAAGCAAATTTTTAAAACAAAATCGGGATTTTATAACCATTGGTGTACATTTCGCACAGAACCTTATTACATTTCCTACTCTGATCGAACTAGTGTGTTCATATTACTTTCATTGTTCAGGATAACTTATTTAAAATTGCGGAATGTATTGAAAATAACTTGACCTGCAGAGATTTTCAAAATGGAATTCAACATAGGTATGACATTCTGCAAATGCAGAAAATGCAAATGTAGATGCAGGGGGAAGAACTGATGCAGTGGTAATTGACTTTTCTAAAGCTTTTGATGTAGTGCCACATAGTTTACTTATTTGTAAGCTAGCTAATACAGGAATTGACAAACGCGTAGTATTATGGGTTAAACATTTTTTGAAAGGGAGAACGCAAAAAGTTAAAGTAGGTAAAGAGCTGTCTGATAGTGGAACTGTTAGTTCGGGTGTGCCACAAGGCTCAGTACTAGGGCCTTTACTGTTTCTCATTTTTGTGAATGACATTGCTGTTAATATTAACTGCCAGATAAGGTTGTTTGCAGACGATTGTATCATTTATAATAAAATTCGGAATACAGTGCATGAAACCGCTCTTCAGGATGATTTAAATGAAATCTGTAATTGGGCTGCGGCTAACAAAATGTCAATTAATGCCAAGAAAAGTAAGTCGATTGTTTTTAGTAGAACTAAGGGCAAAATTATTGTTAACTATCACATGGGAGGGGTGCAAATTCCACAGGTGGACAGCTGCAAATACTTGGGAGTGTACCTGGCAAGTAATGCTGGATGGGACGAACAAGTAAATTCCACAACTAGGAATGCGTGGAAGGCATTACATTTCGTAATGAGAATATTGAAAAAGGGGAGCGCTAGATCCAGGGAAATTGCCTACAAGGCCTTAGTGCGGCCGGTTATGGAATATGGAGTAGCATTTTGGGACCCGTATAGAGCTAACCAAATCGATCCATTAGAAAAAATACAGAAGAGGGCAATAAAATTCATAAAAAGAGGCAAGTATTTTGGGCCTATAAAAGGAGATGAGACTAAATGGGAGTAATTAAGAATTAGGCGTAAAAAACATAGGTTGGTAGCATTATTCAAAGCTAATGCTGGTGTAAAGGCATGGGTGGACGTTAATGTAAGGTTAGATAATCCGGATTATTATGGACGAAACGATCATAGGTATAAAATTAAGGGTAGAAGATACAGAACCGACGTAGGAAAATTTTCTTTTGTTAATAGAACCATTGAAGAATGGAATGAATTGCCTGTAGCAGTCTTTCAGGGCTGTCCCCTGTCGTTGAAGAAATTTAGAAAAAATCTAAATGGTTTATAGTTTAACTTTTGAATTATAATGGTATATAATATGTAAATAGAGAAGTATTTAGATAAGTTTTAAGTGACTAAAGTAAAATAATATGTTTGTATTGTTTACTGTATTATTGTTGTAAATCTAGTATATGTAATTTGATCTGTATTCTTAACTCTGCCACCGGGTAGTACCCAATTGCAGTTAATAAATACATACATACATACATAACTCTTCAGTTAGAACATAATTTTATAATACTGAAGTTAGATTACATCACCATCCGTTGTTATCATCATAAGCTGAGTTAGATTAAAACGAGAAACAAGCTGCATCTTCATAAATATATGAACATAACTGAAAGTTCTAGTTTACAAATAATAACTTCGGTAACTTATTTATTTGGCTAGTTCCTTTATAATCAACATATGTACATCGAGCGGAAAAATCTATTTTGGTTTTTAGTTAATAAGGTAAGGAGTAAATACAAAATATATGATTTTATTTAAAGATGTGAGAATCTATCCCATTTGCAGCCCGCCTCGTTAACGTGCCTGTCTCATGTTCAAGAGGTCCCGAGTTCGAATCTCGGTCAGGGTAAGTTACCTGGATAAGGCTTTTTCTGGAGTTTTCCCTTATCCTGAAAGACGATTGTCGGGTAACTCTAAGCTCTATTGTCTCCGGCCTCATTTGAGCATCATTTCATCCATTTTATTCATCGTCCGATATGCTTTAACGTTGGAGGACGTAAATTACAAAAAAAAAAAAAAAAAAAAAAAAAAATGAATACATGTATACTTTAATTTGAGTATTTATCTACTTTAGATTGTTTATGTACCTATTTTTAATCTCCTATTCAGCTATGTGAATTTATAATCCATTCTAGGTCATTTCATTTTATGAAACAATCGAGCAATTTACCCTTTTAAGATGGTTCGTGAAATTTTAAGTTCATAAGCTACCCTAAGTCATCTTAACTGCTTAAAAATGCTAAAGAAAAATAATGCTTAATGAATATTGCACGTTTTCCAAGGATAAAATCCTTTTCAAGGAAATCCAGCTACAAAGAATTTTGCCCGCCTCGGTAGCATGTCTGCGTCACATTCAAGAGGTCCACAGTTCGAATCTCGGTCAGGGTGATTTACATGGATAATGCTTTTAGGGGGTTTTCCATATCCTAAATGACGAATGTCGGCTAACTTTAAACTCCATAGACCCTGGGCTCATTTGAGCATTATTTCACCCATCCCACTCATCGTCCGATATGACTTAAGGTTGGAGGACGTAAATTACAACAAAAAAGAAAGCAAAGAATTTTCGCCTAATATTAATTACTTAATTTGTTCATTAGTTCCTTATAGTTCATCTTGTGTAATAAATGGCACCCTTGACTCCATTGATCTTTGAAACTCAACGGAATTGCTGATATTGTTAGTGCTGACATAAGCAAATAAAGGGGAGAAGCACAACTGATATACAGATTACAGGTTTCTAAGACCTTTCACGGTCTATTCAAACTTGGTTAGTTTACCTATGTGTCCACAACCATTCAAGGGAAGAAATAGACAAAGCTGTGGATGCCTTCATTATGTAATTACTTCTACCGCTGCGCCTCTTAAAATTAGACCGCTACGTCAAAGAACTTGTTCTAATTTGTATGACAGGCATTCTAAGATACATATGCGATAATGGAGTGTTTATAGGCAGCATTGAGGAAAACCGTCATTCCGTTCTTTAGCAAGCAAATGGGAATGAAATGCGGTAACAAAATTCATAGCTTGCCACTGGAGCTTATAACTTTGACTGAATTTTAAAAAATTAACAGTATTCGATCCTTCACATCTTTATGTAAAGAAAAGGTATCAGAAAAAAGTAGCGAATATCGATGGTGTGAAGAAGTATAATATAAACGGTAGCTTAAAAATTATTTTAAAAGCTTTTCAAACATGCTTGGGCAATAATTTTTACTGATGGTCGTACTCACTCCTTGGCATAGAGATCAATTTGTTGAAGCAAATGGAACATCAGTATGTGCGTCTTTGCGTTCGTGCCTGTGTTTCTTTTGTAGGAATAGCTATAATGTTCTCTGCAAGCTTTTATGTTGGAAAATCTCGGTTGTGGTTAAGGCTTCTGTATTTAAATTATAGGAACAAATTTCAATAATGGTGATGATAATAATAAAATAATTCCTCCCTTACATCACCGTTCCCTTTGTTAGGAGCTGTTCGGGTTCCAGTAGCCCGGAAATTCAAGGCTACTTGAGCCCTGATAGAGGACACTGAGCCTGACAGAGGAACCAGGATTGAAGGGCCAGCCCAACGCCTGGGATGAGAGTGAGATAGTGAATGAAAGTATGAGGGCGAAATGAATGATAAGAAAGATGAGTGATGGAGTAATTAGTGGAATGATAGTGGGGGAAACCGGAGGTTCCGGAGAAAGCCCACCCCAGCGTTGTGTTGTCCACCAAAAATTTCACTTTGCGGTCGCCTGGGATCGAACTCGGGTGGCCTTGGTGAGAGTCGAGTGGTCAAATCCTCCGCCATGGCGTGGACAATGATGATGATTAATAATAGTAATAATAATAATAATAATAATAATAATAATAATAATAATAATAATAATAATAATAATAATAATAATAATAATAATAATAATAATAATAATAATAATAATAATAATCATAATCATAATCATAATCATAATCATAATCATAATCATAATCATAATCATAATCATAATAATCATAATCATAATCATAATCATAATAATAATAATAATAATAATAATAATAATAATAATAATAATAATAATAATAATAATAATAATAATAATAATAATAATAATAATAATAATAATAATAATAATAATAATAAATAAATAAATAAGGAATATTTTATTTCATTATTTTTATAGCATTGGGGGAATGATTTTAAATCGAATGTCCTTAACTCCTTATTTTATATGTTTACAGTTCATCATGATGATACCTTTCTGTCAATAACGTCATGATAAGTGAGACATGGCTTGCGTTTTAATGTAGGCGTATAAAAACTGATACATATATACCTAAATTCATTAATTTAAACATACTTTGTAGTCACAGAAACGAGCTTAATTCCCTCTGATGAAGTAAGAGTGTCCCACTAAGAGTTACAAGGAGTTAATTTATTAATCCATTATAGTTTACATCCTCACTTTTTATTGTCTTTTCTGCAATTCAACGAACAGAAAATACTGGTAATAAGCGATGAGCCTTTCCTGACTGTATGGAGCGAGGCTGCCGTCTGGGCTGGGAGATAGTGTACACATAGCGCCTCCACTACTTAAGGCACGGCTAATGGTCTTTCTTTCACAAGATAATTTGTCCGTGTAGAACAATAGCTGTTGTGTGGACGCACTGCTTCTGAATGTTCTGTTTTACACAAAAATAGTTAAATATATTTATATAAATATCTAAATGTAAAACTTATTTATACTATTTATGAACATAAATGTTATTGTTTTATAAAATAACAATACAGAGCATTGTAATGACAGACATCGTAATCATTTGATGTACATGCCTAGGCTTTCACGTCCGGCGTTAATCCGGAATTTTTGGCCGTCAAGTACTATTTCAGCCAATCGACCATAGCCAAGAAGCCAGGATAACACATTTTTATTGGATCGTAATCATTTATTATCTGGTAAGAGGGAAGACTTGTAAAAAGTAATGGAGTTCATAGAGAAACCAGTTTGAAGTTTGTACTATCATGCACCACTGGAAGCGTTTCAAATATTATATTTGCAAAAGTAATTTTTGTAATTTCCTTAATGAAACATTCTAGTACACAATTACACTAATCCTCAATGGCTCTCCACCTACCACATGCTTGAAAAATATTACATTTGCACATGTTATTTCACGTCATTTTAAAAAGTAGCACTCATCAAGCCTAAATTTTAGCTCCAAACGAACTAACTACTCCTTGTTTCACATAAGCTTGACCCGTATCTCTTAACGGTCACGTGACCTTATCACCTCTCATTGGCTGCTATTGCAGTATAAACTGCTGTGCAGCAAAAATTAGTTCGTTATTTAACATGGTGATATATCTTTATATGTTGGAAGAGAATTGTCAAATTTATATTTTTGTAACTGTATGAATTAAATATATTACGCAACAGAGTTGATTTATCTGAAATGCATGTTAATTCTTAAACGAAGTAAAGAGAAGGTTCCTTTTGCTCTCAAGCATATGTCATGATAGCACGTGATTTAACGGTAGTGGTGACCTATTTGTTTATATTACTTTTATCACTTACCTTGTTTTGAACTGGATTAGTCATATATTGCCATTCAAACGTGTGTTGTGCCGAGTGCGAGAGCTAAATTATTTTATTGATCGTTTATTCCGCGTATACTTATATGTATCATGGCAGCGTCTACCGCCAGTTTTTCGCTGAAGCATTGCAAGGGAAAACCTTCATAAAGCGGCGAAAAAAGAATTGTGGTGCATGTGTTTAATGCACTCACAGAGAGAAATCCGTCTTTGTCAGTGAGAGAATTCGAACAGCTGTGCTCTGAACTTACAGGTGTGAGTGTTAGATGCGTAGGAACATCGCGACATGAAATTGAGACAACAGGAAAACATACCACTCCAGGGGCGATATTGCTGTGTGGCGAAGACGTTATTTAAGAACAATCAGATTGTACTGGGAGACAAATCACAAAATATACCTTTAACTTTACAGACAATTCCTTGAGAAATCAACATATATATAAGTAAAATCTGCAAAACATGTCACTTTAATCAAACCCATTACAGGAATTTACGAGAAAATATAAATTCTCAAAAACTTGCCTATCTAAAGGGTAGTTAGTAGTGCCATAATTTTCTTTAGATTAGATTAGATTAATTTGCCTTCAGTGCTTTCACTTGTAGACACAAAGGACTGTTGATATTGAACATGACAAAGAAGTATGCCGTTTAATAGCATATTTACTTGAACATTTAACTTACGAGACACGTTATACAAAGACAATATGGAAAGCAGCATGACAAACACGGCGGGGTTAATTACGAGGGCTGTTCAATAAAGAATGATCACAATTTGTTTTTGGCAACGTACCTTTACTCATCCTCATAATTTTCACTATCCTTAAAATTGTCTCCCCTGAATGCGAAACTCTTGTCCAAGCGTTTCTGGCAGTCTTCAAAGGCATGCTGGAAACCATTTCTTGAGAGATCCTTCAAAATCCCCTCTGTAGCCTTCACCACTACTTCTGATAATGGATAATACCTCCCACGAAGGCGTTTCTTCAAGTAAGGGAATAGAAAAAAGTCACATGGGGCTAAATCCGGACTATAGGGAGGGTGAGGGATGCACTTCACGCAACAACATTGGCAATATGCGGCCACGCATTATCGTTGTGCAGCATCCAGCCTGCTTCACGGAAATGTGGTCTTTTGCGCCTGATAGGACTTGCAATGTTTTCAGGACATCTTTGTAGTATTGTCCAGTTATTGATGTGTGTTCAGGTACAACATGCTGAAACCATTCTATGAATATCAAAAAATGAGATGGATATAACTTTCCCAGCAGAAGCAACCACTTTTGCTTTCTGGGGGTTTGTGATGAAGGAGATTTCCACACTGGGCTTTGCTGTTTGCTGTTAGGATTAAAATGATGTAGCCAAGTTTCATCAGCAGTGATTAAGTTTGAAAGAAACTCCGGATCTTCCTCTAACTTCAACTTTAACTGCAATCAGACCTGCATGCGAATGTCCTTTTGTTCGGGAATCAACAGTCTTGGAACCCATCGCGCACAAACACATCTTATGTGTAATGCTTCTGTCACCAACGTGTGGGTAGTTCCCAATGAAATGTTCAGTACTTCAGAATGTGATTTTAAGGTTATTCGTCGATCCTCCCTCACAATGGCAGCAGCAGTGTTTGTTTTCTTCCGTAAGAACAGTAACTGGAGCACCGGGTCCATCTTCCTCTCTTTAAACATTTTAAACCACCTTCGAGCTGTGCTGTAGGGAAGAACAGACACTCCATAGGCCTCCCGTAACATTGTATAGGCCTCAACTGAAGATTTGTTGAGACGAAAGCAGAATTTCAAAGCCGCATATTGTTCCTCGTGTATTACCTCCATTGCAGCGGTAGGCGATACTGAACATGTCTGAAATTATGTGATTCTCACAGGCGGGAACCAGGAGTACCAACATGAAACTACTACTGCGTGTGTGTTTCACATTAAGCTAACAGAATATAATAAGATTGAATTTTAGTGCAGAAATGTATGAACCGTAAAAAAATTGATTATTCTTTATTGAACATCCCCCATATATATGATAATAAGCCATTTTTCTAATTAACTTTCACTTGGCTTTTGCCAATATGTCTCATATTTTATGTTGAATTTGCAATGAATACCGTTTATTGTCATTTCTTCAATGCATATACATTTAAATATCTTTTGAACGGGCATCAAAGGTAAATTGACAGTGATTTATCATCGGTACAGTTAGATTCTATTTACAGAGCTACATAACTATTATTAAAAGACGTATATGGCACCTTTGAAAAATGCTGAACCTAAATACCAAGTTTGGTATTGTAACTAAATATGTTGATGGTGGCGATCACAGGTTACCACTGCTCCACGTTGTGCACCCGTTTGTTACAATAATGAAGATGGTGGCGATCAAGTTTACCACCGCTCCACGTTGTGCACCAGTTTGAAGCAAATATTATAGTGAGCAATGAGGTTTCTCTCAGGGTATGCGTGGATGGGTGTGAGAAGGAAATTTTACAACACTGGAATGCCCGTCTCCAAATTATTTATTCACTGCTTCTTTTCTAACCTCAAAATGGAAGCTGCCGACCGAGGGTTACCAATCTCGGTTTATCGTGACTGAATGCTAATTATATTACTCGATAAATTTTGATGACCCGACAAATATTCAATAGAATAAGTTAACCGCTCTAATAGGCTTGACGTCTCAGACTCCTCTCCACATATCGGCTGACACCGAAGAATGTTTATAATGGCTTCCTAGCCGCGATATAGCCATATCGGCTCTTCACGCCGAAGACTGCCTCCCTGACCACAACTGCACGTGTATATATCTCTAACTTTACCTCTCAAAACTCTTTTAAACAAAGTCCTTTTGTGGCTGTTTTGGTCGCTATTGTAAACGATCCAAAGAATTCCCGATTCATATACGTCAAGTGACAATTCCTTTAGAAACCTTCTAAGGACACTGCTCCTTTCATTCATGGCATTGTTACAATACTTTCCCCAACTCACTGACCTTGGCCTTGGTCGTCACAAAGAACCAACATTCCTTCGACATCTATCATGACTGCTTCTGTCAAACCATAATTTCGGTATCAGTATTTGTCTGACTCTTAGATTTATGTCGTTCAACACTTTACAGACAGTTATCTTTCTAAAATGCTCTTTGTTATTTACTTATTTATTCAGGAAGCAAGTTCCGATAAAATCTCGGTATCGAGTTTTTGAGTGGAACGCAATATCTTGGCTAACTATTACATAAATGACAGTAAAAATAAAATTGTTATCGTTTAACCCCTAGTCATAGGAAAACAGTTTCTATCAATAATGTTGTTCGCTTGTGTAAATTTAATTATAATTATATTTCTACTGTTTTTGGTTTAAAATGTAAAATCATAAATATAGTTGCAATCTCATTCACATTTTCAGACTCCAGGGAGATAATTCTAATTAAATGGAAGTTCCTCTTCAGTTCAGGATAACGAGGAAACTGTAGTTTTAGCAGCTAGCACTCTAACCCCTAGGCAATCCGCACAACTTTTGAAACTACATGTCGGTTAGCCATCCATACCAGAGATGCACACGGCAAAATCATTAGGGAATTCAAAAACAGCAATTCCCTCTGGAGTTCACATTATCATTTAAATGTTTTACAGCCCTAGGAGCATTGAGCGGGTATAATCGTTTTGGGACACTCATTGGAGGCAATAGTTACGACTCAATTAGAAATGACAGCCTTTACTACGTCATTTTTTGATACTGGCAAATGAAAGCCAATTGCTTTAACATTAAAGTGAATAAAGGAAATACTCAGCTTTGCTTTACTCTAATTGTAGCGTTTATGCAAATTAGAATGCATTCACAGAGGTCTAATACACTTTTACGTTTACGCTGCATATTACTTAAAATTATCCCCCTTTAATGTACTGATTTTAAAATTCGTAATTTTTATTGCAAATTTTTATCAATCTTTCTATAACTTCTTTATGAAATGATTTATCTTCCCCATCTACAATAGCAGTACTAATGTAGTAGCATTTTTCTGTTTATTATTTAGTTTATTCAACTTCAATGTTAGTTTCGGCATAAGCTTTTAAATAGATATGGCTCGATCAGTATGAAAAAATAGGTAATATGAGACAATTATAAAGGGCTTCAAGTTTTCTTGTATTTAAATTCAAATAGATTTTTGAAACAACTGCTTACCGAGAGAGAGAGAGAGAGAGAGAGAGAGAGAGAGAGAGAGAGAGAGAGAGAGAGAGAGAGAGAGAGATGGCTCCGCAATAGTGTTTAGGTGCTCATTTGGTGGGCTCCCGAGTTCGACTCCCGTTGGCCGTTTCTCTGTATTTGAGTCTTCGCTGGTAGATAGCAAACGCTGCGTTGGTTTCTTATGTCGCAATTTCCTTTCAATCCAATTTAATTTTACCCCTTCATCTTATTTCCTTCTCATCCTTCTAGGTTTCGTGACAGCGGTGCCGGTTACTTGCTCCAAAGGGGCAATCCTCGTGGACAGTAGAAGGCTGCTTGGTCGTCCGGTCGTTCATCGTCCCCTCTACAACTCCACTAGTAACTTTGGCCTGGAAGTATTAAGAACTTTCGCGAGACTGTTTCCTTGCAGCCTTCACCTCCTGTTCTTCACTTCATCTCTTCCTTCTGAAGGATGCCAGCCACGATATATCTAAGCCGCAATGTGCGAGGTGTTTCCCTATACCTACTATAATCTATACCACCCATAAAACAACTGCATGTTGCTTATTTATCTTGTATAGTAAAAACATCAATATAGCCCGCCTCGGTAGCGTAGATGGTAGCGCATCTGCCTCGCGTTCAAGAGGTCCCGACTTAGAATCTCGGTCAGGGTGAGTTACCTGTATAAGGGTTTTTTCGGGGTTTTCCCTTATCCTTCAAGACGATTTCGAGTAACAGTAAGCTCCATGGACCCTGGACTCATTTGAGCATCATTTCACCTAATTCATTCACCGCCCGATATGACTTAACGTTGGAGGACGTAAATTACAAAAAAGAAGGAAAAAAAAACAAAGGATCATCATAGAATGAGATGTGTGACTTTACTCTGGGAAGATATATGCTGTCTGTAAATTTCACGTAAAAAGAATGTAACTGCGGTTTCTTTTATACATTAATTATAGTCACTTCCCTTAAGTAATACCTTCAAATTGATCAATACAGTTTTAATTCTTCTAAAATGTATTTTATTATGTTATGGTGCACATTTTAATAAAGGTATTTCTGTACCATCTAAAGAGAAAAATATCCCTGCAATATTTTAATTTGAAGGCTAAGTTTTACTTTGAACTATTAAAACGTTAATACTAATAATGTTCTATTTTGTGTTTATAATCCACTACCTAGACTCAGTATTTTAACAATTTAATTGTAAGGACTACAGTTGCTTTCAGATCAAATAAAACTATCGGCACAATTTTCTTCTATCTTAATTTCCACGGTTAGCAATGATAAAGAACGTATAAAAATGATGGTACCCTGAAACAGTTCAGCCGTGCTCGACGTACCTTCAGTGAGACTGACTACTCATACAGGTCAATCCTCTGATTCTACAGTTCATTCGTGTTGTAGAATGTGACACGTAATAATCAACGCTGGATTTATCTTTATAATTAGGGAACAGAGTAAACTATCATTGGACATATATCGCGTATTCTGTTGTAATATCACGTGTGGTTTTTCTAGGTCGAAACGTTGCAATTTCTAAGCGTCAATATCAAATGGGAAAGTATCGCTTAAACATTTAATCAAGCTAGGAAACAGTAAATAAATCAAGTGAATGTTCTGAATTTGAACAGTGTAACCAACACTGCAACTCGGAAATATATTTGTAGCTATTAATATATAGGCTTTCAATTTATAGCCCGCCTCGGTAGCGTAGATGGTAGCGTTTCTGCCTCACGTTCAAGAGGTCCCGAGTTCTCGGTCAGGGTGAGTTACCTGGATAAGGTTTTTCCGGGGTTTTCCCTTATCCTGATAGACGAATGTCGGGTAACTCTAAGTTCCATGGACTCCGGACTCATTTGAGCATCACTTCATCTGTCATTCATCGTCAGATATGACTTAACGTTGGAGGATGTAAATTACAACAACAACAACAAAAATCAATTTATATGTTTTCGTAATAATGCAAAGTGTATGCTGCTGTTTGTCCATAAATGTTAAACTGAAATTAATGGTAAATATACAGAGCTGGAGTGTAACTTTTAGAGTTGTGATATGCAGTGGGATCACAGTAGATACCTCTATCCGACTGTAAAAGCATGAAGGAAGAAATGCAAATTTTAGGATTATATACTCCTTTATTAATATATCCTCCTACATGGCTACTCCTACCGTCTCAACATTAAAATGCTAATTCATATCTGAACCACTCTGTTACTAAATGGTTTCCTAAAATTCCAAGAATTTCATTCCCCATTCTACTTCTCAGAAATCCACTCCACGTGCAGCAACTGCACCTCCCTATTCAAAACATCTGATTCCAGGAACACTTTGAGCTAATGCTATTCCGGTCGACTGAGTATCAAAGTAATGTTAATTGGTAGTTAAGCTAATTACATTTGCCTGAACTCCTAAACTGCATCGCTAATTTATGTAATCCTGGTTTACGTACAACATTATGCATTAATTTTATCACACGGTGATTATTTATTGCAATTATTTATCGATCTCATTATTTCTGCCGATCAGTTATAAAAGTATAAATCTGTCAGTAATTCCAGTACCTGAGCCTGCATAGCAGGTCAACGAAATAAGATACTGATTTATTACAATATGCAACACACCTTTAATTTATATTCACTAGTATGCAATAACTAATGTTTTGATGTTGATTTATCACTTTAGTAAGCATTTTTAATGTTTTATTTTATAGATTGTTTTATTTCATTTTATTCTGAAATAGTCATAGCAAATGGAACTCATCATTTTTAAGTTCCGTAGGTAAATATCTCGCGGCATTGCACATTGCAATTATTAACATCATGAATTATTCTGTTGTGGATGGAGACTGTTCCTTTTCTGTAGCATTTGCCTGTGCGAACCTTGTGTGTTCTATCTGGCACGATAACTACCCTGTGAATGCAATTGGAACTCATCCTAAGAAAGAAATGTTCTCTAATCCAAGATTTCCTGTAGTCTTTTATTTGCTCTCTTTGCGATATGTCCTGGCAGGATTAGGGGAAGCCAGGGCAAGTTGACGAGTCGGGCAAGATGAGAAACGAGTTAGTTTAAGTTCGCATTAGTACCCTTACCGGTACTACTAGTACTTCATATTGCTAGGCACTAATAACTTGTACAGTGAGAAGGCTGCTGTCATTTTGTCTATTAGATGTAGTTCATGTTTTTTCTCTGACGTGTTGTAATTTTCAAGACTTTCGTCATAAGATCCCGTGGTCTTACAGGTAAGACATCTGGTTATACTTTGTTATTCATTGCGATCTTATGTAATATGCATTTCGCAGCCACTATTTATTAATACTTATTTCCTGTTAATCCTATCATAATCATCAAGGTTTTCTGGCGTTTCCTATCGGGGCAAGTTAAAGATCACGTCATCTTGACAACATTTGGACAACCAAATATAGTAGTGAAAATTAAACAAGGAAGGGTATGGTGGATTGGCCATGTGCAGAGAATGCCGGAAAACAGTGCAGTTAGGAAGATATTCATAGGAAAGCTGGATGGCAGAAGGAAAAGAGAAGACCCAGGAAAATATGGGTAAATGATGTAGAAGATGACTTGAGAAAGTTGGGGTTTAAAGGCCGGAGAAGAAAAGCAGAGGACCGAATAGAATGGAAGAGGGTGGCTAGAGAGGCCAAGGGCTTACATGACCTGTAGTGCCAACCATCATCATCATCATCATCATCATCATCATCATCATCTTGACCCTACAACTCACATAACTTAGGCAATTGAGTAGATAAGTTACAAGGGTCTAAAATTTTAGGGAAAAGTAATCAGTGAAAGGATACATTAGGTTTTAAAGCAACCAACCAATAGCATTGTCTTATTATCCACTTCTTTATAAACGGTTAGTTGTGGACTCATTGGCTGGTCTATAACCACACATTTAGTTTTAGGGGCCAATATCCTTGTTTCCCTTTGGAACGTGTATTAGTGCGACTGCATTATTAAGTTTGGCATTAAGCAAAATATGGCTCTCCTGAGAACTTGCCTGAAAAGTGAGAACCTGTTGCGTTTTAATGTAAATAAGTAATCACCACGCATAGGGATTCTTAAGCACTTGGCTTCAGGTATCTAATCTTATACCATATGCCTATATAAAGAATATAAACAAAAACGACCAAGGTTATCTGAAGAATAGATAAAATAGTTTTGATAAGCGCAGTGTGCCAACACCGACAGACTGTACATGAGATGGGATGGTTTGTTACTTGTGTTTTCCCTGCTGAAGTCCATTAAGCTTTATTTCCTTTCGTCCTGGCTTTAATGTTTAGATATTCCTGTACCTTTTGGTCACAAAACATGGTCTCGCTTAAGGTGTGTTCCATAAGTCATTTAAATGTGACTGTGGTACACCAAGTTACTTTCCTTTCACTTCGAGTGACTCAATGTTGAAAGTTTTCTATTCATTGTTGGAAATAAAAGAGAGTTAATAGGTTGTTCAGGTGTAGATTCAGCCGGTTCTTCGTGTGAAACACGATATACATAACCAGCCTATATACAATGAATTTCAGCTGTACACTTGTCATCTGCTTTGTAAATTATATAAGTTTTAATGATGTTCTTTTGCTTCCAATATCATGAGAGTTGATCACTTCAGTTGTGCGCATTTTTTTGATAAACTCTTTATACGATAGACCTAAACTATTGTAAATTTCCAATATCGTCCCAAAATGAATTTGAAATATCTTTGTGATTAGCGAGAAATATGCAAGCCCAATGAGGAATATAATGCTGTGCCGGCATGTTGTCATTTTATATTCTTTGTTCAGAGCTACCGCATGGAAGCAGAAAGATCCGTTATTAATTCTCGGCTACGGAAATAAATATTTCTTTCCAAGTCTACCCTTCCAACATTGAAGGGAAACCTTCCTATGTCTAAAAATAATTTCGTATTTGGGATATGCAGCTGTTAGAAGTCATCTTGTTGGAACAGTTGGCAATTGTGTTCATGTCAAACGAAATATGTGAAATAAAGCTAGTTCTCGTTCACTAGGATATTACCTATATTTTATTCAATGTGGCTAAACAAACAAAATAATCCATACGAACATATGCCAGTAAATGTCACGGAACACGGGTCGTAAAGCAGAAATAAATGAAGGAGGCGAGGGAAACTGGGAAATGGGGACCAACAGTACAGAGATGGTACAAGCGGGAGGAATGACATGCGTGCGGCAACACATTATGTGACTTGAGGGTGAGTGCATCCTGACGCACTGAAGGCACTGCGTTCTTCTGTGTTATTCCGTGACATTGCTAGAATCGTATTTGCACTTTCTTGTAACAAAGATTGAAAATTAGCATGTTTCTGATTTTAACTACATAATTTGCCGTAGTTTATCCTGTTTGTATACCTAGCCCCCGAAATTTGACGTCATTATTCGCACTGGATGATCTTACGTTTTAAGGATGAAATATAAAATCTTTCTATCCAGATATGAAATAAGGAACACAAACTCTGAAATCTGAAAACCTTAGGTCAGGCTCTGATTAAGTACCATCCTTTTATTATTGCATCAGAGGCATGGTTAAATCTCCTTTAAAAATGTCCACCTACTTATTTAACGGTATGATTTTATCTTACGTCTTCCCATAAATACATCAGGTTAAGAAAGTTGAATGATATGGGTTCCATATTGCGAAACTACGTTTATTAGGCAATTTTTGCTCACTTTATGTCATTTATACTTTAGCACATGTCTGTTCCTTAGTTTCCAATGTTATGTTGTGAGTTTTCCATTTTTGTGCCCTCTGCACCTCCATTTCATCAATTTCTTGCATTTACATTAACTGCAAGAAATTTACACAATAGGAAATTACTGTTCAACTGATAAATAAAAGTAACTTCCATTCATTATTCCATTCTTATTAAAACATAAGTTTTATTTAATGGCTGTTCAGGAAACGATTGCTAAGTGGAGCGGTCACTATATATTAATGAATTCATGTCTCAAATTAGAAACTCCTAGTCTGACTATTATACGCTGTGAACTATTTTAATTTAATTAATTAGAGTCAACTGAAAAATTCAAGGCCGCGGCCGGGATTTGAACCACGGATCTCCTGGTTTCCGTCCAGTCGCTCTAACCCCTTGAGCTACCATAGCCAACGTGCCGTCCTGACATTAAATTCTGCAGTTGACTCATTATATTTTCCCGGTAGACCACTTAGAGTTCTCATATTCGAAATAAACATTTGTGGCGACTTTCTATTGTAAGTACTTAAATACCAGGATCTTTATCGCTGAATATTTTAATGTAATAATCACCCATATACCGGAATAATGTATTTAAAAGGATTGATTCTTTAAGGATTAATTCCTCAATATAAATTTACATTAAAATATTCAGCGATAAAAATCCTTGTATTTAAGTACTTACAATAGTAACTCGCCACATATGTTTATCTCGAATATGAGAACTCTAAGTGGTTTACCGGAAAAATATAATGAGTCAACTGCAGAATTTAATGTCATGACGGCACGTTGGCCATGGTAGCTCAAGGGGTTAGAGCGACTGAACGGAAACCAGGAGATTCGTGGTTCAAATACCGGCCGTGGCATTGAATTTTTCAGCTGGCTCTAATTAATTAAAAATCATCCATATACCGGAGTAATGTATTTAAAAGGATTAATTCTTTAAGGATTAATTCCTCAATATAAATTTACATTATTTTTAATTTGTTATTATATTATTAAATGAGAACTCAAAAGAGTCAATGACAGTTTTTAGGACCTGCTTCGACAGCAATTATATGAATCTCCTTTTATATACTTCAAGCGATAACACAGTACAAATATTTCATCACTATTCTTATATCGTTTTTCTGCTTGTATAGCAGTTGTACTTATGTAGAAATTAATTTATAGCTTTGTGTATACTAATAGTAAGTCTCTATTATATACTAACTAATAGTCTCTATTAAGTTATTTTATATGTAATTTTTCAAGCATTTTTTGCTTATAAACTCCGGGCACTGGTTACTATCCAGCTAAAAGTCTACTCCGTTTGTAACTAGTTACACGGGGTATGATCCCGATTTTTACAGGCAAACAAAGCAGATTCATGAGCGGTTTGTTGGAGCGTATTACAGGAGAGTAATGAACTGCGGGCTCGTGTCCATGACAAATGAGAAAGGTGAAGTATAGTGGAAGAAAATGTATTATAAACAGTGCAGTGGCCGGCTTCGATATTCCTTCTATTGAAACAATCAAGGCAATTCACTTTCAGTTGTGATAGAACAAATGGAAGACATTTTGTGGATGATAAAAGCTATTTTTCATATTATTCGTAGGATTGATGGACCCCTTTATGCTCTTATGAGAATCCCCAATGAAATTTAAAGCCTTTTGGACTTTGTGTTATATTGAAACAATGCTCTAAATAATGATGATGTGTTGAGATATATAACTTCATTTCATTCTTCTTAGTCCACTAGAACCAAAAGCAGAGAATTGATATTCGCAGTATAACACCTGAAAAATGCACCAGTACTAAAATATCGTAATTGAATAGAAGTTCCTTTCATATATGAAGATCAGTCTTAAATTACGTTAAATATTTGTCTATTACTTTTGTATCCTTAGAATGAGTTTTGCCTGAATATATTTTCAGGTATCTGGGAGAATTACGATAGATGATTTATAGTTATTTTGTTGCCTGAAGCCACATACAGGTTTTGGATGGAGAAAACATGTGTACCTTAGTTAATAACGACAAATACAACCAAGCGGTAATTTATTTGTATCCCAAGTGACTTTCTGAGGAGGAAAGAAGAAAAATACACTGTCAAAACACAGTCCCTAATATGCTGTGATTGGAAGGATTAGGCACACAAGAAGAAATAATTTGGTAATAAGTAATGTTATTCTCTCTCTCTCTCTCTCTCTCTCTCTCTCTCTCTCTCTCTAATTTTTATAGATTATGCAAAGTTCAATAAAAATGGACAGCATTGCTTATTCAGTTTCAAGTGAAAGTAACATATGCATTACTTTGTCATGTCAGATCATAAATTTATCAAAGCATTTCATTAAAATAATTAGATCATTTTTGAGTAAATAGAAAGAAGACCATAAACTTAGACATGAGCTATTAAATAGAAAGTTTGGAGCCAAATACAAGTGGCAGAAATGAAATATTTCCCAGCAGCAAAAGAAAACTCCAGACAAGATAATGTTAGAAATAAGAAAGGAATTAGATGTACTTTCGTTAAGAGAAAAGATACAAATAAATAGAGAAAATGGGAAAGCTATTTGCAAAGAATGGATAACTAGCATTCCATTATAGTCATACAGATATAAACTTCTGGCTAAAGAACAATAGAAACACCAATATAACGATGGGAAGAAATATGAGGCCGGAGCAGAAGAATTTTCCTGAACTATGGGCCGCGCCGTGGCCGAACGGTTAGACCACTTAACTCTCAAGGCTTCACTTCCAGGCATGTTTGATTTATGGTGGACAACACGGCGCTGGGGCGGGTTTTCTCCGGGATCTCCGGTTTCCCCCGTCATCTCATTCCACCGGTGCTCCATCTTCATCTCAAGTATCATCTGTGTCACTGCCTGCCGCATGTAGTAAAAGCGGACGTTAAACACTACATTCATTCATTCATTCATTCAATCATTCATTCATTCATTCCTAAACTCTGAAGAGCTGTTGTTGATAATGACGATAAAAACAACGAACACCAGGATGGAGAGATGTTCTTGCACAGCTTCACCTGAGATCCCTAAACATATTGTTTATCCGATTTTCATGTTTTAGTTACTCTATTTATAGATAGACCGACAGACACAGATTCCTCCGTCACCATACTTACCAGCTTACCACTTGGGAAGAGATTGGAACATTTAGCGTCAGGTATGAGCAACTTCTCAAACGGGATTACGCTTTCCATGCTTATAAACGCTTAAATTCGTTCTGCTAACGACGGTAAACATCGTGTCTCTTCAACGCTTCCATATGAGATACACCCATTCAGCTCATGTCTAGCGTATCACCGTCGCAGATAGACCCATGAAAACACTAAACCGAATTATTCACTCTTTCAGGAAAATTACCAAGGGAGTTTTTTCCTTCCCTCGTTCAGACCTTTTACAAGTGCAGAACCACATTCCGAGGTATACTCATGACAAGCAGATGTTCTGTAGTGACAAAGCATACAGTTGAGACAGACAATTTGACATTTTCATTTCGAATGGCATCATGAAAAATTATTCATACGCAATAGCCTGTCTTTCTTTGCAACTCCTTTGAAGCTTGCTGAGCTCTGATCTACACTTATTGAACAGTTTATGGAAAAGAGTCCAAAATAGATGGAAAACTAATGATTTTGATTAAAGTGCCACATCTTTAAGATACTTTCATGACAAATTAAATATACTTTTTTACTTTTCTGGGGATAACCTTTGAAGAACTCTTAATTCTGACACACCTTTCCATAAATGGTATACTATAAGAGATAGACGAAATCTTAATATTCAAAACGTAGACCATGTTAAAGACATAATTTGTTCTTTTTGTGTAACCGTTTCCGAAGTAGTTCTTGTTAATGGTTTGACCTTATAACCAGTTTTACTTTTCTCAAATAGCAAGTCGTTATTTAGTTTTCTTTTTTATGCCCTAACCATGTAACGAGAGTGGATTTTCAAAGTCATCATATAGCGACCAGTAGTTAAAATCTTTTTGTATAAATTAAACCTACTCTATCCTTCTATCACATTGTACCTAAATTTTCTTTTATAAATGTAAATCTCTTTTACAAACCTCCTTCTTCTGAAATTTTTTCCAGTAGTTGAGAACTGCGTGCAGGAAAAAGCTCGACAGGCATGAAGGTTAGCTGTGCTGATAATTACGTCTGCAACTGCTGCTGTACTTTCCGCACCGCTTGTAAAAGGCGAAGTTTTGTTGTTATTTCAACAATTTCTAAGATGTTTTAGACATTGCAGCGCCGTAATATTGTCCACTCTGTTATTCAAACTACACGTTCTTAATAGAGTGGCACTTTTATATTTTTGTAGCAAATATACGAAGACTTTGAAAGAAAATAGCACTTTCTTCCGAAGAGCTATAAATTTGAACAAGCCAATGGCATTATATTCATGCATGTGCTTTTGTTTACATCGTCACATATTCTTAGACCGATACAGAGAAATTTGTTGAGATAGAAATTTGAAGCTGAATTGCTTGTTTCGTACAACGTTATTACTAAAAGCAAAATTCCATAGGTTCATTGGGCAGTGAAATCTGATCGACATGTGTTTTTAAAAGCTCTTTCAGCACTATTTAATGTTGTATTCGGTGCACATGCTGACCCTGTATTATCTTTAATCAGATTACTGGCCTATATTTAATCTATAGATCCTTTGATTTCCAATACACCGCAAATTAATACTAGATGTATTGTTCGCAGTAGCTGGCTTAGCCTTAGCCTGAGTTGAGCAGGTGCTTCTATTGATTTAATTAGTTTACCTTTAACCCAACCTATTGTTCATTATATTATTGTGCAGTAATATAGAATATGTTTTTGCTAAAATATTGCTAAAACAGCCTAGAACCTTCATTTCGTAAATTCCCAATAATATCCCCAATAACCAACAAAGTGTACCCCAATATTCGTAGAAAAGGGAGTGAAGAATCGGCGAATATTGCATTTCTGGTTTCTTAACGTTTCTCGAGGGTATTCCAAATCCTAAAATACTTATAGTGGAGCCTATTAACAAGTAATTAAAGATCTAAGAAATAAAGGATTATTGAAAAGGTGAAGTAAATTAGAGGCAACCATAGGAGAACCATCTTCTCTATTCGCGAAGATTAAAGTTTAAACGAACTTTTACATCTGGTAAGAGTAAAGGTACAGGTACAGAAGTTTCAACCGTATCAGGGCAGCGTAAGATCACATCGGTCCTCTTTACTTCCACCGTAACCTCTGTTAGGTATGAGCGGAGAGGCTCAAAGTTTGGCCATATGCCTACGTCGTAAGCCTGGAGAGAGATCCTAATGATTGAATGTCGTAAGCCTGGACAAAGTTCCTAATGATTCCAGCTCAAACGCATTGACGCCGCTGGGTCCATACTTATGCTCCAAACTCCTGCAGTCCATCTGTGGTCGGGCTGGCTAGGAAGCGGCTTCTGAATGAGAAATCCCTACCGGCGCCAGGAAGCAGTCTCTTCAAAACGCACAACCTACATTCGTCTGGTCCTGGAGCCGTGAGACTGATAACGATGAGCGAGGTGATCTGTACAGGAAAGCAGTGGAACCACTGCAGAGAACCACTCCAGAGTTCGCTTACTTAACCCCAAAAACCACTAAACCCATAGAGATCGAACATTCCAAACACGATTCATAAACACTACTGAGGTGCCACTTTAGCCAGTTTGTTACAGAATGCATATTATGCTAAAATAACATAAAATTGAACCCAACATGCTCACGTGCTTCTAAGCTGAGTAAAAAAACTCTGGTCCTTGTTTACAAACGGATTATACTTAGCGACGTTTAGGTTATTTTACTATAAATCCAGAAATTAAGACGTTGTATTACTGGTATGCGTAGTTTTACAGCTGAATCTCCTGCGATCATAGATCGCGGCACCAGTAAGTTACTTTGATAAACAAAGTGTAGACATCCGATAGTCCATCCGTCTTAGAAAATGGCGTCTGCTTTCATTACTAGTTCTTAGACGGAGAAATGTATGTCGCATATATAAAAATGTTAAAAAATATGTATAATAAAGACAAATTTAAACTGCCTATATACTGTGACTTTCTGGGTTCGTAAGATTAAAAGTCCAATTTGCAAAAATTCAAAATGTTCTTTATTTTCGTAGAGATACACTCAGTTCAATCCTTACGTAACAGAATTACGTCACATACACAATCTACCAAGGTCGATGATCACAACAACAGCGTTCTGATTACATCTGTTTACAACACTCCTGTTACAACATCTGTACAGCTGTTTACTACTACTGCTCTGTTTACGACTGACTCTTGGCGAGTCGTCGCTCCCTTAAGTACCTCATGGATAATTCGAGACTGTTCTGTAACAGTCAAGAAATCGAATGTGCTATCACCTTCCAGAAGCGTAACTTAATCTGTGCCGGCAAGTCTTTTATATCCGGTGCTATGTTTATCTGCTTATGCAAGCTCTTTATCTCCGTGAAACACTATCCGTCTGTTATCTATTTGCGCCGAAACTTTTATGCCAGCCGCCGCGACAATACTAAAGAAATTGAGTTACAACAGGGCGTTAATATTCGTCAGAGAATGTGTAATTAATTAGTAAAAGGAGACTAAAATTCAAATGAAGTAAATATTTAGCAATCTTTGACGTTTCAATGAATTGGTGTGACCAGATTGGATTGCTATTAACAATTTAAGTGTATTGATTAAACTCCAGTCACAGGTCATGTTGAAAACACAAAGGTCCTACGTGTGATGCTGTGCTAGTGACAACAAACCTGTCCGTTTGACTAATCCTAACATATAGCGGATTCAACATGTCCTGTAATTTTCACGACTAAGTGAAATATATATGTACACACCTGTGACAGGTAGCACGGAAGTCTGTAAAATATTGATTATAGTATTAGTCTGATTGTCGCCTAACGGATTCAAACGCTTCCGCCCGGCTGTAAATTCATGTCATAAATTATGAAACAGCAGAAGCTGGAAGCTACTCGGCCATACTTCCTTTCAAAGTCCTGGTTTAATTTGTTGGAATGAAAGCCATTTTTCTTTCAGTTGGAAAACTTTCACAAAAAGCTGCACTAAGAACTGGGGCGTATAAATTGGAAGCAACATTTTGTTACGATAAAAGGAACAAGGAAGAAACTTCGACCTCTGGGTTCAAATTGAACGTACGCGCCAAGATGCCACAACCGTTCACTAGAAAATTTGATTGTGTTTCCAAGCACAAGCATGTAATTTTCTTCCGAAATAGAGTTCTATGGATGAAATTAAAATTTTAATGTTATTAATTACTATATTACTTGGAGGCGCCATGTTCAAGTCGTTAGACTGCTCGCCTCTCAACAAGGCGGCTAGGGTTCGATCCCAGGGGGCTGTGTGTACAGATTATTTCGGACGAAGCATCTTCGTGGGTATTATCATTTATTCAAACAATTGCTCTTCCATCGCTTTTTCTTCATCTTCCTAGTGGTACCACTATCGTGGTATTAGGGAATTCTTGTTCCTCTATCTCTTTAAGAAGGACCTAAGAAACCGATGCTCTGGATTTTTGATAGAGAACCAGGATGGTTGATCAGCCTGATGCCTGCTGTGAGGAAGTGGATGATTGTATGAGTGCGAGATGAGTGATAGTAAAGATGATGATGGAGCGCCCCAGCACCACGTTGTCCACTACAAATCTCACTTTATGGTCGCCTGGGATCGAATCTGGGCCACCTTGGTGAGAGCCAAGCGGTAGATTTTTTTCTTCTATCTATTTTAACTTAATTTCAGATCATCGTCTTCCTCATTCTCATTTCGAGCAATGAGCTGGTACTCTGATCATAGCTCCATCTACTTCCGAACAGGCTTCTGATCCCATTAGAGCCTGGGGGAGGGCTCTAAGTACTACACACAAGGAGGTTAGGTAGATTATGTTAGAATATTGAAATTCTAATATTACCAGAGTGGGTCAAAAAGTAATGCCTCCTATTTCCTTTTTTTCCCCCTTAAACAAGTAAGTTACGTGAAAACTTTGAATTTGGCGCAATTCCTCAAACCTTCTCCAATCCCCTGCAGTAGTAACTTCCTAAGTCAACAGGTGGCAGCACTGCATCCTCTTGCAAAATGGCTGACATCGACATTCGTATTAGACAGCGATCTGTGATTGAATTTTTGACCGCGGAAGGTGAAACGTCAATTCGCATTCACGAAGGCCTACAAAATGTGTATGGTGACAACGGTGGATGTCAGCACTGTTAGACGATGGGTTCGTCGCTGTAACGAAGCTGAAGGGCAAACACTATTGGCAGATGAAAAGCGAAGCGGCAGGCCGGTGACTACAGTGACTCCATGCAACATTCAGTGAGTCGATGACATCATTCGTGGTGATGGCCGGTAACAACAGCCGAATTGTGTCGCATTACCTCCATCAGTAAAGGCAGTGTGATGACGATTAATCAACAACTGGGTTACTCAAAGGTTTGTTCACATTGGGTACCAAGAATGTTAACCGCCCAAAACAAAGAAACAAGTAAAACAATAGCCTCCGAACACTTGCAGCGCTTCAATTTGGAGCGAGAGGAGTTTCTGGAAAAAATTGTTACTGGAGACGAAACGTGGGCTCATTTTTTGAACCTGAATCAAAGAGACTGTCAATGGAATGGCATCACACAACGTCACCGAAGAAAAAAAATTCAAAAGTCAGCGGTCGGCAGGGAAAGTTATGGCGACAGTGTTTTGCGATGCAGAGGGTGTGCTGATGATTGGAGCAGGGATGCACAATAAATTCTGTCCAATACGTCAGAATTCTCAAAAAGCTGAAAGCACGTCTTCGCCGAGTACGCCCAACAAAAACTATGGCGGATGTTCTTCTTTTGCGTGACAATGCAAGACCACACACCAGCCGCTACACCACTGCAGAAATTGAGAAATTAGGATGGTAAGTCTTACCTCACCCCCCATACAGCCCTGAACTGGCACCAACAGACTTCCATCTGTTCGGGCCACTAAAGGAACCTCATCGTGGGATTCATTTTGAAGATAAGGAGGCTGTGAAAACGTTCGTGCCTCAATGGCTTAGGAAGCAAGACCGTCTGTTTTACCACACTGGAATACATGCCCTAGTTAAAAGGTGGACCTAAACTGTGGAAAAGGACGGAGATTATATTGAATAGTGACAAATTATCAGTGTTGTAGTTTTCAAGCTATGTAAATTGGATTCAATTTTCTTGGCAATTAAAAGAGAAAAAATATAGGAGGCATTACCTTTTGACCCACCCTCGTGTAATTTGTTACACTATATAACATTCTGCTTAGTCTTATTTATTTTCATTGGTTTACTTAATGAAGAAATGTGAGATGTAAACTCCCTTAAAAATAAAGCTTATTCCACGAAAAAAGACACACTAAATATGCTCCATACCTGTTTTCCAATTAAATGTAGAACCGTTCTCAGTTTTACCCAAATCGTATGCTTGTTTTGTAAATACATCTGAAAATAATCAATTCTGTACTGTACATATTTGCCAGAGATATATAGTAAATTGAAGTGATAGATATTTAAACATTAGGTCGCTGTATGATGATCTTTGAAAACTTTTATTTCACACTATATTAGTTTTTGTAGTTTAACGTCCTTTAATCGAGTGTTTTCGGACAGTGAATGAAATGATAGAGGAGCCTCGGTGAGAAAACTCCGGGAAAAATTACCATGTATTACATTCACATATCTTCAAAAAACTATTCTTAGAAAAGCCCATTCTTTATTCGAGATAAACACGTGTACAAATTCGATTATTAAACATCTGCTTGAAGATACGGAAGGAATAGATAAGTACAGCAGGCTTAAGTGATCTAAGAGCTGGTCACTGTATATGAAATTCCGTTCTCTTCGCATGTCCTAGAAAATAAAGAAAAAAAAAAACAACAACAAATTATCAGTTTCCATTCGAGAAATGTATACGTATTTTAAAATTAAAACCTGTAGCAAGGATTATATCCCAGATAATAAACTCCATTATAAGTATGTAGTGCATGTTTTAAGCAGTAAAATTAGTTTATATCTTACGATTTTCCAGTTATATCACAAGTCATTCAGAATGAAGTGAAGTTCAGAGGATACTAATAGAAAGTTAAATATGTATAATCGTATGTAAAGGGTAGCTTGGAGTGGAGATTTTCTTAAAATACGTCGCTAAATTTAAATGCCAAGTTTGGTGTTGCCCGCCTCGGTAGCGTAGATGGTAGCGTGTCTGCCTCACGTTCAAGAAGTCCCGAGTTCGAATGTCGGTCAGGGTGAGTTACCTGGATAAGGTTTTCCCGGGGTTTTCCCGGAGTTTTCCCTTATCCTGAAAGACGAATGTCGGGTAACTCAAAGCTCCATGGACCCTGTGCCCATTTGAGCATCATTTCACCCATTCAATTCTGCGTCCGATATGACTTAAACATTTAAAGGACGTAAATTAAAAAAAAACAAGTTTGGTGTTTTATTGGCTTTTTGTTTTTGAGTTACGCTGTTCACTGAGACAAGCGTTAGCACGTGGAGGTTTTACAAAAATAATTTTATCAAAAGAGCTCAACTCTTCATCAACGTTTTGGTGGAATGCAGTACCTACCCTGTAATGTGCTTTCTTTAATTTTCCATTGGTGGTTGATGAGAGAGAATTATCGTTTGAAAGTTGAACTTATTCTATTAAAAATTAGAAACTCTCACAAGGTTCCAAGCCTCCTTTGAGTAATTTCTTGAGTGTCTTGAGATTTTTCTGAAGTTTTATTGGCAAACGTTAATCAAATCACAAGATGCAACACGTATTTGTTTTTCAAGTCCTTAGAAATTGTTAGTTTATTAAGAATGGCAGTGCTAAAAACCTATTGAATATTCTAGAAGTTTTCGAGAAAGTTGTTTCATTGATCTTTGTTGTGTATTAAGAAGTATTTTCTTGGTTTGATACTCCTTTTCAAATAAAATAAACAATATTAAACGAATGGTTTTTTTTGTTCCTTAAATCACTGAAATTAACAAACATTATTTGAGCAAATGTTTAATAATTGAGGTGTTGACATGGTAAAGATAGTAACTACCAGAAACAGTTTTTTTTCCAGGGGAAGCCTAAAAAGCACTTTTTCGCCAATACTAATACTGAAACTACCGAGTGGAATGGTTAAGGCGGTTTCGTCTGTAGCCCGCACTTCGGAAGGCCCGGGTTCATTACCTTGGCCGACCTCACTGACCCATGAGTTTTTTCGAGGGAGGGGGGGTTTCCGGGTCGCTAGGTGAATGCTGTATAGGTTAATTACATACCCCGAATTTCCTGTCCCTCCATTCCATCTCCACTATCATTTCATACCATCTCCCACATGGTGCTCTCTTCCAGGTGTCAGCGGGAGTCTTGGCGGTGTGTGGCAGGATGATATTGTGACGAACTAATCATGGGTGGAAGTGGATAAAGAACTAATTTGTTACAAAAATATTATCCCTGCGACCATTTATTTTACACAGCCAGGGCATCACGCCCTGCCAGGTCGAAGACCTGCACACAAAGAGAGAGATTCACTCAAGCTACCAGAGGGTGGAGGAGTGGGGGAGTGACGTTACATACCACTGAAGTCACATAAACTGTTATTTGTATTAATTAAAACAGTCACTTGTGACAATATTCTCTGAGTGAATCACTTTCTCCTCCGGTAGATCGTTATCCGGCCTCCGAATAGACTGCTGAGACCGTCTTCGAAACACAGTACGGGGGAACGTCGGTTGTTCTGGCCTACCGGGAGACGTTTCCATTATAAGTAAAATGTAGGGAACCTGCCCTCTGCACTGTTGTGGCTCCTTGGGACGGCCGTCCTGTTTCCTCTCGCCTCATTCGTTCTCCCGGGGATGCCCCACTTGGGGGTATAAGGTATAATAGACCAAGACTAGTCGCAGTTGCGAATCCCCTCCGGGGAAAAAAATACTTAAACTGGTTTAAATGGAAGGTGCAAGCCTTTTGGAATTATGGCACAAATTAGTCCATGTCCTTCTCAAGGAAAAACCTAGAAGTCCACGTAATTAACATTTTGGCTGTTACGACGTCTCCCATGTCAGTGTCTCAAGTACTATAATATTGAAGGAAATGGGGTATAAACTGAGTGAAACTTTCATTTCAATACAAAGTGTTATAACACTTGAAGTGGTGTTTGTAGTAAATATACTTTTATAATAAACAATCAAGCTTTATTATTATTATTATTATTATTATTATTATTATTATTATTATTATTATTATTATTATTATTATTATTATTATTATTATTATTATTATTATTATTATTATTGCTGAGTTAAGTTGAGAGGGTAAAAAAATTGATTAAAGTGAAGCAGTTTTTCGCTAGAGAAAAATCCTTGGTACTTGTGTGCCTTGGCCTATCACGACGGCTACCGACCATACTTCGCATAAACGTGACAGAGTTGGACCTACTGTTAAAGGAAGTGATGTGGTCAGCATCATGCTTCCTCCAGCCGGAATTTTGTATCCGCCATGTAATTTTGTTTTTCAAATGGATCACTATGGTTAATGGGGATGTATCTCACACACCAGAAAAGTCTGCAACACTAGAGTCGAATTCATACCAAGACTGGGAACCGGGAAGATACTCCCCAACCCACTATGCCACGGTGGAGGATGTCAGAACACGTAATTAAAGAGCCAGTTTTAGAATGATAATGAAAATTAACCGTCGTAGAAGCGTCCAAGTTAAACTGTGAACTTTCGACTGAGGCAACGTACCACCGCCATGCATGGCTTTCATTTATGAGGCTTCTATACAAGTTATGCAACGTGCAGTTGGGCTAGAACACAAGTTGTTTGCAAGTTATGAAAGCCTCATTAGAGACATCTGCATGAGCTGTGCTACAAGCCATTTCCATTATATTGCAGTGGACCACTCTCAATGGAGAAGACGTTATTCACTTGTTCCGCTCGTCTGTAGCTTTGTTCTAATTAAACTTCTCTCTTTAAAGCTGTTAACAGCGTAATAGCGCACGGCTCTGTTCGACGAGGCCAAGCAAGGTACATACTTGACTCCATCTCACTCTTTTGCCTCTCTTTCGCGCTGTGTCTGTCTCTCTTTCCATCTTTAATTTGGATCTATTGAGAAGATTCACTAACAATTTAAAAAATGGGGGAAAATGCAGAAGCATTCGTCGTAAATACATACACTTGAAAACAGATAAATTATGCAATTGAAAATCGTGTGGCATCTTAGTACTGAACTGATCTCCGAGGTATAGATGGTGCTATGATAAAAGCATAAGAGTCCCAAGGTAATTCTGTAAAAAATCCCAATATTTTTTATATAAGAAATTTCATAACACCGAATTTCGTAATTGTTATTTGGAAATGTAGAGCATGCTAGCTTTTAAAATACACATTTAACTTCATACGATTGTATACAGAGTGTCTCGAAACGACGCCGAAGAAATATATAGAAGTAGTCGCTCAGCTTCTATGTGACACATAGATATTTTTACCGCCAATACGGCCGCATCAAAAGACGTTCCAGAATGATTTTGGGTTAGGAAGCTACAGGAACAACGCCGCGTCCCTCACGCTATAGAGGTTCTCAGGCAGGTGACACACCGTGCCGCCTGTTGTAGCAGTTTGTAAACATACCGACATACTCCACGGTAGCTTGCTTTATTAAGAATTGCGTTGGCTTATGAAACCGCAATAAAGAAGCTATTCTTTAGTTATTTGATTATGGATGTTTAACGTGTTCCAACATTCCGTTATAAAAGTCGACGACGGCATTTGAGCTGGTGGACATAATTATGCAACTTAAACCTTTTAGAGGAAAGCTAATGTTAGTGAGATTGAGGCTGGAAGCTACCAGCTAGGTCATAATGTTCCTATCTACGCTCCAAGACTTACACCTGTTAATTTGTATCTCTAACACTTTTACCTGGTGAATTTACTGAAACCTATAAATTGTGTTTCCATTATAATTCTCAGAAATGGGCTGCTTTTCAAGAACACCTTGAGCTAATGGTACTGTGGTTGACTGAGTTTCATCTTAAACTTATTAACTTACTCTCTGTTTCATATAACCTTGCCCCGCTGATATGTATCACTCCGCGTGCAACTACATTCCCCCTCATTCTAATTCGCTAATGCCGAGATCGAAGACTCTTTCCCTTATACCAAGTATGCACACTGCAATACACACCAATTAAATTTGACATTACGAAATGCGTGTTCCAAAAACAAAATCAGTTAAGTTATATTTCACCAACATTTTGGATTCATTACATTTTTTCTCTTCCAGCGATCTGTTGCGTATAGTTTACAGCAAACGCATTCCAGCTGCTTCTACAACAAGATGCAACTTTCAATCATGGGTTGTGAACAGCATTCATGAAAACAAACTTTATTTATTACAGTATTTTTGGAAGACTGAGCAGGAAAATAGATGGGATGATGTAACAGTAAGGAAAATGTATAATGTTTCGACACATTTTGGCTGTAGTAGTGTTTTTAATAATGCAAGAAAAGGTGGCTTGTTTTAAAAGGTATAATCCCATTTTCATTACTATCATTTTTACATCTGGCCCCACCAAGAAAAACGTTTATGAACCACCGGTTATTGCGGGTATTTATCTCCTAATCTTTATAAAATTATAAATCTGACTCGTTGGTAATTGAGATATTGCTTTTTATGATTAACATGAAGTAAATATTTGTGATAAATACATGATAAAATAAGTGATAACGTGAGAGGAAAACGTCTCGGTGGTTACGCAACTCAAGACCATATAAAAGGCTGTAGAAACGGAAAAAGGAAGCCAAAAAGGAGCTCAAGTATGTGCGCTTTTCAATAGTTAAAAACGTACTGCCAATCTCCCTTTGGTGCTCTTATCCATCTGAAGTTAAAGTGATTACTTGCCCTATCGGATGAATACACTCTAGGGGAAGCAGACGGGAACGAAGCTGCAGGGACGCATTTAATCCTCTTAGGTAGATAGTCTATCATAACAACGAAATTCCCAACTAACTCTCCTCCATTGCCATGTCCTGTTTCAAATGCCAACATTTGCATAGACTAAAACTGAAAAATTACTTCATCCCTTTAAGATCATGTACTCTGTGGGAATTCTGCTGGCAGATTATCATTATTCAAAACTTTAATGTTTACTGTAATATTGCTGAAATAGGTCTAAAGCCAAATACCAAACTAATGATTGATCAAACCGAGTATAAAACATTTTGAAATCTTTTAATAGTTTTTTGTAATATTTTGGTTTTATTGTACTGGACAAGCAGGTAGTTGCCACGATGCAGAGTTGATAATTCCGAAAGCATAATTTCTGAAATATTATTTAAATACTTATTTACCAAACAATCATATAGAAATTCCTGTACTCTTTTGCTTTTTCGGAACAAAATATTGAAGCTTTTAAATATAATAATTGTAAAACGTTTCCACACTTTCTGAATTATATATCTTGAACAATCAAACGTGTAACGAAAACCATGTGCCAATTTTTAAAGGCAATTCTGTTAAGAGTTTCTGCTGAAATCTTGAACAAGATTGATTACTAATTGCATCATATTGAGAAATTTTAACGTTCAAAGTTGTAAAATAAGTCAAAGGTCAATTAACGATATTGGAAGTAAACATAGGCTAATAGGCCGTGTGCTATTAGGCAATCGCTCATTTGTCAACCCCAAATGACTGTTTACATGAAAGCTGTAATATTATTTATGCGCTTAAAAGGCTTCTAATTATTGTAATTAAATGTCATAATTTCTTTGCAGTTATGCTGATGACAGACAAGTCAATAGTTTGGGTCAGAATTTGTGTCATCCATGACATTTTGATACTAAATGTTTTGGCTTTGGTGCACTACAATTTCTTAACTCAGCTATATCACAATAAATACAAATTGTAAAGCCAAACATACTCAACAACTTTTTTCAATATTAACTATAATAATATGACATAATTATAATAAAACAATATAGAAGTAACTGGAAGAAACATGTCGACAGAATGAATGATAGCCGCATTCCAAAATTAGTTTTAGGTTACATACCATTGGGTAGAAGAAAAATTGGCAGACCAAGAAAAAGATGGATTCCACACTTTTAACTTAAAATTGATGAGTCTGACACGAGCCTTGATGGCTTAAACCGTGAAAAGTTGATGATGAATTATATGATTTTCTCAGTTCTGAAATAATCATTTTAGTTAAATTGTTAAGACCTGGGAGTATAAACAGTAATCAGTTTTATTTTGTTTATAGTGTAAATACAATTTATACACCATGATCACATAGCATTAATCTCTAAATAAAGTATGCCCAAGAATTAAATCATCTGTAAAGTTTATGTATATACTTGATTCATTCCACTATAGATCTATCTTCCTTTGCAATAGCTCCATAGCTTTTTATTTGTGTTTAACTTTAACCTGTATTAGTCTGTTGCATATTTTATTTCTGTACATATTGTCACGGCAACAGGCATAAAAGTTTCGGCACAAATAAGGAAACAATCGGCGGATAAAGTTTCATGGTAATAATGAGCCTTGCTAAGCAGTTAACGATAGCGCGTAGTGTAAACAGATATCGCCGGCAAGCAAGATAACTGAGGTAAAGAACTTGCCGCTCAGATAGGGTTTCAGTGTTGGAATGTTCTAGAGATATCTCGATTAACCGAGAATTCTAGAGATATCTCGATTAACCGAGAATGATTGTTTTACTTGTTTGCTCCAGAAGGTTCTCGGTTCATGAATTTGTGTATAACAAGAAGCCATGGCTAGTGATGAGTAGTCAGTTGTGAACAGTAGTTGTGAAATGAGAGCCAGCTGCGTTGTTGTAACGAGAGTTAAAGATGTAATCTGCTGTCACTGTTTTTGTAATCGCCCTTGTGAGACAGTGTATATGTGATTTAATGTTCTTACGTGAGAATTGGACAGTGTATTGCTACGAAAATAAAGGGGATTTTTAATTTCTGCAACTCGGCCTTTTAATTCTACGAACCCACAAAGTTACAATATAAAGATAGCCCAAAATACAATCGACGAGAATTTGTTTAAGAAGTAATTTAGAATTTTATAGAGGTGGAATCACATTTAAACATTCATTGCTATAGCTCGAATCAGAAGAAAAACCATCCTATTTGCCTACTAGCCATGGGAAATCACTAAAAATATCCGTATGTGAGATTTACATTTTTTTTTTTTTGATAATTTTATGTTCTGAAAAATTGTTGTAATGTTCTTACTGTGGTAAAATTACACGTTGATATCGCTTGTTAGAAAGGTTCAACAGCTTTATCACTTAAAATGTGAAATGAAATACTAGTGTTACCATGTTTATACTTTTATATTTATATATTTGTTATGTATATTAATATCTATTAAATATATCCATCCTAGGGAATGTACAAAAATGTGTCTTCCCCTTAAAATTAGTAATCCCAAAGAGTGGAGGATCTTCATGGATACTTCTCAAAAGGTCTTAAAGGTGTTTTGCTTCATAGTGGAAAGCTTTATCCTTCCATTATATGCTCACTCTTTTGTTATAACTGAGACATATGAAAATGTTAATTTTTTTGTTACAAAAACTACAGTACGAAAACAATCTCTGACTGTTCAGAGAGAGTTCTGTGGAGAGTTCAAGAGTATTGGACAACAGAAATTGAATCTCCTTGCTCAGCAGGCTGGTTTCACAAAATATCTTCGTTTCTTATCTGAATGGGATAGCAGAGCTACGTCAAAACCCTGGAAGAGGGGAAAATACCCATTTAACATTGATTTAACACTAGCTAAAAACATAAAGTGATTGATCCCTCATATTGATGCAAAGTAAAATTACGTTTAATGAAACAGTATGTGTAAACACTAGTTAAAGACAGTAACAGCGTTAAATATGTGTTTCATTTCCTTCATTCTCGTATGAAAAAGTTAAATCTGTTGTATGGCCCACACTTTCTAAAACTAATGATGGACAATCAGTTCGAGAGCACTATGAGTTGAGAATTGAAGGATATCTTTTTTATTATATTTCCTGGACAAGCATAGAGAAGTGTGTCAAAGTCATAATGCAGCAATTATGCGTTAGATATTTCACTGGCATTTTAATTCCTATTATATTTTTCTGTTTGTAATGTACGTATAAAGAAATATGTAGTAAATTTTTTTCTATAAAAGTTTCTCGATTAGCACGAAGTAAACCGAGCGGAATGTCTCAGGCGGTTTCTTCTGTGGACCACATTCGGAAGGCTTGGATTCGATTCCCGCGGCCGGTCTACATGATCCATGGTATTTTCGGGGTTTTCTCGGGTTGCTAGACAAATGCTGGGTAGGTTAATTACATTCCCTGAATTTCCTGGCCCTCCATTTCATCTCCATTATCATTTCTCATCATCTCATATGGTGGTCTCTTTCAGGGTAGAAATGTAGGCGGGTGTCTCGGAGGTGCATGGCAGGATGATATGCTTGGAGGGAACCATTTCCTCCTCCGGTAGGTCGGTTACCGGTCTCCGAACGGTCCGAATGTCCGTTGTCTTGGCCTTAGAGGTTTCCAGCTAAGGAAAATGTAGGGACCTTCCCCTCTTGGACCGGCCGCCCTCTGTCTTCCTCTCGCCTCATCCTTCCTCCCGGGAATGCCACACCAGTAGGTATATATATATATATATATATATATATATATATATATATATATATCAAGACTGTTCGCAGTGCCGAAGTGTTGCCATGTGTTCGATTAAAATTATTATAAATTGTTAAAGTTTGGATATTTGGATTTAATTATATGTAAGATTTATTATAAAATTTTATAGATTATATTTTGGTTTATTTAATTTGTAGAAAGGTTATTTAGAGTAAATTTATAAATTTTAGGTGTGATCTTTAAGCGATTTTTGAAATTTATAGTGCGTAGAGGAAGAGATTTGTAATGATATGAATTTGTATTATATATTGAGTTGAAAGTATAATATATGTAGCTTTGTTAGTTATTATTTGTAAATATGTGTGATGAAGTCGAAAAAATTATGGTATTTTATGGTTGATTAGTTAATTATTTAATATATTTGTTTTTGTATTTGTGTAATTGTTGACATTTAAAATTAATTTATTGATTTTTAATATTGGATTTAATTGATGTGTAAACAAAATTGTAATTTATGTAGTAATATATTAAGAGTGAATGGATTTAAATTTTTAAATAGTATGTAAGGTTTTATAAATTTTGTTTGTTTGGTATTGGTTTTTCAAATGAAGAAAGTTTTAAATTTTTATTTATATAAAGATTTTTGAATTAGTAGATATATATTATAATTAAGCTGGATACCGGTTAATTGTTTTACTGGGTACAAAGTTTTGAGCCTTATTTGCGATATGTTTTTATATTTGTAAATTGGTAGTTTTGTATTTTATTTTAATTTGTTTTTAAAATGTATTATCTGAAAAAATTTGTAATATAATTGCAGAGTTTTGTAAATTTTTTTGTTTTAGTAAATAAGAATTTGGAAATCATGTCCCGGTATTAGAAATTAGGAACCTGGATGTAGATTTTCAGATTTTATTTATTTATTTAGAGCCGAATGCCCTTGGTAGTAATCCTAAACTCACCACGAATTAGATGGTAAAATAAGCGTATATAATGATAATAATAATATGTACAAGGGTAGAGAAACATTACATCAGATTATTTTTAATGTAATGGAGAAACAATCGTAACAATAAAAAATGTGTGAGCAGGCAATTGCAATGTGTTCTAGGTTGTCAATATCTCACTGCAATATGTGATCAATTCAATACTGGTTGCTTGTTGACACTGCACCAGAAATACGTTACAAATGGTTGCTCCTCCCTCTCTAACAATCAACACCGTTTCTCAACATTATTGCTGTACATGTGAACGAGCTTGTTGTGTATAAACCACGGGCATGTTCACAATGCCTCTCCTACATATCGGTTTAAATGCTGCTCAAAAACGTAGGGTCATATATTACACTACGCTACAAATGTAACTACTGACACAGTGTTTATTATTCCTCGTAACCTCTAAACACAGATCTATAGGAGATCTCAAGGTCTTCCAACATTATAATATTACAAACAATAGGAAAATTATCCTTTAATTCAGCGAACTACAAAAAGTACGTGCCTCACAACATACTGCCGTAATTCACACACAAACTAATTTTCATAAACTGTCATTACACCAATATAGATTCTCATTCAGATCAACTTCAATACCCATAAACAAATTATGTTTACAAAAGTTTGCTACCACGTGTTAATCAAGATAAAAATTTGTAGATAATGTTTTACTAAATATTGGTTTGTACATAAGATAGAATTAAGTACTAAGGTTAAATTCACGTGTTTTCATGTATCATTTATTCAGCAAGCAATTATAAACAAAAGCGCATCTGCATATATACTTCATTAACATAGATAAAATTTGTAGAAATGGTGTTTTATTGCAGATACAATGGGAATAATGATACACAGCAGTGTTAAGCAACAATAATATATTTTAAGAGTTTGCGTAGTGTGATGGCTTTAAAATTTAGTTCTCTTTGGACAAACAAGAAGGGGGGAAAGTGAATGAAACAGAATAACAGCTACACATTTGAGAAGAGCATAAGATACTAAAACATTTCAAGGAACAACACGGAATATTTATTAGAAAATGGTTAGCCACACATAAATAAAAATAATTTGACATAAATTGTCTTCTTTCTGTTTCACATTTTACTATAATTTAAGCATTGTTAATGTAATTCAGAGTGAGCAAGGAAGTTTAATATATCATTTCGTTTCTTATGAAAATTCTTGCACATATATTATTTTAATACCTACAAATCGTCAGAGACATTTCCGAGAAAATGAAAGTGTCAACAACAATCTATATCTAAATATGTGGTTTGGGTTGGAGGATTTTTATGAAAACTTCGCTGTCTCGCCTTTGGAAGGAGTTGAACTCAATTACCAAGTTGATACATATTTGGAATTTCTTATTGGAGTTCTTGTTCTCTTCCTCCATCTCTCTCTAACACACAGACCATAAAAGTGCTTGCTTTGGTTGAGGGACTCTCAGAACGTATTGTGGCGCTGTTGCACAAGTTATCCTAAGGTTTACGTCGTGCAGTTGGAACGGAAAAGAAAAGGATTAGGTGTCCGCTCGTCAAGCGTAAACGCAATAAGCGCTATCGCTAGAGAACTAGATCTTTCTGGATGTTTGGACGCCGCGAATATTCTGGAAAGCTTCTATGTTAAGTAAGGGACCACCACATAGTCTTGTGGGCTCGCCTTGGTAGAGTAGATGGTAGCGTGTCTGCCTTACATTCAAGAGGTCCCGAGTTCGAATCTCGGTCAGGGTGAGCTACCTGAATAAGGTCTTATCCGAGTTTTTCCCTTATCCTTAATGACGAATGTCGGATAACTCTAAATTCTGTGGACCCCGGACACATTTGAGCATTATTTCACCCATTTCATTCATCGTCCGATATGACTTCACGCTGAAGGACGTAAATTAAAAAGAAAAGTCTTATGGAAAAGTCTTGTCTGGCGAGTGGATGAGTGCAGCGAAGTGACTGTTACGGTGCTTGCAAGTGATGAAGTCCAGGAGTGTTGGTGATTTCGGGAATGCGGCGGAAAGAGCGAATTTGTAACAACCATGGTGAAATTCGTGAATGCTGTTAATGCACGGGATTGGAGACAATTGTGTTTGACTCCTCAGTGAGTGAACGGCGTGAAAAAAAGGACACACGACTTATTTACGCCGCACATCACAGAAGAAAGGAGTCATAGTGAACAGTGGAACTAGTTCATATTACTGATAATGACGTGAAAATTAAAATATAATTAAGTGCAAACTGAGTTAAGTGACAGTTGGGAAAATATGTTTCCAGTAAGTGCCAGATATTGACTTTTAGGGTAGAGTACATTGGTTCCCCCATTTGATACACAGAGTAAAGAAATTAAAAATAACTAGCAAATAAGGATTTAAAAAAGTATAAGCATGTATTTGAAAATGGTAACCAAGAACAAAAACGAACTCGTAAATTGTAAACAACACAATCATTTCGCTTTATATCAGTTTTTTCTTTAACGAGATTCAGATTATTTACACAATAAATATATTTTTCCTCTTATATATTTGACTCAAAATATATAAAAGTCATTCAGAATGAACACTTTAAAATGCCATTTCCAGAAAATTCAATGTGTACCCTCTATTTGTCATGCACATATCTTAAGCGTGTGGTATATTAATCAAATTGTTAAGGCCATTTTTGAGAAAAACTAAAATAACTAAAAGGGTCTTTTGGTACGAAAAATCTTCGTTTGTTGAACGGATTGTTTGTGCATTAGTTATGCTTTTGACGGATAAACTTAATGCTTTTTTAAGACAAGGAGTCTCATAACGGGTATTTACGGTGAAATTTGCATATAAAATTGTTGTCAGGAATGCATATTTCATATACATAATATAATGAAGTAGTAGTAAAAGTAAAAGCCGCGCCGTGGCCGAGCGGTTAAACCTATCATGAAGGGTAAGATCCCAAGTGACCTTACGTGAGATTTGTGATGCTGTGGTGGGTTCCCCCGAGTTCTACCAATTGTTCCATTATCATCTTTCCTTTCATATACTTCGCGCTCATTCTGTCATCTACATCTCTCAATCTCATTCCAGGCATCGGACTGGTCAACTATCCTGGATCTGTCTATCTGATCCAGAGTTAATGGTATAAGGGGTAGAGGACCAAGAATCCGCTAACACCACCATAGTGGTATAGTTAGGGAAGTTAAAGAAGAAGAAATAAATTGCATATTGAATAATAAGAAGAAACAAGTGCACAGTAAACAGTTTAAAGGGAGAGGTACGGACATACTCAGAGTGTTTCAAGTCCTTTACCTTCATGGGGATGTGAATTTTGATCTTCTTTTTGTTTTGATAAAGAAGTAACCCCCAGAAATATGTATGTTTAGAAGCCTGTGATAATAAATTAGCTACATCCCCTTAACGTTGTCAACATACGTATAAAAATACGGGCAATGTTTATACTTTATAGCAGGTTTACTGTAGTCATTCCTTCAGTGGTTCACACCATAACAGCAGTCCTATGAATCATATGCACAAAAACTTACTTATGTCAGCTATAATTTGTTATGAAATTTTATTATAAGCATTTTTTCAGGAATTAATTACGGAAACAGTAGGACATTTATGGTAGGAATATCATAAAATTCTTTGTATACTTTACAGAAATAATTCTTAGATAAACAAGCTCACTAAATTAAATCAGAGATTTTCATTCATTTGTGGAATTTATGTTGTAATTCTATCTGTTAGCAAAAATAAAACAAGTAATTTAATATTCGGAATGCTTGTTAATGGCAAGATAATTTTTAAAATTATTTCGTTTTGTAATTCATCAATTAAAACTCGGTAAATGTATGTTTTCATTGCGAAGCTTTGCAATAGTAACATTTTCAGTTTTGTCGAATTTAACCTTAGCGTTTGCAAACATGCATATTACTGAAAATAATGAATACAGAGAAAGGTAAATAAATAAATCCACAGAATCAGTACAAAACGCAGCTGATATACTCAGCAATGAATAAATAAGTAACGACTGAGAAAATAAGTAGTTGATTATTGAAAAGTAAAGGTAAAGTGAAAACTTCTGCAAAATGTTAGTCTTGTTAGCAGTTTAGAATAAACTAGGGCTAATATATGCACTTATAAGAAAACATACAGAATCAAAGAAGAATAGGTGGAGAAAAACGAAGAGATGGAAAACCTCAGTCTGTAAGACTTCTCTTCTCTTCTCTTTTATAGGTTGACTGAGGAACTTTCCAATAGGTTGAAAGAACCTGATACACTTGCTGAGAATCTCTTTTCAGATACACATGGAAGTAATTGCCCAAGTTGTTGAGTTTTTCCGAGAGACTTTGAGATACTAGCGATCATATTGATGGTCATGTTGGCTGCCCTTCCTTTCAGCAGCTAATTGAATACGAACTTATTGCTCCCTGCTCCCTCTACTGCCCCATTCATTTAACCTGCTACAAACTTTTAGAAGCTACAAGTCCAATATCAAGCACTACTTCAGGAGTTGCTACCTATATTTAAAAAGCTTTTCATTAATTTGTCCCTCCTTTGTGCTTCCTCTTTAACGTCTAGATGAGTTGGATAACTCTTTTTTATTTAATAGACTGAATTTACCAAGGAATTCGTGGAATTAATAAATCCTTAGTTTGTTACTAAAATAGGATTGACCTAATACAAAGGCAGAAGTATAAAATCATGTGCTATAATTTCATAAATGATATTTTAAACCTGATTTGTTTTATATTTTGTAATTTACGTCCTCCAACAACAAGTCATATTGGACGTTGAAATGATGCTCAAATGAGCCCAGGGTCCATAGAGCTTATTTACCCGAAATTCTTCTTAGAAGATAAGGGAAAACCCCGGATAAAACCTTATCCAGGTAACTCAGACATGCTACCATCTACGCTACCGAGTTAGGCTTTAAACTTGATCATTACATTTTAAACATTATAGTGCTACAACAGCTCGTTGTTCAACTGGGTTATCTTGGAAAATATTTGAAGCTCCTGGATCTATTCCAAAAGTTTCAGCTGTATTAGCTTCTCTAAAATTTAATTTTAAAACCGAAAACAGTTTTACAGATATTCTCAGCCTTCAGTGGGCTCTGATTTGTTCTGTATTTGAGAATTATCTATTGTTATTTATGTTATGTGTAATTGAGTTTTTAAATTGACGAAAACGTACACCTTATCATTTAGATCAACTTCATGCCATATCATATTTTAGGTTAATCTTATTATCAGTAAAAGTGTAGAGAAAAGTGGTAAAACTGGAAGTCAGCAAACAAGCCAGGTGAAAAGAAGATTTGAAATCGACTTTTCGGGCGCGTTTCAGTAAATTAAATGCCACGTCAGGAGATGGCGTGAGTGTAGAAAACTAATTAAGTCAAAGAAACAGAACTACTTAACTTGATGATCAAGCTGTGTATATCTGTGCATCATAAGTCGACGGATTTCCATTTTTAAGGTCAGTTTCCAAGAGGAGCTGAACTAAAATCCAGCATCACGATTATGCGTGCTCCTTGGGAAAAAAAATGGCAAAACCTCCTTAACACTCCGCTCCCAGTAACTGTTGTATTTTTCCAATAAAAATGCTTCCCGAGATCTGGAATATATTCGTCGCCAGGAAAGCTTCAGGACTTATTGGAAGTCAGCAAGTTCATTATAAACCTAAAACTGGAAATGTCCAGCCTCCTGTTTACATGCAACTTGACTCCCAGAACTGAAAATGCAAACCGCAAACCTCCATGTTACCTTCCATCCCATTTCACAATCAAAGACATTTTGTTTACTGTATTACAGTTAAATAACTGGTGCACATTTCACAGAGAGCTATCAAGTTCGTTCTAAACCGAGCAGATTTATTTAGTTTCATGGGTCAGCGCCATAAAACTCACTGCGGAAACCAATTTTACATTGCAAAATTAAGGATAATTAATCACGCACTGATCCAGTTTAACCTGTTTAGAGCTGCACTGGTCTCCGATATGATTCAAGATAAGATCATTATTTATTGCCCATTTTTATTGCACTCTGCTTTGGTAATTCATAAATGTCTCATTAACAGACTTCCACTAGAGATCACAACTTATCAGATTAAAGCTCGTTATCAGAGTGCCATAGCAACTTGAGGGAAGGAAAAGCGACAAACGTGTGCAACTAGATATGGTCTCATATATCAATTTTTACTTTTCCCCCAAAGTTATGCCATAGTGCAATTAGGAAAAATAAATTTTCCTACACCACATGATTCCACCAACCTCACCAGTAATAAGGCATATTAGAAATTGGTTTAGAAACAGGAATATCTTGTACACTGTTAAAATACTAATAAATAGATATCGAAGAGATGTAAAACAAGCAAATTAAAACAATAGAGGGTTTATTTTCAATTATGTTAACATTTTATTTCGAAATTAAGTAAATGTTAAAGATTCGTCTAATATATTCAATAACCTTATTCATTAATTGAAACCAAAATCATGAAAAGTTTTAACTTCGCAGTTTACTTGTTGCCTCTAATTGAGAGTGGCTAATGGCTGAAGATCAATGCCAGAGGGTGTGTTTTATGTGCTAGAGCTTTCGGCCGATTGGCACTATCAACGCATAACTCTCTCCGTAGTTGAGGTTCCTGTTGTCCACGTCGACGAAGATGTCTTCTAGCCTTTTGCCAGCATTGATAACTGGCGTCTATGTAGTGATGGTTGTTAGTGGTGTTAATTGCGTTGGTAGAGTGAATGTAAGTGCTGCTGATGTAATAGCCGGTTCCATTGAACGCAGCGCAACCGAGACTGCGGTGGGCTAGGTCATGTGATATTCACGCATATCTGGGTGTATCTATGCGCTGGCTTCGAAAGCATTTTGTAGCAGAAGCTAGAACGCGCTTGCGGCGGACGCAATACTCTCTCGGAACCTTAGCTCTGTGGTCCAGCAGTGACGTATCGGTTCGCCGCGGTGTAGGTCATATGTCATGTAAATGTGAACAGCCCTCCAGAGGCCAGAACAAAAGGAAGCGCAGCGGTGTATACTGCCTTTTCCTTTGATTTGACTGGTGTCAGCTGAGAAGGCCGGTATTCATCCGGCGGCTGTCGCCCGTTTGGCAGTGGAGAAGTGTAAACAATGCTTATCCAAGAAGATTAAGAAATATCGGGTTTCCCGTATGGCAGGAGGGCACCCGAAATAAAATCAGAGCAAACGCCGTACAGCTGCAGAAGTTAAGCACCGTATTCAACCCAGTCAAGAGTTGATTTTCCTCAAAACTTTTTTCCAGTCATCATTTAGCTTGAATTTAACCACTCTCACCAGGGTGCAATGGGTCTTGCATCCTGTACACATACCCATAGGAGCATTGTGCTACCTCATAAACCTGTTTCCACATTAAATCAATAACTCTACCCAAAACCTCCGGAAATAATCTTTCTACCGTTAAACCCCGGGCACGCAGCTACAACACTCAGATTGTAGTCAGCCTGCCAGCACATCAGTTGATCAATCGAAACTGTGGGCTGGTAAAAACTGTTACTCCATCCGCACCACACGTAATTAAGCAGCACAGGACTGTGTCACATCTGGACCGGCCGCCGCTTAACTAAATGTCTGCTCGTTGCTTTACTTGGGATATCACACATCTTTACCTGCCTCTGTAACACAGACACTGTGGTAGAGGTCTGCCTCACGTGGTAGAGTGTCTACCTCCTGTTCAAGAAGCACCGATTTCAAATTTGGTCAGGGTGATTTATATGGATAAGCTTGTTTTCCGGAATTTTCTTTAATCCTGAAAGATGAATGTGGGTAACTCTATGCTTTATGGAGCCCATGCTCATTTGAGCATCATTTTACCCATTTCATTCCTTGTCCGCTATGATAATAAAGGGCGTAATTTAGAAGAAAAAAGACCACACTATTTACCTGTTTAGATGCAGTTTCTGGTTTAGCGGCCATCTGCTTTTATTGACTATTATTCAAGTTGGCAGAAAGTTAAACTGTATGGGGCGTCCCTACATCGTCAATAAAGAACAGAAAACACTTGCGAAACAAATATATTATACTTTGTATTGATTAGGTAGCATATTATGGACATAGGATCTGTGGCAACTTAATTAGCCGGTGCATTTAATTTGGCTCCCGACTCCTGAATATTTTATTTGTTAAGAGTTGTTAATTGCCAGGATTATATCACTCTCTGGAATTTCGTCCCGAAGGAGTTATTTTGCTTGTCAGTAAATCTGTTGACATGGGGCTTTATTGCTGTTAAGAACACATAAAAACAATCGCTCTGGGTCTAGTTTGAACTTGCAACCTGGGGATCAGTAGGCCAGCGTCTGAGCCATCCTAAAACTCCTGCTCAGAAACTTACGCTGAGGTTAGTAATCAAATTGGCAGCTAATATAATTGCAGAACGCCATTTAATAACTTTATTCAAATTCCCAAAATATTTTAAATCCAGATGACCGTGCGAGTAAATCATGCAATTTCATTATACATCATTATTGGGTAAAAATATTGTAATTGTTCGGTTTAGCTGGTCTAAGAGGTAGATTTGCTTGGTAGACTCGCTTGACAGTTGCAACTTTGATTATTAATTATATAAGAAGTATTTCAGTTAAGAACACAGTGCAATTTCTAATTATATTTTTTAATTATTTGTTTTATTTTTAATGTATAGATAGCATTTCTATACAGTCTATTTTAATATACATATTTGTATAATATTTTGCAATATTATACCCATGGCGAGTTTTTTTTTAATTGTGTGTAATTTTACGTCCACCAACGTTAAGTCGTATCGGACGAGGTTTCGCCACGTATTGTTGGTTTTGACTATAGTGGACCAGTGGCTGCCTGCTATCGCCTTGGCCTGTTCCTGTGTCTTCTACCTATGTATGCGTCTACATCGTGGTGTGCTGCGTCCTTCTCTCGTCGTGAAGTCTGGCTAGATGACCGCCCCAGGTTCATTTAATCCTGTCCACTTGTATAGTAATGTCCTTTGATGTTGATCTATATAAGGGAGTCATTTGAAACTTCCTCTTTTCGCACACGCACACACACACACACACACACACACACACACACACACACACACACACACACACACACACACACACACATATATATATGTGTGCGCGCGCGAAAAGAGGAAGTTTCAAATGACTCCCTTATATATATACTGCTATTATTTAAACAATACTATATCCCGCCTCAGTAGCGTAAGTGGCAGCGTGTTTGCCTCAAGTTCAAGAGGTCCCGAGTTCGAGTCTCGGTCTGGGTGAGTTACCTGGATAAGGTTGTTTTTCAGAGCTTTTCCTTATTCTGGAAAATAAATGTCAGGTAGCTCTAAGCTCTGTGGACCCTAATTCGAGGATCGTTTTACTCATTTCATTCATTGTCCGTTATGAGCTAACGTTGGTGGACATAAATTTAAAAACAAATACAGTACTACACCAAGAAATTTATGGTGATATGTTACATATATACATGTTTATATAAAACATTTGTTACAGAGTACCATATTCATTGTCTTGCTACCAAATAGTGGACATCCTTTGTGTCGAGTTAGGGGCCGGCCTCACCTGCAAGAGGTCCGGTTAGTCCGAGTTACCGGCATTTCCTTCTGGTAAATCAAAATTGTTCTTTTCTTTATGGACGTTCTTGAACATCTGTGATTCTCAGGAGTAAGGTTCTTTACGTGCCTTAAATCCATGACTGGACCACCGGATTTACTTCCCTTCCGAAAAATTCATCGATCTTTGAAACTCGACTTCAAGATCCAGAGGCTAGTATGGTACCCTTAGACTACGGAGAAAAACTTTCTATCGATTTTTCCTCTTTGTCTTCAAAAGTAGAATATCGAGTACCATCAAAGGAATATGGGATTACATAGATATAGTATATCTAGAACAATCAAGATATACCTATCATTTGTTATGATTATGGCTCCGAACATGATGGAATATCTCTTTTTTCTGCGTCATCACAGACAATGCAGAATGCAATATAATTCATTTCTCTTAAATATGAACCAATACTGAATAATTTTATTTTGCATCATTTTGCATATTGGGGGGAATGTAATGTCTCTTTGTAAGTTTTTAGGAAATATTGTATCGTTACTTGCGTTTTGTTCAATGTTTTGCTTTTAAACGATATGCTTAACGCTATTCACATGTATGGTACATTAGAAGTTGTCACCCCTTCGAAAATGTTCCTTCTTCCGACGGAAGTAGTTAAGAAGGTTAGCCATCAATATTTATATACAAGCTATTTGATAAAAGCATGTTTCTTTTGTGGCCAAAGAGAATGAAACATGAAAATGTTTTATCTTTCGTAACATTGAGATTTTTATTATTGATGTGTGTGCTTCATGAATTGAAGCTCGATGCGCTGGTGCGTTGTCTTGATGTAAGAACACACGTCCGACATGAAAATGTTTTATCTTTCGTAACATTTCGTAACATCGAAATGTATGGTGAAATCGGGAACCGCAATTAAACAATTTCATGCTAAAGTGGTTCACCTAACATGCATAAAGTCTGAAAATGCTGTTGCTCAAGACTTACTAGATGATCCTCAAATTAAGGGAAGTTTGGAATTTATCAGTGCCAACTTTTCAATTTTTCAGAAGCAATAACATGCTTGAAAAAAGACTTGAAAGCATGCATGCGGCTATAAAAGTTGTTTAAGAACATTTGCAAAATTGTGTGGGATAAATTCAAGAAGTTTATGAGAAAACGAAGATATATTAGAAAAGAATATTGGGTTTCGGTCATTGTGTAAACCTGACAAAGGTGCACATTTTGAGTTTAGTAATTTTGAAGAAGGTTTTTCACCTGCAGTCTAAATACATACATCTTTCCTGCTATTTAAAAATATGTATGGAATACATTGCATAAAATTTCTAATTATAATTATTAATAAAAATTAATTAATATATTAACTTTAAACCTTATAGTTACAAAAATGATAAACGATTATTTTTCAAATTTTTAATGTTATTTTCTCCCAAATTTAGGGCATTTTATTAATCACTTTCTCTGATTTTCGGTTCATCAATTTCCGAGTCCCGGTCATAATTGTCATGAAATTATTTTATTTTAATCAAAAACATTGAAGCTATTTTTGAGAAAATCATAGTTATTCCAAACAATTGTCATTGGGAAAGGGGACTTTTTAGATATTGATGTCGCTACATTGGAAGATGCTGAAATTAAATACCACTTTTGAGTTATGTTTTTCCAGACTTTTACGTGGACCCATAGATAGGCTGTTTCTAGAACTTTTATTTAGATTCAGAGGCTTGGATATAGAATTTTTCAGTGTAAATTGCAATTCTACCCCTATTTTCTATACGCAGTATTCTTTTTTTTTTTTATGTGTACCATTTTTACCCCGCATTTAACTGCAATGGTCATATCGGCGGCCGTTCTCCTTTGGAACTTAACGAAGGTGTTAACTCGTATTCGTTGGGTTTTGATCATTAGATCGAATACACATTCGCATTCTCATTCCCATTCATACTTCCAGACTCTGGGGAAGATGGGGAATAATCTTGATCGGAGAAAAATCCCCATCCCACCGTCGGGAATCAAACCCTGGACCCCTAGCACGGCAGGCAGGTACCCCACTGACTGAGCTACGGTGACAATCTCTTTCGTTTTCTTTGACATAAATGAACAATTTTGCTATGATTAATTTTAAATAATATAAAGGCTTAGACTAGGTTTTCAACTTATTTTTCCTCCTTCGGATGTTAAAACAACTTAAGTGTTTAGATATATTAAAATCAAATACTATATTCATTCGTTTCTTTTTGCAATGGATAATAGTTCATTAATCCATTTGCAATGGATAGAAGTTGAGTTTTGACCCAACTCTCAAAAGTGTATGTTTTAAACTATATCAACAAGCAGGAGTGAAACTTTGTTCATGTCGTTTCAAAGTGAATATTTACGCAGACCCTGTTGGTATTATATTACATAGCAGCCAATTAGCGGTTTACGTCAGTGGCAGGTGACGTTTAATTAGCAACCGCACTCTTCCATTTCGACGCAGACAGTGGACTGGCTCTTCCTGAGCTCAGCTCCAAGGCTTCTCTAATACTTATATACTCTTTTGCGGTCAGGTTAACTTACAGTTTTAATAAAAGAGATATAAATTCCCGAAGCCGCCGCTTTATTATTTCCTTGTTCAATAAGTAGTTAAGGAACAGCAGGCAACGCTTGGTTTTAATTAAAATTTCAGTTCTGCCTTTTAAAGCTTAATTTTTTAATTATTTCACGGATCTATTTGTACTATGTCAAGCTACAAACGATAAATCACCCGCTCATGCATTCCTTCATTTGCCTATCGTGCTCCGCTAGCCTCTAGTTCTGAGGTCGGGAGTTCAAACTCGACGGAGGGCGATGGAGGTTTTCGGACGTTGAAGACAGCATGGCGAAAAACGGGAAGGAAAGTATCCCGGGTCATAGAACTATTACAGTTGAAGTGCATTCGTAAATAAAAATTTAATTTATATTTTCTGTCCCTCTCCCTCTTTGTTATTTTACAACAAAAAACACCGTGGACTAGAAATAGTTTCAGAAATATTCCTTGATTTGACGATTTCTTTTTTATAATTTCAAACAAGGCCGCTGGTATAGCAACTTGGGACAAATATTTACCTTTGAGTGTCATTCTCTTGGTGGCAGGTGGCAAGAAACAGTTCATTTCTTCGAGCGTTGTTAATTAACATTAAGTGCGAAACATATCATTGCTGCACAGTCCCAAATCTGTACGAAGTATGAGGGAAATATCATCACGTAATTTTGAAATTACTTTAATTATGCTAACCGCGTCTTTGAAGGAATTTACTTAAGTTCTAATTTTGTGGGATTCACATATGTTAAGTCTACTAACCTAGACTTATTAGGGATTAAAATTCTCCGATTTTATTTCCAGTCGCGTTTTGCAGCATGAGGGGTTTTCGGATATTCTTGTGTGCTGCTTAGTCTTTGTGGCCTCATCTGTCTGTCTGTCCCTTTTATTACTGAAACGCAATATGCTTGCAAACAGTACATACTGTCTGCCCATCACAAGAAGGCAAGAAGAGAGGAATGAAGGGGAGAGAGGTTTGAAGTATTTATCTGCTCTGTTACTGAATCTTTTTACTAGGGAATGTGTGTATGAGAGTACCTATGAATCACCCAAGTTTCCATATCTAATGCTCGTGGCAGTAACTGCAGTGATAGGTATTATGTATGGGTGAGTTATGTGACAACTTTTGTGTATTTTAAACAAACCTAGCATCCTTGTCATATTGGAAGGTGAGTATAAACATCATGTGGACAGCAAAATTTATTACGTTTCACATTCCTCCACCTTGCCTTCTTGTGCTGGGCAAACAGTACAATTATGTAACAAGCTATTAATGAAAGTAAACGTAGTTTATACCAAACCAAAATTCAGTTAGATTAGAGACAGATGAAGGTGGATTTCGCAGACCCTATAATATGTCTTCTTGTTTTTGTGAAGTTTCATTCTTAAAATATTGTTCGGTAAATATAAAGTATAATAGTTATATTTATTTACAAAATCTTAATTATTATATTATATATTTTCCCGTTTTCTATGTTTCTGATCTTAAATTTGAGGAACATAGAACGTCTTTAAATTAGATTCAAGCCTTTTTCTAATATAATATACCTTCCACAAATGAAGTAGAAAAGAGCCCTGTGTTTAGCTACCTAAATAGACTTGTACATGTTACTGGGAAAAGAGCGTATAAGCTTATTAAACACTTCTGGAAATATATTTACCTTGTTCCTTTTTCTGCTAAAATGTGTTTTAAGCTGAATTTTGTCAGTTATATTTGAACTAATTTCATCATGAATTTAGGAATACAAGCGCCTGAAAATCAGCTGGTTTCGTGTGCCAATTGCCTCTGTTCTTTGTGATATACAGTAAAAAGTATATGGAAAAGGTGTGTTGGATTTGTTTAACTACAAAAGATTATTATTTTTGTACTCATGGAAGCATCAACTTTGAAAGTTGAAGGAGAAAAGTCATTTTAATTATCTTATAACAGAAGTAACAGACGTTTGAACCAACTTACCAGAATCTCGCAGGGATATTTTGAGTATCTCGCGCAAGTTGGCCTAGCTGTGTGATCTGCTGTTATGTAGTTTTAAAATGTTAACCGACAGAAGCTGCATAAATTACATTATAAGCTGGTTCTGTAATTGCAAAGTTATCTGTTATTAAAGTTCGTAAACCTGCATGACCAGTTACTTCTCTTATTGCAAATCTCATGTGAGCGAGGAAGGCAGATCTGCATCGTCATCCGACAGTCAGTCTAGCGGTGTTCATAGTTTCCTTATATTCAGTTTCAGGTTTATCTACACATGCTACACAATATTTTAGTAATCCCGAGTGCAATTAAAAACTATTTATTTACAGAGACGGAAAGTAAAAGAATATTTTGTTTGTGCGTAATGTAAGTTAGAATAACCTCCATGATCCACCACAAAAAAAGGGAAAGGTAAGGAAGTTAACACTCCAGCTACGTGTACATCTACTCGGTTTTGGAAAACAATGGACAAGAATTAACGGCAACTGGGGCATCACACCAGAGCACAGATAATCGCCCGAAGGAAGAAACCATTCGAAGATGGGGAAATGATTAGAGAGGCATTGTTAGAGATCAGTGATGCATTGTTTGACAATCATTAAAACAAAGGAGAAGTAATATCTATTGTTTAGTCTATTCAGCCTGCGAAAATTTTACTGAAGCTTGTTGAGCTTATGTGTCTGTCATTATTTCCAAATTAGTTTGAACTTGAACAGGTGTAATTATTTTTCAATACAAATTGATGAGGTACGTTTTGTGTGTACTGTCACTTAAAAATTATGCAAAAATTATTTTGGAGCATTTATATACATAAGTAGAACATGGTAAATTATTGTTCTCAAGGACATTTTACAGGAGAGCACACTGTTTCAGGAGTTAAAACACAGAAATTCATTCCATTGTGCAGTAATATGAAGCTTTTCCATAGTGACTTAATCGTAATTGCATCATTAGCGGAGAATCATTGAGCGAAGTTTCTACAGATGACTATGTTGCGAAACTTGGAAAACATTAAGAAAGTACGATCACAGATTCTGGAGGACTTTACTCAAATCTCTATCTGATGACCTGGATTCTCAGTGCCGGAAGCTATTGCTTTACAGATGTGTTTAACTAGAGTAAACCTTATACAGGAGTTTAATAAACTATTTCCTACATCAATTGAGTTTTCTAAAGGAAATGAGCTACAGAACTTGAAATTTCTGTCTGTCTGCTGAATTTTGCATTACTAGTACATACCGTATAAAACTAACTGAAGTCATTTGTCAACTCCAAAGAATGAAACACTTAGAGAAGTTATATCTGATTTACAGTCGTTTTCGAATACAAGTCCAGAAAAGGAGTCCAAGATTGAGGAGTATGGATTTTCTAAATTGAGTCCCATTTGAATATTCCGAAGGTACTGTCCAGCAACGCAAAGAAGGTCCTGAAAGGTATGTGCTGCCTTACACAGTGGGACAAGGACAGCGAATATGTGTGGCTGAGAACCTCTGCTACACAAGGAGAAGACCGTAAAAAAACATGCACCCTATTCACTTTGTACACTAAAACCGAGAAGATACATTTATAAAAGTAGCAACCGTCAGAATGTTTTTGAATGGCCTGTAACTCTACTGACATAGGGTGTCATAAACCTGTCCAGGGAGGGTGTGGGAACCTTCGCCAACCCCCCCCCCCCCCGTGTCTCAGGCCTCGGAGACTATCTCTCCTGTGCAGGACAGTAATTGAATCCCACCCACTTTTTCACTGTGATTTAAATTGAATTCATTCTAAACTTTCGCGATGGATAAGTTTAGTCCTAGTCCCTCAATAGGTGACAAAGCAGCTGATATTCTGATGTAAACGGCCAAATTGCATATCAAATAAACTCGAGAATTTTCTTGGTGATATATCTTTAAATAACCATATATTCTTGAAAACTATTAGCTTTTCATGGCTAATGAACTTATGTTTATAATTCACATACGTATATATACAGCCACACATAGTAACTAATACAAATAAATTTGGTCGCGCAGGGTAAAGTAATGAGGTTACTCTCAGGTTACGCGTGGATATGTATGAGTAAGGATGGTTCTAGTGACACTGGAATGCCCGTTTCAAACTGATTTAATGACTGATTCTTTTTATCATTACATCAAACTCGAAGTTGCTAACCAAGGGTTACCAATATATCACTGTTTAGAGTCACTGTAGGCGAAATGCTCGATAATACTTAATTCGTTACGTATGAACCGACAGATCTTCCCTCCGGTTCTGATCTGCCTTCGACCAAGACAGAAAGGATAACAGCCTGAATCGGCCGAAGAATACCTATTCAAACGGAGTCAAGTGTCATTCATTTAGGATTCTTGCTAAGAAAACCTCTTTCTCCCGTGTCTTATGTTACACAACTCAACCAACTGCCCCTGCACGTGTCGTAATAAAGATCCAACATTCCTTTGAAATCCATTACTACTCTCCTCTCATTGCACCCCTTATTTAAGGTATCATAACCCAGCACGTAATAGCTCCTTCCTACCGCCCGGCCGCTGTCTGCACTCCGTCTACCTCAGACGGCATGAGTGAGAGCTATACTTTCGTAATCGGCGCCCCGGTCCTACCGGCAGGCATATGTGATCTACCCAACCAGTAATGCACATGCACCTAAGTAAAGTACGCATATTTCTTATAGGTTTAACACTGTTGCACAGACTTAGAGCAAACTTAGCACAGATTACCGTTGGTACAAAGTACAAATTACTGTCATGCTCAGAATCCGGAATTCCCTCCATTTCACACAATTCAATATTTAGTTTTATGATACCTGCAAAAGCTCTTAAGACTATCTACACCGAGGTGCTCAACTTCAAGCAAGAAAAGAGAAGGTGAGATCACCTCCTTCTACCCGCTGCGACAAGACGACCCAGTTATGCATGGTTACTGCGTTCCAGTGACAGCACTACGATGTCATTCTTACTTACAGAAAATAAAATGTGTACACATTAATCCGCCTCTGACTACTAAACTCGTCTCTCGTTATTTTGGTCGTTACCTAGCGAATATGACATGTATAGTGGAAGCGCGCACATGCTGCAGAGTTGAGCACCTTTAATCTCTACCTCTGTCAAAGATAATCGTGTTAGCGAGACATTGCCAACATAATAATTATTTACGTTTTAACACTTTATAAAATAAAAAAGGATCAACGGATTCATATAATATTTGCTGATCTTCAACTGTCATCAATCATGGAGTCTAATTACAATAACAACGCTACCTACGCAAATGTAAACGCTATACAATCTCTTGGTCGAAAAATGGACAACAATTCGAACTATAGATATTATAATTATTATACTGGGATAGCAGTAACAGCATCAAACATGATGAAGTACCGCTTCCTCTTGTTCTTAATATATGCTTGTTTATTGTGGTCAGGTATGAAAGGAAACAAGAGTTCAATATAATTGAGGCGCTTAGAACCATAAGGGCCTAAAGCACAACGTTGACGATTTTGATATTTTAGGATGTATACATACTCCGGGCATTTGCCAACCTTGTGGTCAGAAAGCTGTAGCTATGTTTTAGGCGCTCTTTGATTTAATGAAACATTCATAAGAAGTTGTCTTGCCAGTTTTTCCTGATATTCAGTTACATAAGAGCCAAAAGTATAAATTATAATTTTGTTTGTTCTGCACTGTTCAATTTTTACGTCACGTTCCCAAGTAGTCTTTCGTAATGGAAATTTTGATTTCAACAAATATCTATTTTTCTCAAAACTACGTTTCTGTGCTTTGGGCCCTTGTGGATCTCAGTGCCTCAATTGCATTGACTGTGCTCAAACATAGCTAATATAACAGTAGTCCAAATTAAACTCTACACATTCTGCAATCAGTTAAAATATTAACTTATTACAATTTTTAGTGATTCAGTTTTTATAAGAAGCGGATTTCTTTCTCTATGGGAATTTGATACTGTTCTTACAAGCTGAATACAAGAAAACGGCCTTACATAAAAATAATAGTAGTCATGTATAATAGCAACAGCATAAATCCAGACGAATGACCAATTCTTTCCTTCTTTTCCTCCATGTTGGTATGGTAATTTTTGTATTTGTTTTGTTTTGTCTTTCCTGTAATTTCGTTAATGATTAATGTGGCGCTATATATTAATGCAATATCATTCAAGAAAAGTAGTAAATAAAAATATGACTTGGATAAACCGGCCAGTTATCAATAAAGATCACATCCCCAACATCTTTAGCGCCATTCAAAAATTTATCAAAGAGCAGGATATAATTATGGGCGAATCAAGAGGATACCTGAAGCACGATACAAAGCCAAGTAAGTGTTGTGTTCACAGTATTGGTAAGGCTTTCTACCAAGGCACCTTAATTAATGGCTGTGACAGGATGCTTGCTATAATTAACTTCTGTGCTGGAGCGTATATCTGGAACCCCATGTTACCTGACACCCAGCTGGGGGAGCGCATCTCCTTAAAATAAGACGTATGTATAGTAACGAATCACCAAGACATTCACTTTATCTCGTACAAAAAGTAGAAACAGAGCTCTGTTGCTTGCTTGTAAACTTGGGGTAAACAAGGTAGGCAGTTTACAGCTGTTGAGAGCGGTTGATTACTGTTTGACTAGAAGTAACGCCTATAAAACCAGCTTCTCCTTCTGCAAGTCAGAACAAAATACATAATCAGACGCTTTCAGAACAAATACGAAATAACCAGTTCTAAAAACTACTTGAGATCGTTTCTTGTGTGACGAAATGGAGTGAGTCCATAATGTGAAACTCAATTACATGCCTGAATACTTCCACTTCTTAGGGACCACCTAATTTGTTTAAGCCTTTTTTGTGTATTTTTCTTAATTTGTTACCAAAACGTCTGGTTTCTTTTTCCTACGAGGGACTTTCTTAAAGTTTTCGACTTAAAATTAAATATATCATTAAGAAGGTTTGATTATTATCATAGTAACTCTTAAGTATCGTTCCTTAGATGAACTTCTGTGTAGTTACACATATTTAAGTGTTGTCTCACTTGTTTCTGACGATGATGTAAGCAAACTATTAATAATATTTTCTACGACATAGATAACACTAAAATACTTCATTATGAACAGTTTTATTGCAACAGAAACAAACACTCAAGAGTTTGAACTTAAGGATTTCTCCTCTTCGTTTCCTGGTTAAGGAGTGGACTGCTGAATTAAGGTGATAGCATCCAATCCAGATTATGAGTGCCCAAGTCATTCCAAATCCGCTGCGACAGACGAAATTGCCTTCAAATATTTACCATGCCATGAGCAATATCGCCCATTGAAGGTAAACAAACCGGCTGACATGTGAGACTCTATGCTGCGTTCACTGTGAGAAATTCTTCCACTCGAGGTTTTGCCTCTCGTGTTGTACACTATCTCTAGAACAGAACCGTAAGTGGATACTTTTAAGCTTCATTACTGAACCAATTGAAAGATGCTATTCAGTTTGAATGCCCAAACTTTGCGAGAAAGAATGTTTTATTCCATCGTGATGATGCACTTTCATACACATCAGAAATGGTTGCTGTCATACTGTATGACGTTTGCTTCCAAGTGCTTCTGCATCCACTGTACTCATATTCAATGGATTGGGCGCCTAGCGATCCAAATCTAAAGAAAGGCTGGGTAAAATGAAATGGTTGAAGCTTAGATAGTCGCTTGTTCTGCGGTATGGGGAAAATCTTAATTTACTGTAGGTATTAAAAATCTCTAAGGTAGTTAGACCAAATGTATTGATTTGTAAGGTGTTTGTGTTGAAAATCAAAACGAACATTTATGTAACATCTAGAACTGTTTTCGTCGGCCAACAACCTTCTACTTAATACTTTCATATTAACCTATGACTGGACTGCTGCCTTGGACCTTGCAGGTTTTGGTGTTGGTGACGTAAATGTTCGTGTGAAGCTTATCATCGATGCTTTTAGGGCTCAGGTCGCGTAGCTGGTCGTTTCTCTTATAAATATTTGCGCCTCTCTGGAAGGCTCCGCAATGTGAAACCGCGTCTCATTTGTCATTCTTGAATTGTAAGGGACCGAAGTGCACCTTCGCTAGCTTGTGGTAATTCCTTAGTTTTCCATTTCTGTCAGAGTAGGTACAATATATGTGAAGCACTATATAGATAAACACTGAATTTGTGGTGATCCACCATTTTCTTAAATTGCTGTAGCTTCCAATGAGAAATAAAGAAATTTCTCTGTCCGAGAAATTAAAAGTAATCACTGGTAAGAACATGAAATAATGGATTACCAAGTGACGCTTAGAGAAAAACTAGTTCGTTTCGTTAGGTATTAGGAAGGGATTGAAACTGCAAGCATCATGTCATCATAATCCCCTTCCATAATTCTGTGAGGTCTAGGCTTCAGCTACCTAAAAGTGTTGCAACTGTGGGAGCGTAGTGAATCATTATATTAGAGAAGGTTAAATATTCGTAACCGTAAATAAATACGGTAATATATTGACAGAGCTCAGAAACCCAGAATACAGAGTAATATAATAAATGCGGAACATGTTTAGGTAATATTTGTATATAACAATTTGGCTTGGTCAACTTTAGCTATGTATTATGTACATACAGCTTACTCTTTTAAAGAAACAAATACGATACTTACTATTGGAGTTGGCTTTACATTACTTATAGAAATAATGAACAAAGAGAAGCCCCCACAATCAAAGGGAACTGGCTCCTTTCACTAGTCAGATGTACATAGCTGTGGTGCCTGTCAAACGTCAGGTGGATAGTTGACCTCAATGTGGCCATTTAAGCTGGCAGTAGAAATGTGATATAATTTAACGGTCCGTTTGCTCTGAACTGAAGTTCTCAAAAGGCGATGAGTTGGAAAACTCAACTCTGCACACGTGCAGGCCTCAGCACATCCACAGTAATAACCGTAAAAAAAATGAAATGTTACAAACCATATCACAATAACAATATTCACAGCAATCGCTGGGATTTTCCATACGTGTGGGTATATTTTCTTATATTGAATTTTTATGATATGTACAGATCCATAGTTAATGTTACCTAATTCCATAACAAATATATCCACCTATATTAAATATTATTTTAAGTATCACCTAAACTTAATAATTTAGTTCTGAAAACATAGATATGTCGTTTGCCTGAAACAAGGGATAATAAGTATTAAAGAGTACAAGGAGGTTTTTATTCTCTGATTAAATCGCCTTTGGACATTTAAGTTCACCCCTAATCATAGCAGGCGTTTATTTTGTGCAAAATGTTTGCTTGGATGTTTTATGTGCATTTAGCTGATATCAACTTTTTGAAATTTTAAAATTTGAATGGCTATTTGAGTTTAAGTGTAATAGAGCTAACTTTAAAATGAGATTTTTTTAACGTTTTGGGTCTTGTTATACTTTTGTTCAATAATGACGGAACCGATTACCATAAACCTTGGTTTTTTGACATATTTAATATCTTAAATTATATACAAAAGGAAACACAAAACCTAAATGTCGTGTTTATAGGGAGCATTGCTTTAAACTCAATTTTTATATGGCAAGCTTTGTAATTTATCTTTCGGTGTGATACATATTTATCAGTGAACCAAATTTTCGTTGGTATTATTGTGCTGCTCGAATGGTAACCCTGGATTTATCTTTGGCAATAGAAACCTCTCAGATAAAGCACTGATTACTCCACGTAGACATAACATCTATCTGTCATTTGTAATTCCTGCGCATTTCATTGGTGCTTAGCACGTCCGAGAGGTGCGCCAGTCCCCCTTTCACTCTTTGGATATTAATCAGTGCGCTATCTGAGAGGTTTCTATTAACAAATATAAAGCTCAGGTAACCATTCGAGTAGCAGGATTATACTTATAACGAGGTGTAGAGTTTAGTAATTTATGTGCACTGTCTCTTTGGAACTTTACTTCCAAGGTAAGAGCGCTATCGAAGGTGCGAATTAATGTAGCATTTTATTTTGAAAACTATAAAAAGAGCAACAAACCTTGGCAACAGTTTGAAGGCCGGATCGCGGGGTCCTGTTCTAATTCGACCATCGCATGCGGTTAAGTCTCATAATCCTTAATTATTTCCATAACACCCATTTAGTGCCACGATATTTCCACGCGTTGTTGAAGTTGGGCAACAACTCGACAAGTGTATCCCTTCCGACACGGAAACCGTTGTCCCCGTTTCGAACCCTTTTACCCAGCGTCGCGAGGGAGAGAAAAGGAGATGCTGCGGAGTTACTCATTCTTAGCAATATAGGAATAGCCTTGGTGAGAGTACATGTTCTTTACAGTAATGTAAATGATTTTGCTTCTTTCCTAAGTAGGAGAAATGGTGATATCGCTCAGTGCAATCATACAAGGGAAATACGTCAACCGTTTCACCAATGACCTAAACTTCCAGTCAATGAAGCCTAAGCACACTAGGCAAAATGCCAGATAATGTAAAAACTCGTAAAATTTAATAGGTTAGCTTTTTAAATACGAATGTTGAATTTATGTTACATACTCTATTCTTTGTGGAATTATTGCAGAGTGGTCTAGTAGGATTTTAAGTTGAATATTCCCATTTACACCTTATACTTAATTGTACTTTTATACAAATCCGACTGTTCCTAATATAAATAAAAAGTCATCTTATATTTAAGCAGAAGAATTTTAAATATCAGTGAAATCTCTGAGAACCTTAAATCCCTCTGACGTTTTCCAAGTTCTAAAAATGTTGCATAACCTATAAGTAGCGCTTGGCAGTTGAACTGTCATTGGTCGGAGTGACCGAGCAATTGCTTAGATAATTGGGAGCTATGAAACTTTATGCCTTACTTTTGGTCCTGCATTATTTAATAACATAAATACTACGTAGTTATCACAAAGTGTTATGCAGTTTAACGTATACAGCATAATAGAGATGTGCTGTTGAATATGGATATTCCACACTCTCGGTTTACCAAGTTAACCTTTTTGGAAAACAACATATACGGCGACTATCATGAGAAACCATCTTCTTGGGTTGTTACAAAATACCGGTTCATTAGTTTCTTAGCAGTTCTATCTCTTTATAAGTACAACTTAATATGACATGGTAAAAGACTTGATTAAAATATAAACACTAAGGAAATAAAATCCGTCTTTGTGGAGTAGGTGGTAGTGTGTGTGCTTCCCGATTTGCATACATAGAATCACATCGAAAATTCAATCCCATAGCCGGGATTTGAACCACGGATCTTCCGATATGTCCAGTTACTCTTAACTATTGAGCTACTATGGCCAACATCCCAGCATGGCATTAAATTCAAATCATCGCCTACACAGCTAGTGTGGAAGAACGATTAATTTCCATATATTAATGTAATAGTGGTAACTATTTGCCCTGGACTTAAAGTACTTACAGCATAGTAAGTCACCACAAAAGATGCGCATTTCATTGTATGTAAGAATCACTAGTGGTTTACCGGGAAAATACGAGTCATTTGGACAATTTAGTACCATACCGGTGTTTAGTTTTAGTAGCTTAATAGTTAAGAGCAACCGAGCGGTTACCGGGAGATCCGTGGTTCAAGTCCCGGCTATGGCGTTGAATTTTTCAATCTGATTACTTATTCAAATCATCACCTACGCACGGCTAGTGTGCCAGCTGTATCGACTGAGTCACCCAGACCGTCAGAAATATCACTGCATTCCATTTGTAAAAGAGAAATAAATATTATTTAGAGACTGAGTGTAATTAAAGAAATACATATAATTAGTTCCATTTTAAATTATTTCGACTGTCGCTTGTTAGGATCTCATTATGCCGTCTATGCATATTACTCCTACAAAATGTAACTGTCTTTTGTTTTTAAACCATGTGCAGCAATTAAATGACTTAATTTCTACACACATACAGCAACTGTATTATATTTTAAAGCGTTCCCATTGAAGGTTTTGTAAGTCCTTTTTGACTGCGTAGTAATATATTAATTGACATTAGTGTTTCATATGTTAGGATTAGGTTTACTACGGATGGGATTTGGCACCGAAACCTGAGGTTAATTGTACCTAAGCCCCAATGGGTCATCACCGGGTGGAAAGATGAGGCGAGAGGAGACAGAGGGCGGCCGACCCAAGGAGTCGATATGCCGCCGTCACTTGTACTCTGAAAAGAGACCACCAGATGAGATATGATGTAACATAATAATGGAGATAAAATGGAGGGACAGGAAATTCGGGGGATGTAATTAACCTATCCAGCATTCGGCTGGCGACCCCGGAAAACCCCCGAAGAACCCATGGGTCAGGTAGGTCGGCTACGGGGATCGAACCCGAGTCTCCCGAATGCGGGCCACAAACGGAAACCGCCTGAGCCATCCAGCTCAATTGTTTCATATATTAATACAACTCAGAAAGAATATGCATTTTCAATGGTGAAGTGTTTCTCAAAATAGCTTGAATGTTTTTGAGTTTTCGTGTATTTTTTCCTTTATGATATTTGTAATATAAAATGTGAATGGTGACTATGATGCTATTAGATCAATAGCTGTTTCTCTTTAAAATAACATTACGCAAGGGTGGTAGGTAATAACAAGAAGATGAAGATAACACGTTTAAGGCGATACTTAAGACTGTTACGTTTAATCATCGCAATTTTCTCAAATATGAAAAGTGATAGTATCATGAAAGGGGCCGGCGAATCTTGCATCCTTATTTATCATGAGCGCCGCTATAAAAACGGCGACTGTCGTCGCGACGCTCTGTCTGTAATGGGAATGGCCTCCTTGTGTCTGACGGCTCGATATACCAGGGCAATAAAATTGAATGTCTACTGCGATTTATAGTTACACAGAAAACGTAACCTTCCTAAAACAGGAATTCTACATCCTTTCATTCTGTTATTGCTTTTCTTCGCAATTCTTTCATACTCCGACGGTCTAGTTGACGGTCTGGCTACTGATTCCGAAGTTGCAGGTTCAATGCCGATAGAACCCAGCCCATGTCGAACTTACTGGCAGTACACCATGTCTATATTCATTTATTTAGTCTTCATATTTATATCCTGAGATACAGTAAGCATTAATAGGATATAGTTTATGAAAATAAAACCACATATTTTCTGTATTTTTCAGCTGACAATAGTTCTCATTAACTAAAATGCACAAATGTAAAAATTATGGTAACGAAACTGAAAAAGGGCAGGTTATGTTACATTCACATGACGCCCTCTAGTCACCCTTCTCCAAATTATTCTCAGAAACCCTTATTTATATACCTTGTTAATACGTTCGCTAGATATTTCCTTGTGGGTGTAAGAAACATCAGTAGTCTAAAGGATATGCAGATTGTTCAGTAATATATTTGGAATTTCACGCTTTTGGTATGATCATCAAAAGAGCTGAAGGTGTGTGGCACTCACATGATTTTCTCTAATCACCAGGGTTACGATTTTAGGTACCCACCTTTTTTCTTGGGGTAAACTTAAGGTGTTCGTAAAGATCCACAGCTTGGAGTTTTGTTTCTGGTTAGCAAAAGAGGCATTTTTTATGCACCTTTTCCCCTTTAGGGGTGCCTTTATCACTTTTTGCCACACCATGCCCATAATCCCCCTTTCCCCTTTTTCTTTTAAGTTTCCTTCCATTTTCTCGATATGATTCTAATAAATATAGAATATTTCACTTTTAAGTAACATCTCCTCGGTGTGCTGTGAACCTGTGAAGATTAAGCCAAACTCTTTCAGTAAACGCTGCGCGGGAGTTGAAAGCACAGCTACAACAATAGAAAATAATTGTATACGATAAATCCTCTTTCTCCTGCTTTACCGCTATAAAGCGGCCCGCAATAATACAATTGACAATGACTAATTTTCATTGTACATCATTTTAGCCTATTAATTTTATCAGAAACAATAGTCTACTGTTCGTGAATGTGAGTTTGTTACTGTGTCGGACATCATCTGTTCGCGCATATTCCAAGGTCACTACCGTACACGCGTAGTTCCAAGAATTGACTCTCGGTTCTGCTTTAAGCTACTAGAAATCGCTAAGATTGCAGTTCCAACATTCTGGTAATTGTTGCGATATTATATAATAGTATGGACAGCAAGTGAATGAGTTGTGTAACAGTCACATCGACTTATCAAGTGAACTAGTGTTAGTCGTTTGTTACGTTACTAAACGAGTGCAGTACTAGCTTTTACCATGCCAAAGGTGTCCAGTGTTCGACTTATTCTTCTGGCTGAGGAATCTAAACAATATTTCATAGACACAGATGGAATTGTTATTCGATGTACTATTTGCGATTCAGGATTTTAGTTAGATGTATGACACAAGCAAGATCGCCTCAAACAGCACATTTCCAGCTCCAAGCAAAAAATGAACAAGACTCTTTGGGCAAACAAATCGCGGCAGCCTCTATTATGCAATGCGTTTCAACAGAGTTCTTCAAAAAACCAACATTTTAAGGAAGTAAACAATGAGTTGTGCACGGCTCTTACACAAACAGGAATTCCTCTCATTAAGGTGAGCCATCCAGCCTTCAAGTAATTTAAGGGGGGAAAAAGACCTGGGGCCAGTTCTCCAAGAAGCCGTACAAAGAATCAAGAAGAAAGTGTCTGATTGTGATGTGGGAATCATTATGGATGAAATCATAGACTCAATCGAACGATATGTTTTGAACATTTTAGTTTTTCCCTTGCAGGGGAGAAAGTTAAGCCCATGTTGTTAAAAATGTATGAAGTGCAGAAATCCCAGTAATGTAATGCAATTAATTATGGACTTTTGTAAAAAACTCTGGTCTGCTGGTATCGAGTATGAAAAAATCTTCTTCTGGTTACGGACCAGGCTCCATACATGCTTTCAGCTGTTAACTAATTGAAGCCTTTATTTCCTAAGCTGAAGCATGTGACATGCTTAGTTCATGCCCTTCACAGGATATGTCAATGCATAAGGAATGAATACGACATCGCAAATCAGTTCGTCTCTCTCCTGAAGAAGATCCTGCTGAAAGCTCCGAATCATTTTGTGGGATATTTGTAGTTCCGTGAGGGAGCAGTGAGATGGCTTTGCCAAAGATACACTTGAGTTCAGTACGGACATTGAGAATTTCGCCACATCTGTAGAATTGCAATTCCGAGTGAATACAAGATTTGCCTAACTGGTTTCTGTAGATGTCGAAAGATCCTTTAGCACCTACAACAGCTCCTAATGGAAAGAGACTTTGTTAAAAATGTAGAGATGCTTAATGTCTTGAACTATAAGAGCTTCATGTGTTTTCCTTCCACTGAAGAGTGATAATTTTATATACTTGTTTTTAATTCAATAAATTAAAGTACAGGAAAGAGAAATTGTTGCATTAGTTGAACAAACCAGCGCCATTTTGTCCCATTTTTATCTTATTTGTGCACCTTTTCCCTTCATTTTTCTTTTGCAATCAGCACATAAAATCCTAACCCTGTTAATCTGTTTTGTACAAGCTGTTCTAAATAGTTATTCTTCTAGTTACTTCTTGTTAATATAGATCAACCATCGTTACCAGAGACATGTTTCCTTGTAGATAAATGAAAATTGCAGTAGTTAAAGAGATACTCAACATTTTTTAAAGCCGAACTCTATGCGATGGCCTTGAAATTCTTTCTCTTTGGATGAATACCGAAAATAAAGGAAGAAACAAAGAATAGTTAAATGTAGTTGACAAAAGTAATAAGTATTTAAAAATGTAAACCAATAAAATAGTCCCAAAAAACCTTAACATAAATTGTGGCCTTTAGTAAGATCTATATTATTTATCTCTTACATTTAACGATAACATAAAGGCAATAAAAATAAAGAGATCCCCACAATCTCCTTCGAACTCGCATTTCATTTATCATAAAGACAGCTTAAACATGTTAATCAAAGTCGTTTAGCCATTTTTGAGTCAATCAACATTTTGAAAACTTTTCAATATGAAAGATCATTTTGGGTGGGGGTTGGGGCAGGTCGGCGTGTCGGGTGATTATAGCCGCGCAGTTCGGCTCTCAGTTATTTGGCCGGGGCTTGACTCCTAGGGTTGTCAGCATCGCTAACAAAATTTGAAGAATATCGATGTCCTCGGCTGCTCTCGGAGTTGTCCTAATATTCATGAATTTAGGATCAGTGGCACGGATCTCTTGATACAGGGCGTTCTGGGTGGATCAATTAGGGTACTTGGAAAGAAACACAGGTTAATTCTCTTATGACGATCGGTTGTATTTCAATTACTCTCGAAATACATGTTAATTAGGCGAACTCTGAATGGTAGGTTTCGCGTTTGCGTAGTTGCACTCCCGTGTCTATAACATGAGTCGTCGGATTAGCACTCAGCTACTAACTAGCTTTAATCGAAAGCGATTTGTTTAGCTTACTCGTCCGTCCCTTAAAGAACGCGATATCTGCCTTCGTGCTACCGCACGACGATCTAGCCCGATCCCCAGCTAGCGACTGAACTTTAGATATCTATTTGTTCCCGGCTAGGCCATATGACACTTCGCTTCCCCCTTCAGCTCATTATTTTTAATTGGTTGGTCGGTAGAACACATATGGAGTCCCAGTTACGAGAATCTCACTTTAGACCACCTAAGATGTCCGCTTCCTGTCAAACTATGTTTGAAACTAAACGCGGGGTGCGAGCCTAAGATTTATGGTTGCGGTCAGCTGTCCTAGAGGAGGAAGAATTCATACCGTTCAGAGCTCGTAACAATCTCGACACTGCACACACAAGATATTTGCTCCAATACACGTATACATTCCTTTAACATACAATTAATCTTCCATACATTCCTTAACAGCCAATCAATCAACTCGAGGAAGAGAGTACAGTTTCAGGGTGCCCTCTTTAAAATCAAAGTGGCGCTTACGTGGAGGATGCTGAACTTAAAGACCAGGCTTGAGTGAGTTAAGGAGTTCACATATACACACATGTGGGCATATCATTTTGCCAAAAAAAAGCCTTTATTTTACATTTGGATGCTTCAAAACAAGCATTTCCGGTGAAATCTAAATAACGAATTTTTATATGAGTGCAATTTATAGTAGAGGAAGTAAAATGTGAAATGCTTAGAACACTTACAGAATGTGATATCATTTGGAGTTTAAAATGCAGGTGGGTTGAGAATTCGCTTACGAAGTTAGCAGCAGTAGGTATTTTCTGTATGTTAAATCAATGAAATGGATACGCCATAATAGATCTTCACGATGTAGAAGGTATTCTGAAGCTGAGGCAGTAAGATGTGAAAATCAAGGGCAATTTTGCTTGAAGCTTCCCCAAAGGTATCATAAATGCGAACAAATACCCTAAAATAACAAATCTGATCATGTACCAATGACATGAATTTTAAACCTTGAACATATCAGAACATAGAAAGAACGAGCCGAATACAACGATGGATGACGTGTGTGATGAAAAACGCGGTATCTGAGTTAATGGAGATATGCAAATAAACACCTGTGTAGTCTCAAAACCATAAGTTGACCGCTTATGATAAATGTTGTCCTTCCTTTACTCGTGCATTCATTTTTCGAGCTCTATATAGCCGGCCTATGTAATATTGGACTGGACTACGTTACGGAGGGAATTCGGCACGGAGGTCCAAAAGTAGTCTACTGTACCTGTGTACCAAGTGGGGCACTCCTGGGAGGATGAGGTGTCAGCAGACAGAGGAAGGCCGTACCAAGGAGCCACGACAGTGCAGAGGGCAGGATCCCTACACTATTATATTGGAAACTCCCCAGCAGGCCAGTACAACTGGCATCCCATCCTACCATGGTCCGGAAACGACCCCACCAGAGCAGATTTGGAGACCAGCGACAGTCTTGCCAGAGGAGGAAGTGTTTAACAGGAGCATATCATCCTGCCATGTAACGTCGATGCACCCGCCAACACTTCAGAAGGGAGATGTACGATATGATAATGCAGATGAAACAGAGGGACAGCAAATTCGGGGGGTGTAAAATTCTTGCATATTAATCAGCGTTATTTAAAATATGTTGTACTTTCCTGTAAGTCCTACTCTTGGCTTAAGAAGAGTAAAATATCCAAACATCATCAGCACTGAAAGGAGTTGAGATTAATTACTGTCCTCAATTAGCGTTTCAAAATTACTTCAATGGATTATTGTAGTACTACACCTGCTGTCGCAGTTTCTTATCATAGTGGAAAAGGACAGAAAGTCACATAGAAAAACAGAAATTAGATTTTCAAAGACATTGGAGGTTGTTAGTGATGTTGTCTAGCGCAATTATAGATCCGATATTGGAGTTTCCCAGAAGAGGCAGGAGGCGTGACGTTCCAGCAATTGGCAAGACATACTGGGAAAATTCTGCTGTGGCGCCGTCTTTCACAAATTACATTACAGCAGCTGCTATCGAACACTTTCCGTCTTTGCAGGAGACCATATGACCTAATTAAACGTCGTAAAAATAAGAAAAGGAAATTATATATACGGTTAATTCAAACTTCGCATTAAAACGTTTACAACAATGACGTAACAGACTCGTTTTGGGGGTTCTTTTCAAGGATAGATTAATAGCATTTGGATTCTGTTCGTGACTGGGATACTGAACATTTTTAGGAAATCAAACAAATTTTAGTTATTAAAAAATTAAATGGTGTTATTGTTCGAAGTAATCTCTCTCGCACTAATTTATTTTTTCATTTCATAAAACCAGGTGCTGGAGGGCCCATGGTACTTATCTTATGCTATAGCAGCAATACGGTCCGAGTTGACAAAAATATAAAACAGTCATCTTCTCATCAGAAGTACAATTTGTCGACTTTTGTATGCTTAGATTCAGTTGCAAAGACACATTGTGTAGATTTGGTTTCTTCTCTGGATCATAAAAATAAATCCAAGGCTCTCCGCCAGTAACGACATTCTAAACCTAAGAAAAATAAAATAAAATGCCACAATTCAAATTTGACTGAAGTCTTTTTAAATAAGGAGACGAATCTAAGTGAGGTCGTTCTAAACCTTATTTTAGTCATTTTAAAATAGTTTGAGTAGAGGGATTACCTTCCTTCTAGATACATTTGCATAAATTTGCATAAAGTCGCGACACCGCCGCCGGTGGGAGGGGGAGGGGAGGGGGGTGTGAGGACCACCCAAGATGTTGCAGGTGGTATGGAAACATGTCACAACTTGCATTCCCAGGGGGCTTTTTTTTAATGGAAGCCATAAATTAATGTAAATGTATGTTATAGATACAGACGTCGTGACTGTCTGTGGAAGGGGGAGATGAGATCGGCCACCTGTTACTCGAAAAAAAAGATTATGTGGGAGAAAACATTGAAATGAATTCCCAGAGATTTTTAAGGGATGTCATAAATTATTGTAAATGTATGTTATAGATACAGACGTCGTGACTGTCTGTGGAAGGGGGAGATGAGATCGGCCACCTGTCACTTGACAAAGTTTATGTGTTATGGAAGGGGGCATACATGTCTCGTGAGATTGTCCCGAACCCTTTTGGACATTGTTAATAATGTTGTGTTTTCCATCGGCACTCGTCATAAATTGTTTTTTTTTTCCGCCCAAACGCTTTCCCACCTCTGAATTCCCCCACCACTATTGAAAGAGTATATAAGACTCTCCAGCTTGGAGCGCTAAATTAGTTCGTGGATTCTCTCAGCGTTCTTATTTGCTATGTCTGATATGTCAACTCTTGGGAGTGAGTGTGCAGCGGAGGCGCATCATTACGCGTATTACCACAAAGAGTTATGCAACGGTCTTATGCATTCAATCGTTTGTAACAGACCTTCATACCATGATCAGATGTCTTCTCGGGAAGTATGCACAGAAAACTGCCCAGTCTACAGAAAGCGATACATGTAAGTATAATAGCAATTATTCTTTTTTTTTTCTAGAGAAGTTAATGTCGTTTTATATTTAAGTAGAAAAAGTAATTTGAAACCTATTCGCTATTTCAGGCAAGAGCCGGTTCATGAGCAAGAACAAAGCGGAGTTGATGAGGTTGATAGATTCGCTCCAAGTCACGAGGCCATACACCACTCTGAATTTTGTAACGGTGATACGCATGCAACCCTGTGTACGCAGCCCGAGGCTCATGAACATATGTACTCCTACTTCCTCTGCAATGAGAAGTGTAGCGTGTACCAGCTCAGACAGAGACAATCAAAGTGAGTGAAATTAAAGAAAATTCACGACTCTTTCCTTACAGAATCGCTGAAATATATAATTCCATGTACAAAAAATACCTTTGTTACAGGCTACGAATGACAGTTCGAGATCCTAGGCCCGTGATTGATAGCGAAACCTCCAGCAATGAAGCTGAAAATGATGCTGTTACGGAGCGATCTACACAGCTTGTAGACGACTTCCTGCCAGATCAGGACGATGAAATTACTGAGAATGTTACTCCTAATCGTACCCCGAGCACACAATCCGAACGCCGCAAAACATCAATGTAAGTATTGCTATCATACAACTTAAAAAAGAAACTCTTGCGCCTCTTAAGTGCTACTCTCTCAGGAGACAATCTATTTTTTTTTCTCTTGCTAACACACATGTTATGTGCTCTGTTTCAGGACAGCTATAAGGAAACCTCGAAAAAAGGTACATAAAAATAGCTTTGCGGATCTCCAAAGGAGGCTGACACTCTTAGAAGAGCGAATGACGTCTGCTGCTGCTACCCCAAAGAGGCATGCAAGTAGTTCCCGTTTACCAAGACGCCTGAACCTCTGAAAGAATTAGAGGGAACAGATTCGGGCTTCTTCATTAAAAATAACAGGAATCATGACATCGGCTACCATGCTCCACGACGTTCAAATATCCAAAAGTTACAGTGTTAACGTAGGACTAATCTTTCGTATTCCAGCTGTAATCATAAAGAATAGAGCCAGTGACAATTTTGTGTATATGTCAGTGTATGACTGGGAAATTATTAAAAGTAGGCTTCATGTATTTGAAGCATTCCTCAAAGAGAGAAACTACGTGTGTTGTGATTACAGTGAGAACATTGTATATTCCTTTAATGTCATTGCGTATATGGAAGATGAGAGCATCAGATTTCTGAATACAGTTCTAAACAGAGGTGAAATACTTTTAAATTTTAGTGAATTTTGTCAGTTAAAGAGGTTGGAAGGTTATATACAGAGACACTTAACGAATCTAACTCTCTTCAATGAAATATCATATGTAGGAACAAGGAGCTGGAGAAGGGCGGCATTGGAAATGTACAATGATATGAAATAAAACTAAATTACTTTTCATATTATATATCTTTTTTATTCACTTGAAATCCTTGTTACATGCATCCTATATCATGTATATCCTTCATTACAAGAATCCTTTGATGAAATTAAATTAATGACTGCATCACGTGAGTCAGAGGCTTGTATGTGAAAACTCGGTCATGTATTACCAGACAATACAAAGTAGTCTGTGCGGGTATATTTGCACTAGTTTCAATTTCAAGTCTGATATTGACAGCGCCATTTATAATTTCCTCAGGCTGATGAGAGCAGTCTATGATGAACAATGGTGCATGCTTGAGAAAATCTTTTCTCTTCAATAGAGGATAGTTTTCTTTCCCGTAATAAGAGTTTTGGAACTTTGAATACATTTCATATAAAGCTGCAAATCTAGAGTTCCCAAAGTCCAAGTTCATATCGTGATAGGGATAACACTCACTATTGAGATAAAGCCGCAAATTTGTTATGTTACAATGATCAAACTCGGAACAGTCCTTTGATGCGTTATTTGTTCTTGATGTCTGGGCTCCCACTATAACAAATCTCGGCTTCTCCGGTTTCGAAGTTGTTGCGACGTTCCATGTAAATGATCTAGTTTGCGGAACGGCCGGTTGGGTATGTATATCCATTGTTCTAAATGCGATATGCAGTGGTCTGTCTGCCTTGACGATCTTGAGGATTTCTACCTTTTCAGTGTCAGAAAGGCGGATTACAGGCATCCTCCACTCGATGCGAGCAAGTTTAACGATAGCATTTCCTTCTCCTTCGGGTGCCAGAATGCAGTTCTTAGAGTCCTTAGATCGAATGAGCACCAACTCAAACTTGCTATTGAGAACGAGGTCCTTGTGGTCATCTGCAAATCCCAGAAGCATTGACAGGGGCACTACGGCATTGAATGCTCCGCTTGTCGAGTGCACAATATCCACATCTTCTCCAGGATAGCACCATCCGGCATTGATCAAACGATTCGATTCCATGGGATTGAGAGCAGCATAGTTGCGCATAGTCGATGTAATGCCAGGATTCCTTGTTCTATCTATACAAGTTCCATTCATGTCCAGCCGAATCTCATCAAACATAAATGCCAGGGCATTGTTAGTCAACTTCGCCAACGTAGCTGTTCCATTAGGCTTAGAAACAGATCCCTCAATGTAGAGATAACTCCGGTTAGGCAGAGTATATAAATCTTCCGCTTGACAAGGTATCCTAATCTCGTCATTAGCGTCCAGAGCCGATGTATTATACGGGAGAAACACATGTTCCTCTTCTTTAGCAATCTTATCCTCAAATGAAGGCGTTTCGGTCACGTTAAAGATGTCCATTACAGAATTCTGAAGCCCAAAGCTTCGAGGAACTTCTTGCTGCTCGATGTTAACACTCTAAGAGTCAAAGGGTGAGTACGGAGATTATGTGATTGTACTGTATTATATGCTTTGCGACGGTTTCTCCTTCTAAAATCTATCCCCATTTCGTCGAATATGAAGACGTATGCTTATATCCTCGTTTCTAAAGTTGATGCTATCTCCGTTCTGATCGACCACACGAAGGGTGATTTGATCGATAAGATTAGTGTCTATTATAGGCAGGTAAATAGGGTTCGGAGGCTCTTGAGAAATGTGATATCCAGGCGGCACAGAAGGGAAAAATTCATAGATCGAGTGTCCTCTTTTACCATCGATGAAAGAGCCTGTCGCAATACTGCATTCGATTCGAATGATGCTCACCTTAAATATGTTTACTAGGAAATCAGATTCAGTCACCTGATTAGGAGCAATAACTTTGTTTTCACTGAATCCTAAAAGAGATCCAATAGAACGTCCCCTAGAAAAATCAATAGAAAAGGGGCACTTGATTTCAGCCTTCATTGTGTTATTATTAGGACGAATGAAGAAGTCGTTTTCATCGAATTTAAGCTTATCTTTGAGGTAAGTATTAATATCAGCAATTTCGTAAGTTCCAGGCGGAATATCGATGACCTTAAGAGTGTCATTGGAAATGTAATGGAAGAGATTATTGCTCTCGTCCACATTGGGAATGGAATAGAAGGTTTCAAAATTCAGAAGAGCAATTTCATAATTCCCGCGAGGATCAATCCTCAGAGGGGGATTCAGGTAGGTGGTAAGATCGGAATCATTCCCGCTAACAGCAATAGTGTAACTCATTGTGATAGAAATTGCAAGCACAGGTGTCCACAGATAACTGAGCTAAAACTCTGAAATCTTCTTGTATTATACATCAGCTTAACTCCTTTGAGATAGCTTTCTACCTCTTTCGGTGGTTTCAAGTTTCCAAAGCTATCGAAATAAAACGCGATATCACCTTCCTTCTTTATAGCTACCCAATGAGTTCCTTCATTATCAGAGTAATCGAGATTGACAATTATCCTCTCTCGTTGATATGGCTTTGAAGGTAGCTTATCAAGCATATATACACCTCTAAAATGGGGAATTCTTAAACGACGAGCGTATAATGCAAGCTCAATGTTACTTAGGGCTTTTTCCGGGACAAGTATAGCCCCTGACCGGAGTTTTTTTTTTGAAGGATGCTTATTCTGGGACTGCTTCCTCCTCTTCAGACCATTTCCTTTAGTAGACTTATTTGCTTTTATGGCTCTGGCAATTTTGGAAGCAAGAGCTAAAGATGCGCCGAGCGGTAGCATTGGGAGAAAACCACCAGTTCTCTTCTTGTTAATCTTTTTCTTATTACTTTTTCTCCCTCGGAGACCTTTTCCTTTTGCTTCCATCTCCCTGTTATGTCGTGTCATTTCTGCAAGCTGTTTATCTGCAGCTTTCTTCTTATTCACTGCTGCTGCAATTTGAGCTGCACCTCCGGCTGCAGCCCCTAAGGCTGCAATAATTGGTATGAGAGGCAGAAATCCATCATGCTTCTTTTTCCGGGATCCTGCACCAATAGCTACCTTGCCCTTCATAATTGATGTTACCAGCCTTGCAGCCAACTTTTCCCCTAGGCTAGCGTCTGATGATTGAACTCTTTTCCACGCCTTCTCTGCTAATATTTTATCCGCAATATTTCGCGAGGCGGAGTCCTTGCGCTCTGCGTAGGCGATGTCGTGAAATTTACAAGCTTCGTCCAAAGAATTAATTCCGGGATCTCCTCTCTTGAGGCGTTTTTCTAGTTTTGTCCCGGGACCGCAATATCTGTAACCGGGTAAGTGTACTTCAAATGGTAGGCGATTAATAAGGGAGTTAAGTATCCCTGATCCTCTGGAGGTCTTGCTCCTCCTATGCACCATCATAAACTACTCTACTTTATGATTTGCCCTCATATTTTATACAATTTTCGAATCAACGTCTCCTGTTGACGAATTTCACATCCATTAAGTTACCCCATTTTCGCAAGTGTATATATAAACACTAGGTATGCACGTAAAATTCAGTCGTTAGGATGGAGCTTGTGAAGCAAGATTGCTCCCTACCTATTCAGGTGCTAGACTTTGAAAGTGATTTCAGGCGCGAACGACATGGGAAGCTATTTCCTTCTAACGTCAGAGCTCTTATTCTAGGAAGTTCCAGTGCAGGAAAAACCAATGTACTTCTGAATTGGCTGCTTCATGAGAATGGCTTGCGCTTTGAAAATGTGCACATATACTCAAAGTCCCTTTATCAACCAAAGTATCAATATCTCATAAACCTACTCGGAAACATTGATGGCATCGAAATAAAAACCTATGAGGATGGAGAAAGCGTATTACATCCCACCGACGTTAAAGAAAACTCAATATTTATATTTGATGATGTCATCACTGAAAAGCAAGGAAAGATTGCCTCCTTTTACAGCATGGGAAGACATCGAAACGTCGACTCAATATATTTAGCACAGTCCTATGCGAAAGTCCCGAAACATTTAATTCGCGATAATACCAATATGATTATTCTGTTTAGACAAGATAATTTAAATCTGAAACACATATATGAAGATTATGTAAACACTGACATGACATATACAGAATTTAAAGACTTGTGCAAAGGCGTCTGGGAGAGTGGATCAGAAGGAAGACCATTCGTAACAATTGTTCCTGAATTCTCTATCAATGGCGGTCGATATAGGAATGGGTTTGATGTATATATTAAAGTAGAAAATAAGGAAAATGTCATTTGAAGTTCATCATGAGTATTGACAGGTTCGGAGCACGGAGAGCTCCCTCAACCAAAAGATCACTTCAGCACTTTATCATTAACAGAGATGGGAAAGGTAATTATCAATTTAAGAACAAGAGGCTATGTATAGTCCAGGATCCTGAAGAAGATAATGACGCGAGCACTAAACGATATGTGGATGCACTCGAAAATAGGATGATTGTTTTCTCGCAGCAGAATACTGGGAGAATTGAGACAAACGTTAAGGTCATGATCAAGGATTTGGTTTCAAAGTATATTTTCAAAAGAGATCAAGAAAATAACATAGTGATTGATAATACCAGATTAAAAGTATTATTAGATCCTATTCATGATAATGATGTGGTAAATAGAAAGTTCTTTACTGAGTATATGAACTCTCGCATTCAGCCGCGAGATAATAATGGCAACATCATATTTAGCAAAAAGCGAATCATTGATATAGCAGATCCTGTGGGAGATCTGGACGCTGTAAATAAAAGATTTCTCCGAAGCATGATTATTCAAAGGGCAAACGAGACATGGAATAACTTAAACAAATTTGTTATAAGGGAAATTGAAAAACTGATAGACAAGAACCTGAAAACAATTAGAGAACATTTGAACAAGACAAACAATGCGATGGATGCACTGACGCAGTCTACAAAAGAAACTGAGGATTCGCTGAAGAATTCTATTACTCAAGCTAAAGAAGTCCATCAAACACTAGAAAATAGATGTAATATGCTCTCAAGTGAAATGAGTAGGCAGAGCAAAGAGTTTGGCACCAATTTTGAACGTACAAAGGCAGTTACCGAACAGATTGCTAAAACAGTGGATACATTGAAAACGAGGCTATCATTAATGAGAGGACATCTCGTTATTCAACTACAAGCGTTTCCTCCCAGTACTGGTAACGGCGCGTACATACTTTCTACAGCTGACAGATACTATTCATTTACAATAGATGCAAATCTCTTATCGTGCACTATTGTAGTGCCAGAACAAGAATTGAGGAGCAGCGAACGTATACTTGCTCATCGCAAAACCGACATTACAATCTCGATAAACAAGGATACCATTAAGACCTTTCCTGTAATCATTAAAAAGGGCGATCGCATATCATTCACTCCACTTACTAATCGTGCATTCGATCGAGGTGCTTTACACATCGAGTTAGTGCTTGAATATAAACTCTTACCACCACCGATGCTATAAATAAATGCAATCTCTTAGCATCATACCATTTGCACAATGGACAGTGAAAGCATAAGACTAAAGGAATCTATAGCCAAGCATTCTAAGGCTATACGCGAAAAGTTGAGAGCGTTAAAAGGGCACCAGCTTGATACCCAGAGAGTAATGAGCGAGGCTCTTCAACCAGTAACAGAACCGCTGCGTGATATCTTACAACTCCAGAAAAACAATACACCTACAACACCGGCGGAGGAAAGCAAGATAAAAAATAATGTGCCAGTTGAGGATGAGAAAAGAGAAAAAATAATTAGCTATCTCCAGAAAGTTCGAAAGAAGGACAGAAATGAATTAGATGCATCATATGGTATAAGATACGAAGATGGTAGCTACATGCTGGGAAACAAGATCATTGACTTTATTAATAATCGAATTCGAGTAGGTGAAGAAGCGTATGAGGTTACACCTGGATTAAGTGAACTCATTTTTAAGAGGATCCCTGAAATGCATGCATATACAGAAGAGGATCTGGATACTTATGGCAAAATACTGAGATCAACTCTAGTGCATCGGCGAAACTATAGCAAGCATGGTCAGCTGAGGGCGGGCAATTCATACAAGTATAAAAGTGTTATACGTCCATTAGTGAAGAAACACAAAGGTTTAGGATTGGAGTGGAAGGAGCATCGTCCTGGCGCAGAGCAAGACTACATCTATTGGAACGACCCCAACGACCTGGTAAATCGCCTCAGGCTTCTAGTTGCATCTAGGGACGCAGGAAATAACAATCATACCCAAGAAATTAGGGAGATAATTCAAGAATTGAAATCGGCTAAAATTATAGCATGACCCAAGTAAAGCAACATATAGCTAGTGAACTTCATGCTCCTGCACGGAGGAACTTTTTACGACGCAAGATCATCAGTAAAGGACTACATGATCTGGTGCAGATCGACCTGGTGGAGATGATACCGCATGCAAGAATAAATAAGAACTTCAAATATATCCTTATTGCAGTCAACTTCTACTCTAAAATGGCGTATGCCAAGCCATTAAAGACCAAGTCGGGGCTCCAAGTTTCAAAGGCTATGGAGGATATATTACATGACATGAAAACACCTCCCAGACATATACAGAGTGATAACGGGAAAGAATTTTATAACAAACACTTCAAGAATTTAATGGAGAAGTATAATATCAATCACTACAGTACTTATACACATGTCAAGGCTGCAGCCGTGGAACGGTTAATAAGAACATTAAAGAATATGATGTATCGAGAGTTTCTAGCCCAAGGTTCCTACAAGTGGCTAGATCTCTTACCTAGAATCATTGCAAAATACAATGATACTTACCACACCACTATCCGAATGAAGCCTCGTGAAGTGCAGAACAATGATCTTCTTTTGTCTGTTTACAATTATGATGAGCCGCCAATAGAGAAGAGGAGTGCCAGAAAGTTTAGTGTTGGTGATTATGTGAGGATATCAAAAAATAAAGGACATTTTGAAAAGGGGTTTGAACCAAACTGGAGCGTTGAAATCTTCAAAGTGGCTAAGGTGAAGCAAACCAACCCTGTCACATACATTCTAAAGGATAAGGACGGCGAGGAAATAAAGGGAGCTTTCTACGGCCATGAACTTCACTCATCATTATTTCCCAACACTTATTTGGTTGAGAAGATCTTGAGGCACCAAGGAAACAGGATTCTTGTGAAGTGGTATGGATTCCCTAATAGCCAGTGGATTGACAGGAAGGATTTATTGTAAAAAACAATCATAGTGAAATAAAGAACACTGCATCTCAAAACATATGTGAATGTTTCTTTATTTTTTTCTGAAAGTTCCTATCCCTTTATGAATAGTATTTACAATAAAATAATAATAAATAAATAAAAAATATACATTTATACATATATACATATGTACACGAGATGGAGATGGGGCATCCAGGTTAGGGTGAAATGTCTCATGAAGACCTGAGGGAATAATGGCCCCACGCAAGTGTTGCATGGGAGCCATCAATAAGCTTACGCTTAGTGTCTCCCCCGTGCAATGCAATTTTATTAATTTCGACCGTCGAAACTTTATGTTTGGTGCTTCTGAAGCAAATTTGTTTAGCCAAAAATTTTTTATTCAAATCCAGTAGACACTCGAAATATTTCTCAAAGGTGATTGTTCGCATTCCACCTTTGGTAATCCCCTTCGCCTTCATAACCGTTTGTTTGTCATATTTATAGCTGTAGAGCTTTGCTCTGAGACCAACATATTCGGTCATCACCCTTCCACCCAATTCATCTTTAAACAACCCAATCTTTTTCTTATTGGCCGGCTTTATCCCATATACATTATCGGGTGCATAATTTGAGGTATCAAAAAGGTGGGGATGCATCTTCATGAAGTGGTATACATCGGAACTTGTTTCCAGAATGAATGAATCTGTGTCCATATAATCCAGGACAAGATCATTCAGATGGGGTTTCATTACATGATAAAAAAAATCATACATAATAAATTTTGAGATGTCTAATATCGCCTGACCAATATAGATTGGCTTGTTCATGAGGATCTCCTCTCTAGCCAACTCTATGCCAACCAAGTTTTCATGGAAAAGAATGCTCCTTATATACGTTGGACGTGCCGTATATTTCCGTGCTTGCTTCCAGGCAGTTACAATACGGAAATCACGGTGGTTACGCACGTTTTCCATAAACTTGCCGTACACAGCGTTGTTCATTTTCTTCCAGAGGTTTTGACCAAACTTAGAAGTTTCCCTGGCTCGCTTATTGGCATTAAGGTCAATATAAACCTTAAGCCATTTAGCTTGGTCATACGATACCACCCGATGAATATGTCTCAATATCAGCCCTAATTCTAAGCACTGCTGCAAGGTTTTATAATGCAAGACATATTTGCTTTTGTCAGTGAGACTTGCAATCAGTTTCTTGTATTGGCTGCCGGGTGGTATCTCACTCTGGGGGCAGAGAGGAAGATCATTATGGGCGTCGTGGAGATGGTCAGGATACTCTAGATCTACTTCTAGAACATATCCTGTCTTGGAGTCCTCGGGGATCCTGGCGAAGTTTATGCTCTCTATTTCATTCCTCTCAAGCCATCTCAGGTTGCCATGCGGTAAAGTTTTAGCCATTGAGCACCCATATAAGTTATTCGCATCCAAATATGCTAGAAAGTTCCTTTTTTGATCAGGCTTATAGTCTACCATATATTCATGGTTGGCTTTGGAGTAGCGCTTTGATGCTGTGCAAAGACCCCCACGAATACCTTTCTCGAAAAATTCTAGCATACTGGGATCCGATAGTAACTCTAATTCGACTCCAGTTGTTTTCAGCATGGCGTCGAAAGCTAGCGATGGTAAGGTGTAGTACCATGCTGGGTCCAGATGATACATCTCCAGTGACAAGTCTCTAAACTTTTCAAAAGCATCCGCTAAAAGAAGCGTATCTGTCTTCAAATAAAGATCACTATATTCCCCGAGATTCTTTATGTTGAATGTGCTCCACACCTTAAGCGCATGGGCATATTCCTCCTCCGAAATACCATCGAAAAGCTCGATGGGTGGAAGCTCCTCTTCTTGGAGCTTTTCGACAGAATCTAGATAAGTATATGGAAATATTCCCTTGCACTTCATTAGCTGCAGGTGTTCTGGGTTCGAATACTCGGCATTAGTGACCTTGAAGTCATCATCATCTAGCATATCAGCTAGGTTGGATAACTTATCATCAAGAAACTTGTAGCTGTCGAGGAACCTGAATTCTAAGCCCCTATACCTTTTGCTAAATGCAATATAACGTTCAGAAGATTGTGCTATACACGAAATGTTCCCATTGTCATAAGCCATGTGCCTTATCAAGAAGTGGCTATCATAATTGCTTAAGCAATGAAAAAAAATTGGAATGAAGTTCGGCAATTTCCTATTCAAATTGCAAGCATTATGCGCCGCTCCGAGATATGCTCCTGTGATATGGCAATGGTCCCTCACCCTGATATCATCTATAGCAAAACCTTTCCTGCATATATGACATTGATCAGCATTGGCAAAATCCTGCTCATTCAGAGGTGTCATTTGCAGTGGTATAATTTGCTTGTATACCTCAATGACTTCATCACCAATCTTCCTAAGTTCAGTGAAGAAGTCATCGAGTGCATTAGCACCTCTGAAGAGCTTAAATCGTGACAATGACTGGTCATGTCTACATATAACTTTCAGCGCTATAGATATCGCCTCATGCTCTTGTAGGGATCGGGTCCAGCTCTCTGCGTCTGAGGGCTCGCATGAGTGAACCTTCCTCAAAACAGATTCGATATCAGCATAAATAACAAACGGTACAGGAGCAGACTTGGAATATGCATTAAACGACAAACTCTCACCCTGCGCAGGCATTTTGAGTGTCTGACATTTATTGCATTTCAGTTTATGCAATCTCAAGGCATCCTCATTAGGACACCTTGTCATGCATGCTTCGCATAGCCACATTTTCTTGCGATCTGCAGTTATCTGACTTCTAATAAGCCTCGATATGTTGGTAATGAGGCAGTAATGAGACTTATCACCATCATCGATGATCAGCAGGTTAACCTGGCTAGCCTTCCTCTCTGATGGTTTGCGAATAGACTCCACCGAGTTGTTGGCATTTAGAGCAAATACAGCTATAGATACATCAGGATTTTGCTTCTCAAATCGTTCAATTTGATCAATTGGAAATGGGAATGTAATTTGCTCATAATTGAATGCTTTGAATAGCAAGTTCCTAGGGTACGATGATGGAAGGCATCTATTTTTCTTAGCGGGAAATTTTGAAGCCAACATGCACCAAGCGAAACAAAAATCATCATTATTCTTAATGTTAAGAATAGCCTTCTTCCTCCTGATGCATGCAGGCAACTCAATATACCCTGAAGCGCGAAGAGGATTATATTCTGCTGCGCTGTTTACTAGCGAGTGGATTGCGAGCAAAGTCTTTGAACTTGCTTGGCCTTCAAAACAGGCTAGGTTTTCTAAAATTTCATTTTTCATTGCACGGAAGATATCATTCACGTTAGTTGATTGCTGGATCTCTTTAGTCTTGGAATTAAAATAAACCGATTCCACGTTTTCATGGTCAGGTGTCTGAATTAAGTATGAGACGTTCAGTGAACAACTCATCTTTAATCCGGATATGCTCCTCTTTAATGTGGATTCAATTTCTCTAATAACGAGACTCTTGCATTCATCCAGAAACTCGCTGGGGACCATTATTCCCACCGTATTTTCAATTTTGCTGTTGAAGATACGGCCCTTGAATGCTGACTCGATAGTTTTGCATTCTAGGTCAAAATGATCATTTCTACATACCCTTTCTGCCGGTGATGATGATGATGATGATGATGAAGGAGATGGCCTGCAGAGACCTGAAGGCCCCGCCACTGCTTCCTCCTCCCTCGGGTTTCCTGTGTTCCTGATGGATGCGTGAGGGATGCGGTCTTCTTCGCTGCTGGTGTGACGGAGCCTCTTCGGGTCTCGCACTGAAACCTCTGGTGCTGGACGCTGGAGATCCTCCTGCACGGACATTGGTTCATCATCTTTAATAAAAGAAACATGTAGCAATTACACAATAATAAAGAAAAAACTAGACATATTAGCTACATATATTCGAAATAACAATAAGACATTCAATGTGCTAATAATAATAATAATAATAATAATAATAATAATAATAATAATAATAATAATAATAATAATAATAATAATAATAATAATAATAATAATAATAATAATAATAATAATAATAATAATAATAATAATAATAATAATAATAATAATAATAATAATAATAATAATAATAATAATAATAATAATAATAATAATAATAATAATAATAATAATAATAATGAGATGGAGAAGGAAGAAGAAGGAGATGGAGAAGAAAGCGCAAGCAGTATAATAGTACACATTAATGGAAAGAATGCCTGCTTCTAATTAATGAAAATAATTTGTCAAATGCACTTACATTGCATGGGATGTAACAGCTCGCAGAGCCGGATCCTGTACACACAATTGGTGCAACCGCACCATTCGGCTTCGGGATCTGGCATTGGTCCTGGCTCTGAAATCGGAGAAATTAATCATATTACTAGCTTAAAATCCTGTAAGAATAAATATAGTGAAACAAGCTCTACTACCGAGAATGATATAATTGAAAAAACACACACAATGATAGCTAATGGCAAATTACTTTTCTTATATTCCAATATTATTACACTACAACCTGCTTTGCGAGACTAAAAAGTGCTTGAAGCATAAACCATTTCATTATACTCTATTTCTTAGTTGGCGGATGGCTGTAAATGTAGATAAGCGTATTGCGCATTATATGCCTTTGATATATATCTTTCTAATATATAAATGATACAGAGACTATGTTTATTTGAAACTATATCCATTTTGTCAATTACAGTTATTCTTTATCTGCTACACAACACATATGAGACCAAAAGTTAAAATTTAAAATGTAAAATTTGAAAGTAAAATAACTAGATTAATATATACAAAAAATAACTATATATATACTTGAAGATCTCAATTAGAGAATTTATTTGAGTATAAATTCGCCTATGTTCAGGCCCTTAGTTTAAAAGTTACAATAGAGTGACCTATGTCTTATCGAGCAGGAGATGCGGTGGAAAAACTAATTAATAATTAGCGCAATCTTCTGAAAGAAACTCATAGTTGCATGAAATGAGGAAAGTGGTAAAAAGTACAAATAGAAAACCATGAAAGAGTATTGCTTACCTGCATTAGTGTTTTCAATCCATTCTAGTGCAATCCTATAGCCGCAATTCCGACAGGAACATTCATCGTCTTGAAAATCTGTGGGCGGTGGAATGATGTAATCCACCCCAGGCAATATTGGCGACGCTTGCTCGCTGTCGGGAGCTTTACGCTTTCTGCCGGCAAGGGTCAATTTATTTACCCAATTTTTTCTAGGATGCATCTTGTTTTCCTGAAATAATAGAGATTACGATATAACTATGAAGCAATGAGCATTTTATAAGTTAAATGAAGCAATGAGCATTTTATAAGTTAAATGAAGCAATGAGCATTTTATAAGTTAAATGAAGCAATGAGCATCTTATAAGTTAAATGAAGCAATGAGCATCTTATAAGTTAATAATATCGATTGCGATTTGAACAAGAAATATTCTTGAAAAATGCACGCAGTCTATACATCTTTTATCACTGATAAGAGATAATTTCCTTCAATATATTTTCTTGCAAATAAACACTCTCTACAATTATATCACTGTAATTATAAATGAATCGAAAATGCACGCAGTCTATACATCTTTTATCACTGATAAGAGATAATTTCCTTCAATATATTTTCTTGCAAATAAACACTCTCTATAATTATATCACTGTAATTATAAATGAATCGCTTACCTTTTTATAAAATGAAGTCTGGATGAATATCCCGAAGAAGGAAGAATTGCTGTCTGATGGGTGTTGGCTGTGCAATGCTACAGACTGAATAATTGTCTATCAAACAATCGTTTTTATAGCGATTTCAAAATCCTCCCCTCCACTAGTCTAGCGAGCCCTGTATAGAGCGTTTTGAGACTTTCGATTTTCCCTCTCCCCTCTGTCATCCAAAGATATTTCCTTCTCTACGTGCGGTACAGTCTGAAAAAGATGTTATAACTGCAAATGACGCTTCTCCTCAGTACATTCGTATACATGTGAGTGTGTATGACTATGTGCGTATGTGTGTGCCTGATATATTCATTTTAAACCATTTGTTTCATGAGTACACTATATATATATATATATATTCAGATTTATTTGAGTTACATCCATGAGATTCGAACCTAGATGCGTTGGCTACCAACCACTGAAGCTTTTTTTCCCGTCAATTTTCATGTTATTCTATAGATGGAGTACTATTTACGTTCTTAGCCAGAGGACTATTTATTTCAAATGATTTTTTAAAAATTAGCATTAATTGCTGGCGCCCTGCCTTGGTCATAAACATTGAAAGTAAAAGAATGGTATTGATTTCCAAGCGGGATCAATTTAAATTTTCTCTAAGTGGTGTACATTCGTTATTACGCTTCACCAATTACGGTTATCTTTTCATTCTTAACGCTAAAACCCTTTTACAAGAACTGAAGAATCTTCTCCTGTAACCAACTGTAAATGAAGAAATACATTACATATTTCCTTGAATGGGAGATTATTTGGAGTCCTTCAATGTAGTTAATTAAATGCCCTGTTGGTCATCACTGACCACATGCGTGGTTAAACGGTTGTGTGTAACTTTTGCACAGAATTTGGTCTTTTCTCCGAAAGTTTTTTGTTTCCTCTCTCACTCCCTCCCTCCCTCTCTCTTTCTTTCCCTCTCTATGGTGCTTGCTTGTACGCGTGAAACAATCGCTTCCAGAGTATACTTTTGAGTGTGAAATATTAAGTAATCCTCTATCTAATTATCTCACGAAAATCAGTTCGCAGATAGATCAGAAAAAAAAAGAAGCTAGCGCAAATGCTTTAGAATATTAAGTAATCCTCTATCTAATTATCTCGCGAAAATCAGTTCGCAGATGGATCAGAAAAAAAAGAAGCTAGCGCAAATGCTTTAGAATATTAAGTAATCCTCTATCTAATTATCTCGCGAAAATCAGTTCGCAGATAGATCAGAAAAAAAAAGAAGCTAGCGCAAATGCTTTAGAATATTAGCAGGTATTAAGAATAATGTATACGTAAATGAAATGTTTCACCTAAATTCGAACTCTGTATCTTTAAGCCCCATGAAGAAAATAAAAACGTTTTGTCATAAGCAGTTCTAAGAAGACGCACATTGTAATCTTGAGAAGAAAACATTCGTAACGCGATTAAAAACAAGTGAAAATAAGTTTAAAGTATGAACGCGTAATCTTTGTCATGGATAATGTTACAAGTTGGGGATGGATTTTCCGGAGTCCTTGCTTCTCTCTGGATGCTGGAAACAATAATTGATGGCTTCTCTTAAAAATCTCTGGGAATTCATTTCAGCGTTTTTCTCCCACATAATCTTTGCCCTGTAACAGATGGTCGATCTCATCTCCCCTTAGAATATTAGCAGGTATTAAGAATAATGTATACGTAAATGAAATGTTTCACCTAAATTCAAACTCTGCATCTTTAAGCCTCATGAAGAAAATAAAAAACGTTTTGTCATAAGCAGTTCTAAGAATGCGCACATTGTAATCATAGTAAACGAGAGAAGAAAACATTCGTAACGCGATTAAAAACAAAGTGAAAATAAGTTTAAAGTATGAACGCATAATCTTTGTCTAGTAGCAGGTGGTCGATCTCATCTCCCCCTTCCGCAGACGAGAGATGTAACGAAGGATAGAGAACCCTCACCTCTTACTGCGGTTGTGTGGGGTCGGGTAAAACTTTATGTGACGCTAATTTGTGTTACAACCCACAGTTTGGCGATTTCTTTTCGGAAGAGAGGGACCCTCATTCTGCGCTATGTTTACCAGGAAACAATTTATGACAAGTGCCGGTGGAAAACACTACATTATTAACACTGTCCACAAGGGTTCCGGACAATCTCACGAGACATGTATGCCCCCTTCCATAACACATAAACTTTTTTTCGAGTAACAGGTGGCCGATCTCATCTCCCCCTTCCACAGACAGTCACGACGTCTGTATCTATAACATACATTTACAATAATTTATGACATCCCTTAAAAATCTCTGGGAATTCATTTCAATGTTTTCTCCCACATAATCTTTTTTCGAGTAACAGGTGGTCGATCTCATCTCCCCCTTCCGCAGACGAGAGATGTAACGAAGGATAGAGAACCCTCACCTCTTACTGCGGTTGTGTGGGGTCGGGTAAAACTTTATGTGACGCTAATTTGTGTTACAACCCACAGTTTGGCGATTTCTTTTCGGAAGAGAGGGACCCTCATTCTGCGCTATGTTTACCAGGAAACAATTTATGACAAGTGCCGGTGGAAAACACTACATTATTAACACTGTCCACAAGGGTTCCGGACAATCTCACGAGACATGTATGCCCCCTTCCATAACACATAAACTTTTTTTCGAGTAACAGGTGGCCGATCTCATCTCCCCCTTCCACAGACAGTCACGACGTCTGTATCTATAACATACATTTACAATAATTTATGACATCCCTTAAAAATCTCTGGGAATTCATTTCAATGTTTTCTCCCACATAATCTTTTTTCGAGTAACAGGTGGCCGATCTCATCTCCCCCTTCCACAGACGTCTGATGTCGCGAAGTCTGTGTCTATAACATACATTTACAATAATTTATGACATCCCTTAAAAATCTCTGGGAATTCATTTCAATGTTTTCTCCCACATAATCTTTTTTTTCGAGTAACAGGTGGCCGATCTCATCTCCCCCTTCCACAGACAGTCACGACGTCTGTATCTATAACATACATTTACATTAATTTATGGCTTCCATTAAAAAAAAGCCCCCTGGGAATGCAAGTTGTGACATGTTTCCATACCACCTGCAACATCTTGGGTGGTCCTCACACCCCCCTCCCCTCCCCCTCCCACCGGCGGCGGTGTCGCGACTTTATGCAAATTTATGCAAATGTATCTAGAAGGAAGGTAATCCCTCTACTAGTTTGAAATTGATTAACACGAGGAACTTGCTAAAACCGTAAACGTTTATCATTTTTTGCACTAAATATGAGAATGGAATACAGAAAACGTTGTGAATAACCTGAAATTTGACGCTATAAGGGAATGCACAATCCTATTTATAACTGACGCAGTAGAAATGCGTTCAGAAAGTTGTCTGTGAATAAATCATAAACTGTTTACTGTAGAATAACATATTTTAATCCAAACCTGACGTCATGGAGTTCAGCGAAAGGCAGCTGTTAGCCTCTTCCAGCAGAACCATTCATTTTTCTGTTTATGTTCATTTTTTATACTGAACGCATGGTATACCAGCACTGGGCGCCCAAGAATAATCTATTTCAAGATGAAGATTTGAGTTGGATCTTCAGTTCTAAATGACTACCGGAAGTTCCTAAATATAACAATCACAATGGTACGTGCCAACACTCTGTCTGATTTGAAAATACAAACTACTTAACAAATAAGCATTCAGTACTCATCTACTTAAAGGATTCCTAAAGAAATGGCCATCATGAAGAAAAACAAGAGGATTTGTCAATGTATGATAAATTTTCTAGTGTATAACCCTGGAATTTAGCGATTAAGTGCAAAACCTCGGGTAGTTATATATAATGTCTAAGTCAAAAATAAAACAATCGAAATAATGTAACTACTACAAAATGCATAAAATAAAACTATAGCTAACAAAAACTTATTAGTTATTTTTGTTTAAAAATTAAACGCTTCATCGCCACCTATTTTATCATGAATATCCTTTTATTGAATAGTGAATATACAGCGAATCGTGGCCACCGATATTACACTGAAATGCTAATTCTGAAACCATAAAATCATATCATGAAAGAGAAACGACCCAATAAAGGAACATAATTCAATGAACAGAATTTTACAATGGATATTTGATATTTCTGTTATGAACATTATATTTGCATACATTGAAAATCTGCCAATTAAAATGGAAGTACTTTGATTTGAAAATACTGTCGGAAACCCGTTATTTCGATAGCGCGGCCGACGCACACAAAGAGCTTGCCGAAACAGATAAAGATAGCGCGGAGATAAAAGGCTTGCCGAGGCAGATAAAGTTAGATAACTAGAAGATTCTAGTGCCTTCCAGAAACATGAATGATCGTATATAAAAGAAACCGAGGCTAGTTTACCGGACAGACGCAAGGAGAGAGTCGAAATGGAACTTGATAATCGTGCAGCTGTATTTTGAGAGTGAAGTCTTTGTAGGTGTGGCAGATGAACTGGAAGATTGTAATTGTGTATGTGACGTAATTCTGCTACTGGAAGGGTTGACCAAAGTGTAGTTCTACGGAAATAAAGAACATTTTGAATTTCTGCAAATTGGACTTTAAATTTTAGGAACCGACAAACTCACAATATTAATACACATTATTTATTTTGATGAATCCAATAGCCACCCAAGATAAGTGAGCATTGAAAATTACCGACTTTATATAATTTTTAATGATCGATCAGCAGTAAAATGCTTTACAGATCAGAGTGAAAAGAAGGTAACAGAACAATACATTATAGAACAATAACACTGAGGGGTAGGCTAACAGACCGCCCCCTAACTACATTAACTTAGAACTACAAAAATACACTGAGGAATTAAGTCAATATTAGTGATGTAAGACACGCATCAAACATTAGAATCACTGGAATCAGATGTATCACTCAGAAGCTGGTCCTGCGGTAGTCTCTTTAAGCGTGAGGGTTGGTGCATGCGGACCCCGATGCTATAATGCACAGCTCCTGGAAGTTCTTGCAGCGTGGAAAAGAAACGACGGGCGATCCTGCGAATGTAGTCGTGAAGAGGTAAGGGTCCTAGTTCGTGATGGGGGTGCTGATTACGGATGAACCATGGAGCGTTGGTAGCGATGCGCATGAAGTGATTCTGTGTAATTTGAAGACGACGCAGTTGACATGTGTTTGTGGCCCCCCACACTTGGCAGGCATAAGTAATAAGTGCACGAACGAGTGATTTGTAGAGTAGCAATGAAGACTGTAGGCCGAGGCTGGAACGGCGATGTAACAGAGGTGAGAGTTTTGAAAGCTGCCCGGAGGTCAATGATATAAGACGATCGATGTGAGCACGCCAGGTCAGTCCAGAGTCCAAAAGCACTCCAAGGTATTTAACGGGAGTTGTAGTGAGGTGCCAAGGTACATTGTTCCTGTAGAGACACAACGAAGGAAGCGGAGTATATCGGCGAAGAGTGAAGAGTTTGTCCTCGGTTTTCTGAGGGCTCAAAGAGATCTGCCAAGTGCTGAACCAATGTTAGGCGATCTAGAGAGAGCTGTACTACTTGTTGTGCGTGCTGGAGATTAACATGAGAATAATATAGTACTGTGTCATCAGCGCAAAGCGCTAAAGAAGTCGGAGCTAAGTCAGGAATATCACAAATGTATATATTAAATAGCGTCGGGGCCAAGATAGAACCCTGTGTTACACCTGCGGTAATATTACGTTGGGATGAAAGCATTTCACCAATGCGTACTGAAAAGCTGCGGTCGTAGAGGGAACTGTGGATTAGATGTGATAAGTTATAAGGAAGACCGATGCGGTAGAGCTTAAGGAGCAAACCTTCATGCCAAACCCTGTCGAATGCCTGTGTCACATCAAGGAAAACAGCCGTGGTATACTGATGGATGGTGGAATGTTTGTGACGAAATCCAAATTGATAAGGTGGAAGAACATGGTTATGATTAAAGCAAGACAGAATACGGCGATGAATTACTTTTTCAAACAGTTTGGAGAGGGTCGGCAACAGACTTATAGGACGATAGCTTTCGGGGAGGTGTTTGGGTTTATTGGGCTTATAATGGGGTGGTTTGTCAAATGTTGCGTCGCATTTATTTAGGTTTGTTTTGACGTGCAGCTCCCCCCTCCCTTATTACTATCATGACAATTCTCACAAGCTGCGGTATAGTTACGTCTGCTTCATTGGCCTCCAAGTTTCCCTATGGAAACGAATTTATTTACAGGGCAAGCTTCAGAGGCAGGCGATAAATGTTACATTATCGGAATAAAAACGCAAACCCTCTGAAAAGAAAACAGTAATTATTTTTAAAACAACGGAATTAATTGCTTCAGCTTGACCAAACTTAGTTTGTGTTTAATCACCCACAATCAAAACAAATAACGAGGTGGCATAATTATCGAAATGGTGTAATTACTCTTCTATTATTGTGTTTCCGTCAAATGTGTAGAGCAGTTTTACCTGTTTATCCACATAAATATTAAATCAGTAAATCAATTCACTCTTATGTTACTGTTTTAAACATTATTATTATTTTGAGCAAAATGCATCAGTTGTGGAAAATAGAAAAAAGAAGAAATGCAGATTATCGCATAAAATAAGTATAAAGGTTTGAAAATATAGCGTAGTTTCGGATGTTTTCAATACTCGTAGCTCCAGTTTACCTCTTGACAAGCCGAAAAACATAATTGTGTAGGAGTTGAAACTGAAGAATATGAGTGGTTTTTACATATTTATTCTAAGAATGCCTATATGGATTGGGTAGTTGACTATTATTTGTCATCATCCTTTACCTGCATACACAGATATTATTGGATAAAATAACTTACAAATAGCGTTCCTTTGGTAAAGTCAAAACCACTAACGTCATTTATATTTTATTTTCTTATACCGGATGAGATCTATTTGTTCACAGTCAAAAGTGAATTTTTCAGTGTGGTGGACTGTGTCACAGAATTTCATCAACTCAAAAAGAGAGAAAAGAAACAGGCAGAATACAACATACTTAACATTTACTATCAAGTAACTTCCGAATTGGAATTCTCATATAATAAGCATCATAATTTACTATCAAATTATGCAACTGCTTAAATATTACTTTAAAATGATCTACATTCAATAAGTAATTTCATAAGTTCTCAAAATTTAATTGGATATTTATATTAAAATTTAAAAATGAAAATGCTTCAATTCTGATTGCATTTTGTTCATTTGAAAAATATATATTCTCGAAAAGAATTCTGGGTTCTCGACCCTACATAGGTAAGCTTCACCTGATGGACGCACAGTTTGATATAGAAAGAAAGAATAATCAATTTCAAAATCTGACATAATGAATTTGCCTGATAATTTAAATTTCCCAACAAAAATGTTGATGGAGTGTAGTTTGTCCAAGTTCTAATGACGTTTGTGTTCAGCACGAACGCTAATGAAGATACAAGTAGTATAATTTCCAAAGTATTCTGTCGATTTTATAATTAGAATGACGTCTTAACTAAGGTATGCATAACAGTAAAAGTGTAAGCAGCTCTTATCACGTGATTGACTTCATTTGGGTATTTTACCTCTGATTGGTTAACATTGCATATGAATCTTCTTGCATCCTTCATTTGCTGGACCCGCTTCCATCCAATAAGAGTTGATCCGTAACTTCAGTCAATCCAGTACATCAGAAAATTTCCCACGTTCCGCTTTACTCCTATGAGCACCCCAGTTTTGGTATTCAGTCTAATTTATAAAATTGACTATACCTTCTTCTGAAGGCATGTATCCAGCATCAGCTGAATGACACACGTGGGCACCCGATAACAGAGATGTCTCACCTACTTGTACGCACAGCAGGAGGGGGATGTAGCAGGGTGATGAGCTATATTTATCGTCCCTTCTGTCTACCCCATCCTTAGGCACGTGCTAACTCATTGTGTAGGGATATGTGAGACATTCCCTGCGACGCTCCAAATTTAGAACCAGACGACACTTGGGGTAGGGGTTCCAGTATAAGGTAACATGTTGATAGATCACCTCTTCTAGATCCTGACGATCCATAAACAATCTAATATCTCAGCGGAGCTTTAAGTAGTACCTGTGTAAAATATTAACGAAGAATTGTTGTTAAAAGTGTAGGTAGCGTCGCCTCCTGAAGATCTTGAACTGAAATATAAATATGTATTTCGGTGAAATACAAATATAAAATGTTTAGGTAGAATTAAGTACTTTCCCTACTAAGAGTTGCCAAAAAGTATAATAAAAATAGAGATATGAAGTCAAGTTTTGAAAGCGATAAATAAATTGCTGTTATCGTGGAAAATGTTGGTATTATCATTTAGCCTTCAGATCTCTTTCCTGTGTTTTAGATAGTTTCCATAACAACTATGCCAGATGTGGAAACTGCTTTATCTAGAGAGATAATATGCCTTATCCGGAATAATAGGAACATGCTTTAACTGTAAAATTAAACAAATTTTCTTAGTATTTATATAATTAGCAGCACATTTAACTCAATTCTACAGCAAATCAAAACATTCATTTTTGCTCTATGTAATTAATATTCCGTACTTACTGTTATTGATGCTATGCATCATAAGTTAACATTCCCGCTTTAGTGTGGTACAGAGTTCGAAACTCGGTTAGGGTGAGCTACCTGGATAAGGTTTTTTCCGGAGTTTTCCCTTATCCTGATAGACGAATGTCGGGTAGCTCTGGGCCTCGTGGGCCCCGGACTCATTTGAGCATCACTTCACCCTTTCATTCATCGTCCGATATGACTTAACGTTGGAGGACGTAATTACAAAAAATAAATAAATAAGTAAATAAAAAATAAAACTAGTGCGGTAAGTAATTTCTTCATAGCAACATACCTAGGCGATGTGAAAAGCACTAGAGCGGTAAGTAAAACCTTTATTTTGAAATATTGATTACGATATTACAACTTTTACAGTAATATAAATACATATAGTGCAAAAGATGGTATGCCATACACATGTGGTAAGCACATAAGGAATCTCGTTCCTTGGAAAGTGCTTACCACATTAGTATTGTAATATACTATTGATGATTTATAGCAACGGAGTAGAAAACTGCATTGCATTGAGCCTCTAGGGTTGCCACAACACTTTCATCTATGACACACCTTCTTTTGCAGACATCATTATGGTTCAAGGATTCCGTAGGTTTGATGAACAGTTGTAGCTCTATTTCTCTACAGTCAAAAAGCAGCCTCAATATTAAAGACATATGTTCTAACCGTAGCACTTCTCATACTATAGCCTTAACCAGAGGAAGACAGCTTCGAGATTTGTGACGTATTTCAGCTGGGAGCGAGGCCTGCTGTGCATGTGACGTCAGCCAAGAGCCGTGTAGCACCAAGTTGCCTATATAAATGGCGCCGTGAGTACAGAATCTGAGGGTTCAGTCAGGTGTAGCAGACTCAATGCAGCTGCCATGTACCTAATGGAACTGTTAAATTTACAATGTGACGCTTTATTGAAGGACAAATATACATACAAGAAAGATTTGCCTGATTTATACAAGAATGTCCCCCAAACCAGATTTCCGAGGTTGTATTCACTTGCCGCACGGACATTGTGTATGTTTGGCTCGACATATGTGTGCGAACAATTTTTTTATTTATGAAATTAGCTAAGTAAAAACACCGAAGTACCTTGTCGGTTCACAGTCTAACACGCAGCCTTCGATTATAAATTTCCCAGACATTAGTCCTGACGTTGATAAACTAGTTAAAGAAAACCGAAACAGAAAGTGTCGGAAATTGTCCACGTAATTCTGTTCTGAAATGGCCTCCTCTAATTTGCATAGAAAATTACTTTATGTTTACTTCTACGTTGTTTATTTTATAACACGCCTGACTTTCAGATAAACTACGAGTTGATGTTTTACATATTTTCTCATTTCACGGAGCCAAAATATAATTATTTATATACTGTGACCAGTTGTGTAAATAAAGCAGTCAGCATTAATATTACAACACCCAAGATGTCAGCTGTACGTATTATTACCCGATACACTTCCTGTCTTTCCTACGCTGTCAGAACCCCAACACATCAAACTGTTTCCTTGCTCCTGGGAAGCAGAAATCAGCGCGGTGACGTTACACACTAACCTGCCTTCCGTTCGGGAGCATATTTGGCGGTTAGAACTGACGGAGCTGACGTCACACACCCATTACCTGTCTTCCCCTGGCCTCAACCGATCTCTCACTCACTCATTTACAAGCGATTGTTTCAAAATTATATTCTTTTGAGTACTTCTGGTTAGTGACGATATCCTGCATTACAGGTTTACCTATTCGCAGTACGCATAAGATGGATACAAAGCATGGAGAAGGAAAAGATAGAGAAGAAATAGCACTGAACCTTAAAATTCGATACGTAAATTTCACTGGAAATATGACGTTGAGTTTCCGGTGCTCGCGTGCATATGAATACTATAACTCCAAAGCGAAAGGTGGATTAAATGCCAGATTTGATAATTAAGTTATGCATTTTCACAAACTTTTCAAGAAAACTCCCCTTACCGCCAAGCTAACTTTACATTGAACGTTTCTCGTAGATTTCGACTGAAAGAGATGACAATATCTTACTCCATAAAACAGTTTTGACCTTTTAAAGCAGGTATTTTAACTCAAAATTAATTTTAAGACCATTTCCGAGATAGCTTTGATATTGAGTTTTATGTATTGCATTTTTTATTTATTTGTTCCATTTATACCTCGCCTTTAACTCCAATAATCATATCGGCGGCCGTTCTCCTTTGGAACACTTCGAAGGTGTTACCTCGTATTCGTTGGGTTTTAATCATTAGATCACACACACACATTCGCACTCCCATTCATACTTCCAGACTCTGGAAAAGATGAGGCATTATCTTGGTCCAAAAAAAATCCCCACCCCCACTGCCGGAAGTCGAACCCGGGACCCCTAGCACGGTAGGCAAGTGCTCCACCGACTGAGCTGCGGGGCCAGCCAGTATTAAATACTTCATAGTTTTCTCACATATTAAGTCGTGCTTCGTTTGTTTATCTCTTGGCTAGAAGAGAATTTCAAAGTCGTCACATAGCAACCAACCAGCTTTTAACAGATTTGACTTCGCTTAAGTCCTATTCTTATTATACTTACAAAGAATTATATAATTAAATTATCTCTACTAGCGTTTGTCTTAACATGAAGTACATACCTGTAGATCAGTAAGTAATTTTAAGATTTGTTTGTGAGAAACTGAATTGAGTGAGTACAATGTACCAGCATTATTAGTAGTGGAATAGATGTCATCTGTACCTACTACAGAGTCGATAAAAAGGCGTAACTGAACCATCTCTGTAATTACTATATACCCGTTTCAAAATGTTAAAATTTATGAAATACTTCGTTGGTTTCTGAGCACTGTGGAGTCCTCTATATTTGAACATTCTGCGGTGCTGTGGTTACGTGCGGTGGCATTGCCGCTATTCAGCCTTTAGGTATTCGATAGGACAGGGAACGTGTGAGGTGGATATTCTCATCTCGCCCTCTGGTCATTTTGGAAGTTATTTAATATTTGCTTATTACTCTTCTATTATATTAAAAAAAATCGCATTATGAGACACAGAGGAACCTTCAGCAGTTGTAGCATAATACCTGAAATAAGTTGTAGAGACGCCTTTTCTTTCAAGGAAGGTGTGAAGGAGTGATCCAAAGGGCTACCAGTCCGGACGATAATGCAGTCTAACGATACGTTGCCCAGCTCTATCTAAGCTGCCGCAGCCACACGAAATTCAGTAAAAAATCTTCCCAGAGCACAAATTATACCATCGGTCCGTATACACCAGGTTTGGTCCTATCCTTGAAATAAATGACAGGACATTCTTGGCAGATGGGGAACCACCCTAGCATTCATTAACGTGATCGGCCCAATGGGAGTCGAATACAGGTTATTCCCAATGAGAGTCCCATACCTCACAGTAGGATCTTATTGAGTTCTATGAGAGGAAAGTTTTATTTTGTTCCAACTAATAAACCTCCAAAGCTTAATATACATGAAACATACTGGTAGATGTCATTCTTCACAAAGTTGTGCTGCTTTAAGGCAATACCTAATGGCAAGTTGCTGTTCACAACCAATATATAAACGTAGCAGTTCCAAATGATGTATTTTCTCCCTTAACCTCCTCTCCTTGTCTGTTAGCACTAGCTAATAGTAGTATTCCCAAAATAAACTTAAATTCCTTTCATTTATTACACACAAAAATTAGCCACAGAGAACGGAAAGGCTAAGTTATGACTCAAGTCTCGGAATCTGGGACCTTGCGTGCCTATGTATTACTCGACAGAGCGTTGAGGCACATTGACGTTCAACTGACCAGTGCTGTGATCGTCTCTTTATCAGTCTTATCTGGGCGTTTAGAGGAGTGATATATCAGTAAGTTGAGGTACAGTAAGTTACGAAACAAAATACAGCGATTGGAAGTTGTGTGTGTCTATATGATGTTTTCTCGCGCCTGCTGATGTATGACACGTTGCTGTCCAGAAGACATGCTTACATCTGAACAGAGTATACATACACTGGACTCATGTGTATGTGCGATAAGCTGATGTAAACATCTCTGTGTGGCGAATTTTTCCCGATACGCTTTCTCGCTTTGCCATGTAGTAACTGGTGTTCAATGTCAACAAATGCAACTATCAACACATAAGTGCAGTCACCCAGTAAGCTTTTGTTATGAGTAGAACCAGATTGAAAAATGCAATGCCATAGCCGGCATTTGAACCACGGATCTCCCGCTCTCCGTGCGGTTGCTCTTACCCACAGAGCTACTATGGCCAACATTACATTAATTTCTCCAACCGACTCGTATATTTCCCGGTAGACCACTTGGGGTTCTCATATGCTATGAGACACGCACCTTTTGTGTCGACTTAGTATGCTGTAAGTACATAAGTCCCAGGCTTCATAGTTAAACCCCATAGTTATGAGAACTCTAGTGCTCTACCGGGAAATATACGAGTCAGTTGGAGAATTGAATATAATGTCGGCATGTTTGCCATAGTAGCTCAGTGGGTTAGAGCAACCGCAGGGAGAGCGGGAGATCTTTGTTTCAAATCCCGGCTATAGCATTGCATTTTGCAATCTGTCTCTACTTATTCAAACCTTAGCCTACACACGGCCAGTGTGGAAGAAATGATTATTTCCATCAATTTACCTAAAAAGAGTTTGTTAGCTTTGTTTACGTTATAACCACAGTCCCAGGTGTCCGCAGGTTACACTGGATCCAAATTCCCAGCCTACACCTAGGAATTAAAAATTTAAAGACGTGTATAGCATTTTAATTTCGTAAATATTATTCCATAAGAATTGCAAGGTATGTTTCAACTGCCAATGCTACGAATGAATGCTCAGTTAATTCAGCCATTCGTTCATCCTTTAATAACGCCAGTTTGTGTTCTGTGCAACAAAAAAGAAAATTTCACCACATGACCTTCAGTCGAAAGCTTTATATGAGAAATGAGAGCATGAAAACCTATAACATATCTGGAAATGTATGTACATGTATAATAATATTAGATTTTTTTTTCAAATAAATTTTAGTTTTGAATGAATCAGTATAGTAGGCTACCTTGAAACGAAAATATAAATATTAGCATTTTGTATGCGATGCAAGAGTATCTATATATTATCTTTGTACACGAGAATAGCGAAAGTCATTTTACTGAACTTAAAAAGAAAATATGAGACTCATTTCAAAAACCAATCTGAAAAACCTGGGATAGACTCGATATAGCATAAGGAGGCCACAGCAAGAACATCAGCTTTCATTTTCAAGGTGAAGAAACAGAATCTGAAATTTAACGACAATTAGTCAGCAGGAATCTAAATACACTCCCCTGCTTCACAGGTGTACTTTGTCGTGTTTGGATAAGTAATTAGTGCATTCTGCTTTGCCTCTTTGAGCTCTAGAAACCCATAATATGAACCGTTGGTTCCGAATCCCCCTCGATAATCCAGTAGGTAGTCAGGGTTCTGCAGTCGATTAGTTAACAGACGTGTTACTTCCATGTGAAATATTGGGTCTTAAGTTTCAGGGGTTTGCGGTTCAAGCTAGCAGCTGATATTTTGGGTGTGTTCTCATACGATATCGCTTCTATCACAGGAATTTTCGGGTGGTTTTTTGCAATGAGTTCTGACATTTCTGTTGAAAGTATAAAGCTCCCATAGGTCCTACTTATCAAGATGGGTGTATAGTATTCTAACTTCCCGTGAATCGTGGAGGATCCTGTTGAACTGCAACATAAAATTACGATATCGTGATCTGATTATGGAAAGATAATATTGTTGCATACCAGGGTTGTAAGGGGGGTTGAAAGACTTACAAACATAATCTACAACTGGGGTGTAGCTATAGGGATGGTAGAGCAAAATAAAATATCAAAAAGTCAACCTAAACCGACTAGCTCTATTTTAAGAAATCTAATAATTATACAGAGTACCCGCTGAGTCTAGAAGAGACCAGGGGTGCTTTGGTAATAATTGGTGACATAATTATTTAATATAATCTTACCGTTGGTGATGTGTCAGGTGTATAGCTGGGCTTGTCCGGAGATGTATAATCTGCTGAGTCCGGCGGGGATTATGGTATTCGTAGACACCCTGTCAGATAAATACTTCTGTTACCTCTCACAGGGACCGACACAGAGTCTCCTCTGACATTCCTGCGACGTTTCACACTGAGGGTTAACTCTACTAGGCTTAAATAGCGGTTCTACAAAAAGTCAATTCAGCGATTCCCACTAACTATTAATTTTGCATCATGCCGCTTGCATCATTGCGAGAATGTTCAAACCTGTATTGACCTATTATTTCTTCTGGTCAGCAGAATCAGTCTGGGTCACATGTGGATAATTTCCTTATGCCAACAGTCTGCCAGTCAGCGGAATTTACGTTTGACATACATTTCTGTTAGAATCAATACATGTTACAGAATACCGAAATTTCCAAATCTAGCTCAGCTTATACACCTAACACATACCCTTCGTCTAGATTTTGCTGCCCTCAGCAAATCCAAACGACTGGTAACAAGATTTTTACATACATAAAATAATAATTTACACTTACATAGGCAATAGAGCATACAAACATTTACATGTACATATTTTTTTTTTTGAAAAGTCATAATTGTAACACCTGAAAAAGAAAATCAGAGGACAGGAAAATGGGAATGAGTTGCTGCGGGTTGGTTTCGAAGTATCCCACACTGAATGAAGTCCATAGTTCCATAGAAACACACTGTTCCACCACTATGAGTTTATAGTTTTGGGAGACACTTCACAACACTTGATCACTGAAGGGTTGTAATTACTTCTTTAAGTTTGTCTAACAAGGCCCTAGCTGTCACAAGTAATGTAACTTCAAAGAGAAAACAGTTTAATGTGCTTCCTGCTCCAGTTTGATAGTCTGTACTTAGTCTTTTAAAACAGGGAAGCTGATGAAGAACCTCGGTTGTGGCTTGCTGTTTATATGATATCGTGTTCAAGCAGCGTACGGTGCTCTTTGGTATTGCTTGGAAAAGTCTGTACTAAAGAGCCGATGAAAAGTTCGAAAGTGGAGTTTACTGTTTTTTTAGAATAGTGCACTTAGCTTACACTCGCCTACCTCAGCTGTGTCTGAGTTCTTGCAGGTGAGCACGCGAGAGAGTGACTTATAAGTTATTGTACTTGAGCCACTGTAAAAGTTTTCTGGGTAGAGTTGCTTTGGCTTTTACCCAGGGTTTCACCGCGAAAGCCATGAGTCCATGAAGTTGAGGAGGTCCTCTGGAAAGATTAAGTTCCTTCCCAGACGCGAGTAGTCTTGGGTGCCACTCCTGATGTGATACTTGGTCATCTGGGGTGCTTTGGTTCTCCCAGGAAAGAGTAACTGCTAGGGACCCAGGTGTCTCCTCTGCTTTCTCCTTATGGTGGTGGTGGTGTTTCCTGATGCTTCGACGTGTTTGTTCATCCATGCCGCAACAGAAAAACAAATGATGCAGAGTTAGGATTGATGCACAAGAATATTTCTATGGGGTGTGGATGGGTTAAAGTTCACGGGAATGTAATTAAATGGAAGGGATTTTCAGGTATCACATTACCAAATGAATATTTCTTATATCTATTTACAAATTATGGTTATATATAATTAACATAAATGGAACATGTATGGAATTTATGTGGAACCATTTTTAGAGGTAAAAGGCAAAAAATTGGTTAAAGTTTATAGAGTAAACAAAAATGAAATTTTATGTTTGCCTTATGGCTGAATAACATAAGTAAATAACCTATGGAAACTGCATAGATGTTCCACTTAAGTATGGTTGTTCACACATTAGTGATAAACTTGGAATAAGTTACAAGTATTCTTCATAAGACCATTATACAATTGAATTATACATAATTAGTAGTAATATTGATAACAATTTAGCTAAAGAAAAAATGGAGTTCATTTAAGGAATAGTACTTGTTATAAATTATAGGGCATTATTTACAAAAATCATGTCTAATGACTTGCCATAATAGCATCTATATACTGGATTAGACCTACGCCTAACGAATGTCTACTGTTGTCATAACATCAGTCAAATATCAGAGTTAACCTTGTCTTTCTATTTTGTTACAATAAATCTTGATGCTACTGAAGTGATTGTTTCTAGAGTTACATAACATACCTTCATAGTACATGGTAATTGAAGTCACATTGATACAATCATCTTACAATCTATAAGGATATCCTATAACTTTATCTTTTTACATAAATATAGCAAAAGTAACTCTGACATTTGCTGGTTTAGCACTGATTGTTTAAACAAGAGGTATAATGTTTATTTTCTTCTTTTCGCAAAAAAAGTGTGATCAAAGATATCGATAAACAATATCGATCTTATTATCTGGAGATATGATGTACTTTACTGTCACTGGATGTTAAAAACAAGTGTTAAATTATAGTGCATTGGGTTGTCTTATAAATGAAATGTTAATTGACAATAATTAAGTCTTCTCTTGTTTATTAACCCCTAACACATTTAGGCATGCTTTTATAGCATGGTAATTATGAGTGATAGCAACAGAAAGGGGAGGGGGTTTGTAGGTTGTAGATCTCATCGTGCTGTGACCTGTAAACAGAACTTGATATAACGATTAGTTTAATCTTGGTCATTGGTCATGTCTCAGATTTATAATGAATATTGTCAAAGGATGCATTTGAGTTATGTGCTGCCCACTGAATTAAAAGTTCAATAAATGATAGAGAAACTGACTGGTGTAAGAGGAAGTACCCTTAGAATAGCATACCACGATAATTACATCAAGTTGATCAGTCTGCTTTGATAGACAATAAATATAAGTCATGGATTTCTTTATCAATACTTAAAGGTAATTTGGGGAAACATAGCTGAATTCTATGACTTAGAACCTTAGGTAACACCTTAGTAAAAAAAATTCTGTGCCTTTCTTTTTGTTTATTTTTCTTTCAATCATTTTCCTTGCTAGTGAATCATCATTGTTAACATACTTATTTATTAAATCTTAGGATTTGTGTTGATTTGTTCTCTTTCATACTAGCATCATTCTTCACTATAAGCTGATTGAGGGACGTCTCCCCCACAGCAAAAATTTCACATTCACGCTGCGCAGCTCTCATTCATACTTAAACATTAATGCTATTTTTTTCTTCACAACTTCTTTATTTACACTGATCAGTAATTATATAGCTTTAATAGTGAAATCACTCGCGTGAAAAAAATCCCTTTTATATTATAACAGCTTTATCTATATCAAATCAACATGAGAGGCATACACAACCTAAGGGTCTCGCGAACACCAAAGGATGTAACCTCTGTCGCTCATACACAAAACTCTTATAGCTTGAAAGCTTGAAACTTGAAGATACCATGGTATATGCATACATATTCACTAAAACTGTCTCCGAAAATCTTGCGATGGATTCGGAACAGAACACCTTACTACTAGAATCTATAAACACTTAAAAATAGCCTCTAAGAACACCTCGCGGTTGTTCTTAAGGTCAAAGGGTACTACAAGCATACATTATCTTCACAAATCCTAATCATTTGGTTACAACGATCATAACTTATAACTTTTAAGCACAGAGAATATAAGGTCGCATTGAAATGATTAATAATAAAAAATAAGGTGTACCACTGGTATATTTTAAAAGCATGGAGGGGAATAACATAAGATAAGCGTATTAAAGCTTGAAGTTGGAGTTTGAATTTTTATTAAGGCTATAATAAGAAAGGTTACAATTGTATAACATTCTTAGCAGCGAAGAAATTCGTACCGTGTACAAAGGATATTTTACTTGTCACAAGTGTGATTTTGCTGTTTCATATGTAATATGACTCGCTATGTCAGCGGTTTCAAAGCCTACTGTGGCGGAAGTTTTTCCGGTAAGAACAAAAGGTTTCTGTACGTTATTGCTGGCTAAGCGCGCTTTTGGGAAACGTGTTGATCATGTCTTCGAAGACTGAAGTAAAGTCGAGTTTCCTAGGAGACAAATGTGTTATTTGGAAGGAAATGCGTGTTAGTTGTGGGGTGGAAATTATTATTGTTTGGATATAGTGAAAGTTAGCTCAAGCAAAATGTAGAAGTGTATAATCGAAATAAAAAGGTGTTCAGAAAACGTATGAAGGTGCGAGTTTATAAATGGATTAGCTGTTAGCCGCTTGAAAGGTGAGTAAAACAAATTGAGACAAATATATAATTTGCACTGAAAATTCAAATTGAAATAGAATCGTCACTAATTAATTGTGTTTTAGAGAAGGTTAAATATTATTTGGGTTTGGAGAGATTATATTAGCAAAAATGAGCGAGATAATATGCCAAATACGGAGTATTATTTTGTTTGTAGCGAAATTAAAATTTTGAAGCCGGGTGTGTCATCATCGGTGACTTTATGAACTTCGCATATTCATGAACAGTGTTTAATATTATCCAATCAGCTGTAAATACGGAGACGTAAGAAGAGAGTCATTGTTTACTTAAAATTGGGATGAACATTGGATTGAAAGGAAATTATGTTAACTTCACATGTAATTGTATTTTGAAAATTTTATCATGAAGGCTTAAAGTTGTTGTTATTAAAATAATACATTTAGAGTTGAGGATTTTTAAGAACTGGGAAGAAACTTAAAAATATTCTAGTGTTGTCTCTAGGAGTTATAATTAATAATCTTTAATCGTAGTACAAATATAGCTGAAAATTAGTGAGGTTATTATTTTAATTTGATCATGCTTGGATTGTTTGTTTCTTCGGTTATTGGTTCGCGTCAATGTTTTAGTAAGGGTTATGAAGTGTGTGTATGTGCCTTTATTTTCCAGGATATATTTTAAGCACAAAAAGTTATGTGGATTGTTAGGGCTTTAAGGAATTCAGATTAATAATAAGATCATCTTATTGAATGAGAATTTAAACAAATTATTGTAAAAGTAGTTGAAAACTATATTGGATTTGTTGTGGTTTTATTTCTTATATGTGTAGGCATAAACAATTTACACTAAAGTGATGCAATTAGAATAACGAGGTTTCACATAAATATTAAGCATGGATAAAACTTAGAGAGGGGAAATTAAATTAATGTGATCATTAACAAACGGTATGACTTTAATATATATATATATATATATATATATATATATATATATATATATATATATATATAATATCAGGAAAACTCAGTAGACACACATTTACACACAGACACACACACACTAGTCAACAAAAAGAAGCACATTCTCGTGCTAAAATCTCACGATGCATCGGTAATACGTCTTCAGCATTATAATATCTCTTCATCATTAATATCTCAACATATCTCTTAATCAACATAACTGATATGCCAACGGCCACAATCAGAGCTTCGCAGCTAATCTGACTTATGGAAGGCAAAGTTAATCGCTATACTAGGGGGAATCTCGCGATTTTTAACCCTTATCCTAGTATCGCTTTACTAACATCAGGCTTTACTGCCTGGCAAACTAAAGGTAGGGAACTTCATCCTACATTATATACGAACAAAATATATCATAAGCGCGCAATATCTAAGTGCTAGATACGCTCTTAAGATGTCTCGCGACTGAATCTAAGAGTTGGTATCAGCAAAACTACAAGTATATATTAGTCGTCAGTTCACATTCTCTCCTAAATCACACAAATACACATGGTTCCTGATAGTCCTTGCCTCCACAAACATTACAGCAAAAAAATGACATTTAAACACACATGACTCACACTTAGTGGCATAGGACAGTTAGTCATACAGTCAATAATGATCACTATATGGCAGTAATGCCTTAAGGGGATGCAAATGGAAACAAGATGACCGAAAATATCATCTTGAAACAAAATTTATAAAAATATGTTTCAGTGAAACCAGAAGCAATACTCCATTATCAATAAAATTCATAATTTATATTTATGTTGCGAAATTATAAAAAATCAAACATTATTCAAAGTAGCTCTATCAATTGTACTGATTTTGATTTATCTGAATCGTTATTCAAATTGGATATCACCTTTAAATACTGTAAATAGACAGCAGATAGCTTACCCATGATATAAAACAGTGTGAATGCACTGAACCTTAAAGTTCGGAAACATTAAAAATACTTGTAAAAAACCACATGAAATCACATATATTAATGATGCCAGAAAGATTTTGTAAATAACTGAGGGAACATGACAACACCTGTGGAGTTAACATTAGAATACTTGGTTCAAACAAAATTAAGCTACATTTTCAAAAAGTTCAAAATTAGCGAGTGGGTGGGTGAATTACACAGAATAATGATGGAGAAGACGCGGCTAAAATTAAGCATAATCATATTTCAGAGAATTAAGCATAGTCATAGTCGTACAAGTAAGCAAAAATGTCCTGTCCTAATCGGCCTTCAAAAATTCCTGGGTCAATAGCTGGACGTGTGAACGACCTTTCTAAAGACAATGGAAATTTATTGTTTACGTTCTTTCGAGTTGAAGAACTCTTCTGGGGAACTGTAGGATACATTATTTCGTGATTTACTGTCGAATTGGAAGCTGAATTTGAGGGTATTGGTGGAGTTTGTATAACAAAGGAACATGCAGTTAAATCTCCTATACTTAAACTTCTTCGTTTGTCAGGAATGTGTGGAACAGTAGAGTAATTAGCCCATAACTTTGGAGTGCTTACAAAAGTCAATGAAATCAGCCCACAGCACAAAACATCAAATACACACAAAACATATGCCATTATAAAACATGCAATCATTATATTAGGACAAGAAAATGCAAAAACAATAAGCCTGAAAAAAAAAACTATGCATTAATAATCTGTATTCATAACACAAAAAGATTGCATCATCACAATTTCAACCTGAAATCAATGAACAAACAGAACTAAATTTCTAATCTTTGAGTTTGCAATTGGAAATTCTATGTGTGACAAAATTATAATAACAAGAATTATTTGTGAATTACAATAAACTGATTTCACACTTGTAAAATAATCTAAAATCCGTTAGGGTGGGTTGGGAGGGTAGTCAAGATACTATTATGATTAAACTTGAAAATAATATATTTAATAAACGTAGCAATAAAATTTAAGCAAACTTAAGAGAATTTGAGGTATGAAAATCGTTATTTATCTATTGCAAAATGGAACACCCTGTTACTCTGCCATATTATTACATGAAGATAGGGGGGTTGATAGGAATTACTAGAGGTTCAGAGGTACAGGGATCGAAACCATATTTCTGACCTTAAAGGTGGCAGAAACCGGACGCCTCCGCCACATGTTGCATACCAGGGTTGTAAGGGGGGTTGAAAGACTTACAAACATAATCTACAACTGGGGTGTAGCTATAGGGATGGTAGAGCAAAATAAAATATCAAAAAGTCAACCTAAACCGACTAGCTCTATTTTAAGAAATCTAATAATTATACAGAGTACCCGCTGAGTCTAGAAGAGACCAGGGGTGCTTTGGTAATAATTGGTGACATAATTATTTAATATAATCTTACCGTTGGTGATGTGTCAGGTGTATAGCTGGGCTTGTCCGGAGATGTATAATCTGCTGAGTCCGGCGGGGATTATGGTATTCGTAGACACCCTGTCAGATAAATACTTCTGTTACCTCTCACAGGGACCGACACAGAGTCTCCTCTGACATCCCTGCGACGTTTCACACTGAGGGTTAACTCTACTAGGCTTAAATAGCGGTTCTACAAAAAGTCAATTCAGCGATTCCCACTAACTATTAATTTTGCATCATGCCGCTTGCATCATTGCGAGAATGTTCAAACCTGTATTGACCTATTATTTCTTCTGGTCAGCAGAATCAGTCTGGGTCACATGTGGATAATTTCCTTATGCCAACAGTCTGCCAGTCAGCGGAATTTACGTTTGACATACATTTCTGTTAGAATCAATACATGTTACAGAATACCGAAATTTCCAAATCTAGCTCAGCTTATACACGTAACAATATATTTCAGATCAAGAGGAAAGTTTCTTACCAGCTGTGGCGTTTACAATATTAATTAGGTAAATATTGCCCCTTGTCCCCAACGTAAATATTGCAAAACATGATATTATTATTGTTCTTCCAGTATTTCCTAAAAGAGTTATTAAAAGGTGTCCTGCAATTATATTAGCAGCTAATCGAATTGCTAAAGTACCAGGACGAATAATATTTCTAATAGTTTCAATGGAACTTTAGTTCCAAGTTGTTATTTTGAAGTAATTGCACCAAAAATGAAATTTAAGTACTAAAGCCTTTCAACACTTCAATTTGATTTAGTTTTCCTTATTTATAACGTATTGAAGTGTATTTACACCTGGAAAAGTGAAACATGCTGCCTGGTTGTTTAATTCATTAACATCCTTTTTGACGTTAGCTTTAGGGCTTTAAAGAGATATGTAGGAACATTACACAGCACAACATGACTTTAACGTGAAAATTCATTATAAATGTTACCTCTTTGCTCCGGGAAAAACATTTCATACTAAAATGTTTTACTTCTTTCTAATCAAAACAGCAAGTTATTTAGTTTCCTTGACACCTTTTAGGATTTTTGAAACTTTAACAAAATAAAGCACATTATTCCACAAGTAATGCCCACTTAATTAAATTAATGAAAACAAGTTTCGAGTTACCGCTATCACAGTCCAGCAGTCAGAGCTGCCAACATGCTGAGCCCTTTGCCAACATTTCCCAGATGTACTAGATATTATCATGATGTAAATTTCGATGATAAGGTGCCTTCCACTATATGTCACACGTTTACATGATGTACACCAGGCTGAGTTTGGAGTGAAGCCAATTCCAGCTGTTTTTCCTTAATTTGCTGTACTATAGTGCGGTCTGTTTATGACAAGGCCATGAGCTATGTATGTGTATGCATGATTCGCTAACATATACGCGGTCCGTAGTCACCCCATAGAAAGATAATCCAAAACTACTTTTTAGTAATATATTTATGCCACCTTATGCTCACTAGCAGAAATTACGTATAGAACTCTGCATATTTACAGCAGAAAAGGTCTCCAATTGCTCACTATTGCTCACATCTTATTTTACGATAGGTTGTATCTTATACAAATGAAATTACTTCAAACTAAGGAAGGTGAACTTGGTGGACTTGACGTGTCCTGTGGAATCCGAATCGTCAACTGCATAAAATGTTGCTGTGTTGAAAGAAAATTTCCATACCTTTTCTCTTCAATAAAGGCATGGAAATGAATTTAATAATGATTCTTATAGCCTCTGATTGTGTTGACTGGCTTGATATTTTGAGTATGTTCGATGTGTGGCTGTAACGCTTATTGTGCAATTTAATTAACTATCTGCAGCACACCGAGATGGCTAGGAATTATTTTCATGAAGATTAATATAAACTGTGATCCCTAAAGCAGTTATTAAAATCATTATTTTTACTGTGAGGCATGTATTTTCTGAACGCGCGTTAGAGGAAAACGCCAAGCCACAACCATTGACCATAGATGCGGGAGATGAACAGCATGCATTGACTATAGATGCGGGAGATGAACAGCATGCGCAATCTCCGTTGCATAACCGCCATTTCTTAGTTAAAATAATTAAAACATTAGAACGATAATCTGACTAACTATATTTTCTAAGAGACGTTAATAAAATGCTATATTTATACCTTCAGGTGAGACATTTTGATTTTGTAAATGAACAGTAATATTAATAGTAATGATCAAAATATCCGTAGGTAAATAATAATTTAATATTTTGGGACATATATTTTGAAGTTATCTCGCTGATTTGAAAATAAATTATCAAAAAATTTAAGTGTTATACGAGGGCTGTTAAATAAACAATGATCACAGTTTTTTTTTTTCTTTTGACAACATACCATTACTCATCCTCATAATTTTGATAGTCCTTCTCAAAATAATCTCCCCTGAATGCGATGCACTTGTCCCAGCGTTTCTGCCGGTCTTCAAAGACATGCAGGAAACCATTTTTGAGAGATCCTTCAAAATCGTCTCCGCGGCCTTCACTACTGCTTCTGATGATGGATAATGCCTTCCACGAAGGCGTTTCTTCAAGTTAGGGAATAGAAAAAAGTCACATGGGGCTAAATGCGGACTATAGGGAGGGTGAGGGATGCACTTAACGTTGATTTTTGCAAGATATTCAGCAGCAACATTGGCAATATGCGGCCGCGCACTATCGTGCTGCAGCATTCATGGAAATGTGGTCTTTTGGCGCCTGATATGGACTTGCTTTGTTTTTAGGACATCCCTGCAGTCAGTTACTGATGTGTGTGCAGGTACAACATGCTGATTAACCATTCCATGAATATCAAAGAATGAAATGACCATAAATTTCCCAGCAGAAGGAACCACTTTTGCTTTTTTGGGGTTTGGTGATGAAGGAGATTTCTACACTGAGCGTTGCTGTTTTCTCTCAGGATCAAAATGATGTAGCCAAGTTTCATCAGCATTGATTACGTTTGAAAGAAAACTCCGGATCTTCCTCTAACATGAATTTTAACTGCATGTTACGTCCATTGCAGCGGTAGGCGATACTGAACATTTCTGAACTTGCCTGGTTCTCACAGATAGGGAACCAGGAGTACCAACAATGAAACTACTACGGTGTGTTTGTTTCACATTAAGCTAACAGAATATAATAAGATCGTATTTTAGTGCGAAAAATTATGACCGTAAAAAATTATGGTCATTCTTTATTGAACAGCCCTGGTATATGTATTTTCTACCTGAACAAAACGTAGAATGAGGGAAACGCAATCAGCAATACTGTACTCCATTAATGCAGAAGACTAGAAATTAACTGAAGTGCCTTTTTAAGGCATTCCTATAGAGATCTAACGTGATCAGGCTTTGTAGAAATGTCTCCTTTGTGAAACAGGATTAAACAAAACGGTACAGAATCTAAGCTTTGCGTTTATTTCAGCGGCATCCCTGTAGTGTAAACACAGTACGCTTCAGCTTAACGGGTGGTAACAATTCTAAATAATTTGGTTTCATTAAAATTTACAAATTTGAATTCTTTTGGTCACCTTTATTCCACATTGATTTGATACTTGTTTCGATCTCCGCAGTTAAGATACAGCTAAATTAAATAATGATATTAATTTCTGCACTACATCTACTAAATGAATGTTTCATGGAAGAATTAATTGAAGTACATTGTTGTTGCTGTTGTTGTTGTGAACTCTTGTTTTTGGATTTAGACTTTCGGAGTGAAATCCTAAGGATACCTCTATAAACATTGTTTATTACAGAAAAAACAAATTTTATACAACTCTTTTGAAAGACGTGACTTAGCGGCAATATAACTGGAATAATTGTTAGAGTAAATAACCACCTAAAATTATTTTACGCTTAATATTACTGAAATTCAGTTAGTGTATATAGCTTCAAATAAAGCGTTGTAGATAAAACATTTTATTTTATCCCAAAACTTAAGTTCTTACGTATAAACAGTGACTGAACTAACAATATTGGTTTACAAACATTTTGATTATTTTTATTTCTAAAACATAAACACTATGAAAATTAATTGTTCTTTCACACTAGCCGTGTGTAGGCTGCACTATGAAAGGGTAGAGCCAGAATGAAAAATTCAATGCCATAGGCGGGATTTGAACCACGGATCTTCTGGTTTCCGTCCAGCCGCACTACCATTGTGTTACTATGGCCAACGTGCCGATATGACATTAAATTCTCCAACTGACTCGTGTTTTTCCCGGTAAACCACTTAGGGAAAACCGGCTATGGCATTGAATTTTTCATTCTGGCTCTACCCTTTCATAGTGCGTCCTACAAACGGCTAGTGTGAAAGAACAATTAATTTCCATTAATTGTACCTAATAGTGGTCCGAACTATAAAGCCCGGGCCTTAAAGTACTTACAGCATAGTAAGTCGCCATTAAGGTAGTTGTCTCATGTGTTCATGAGAACTCCTAAGTGGTTTACCGGGAAAAACACGAGTCAGTTGGAGAATTTAATGTCATATCGGCACGTTGGCCATAGTAGCACAATGGTAGTGCAGCTGGACGGAAACCAGAAGATCCGTGGTTCAAATCCCGGCTATGGCATTGAATTTTTCATTCTGGCTCTACCCTTTCATAGTGCGTCCTACACACGGCTAGTGTGAAAGAACAATTAATTTCCATTAATTGTACCTAATAGTGGTCCGAACTATAAAGCCCGGGCCTTAAAGTACTTACAGCATAGTAAGTCGCCATTAAGGTAGTTGTCTCATGTGTTTATGAGAACTCCTAAGTGGTTTACCGGGAACAACACGAGTCAGTTGGAGAATTTAATGTCATATCGGCACGTTGGCCATAGTAGCACAATGGTAGTGCGGCTGGACGGAAACCAGAAGATCCGTGGCTCAAATCCCGGCTATGGCATTGAATTTTTCATTCTGGCTCTACCCTTTCATAAACACTATGAGTTAATATTGCTACAACTTTACACAAAACATTTTATTAATTATTACCTAAATTCGGTAACAAGAAATAACACTCAGTTTGTTCTTAAATACATCACTTTTTTCTTGATACAGCGCAATATAAAGCGAGATACGCACGAACACGTGCAGTTTCATACACTTGCCACTAAACTTTTATACAAGGAATATTTTTAGTTACTTAAACAGTGAAACCACTCTTATATCAAGTAAAATAGGAGTTCTGCGTGCTGCTCCGCTTTTTGGAAATGAAATAATACTCTCATTCGAACGCAACTATTACAATGCCGTATTTTCGGCTCTTGTATAGCCGTGATTCAGCAACATGAATATTGGGATCTAGCGGTCTGTAAATCAGAAAATCAACATCGACTGGGGGATGCATGGGACAGACCTCATCATCTCCGTGCTGATTGGATTACATTTGGCAATTACATTTCGGCAATCTGAGCTGATGATCCTTCAGGGGCTGTTGTTCTCGTCATCGTCATCGTCATCGTCATCGTCATCATCATCAGCAGCAGCAGCAGCAGCACAATTAGTGGTGGGAGTGTTGGTGGTTACAAAGTGTCAGTAGAACAATTGCTTTAACCTTAATTGCAAATTTATATCTCATGAATTCCGAATCATTCTTTGACAAGGGTGCTAATAAATATTTTGTAACACAGAAAAGAATATGTCTCAAATAAAATAAGACATGTAGCTTGAATTGAGGATGTGCAGTTGCATCATGGGTAGGCTGTTGAAGTCGATAGAAAGAGTGCCACTCCCAGCTGTCGTAGCTATGGCAACCGAAAGCCTATGTATCCAACATGCCATTACGACATGGATACCGTCGATCGATCACCTTGTTTCGTCATTTGACGTAACTACAGTTTTAAAACCTACACTTTGTGAGCACTAAATAAACAAAATACTATTATTTTAGAGATATATGCCCTTAAGCTTTTAAAACAAGAAGGAAATTTCTGACCGATATTTAACTGTGTACGCAATATTTCAGTGCGGTCTAACTGCAAATTCTGAACTTCCCAACATAAATAAAATATAACTTCTCTCTGAAATAGTATCTGAAAATGTCACAAATAGTGCCTATAAAATGAAAACGTATAAGTATATAATATTCTATAAATAACACGTGTAGAAGTTCTTGTCAATAATAATTTTTATTTACGTAGTTCAGTAAAATGGAGATAAAAAGAATAGAAAAGATGATGTTTTCACTCGTATGATTTTGTCTGCTTAGTTTTATATAAACTATCCTTTAAAATGGCCCTTCTCTTACGATATCATATTAATCTGAAGATATGTTTATATAAATAGTTTTATTACATATTGCTTAAATGTGCAAGGGTAACCGCAGCACACAGTGTGCTCTTTTAACAGCTTGTAGCTAGGTGATGGCTTTGAAATTCCATTCCCTTTGGGACATAAAACAGACGAATAACATTTCTTATTTATAAAAGTGTAAATGTTTGAATTTTATATCCTGCAACAAGGAATATATCGAAAAAGTTAATCTTATCGCCCCCTGAAAATAAAAGAAGACCTAAATGGTATGCTTTAACCAGATCAGTAGTTTTTTGTAGCAATATTTTGTCCCATCTCTTGTTGTTTACAGACGATGCGCAAATTAATTAGATTTATGGATATCAGAAGCTAAGATATAAACTCCATTTGCCATGAAAATATTTATCGTACTTCATAAAAAATTTTAGTTAAAAGGAAAAAAAAAAAAAAAAAAAACAGGCTAAAAATGAACGCAAATTGTAATATGTTTTGGGGAGATTTTCTGTTCATTAGAAGATATGCACACAAACGCATACTCAGGCCGCCTCCGTGGTGATGTGGGTTCGTTTCTACCCCACTTTCAAGGGGACTACGTTTGAATCTCGATCTGGGTGAGTTATATGGATACGGTTTCTTCCGGGATTTTCTATTTCTAAATTATATGAACCCTGGGCTCATTTGAGCATCATTTCACCTATTTCATTCATCGTCTGAAATTACAACGTAGGAGGACGCTGTATAATGCACATAATGTTTCAAACAGTATATATGTCTAAATATTTCTTGATTTTTCTTTGAATTTTCAAACAAGTAATTTCAGAAATGGCAAATAATTGTTTCTTCACGTGGTCGTGCAAATGGTATGGTATTATTAAAACACTGAAATATTCTTTAAAAGTCGAGTAACCCTTTCCGTAATGTATCGTACAGCGAAAATTGTAAATGGGAATTTAAGGTTTATTTAGTTAATAGAAAGTAGCAATAATAATAAGCTTTTGTATGAATAGTTTATCAGTGAATAAATAAATCAAGGCATGTAAAGATAACACGTGAACAAACAAAATAATTGTAGTCAAATATGTTTAATTTTCCTATAAAATAAAAATGCGTGGGATGGTTTTGTGGTGCCTAAGTGTGTGGTTTGTTCATTAAGACCTATTTTAATATTTTAGACTTGAAAGTGCATATTTTATCATTCAAGTTTTTTTTCATTATTATAATTTACTTTTAATATAGAAATAAAAGATAAAATGTTTTGATGAGATTTGTTTTATTCACCTTGTAGTGGTTTGATTGTGACGATGGGATATTCTGAGGAAAAAAGACTGATATCTAAATTCAATCGTTTTACAGAAAGAGAAACAATGCTTAACCCCCTCTTTCTCTTTGACATCCCTTGGTATTTGATTGCAGTACTGCAGAAATTCCTTTCAAGAGCAAGGTATGGCAGTGGAGTATTCCTCGTGGTTTTGAGATTTACATACTTAATCTGCTTTATTAACCGCTGTTATGTACATACTCGTAATATAAGTACATGTATACATTGTTGCTTTTCGATTATATTTCAAACATTTTTTTTTTTCTTTATAAAAGTGTGTTGTCTTCGCAAACAACATTTTGGATGGCCTATAGCATTTTGATCACCGATGATGTCTCTAGTGTCCAATTGGGTGTCTATTGATCCATTTATTTGATATGTTTCAGAATGTTTTTGAGCTTTGGAAGCTCATAATTTGTATTAGCAATGACAACTTTATGATTGAATACTTAATTAAATATTTTGAACAAAAGTTTAAGAAATTTGCTGTTTTTGTTACTGTATAATTTTAACGGTCTTTAATTGACATTTTGGAGCTGGACGTACATTTTATACAAATAAGTTCAAATTTTAACTTGGAGTGTGTTATAGATATCTAGAACTGTGACTTTAGTTTCTATTTTTCAATTCCGAGACCTTTTTGCTTCTTTTTTTACTTTTAGTACTTGAATCACCATGCTCTATTACATTCGCTGTACAGTTACCACCCCTTGGTACAGCGTGTCCAGTATGTCCTCCATTCGATCGGTAATGCTGGCATTGGTGTGTCGTTTGCGTGGGTTCCTGGACACGTGGGGCTGCCGGGCAATGAAGCTACCGACGTTGCAACTAAAGCTGTTATGTTAAATTCGCAGTGTTTTATTTATTTTATTACTTCGGCAGATCTTCGTCGAGCTCTATGTAAGATTATCCTATCACATTGGGACGAAGACTGGAATGGGGCTCTGGGCAACAAGCCCCGGGAGCTAAAACCACACCCGGTACCTTGGTGTACTTCTTCGCGCCGTCGTCGTCGCGAAGTCGTTTTAGTCCGTCTCCGTATTGGACACTGCCTTTTTATTCACCGACACTTTTTATCCTCTGACCCTGCACCAATTTGTGCTTTCTGTCGGGAGCCTTTGACTGTCCGACGTATTTTAACAGAATGCCGGTTGTTAGCTTCTATGCGAAACTCCCTCCGTTTTCCGGCTACCCTGAGTCAGGTGTTGGCGGACAACCTGAGTACCGTGGAGCGAGTTTTAGCTTTCATCCACCTTAGCGGTATGAGCAGCCGCATTTAACTCGACACCTGATTTTAGTGTTTTTATGGTTTAGTTTTAGCTTTTTATTTGCAGTACTTTCCACGATATTCTGGTTTTAATGTGTCGATTTTAACTCTGTGGACCTTATACCTTTGTAAGGGCGCTGATAACCTCAGCAGTTGAGCGCCCTTAACCTAATTCTACTACTACCCCATTACATATAGTAATATTTTACATTTTTTTACAATTGTATATACAATTCCTCATTTTCTGCAGTCGTCTTTGTAGATTATTTATTTTTATATGCTCGTATCTTATCTTATCAGTTATACAATGTAATATTTACATATATACAAAATTATTCTTACAGTTGATCGGAGTCTACACTATTTGTAAAGTGTGCAAACGCCTTCAGGTGTCTGTTTTAGTTATTTCTTCAAAGCTGATTGGCCAATTCTGTCCACTTCTGGTTGCCATCCTAAAGTTTTTACGCTGTCGATCCAGTATTGAGCATTGCCATAAAAGATGTTGGATCGTTTGTTCAATACAACTGCATGGACATTCAGGAGATTCCGAAATCTTGAATCTGTAGAAGTACGTTCTTACTGGTCCGTATCCTGTTACCATTTTTGTGAAGTTTCTTGTCATTGGAATCTTGATCCTTAGCCTGTCTTGCACTATTGGTTTATGCTCCTTTTGTTGAGTTTGTTCACGAATTTGTTTTTAAGGACGTAAAAATCTGGTTGCGCTCATTGATTACAATTTATCTGAATGGGCCCGCATTTTGCATGAAACCATGACCCGTTGATATTAATAGTATAACATATGTCAATGAACACTGATGGAAAGACATTAATGTGGTGATTGCATATCAGGCTTTCCTTAATTTTACAGACAATATTCTACATAAAGGACTGACTTCAGCTTGTAGAAAGAATATATTTCATGGACATACCTATCCTATTTTCATGCTTTGAAACGCAGTTAACTTTTCATGCAGTACCAGTTTTAATAAAAGCATATCATTCAACATAAACATAATTCGCATGTAAGACAACTAGTTTCTCTTAGCTTGTCTCCCCATCAGCAATTTCTGTAGTGAGAGCTTCTGGAAAACAATTACGTTGGAGTAGGAAGCTGACATTTTCCTGCAGAAGTTTTGGTGACGTCGCTGCTTGCCCAAAAGTTTTGTGATTAATTACTCTCTCCAGGTTTCAGATAAGGAAGAGAATTGTGTAAATTAATGTCCTCTCGTCTTGCTTGATACTGTGATGAACTTGTTCGTGGACAATGGACAATACAGCTATTGTTGGAATGATTATCTCAGTGTTATGTGCGAACAACTACTTCATTCGGACAGTGAGAAAGGATAATATAATAGTTTTACTTGTATTTCTCTGCCGTTTATATAAGGTAGACGAAGCATTATGCTCAACAGAAAAGAGTTTATAATGGGATCCCACTAAAAATAAATTCCCTTAATTAAAAGAATGCATTAGTTTGTTTCCTCTACCGCTTACTTATATTTAATATTTGTGGCATTCCATAAAAAATCGATATCCACATTTTAACGAAAGTGCATGTTCTTAAATATCTCAGCGAAATAATTATGTTTTAGAGGGAGTCCTTATGTTAGTTTATGGTTTGCCCAAAGAGTTAATTCTTTTATTTGATGAAGTTGCCAGGTGAAAAGATGATTAGAAATAGACGTTTTTGGAGCGGCGACTAAAGATCTTTTCTCCCGGCGCTTCCGAGAGGAGAGGTTGGCCAAACTTAGGAGGTATAAAGCAGAGGGCAGGACCCATACAGTTTACACATGAAACTCCCCGGTGGCATCTCGTTCAACAGGCCCTATTACCCGCTTCACGTTCTCATTTTCTACTGCGAGGCTCGCGACTAATGCCATGACCCATGACCCTGAGGACGGCATTTTACGGAACACATATTTTTTTAATTCTACGTCCTCCAACATCAAGACATCGGACGATGAATGAAATGGGTGAAATGATGCTCAAATGAGTCCGGGGTCCATAGAACTTAGAGTTACCCGACATTCGTCTTTAAGGATAAGGGAAAACCCCGGAAAAAACCTTATCCAGATAACTCACCCTGACCGAGATTCGAACTCGGGACCTCTTGAACGTAAGGCAGACACGCTACCATCTACGCTATCGAGCGTGCTGGAAGTGAGGTGAAATATAGGAAAAGGAAAGTAGGGGGATGTAGTTAATCGTCCTAAAATTTGCCAAACGAGTTGGAAAACCTTGAAAGAAACCACAATTTAGAAAGGTGGCTTTAAGGGATCGACCCCACGATCTCCCAAATGCGAGGAGCACAGGTTACCGCGACGCCACGTCGCTACCTTTTGATTAACAAAACTATGTTTAAAACATTACTAGGAAAATTAAATTGTAACCTGGGAGACTGCACCATAATGTTACGAATAGAATTCTTCTTCGTCTTTATCTTCTTCTTCTTTTTCTTCGCCTTTATCTTCTTCTTTAGCTTCCCTAGTTGTACCACTATCGCGGTGTTAGGGGATTCTTGTTCCTCTATCTCATTTAAGGTCGGGCTGAGCAACCGAAGCTTTGGAGCCGATAGGGAACCAGGTGTGAAGGTGAAGAAAGTGGATGATATATATGAGGGCAAGATGAATGATAGAAAGGATGATGATGGAGCAATTGGTGCAATGTTGACGGATCAAGCCGGAGGAACCGGAGTAAAGCCGTCCCAGCACCATGTTGTCTACCACAAATCTCATTTTGCGGTCATGTGGGATCAAACCCGGGCCCCCTTGGTGAGAGCCAAGCGGTCTAACCACTGAGCCATGGTGCGTCCACGAATAGAATTGTGTGTACTTAAAGGTGCGTCCACCGAAAGGCTTTTACAATCTACTACGTAACCAGGAGCGCAGCTGGAGGTATAAGGAACCAGATGGTAGAACAGGGTAGAAGTAGTTTAGAGATAAGTAGAGATAAATAGAAACAACGCAGAGTTCTATAATATGCTAATTTACTATAACCTAATTATTAAATTTAAGTACAATGCACTCCCTAAGTCTTGAGGAGACTTAGGTGTGAAATAGTGTTAAGAGTTACATTATTAAAGACCCATTCAGGCTTAACCTTGAGGCTGGGTAGACGTGTATGTGTATAGGATGCGTATAGAGCAGTCCTTACTGGAGGGCTGCATGAGGAACCTGATTCTAAGACCAGTGTGACCTCTGGAGGAACCTAAACCAGAGTGAACCACTGGAACAACCTAGACTAGAATGACCCATGACTGCCCAAATACTCAGTCTAAATACTGTTTCTTTCAGTATGGAAACATATTGCCAATTCGTCAATATCAAAAAAGATACGTAGGTGTTTCCCAAGCTAAGCTAAGCAAGATCATGTTCCTCAGAAATATCCTAACTGCAATTCGGCGCCTACATGACTCAGATTACTTTATTCAGCACAGTATATGTTCGACCACCTGTACTTGGTCGACATGAGTAAATAGGAAACTCATATCGTAAGGCAAGATCACGAGAAATCTGGGGAAAGTCTGTTTTCATACGTCAGCAGAATTAAGGACTTTAGAATGTGCCAACGATTCATATCACAGGAAGTGAACATTGAATAATAAGATTCCAGAATTTGATATGTTCCTAAATATTCCTCAACCATAAATGTGATAATATTAAATTTGGTACTGTAAAATTTCGTGGCACTCAATAAGAGATGTCCTCAAGATAAATCGCAGCGAATAAATACAGCTGGGTTACAATTTATTTGTCACTTACGTAAATTGCCTTCTTTTAAATAACGATAGGTATATAAAATGTTGAAAAAGTCTCTTAAATATTCTATAAAATTATAGTATATAACGTAAACTTCATTTTAATGAACTTAGAGTAAGCTATAAAAATGAACAGAATCAGATACTACATGGAAAAATGTAAAGTTAATCGAAACAGATGGCTGATTACATTAGACTTCTGTGTTCACTTCACGCCCATGTCAGAATGCGTGGGTATTCGAAATTTCTTTACTATGTTCATTTTGCATTTTCACTGCTGATGACAACATGAGTTTAATTGTCAAACTATTGATATTATTGTTGCACGCATGCCATATAATCTCTTTGATGCTTTAATTTGTTATATAGATCTCACTATCTTTATTTCCCTTTACCATTTAATGTATATAAGCAGAATTTGAATTGGTGCAAGGAGACATCTTATCCCTTGTTAACTGGCTTACGCAACATTATCAGGCGTGACGAATACCTTTATTGATCAGCAGTTCCCAGAGGCTAGCGCGATCGACCTTGACACTGCATTTCAGCAGTTGATAGAGATTCATTTTCACTTAACATTTCTATTATTGTTTAGTGTGTAAACATAGTACGCACTCCACATCCGTTAAATGCCTAGCTAATAATTTCTTACTCGTTCTGGAATATGCATATACCGCACGTGTACTTTAGCTTTTTTCTAGTTTGAATTTTTAGAAAATCATATGAATGTAAAACTAAGCTTTTTGTACGCTTAATAACTGTGGGATGCTTCGACCTTATTCACAGATACATACATTCACTGGAAAATATTCATGTAAAGGATTTGCAAAATAATATAGAAACTCAACGTACATAGATAATATCAGATTCATCAAAAATCATAACGCAAGCTAACAAAAGCTTCAAAATTAAAAAGGATATTAATTTTCAATGTTTGTAATATTTCATTATATAGGTATCTATTTAATTAAGTTCGTGAAAGCAATATGTGCCAGTTAAACCCATATGAATTTCTCCCTTTTAGTAAAATGCATTTAATGAGTTATAAGGCTTTGCATAACATACAGAAATAATAACAGCAGTTGGAGCAAGAAGCTCCTATATCACACAGCATTGAAAACGTTCATTCTTGCACATAGTATTTAATAATCATATGCAATACACACATGCCTTTTATAATAACTGTAACGAATTGTGATTTACTTTTAGAAGGTTTTTGTAGACTTTTAAATGACATGTACCTGTGAAGTTTCTGTTATTATTTTGTTATTTACCCTGGGTGAGTTAGGCTATAAGAACTTATGATCCACTCAAACAGGTAATAAAGTACAACATAGTTCAAACATAATCAAGCATACAAAGTTCTAGTGAAGTCTGATGGATATTAAAATGAAAAATAAAGATAATCGTTACAAAATTCTATAAAATCACTTCTTCCTTCAGTTTATTCTACTTCATGGAGTTCGGCCATCAGGCCTGTTCCCAAGTATTTAGCTGTTTGGCATTGGTATTCCTATGTTGCTGAATCCTTTCGGGTTATAGTTAATTAAAGCAAATGACAGTTTCATGTCTTTAAAGCAGTTAATCTATAATTAATTTACATTATTTCTGCAATATCAAACGTATTTAAGCCGTACTTAGTATTTTGCACTGTCCTTAAGAGTCACTGCTGTGATGGAACATAAGAAACTCAATTTCCGCTTCAAATATCCTTTCCTCTGAAAATCCATGTTTAAATTTTACAAGCCTATAACTTTCGCCCTAAGAAACATAAATTGCTTTTTGTTTCCTTTAGAGTAATCTAAATATACATTGAACGTATTTACTTTTATACTTATATCTGCGTCCTGCTCATAAAGCACATTATACTTTTAGTAAATAGAATTACTTATGCCTAGTATATTGGTTAATTATTATAGTTTTACCATCTCGTATGGTTCTTCCCCAGAAAGAAATCTATTTATTTTCTGATATTTCATTGTATCCTCCAAATGTTTCATTTAATTTGTAAACAACTATTTGAAGCTATTTTCTCAGAATTGGTCGTCTCATTATGTACCTACATTTGGATATTTCCTATGATTCCTTTATCTTAAAATCACTTGTTTAGCTTACTATTCGTAAGCTGTGTGTTTGAGATCTAGATCAAATAGTTCAGGATAATGGGGTAATGTTCTTTCATTCGGATATTTGTATTAATATATGTTTGCTAACTCTGCCTTCATTGTTAGAAATAGCCTCCTTTAAAATTGTCCAACTTATAGAAAGTGTCCTGTAACTCTTATATTAAGCATTTTCCGTTCAATTTTGTTCCTAACATTCCGCTGGAGACTTTCTCGTGGTCTACAAAGAACTTAAATGGGGGGACACATCACGTACAGCGATCTGCATAAATCTATTGGGGCTACCACGAAGAAGCAATTAAGTGAAGGAACCTCTGTATGGTACAGTCCTCAGACAGAAAATTCGACGGGAATAGAATGCAAGCCTCCGAAGTTATTCGTGGAGCTACCTCGCTTAGTTACAAATGACATACATGATCGTCCCTTTCGGAATTTACACATTCCATCTTCCGGCAATAGAATGTACAAGTATACTTGTTTTATTTATACGGAAATAAAGAAAGTCTTCTTAAGCGGATGTCATTATTTGTAGGTTCAAGGTAACTATAATAATTTTTTTTTTGGATTAGATCGCTCTATAGAAGCAGAGGTTGTGGGATTTGGTAATAATGGTTTAATTATGTTATAGGTTTAATTTGCTTTTAATTAATTGTTCATATTTCGTTTTTTTCAGTTCTTATTGTTTTATGTCTTTTAGGGAGAGAACAGTTAATTAATTCCTAAGGCGTTAATGTGATATTTTTCTCCCTCATTTTGTAAACTACAAACCGATATTTAAATCTGGGAAAAAGTCACATAGTCGTTGTCACGCCAACCTTTATATAGGAGCTTTGATTTTAGCTGCCGCGTAATGAATGGCGTTTGAGGTTAATGTTCTACAATACATTGAAATTACTTAAAGGAAGTTTTAAATAAAAAGGATACCTAAATTTGATAATAACTACCGGGCCAATGTTTATTGCTATATTGCTGTGGAGTTTTTATTGCTCGATGGTCATCTCCCAAACCAGTCTCAGGAGTATTATCGAGAGGCAATAACAGCAAATAGCTGCCAGATGAGAGATGGTTAGGGCTTAGAATAGTGTTACTAACAAATATCCTTAAAACCACAACGAAGTTATTTAAACAGTATATTATCCTTATTCTTAGTGAACTAAAACATATTATGTTAACAAAATGTTGTTTTATATATTGTTTTGGAAAGGAAAGGGAGCTTGAAATCTAGATTAAATAGTATGTGCATTTTTTAAAGGAATTCCTTCACTTTGAGTTCTCTATTACGAAATGTATAACTGAAGACCTTTATGTAGCACCTCTATTACTTTGTAGAATAGGGAATATTGCATTCCACTAAAAGGTTTGGCACCCAAATTTATCCTGAAATATATGTTTTGAGTTCTTTGAAACCAAATAAGTTATTTAGGAAACATACATGTATTTGTGTGTGCATGACCAGCATATCTCAAAAACAGAACTGGGAATAAGTACCAAACGTGGTAAGTACCATAAAGTTCCAAAACTTATAAAAGTTCATAAACTTACAAAAATGAGAGACGTTTTGAAGGAAATTTCGCGTTCCAAGCTATTCAGAGAATTGAGATTTTTTGAAAAATATCTCTGTTTGATAAAAATGCCACATATTAAAATTATTTATATAATGAAATGTATAAAACATTTGTGATCCTTTGGGATTAGATTTTCAGTTGGCTTGATTTGGAACGTATCTTCCAGTAGTAGTAAATAAGTCAGAGACAAAAAGTGCTGTGATTTTGTGGGATCGTAGAATTAAAAGTCCAATTTGCTGAAATTCTAAATTTTCTTTATTTCCGTAGCAATACACTGTTCAATTTTCACGTAACAACATTACATCACATATTCACAGTCTCCCAAGGTCGATGACAATAACAAACTTCCATTTTTGACAACACTCTTGTTACATGTCTTTAGAACAACAACTCCTTCTTGGCGAGTCGTCGCCTTCTTAAATACCTTATTGATAAATTCGAGACTCTTCCACAAGAATACAGAAACCGAATATTCTATCACCTTCCAGAAGCGTAACCCTATCTGTGCCGGCAGGTCTTTTATCTCGCGCTATCTTTATTTGTTCCGGCATATTCCTTATCTCCAGGCTCTTTGTGTACACAAGCCGCGCTATCGCGATCGGATTCACGACAGTACTTTTCTTTTAAAATAGGCAATTTATTTCAAATAACTTTTTGTAACATCTGCCGTTTCCGCGACATTCCTTAATACCTAATTCATAGTTGTCATTCTTCAATTTTTGGTTATTATTTTAAAGTCCTGTCAGTTTGTATGCCCAAATGAGCTCGAGGCCCATAGACCTTAAAGTTACTCAGCATTTGTGTTTTCAGGGTGTGAGGAAAAACTCCAGAAAAACCTATTTGAATGTGAGGGGATAACATCATCCCGTAAAATTGAGGGGGGTGATTTTCAGATCTCGCGATGTCGTTGAAAAAAGTATGTAACTTTAAGGCCAGCATATACGTAGCTTATTATTGTGAAACATTTGACTGTTGCTGTTCCCTTTGCATCTATTACGAAATAATATATTACAACATATATGTAATACATCCGGAAAGATTTATCTTGATTAAAAATAAGAAGGAAAATAACATTTGTAAAAATAATTTATATTCTCTTTGGTAAGCAATAATTGAAGGTACAGAATATAACATTGACTTTTGCAGTTAGTGCGGGAACCTCTTTTTGAGAATAAATCATAGCACATTGGTATGACTTCATTAAAAAACGTATTTCAACCGATTTCTTGTAACAACAATTTAGTTTAGCTTTGTTTATTAAACTCTTCTCTACTGTTTATTCCCTCTACGTCATTGTTATAAACAGACTCTTTTTCTCTTACCAATCAGTTCCACTCTATTTTTCCGCCGCCCACTCTTTTGCAAACAGCTTCGTTACTGATTTGGTGCTTTACGGCTACATTTTTCCGCACTTTTTTTTTTAGTAAATCTTTTACTGTCTCTGAAGGCTTGCGAATTAAATAAAATTAAATAGATTGAAGAGAATTTCAGGGCTCTGTTTGCAAAAAATTCCAAATATGCACATTATTCCTCATGGCAGTTTAATCGATTTTTGGGTAATAAAACATTCGCAAGTTTTATTATTAAGGTTATTAAGAGCGGTTGCATGTCGTGGGTGCTTTACTTTGCACTCTTAAAATATGTGCCAAAATGTATTTATGTCACTTGAGATATGCTCCTCAACTTTTTTCTTAACATTACTTCTGATTTATTCTTAAAACCTGAGGAGGTGCATTTTAGTTAAAATTTCGATATTGGTTTGGGGGAAGCACACCGACGCCTCTTCCTACCATAGATAAGCGGTATAAAAGTGAAAAGCACGCATAAGCACTCAGAACACCTGATTGTAACATCCAAAACAGCTAATTTATTAAATTATAATATGCCTAAGGGAAAACAAATTTATGCATAGGTATAGTTTGTCAAAGAAAGTGAATTCTAGCTAAGTTAATGGTCGTCTCTGTTTAAATTAATTTACAGTTTGAAACAAAGCTTTGTGTATAAATGTATAATGTGTTACATATTCAAGGCCTTGGGGGTACACACACTTATTTTGATAAATGGTGCTTTAATATGTATTATGAAATTCTGCACTTAGGTGAATTGTTTTCTTTTACTAACTGATAGTTACTGCATGGTAGTAACTGCCGTCAAATAACACTTGTCTGCATAATCTATCCGCTTTACTTTCACATGTTTACACCTCAATGTATTACGTACTAGTATAATCCTTGTTTCACATAAACTTGCCCCGTATCTCTTAGTCACGTGACCTTATCACCTTTCATTGGCTGCTATTGCAGTATAGACTGCTGTTTCGGTAAAAATTAGTTCGTTATTTAACATGGTGATATATCTTTATATGTTTCAAGAGAATTGTCAAATTTATATTTTCGTAACTGTTTTAATTAAATATATTACGCAACAGAGTTGATTTATATGAAATCCATATTAATTCTACACGAAGTAAAGAAGAGGTTCCTTTGCTCAGAAGCCCGTCTTTCACTTGGCACGATAGCACGTGATTTAGCGTTAGTGCTGACATATGTGTTTATATGACTTTTATCACTGACCTTGTTTTGAACTGGATTAATCATATATCGCCAATCGAAGGTGTGTTGGCCGAGTGCGAGAGCTAAATTATTTTATTGGTCGTTTATTGCGCGTGTACTTCTTATATGTATAATGGCAGAGTACCGTCAGTTTTTTGCTGAAGCATCGCCAGGGAAAATCTTTACAAAGCGGCGAAAAAAGAATTGTAGTGCACGTGTTTAATGCACAGAGAAGAATCCGTCATTGTTAGTGAGAGAAGTCGAACAGCTGTGCACTGAACTTACAGGTGTGTTAGATGCGTAGGAACATTGCGAAATGAAATGGAGACAACAGGAAAACTTACCACTCCAAGGGCGCTATTTTTGTGTGGCGAAGACGTTATTTCAGGACAATCAAATTGTACCGGGATACAAATTGCAAAATATACTACCTTTAAGAGACTTGGGTGAATGAAGGACACACAAGTATGGGGTGACACGACGTCTAAGACTGAAAGACAAGCATTTTTGTAAGGTATGTGTGCTGGTTTTAAAAACTCCCAGTGGAAAAGGCCGAAGGCCTTTCATTATAAACTTGTTTCAGTTTCATTGCTCATTCATTCAGTTTCAACTTGCTCAGTTTCATTATAAACTTCAATATTTTTGTGTGCCTTCATATTCTTATTTGTATGATTTATTTATCTTCCTGGCAATTATTATGACGTTTACTGCAGTTTTAAATGTGACGGGAAGGACAGCCTATGGCGCGAAAGCATTAGCCAATTACAGTGAGGGGGAAGGTAGTTGCACGCGGAGTGATACATGTCAGCGGGGCAAGGTTATATGAAACAGAGATTAGGACTGTTAGGTCATCCGCCTTGTAGAAAAATTCAAACTCAATTCCCATGCAAAATTCGTTAACCAAGGCCCGCCCACTCTGCGTTAGTCCTTTCCCTCCACGCCTTCAAAGGACTACATACCATGTCACCCCTAATTGGAGTAACTAACCTACCTGAAAATATACTTCTCTTAAGAAGCAAAGTTACAAGTCCATAAGTGAAACAACATAACACTGTTCTTACACTGTCCTCAGTTACAAATATCAGCCCTTATCACTTATATCACTTTAATCAAAATGGTTACAGCCAAGTAAATAAAAGTTTTCTGTGTACTTTGTATTTGAAAGTTGGTTTTGGGTGAGGGATATTCTGAAAATATTGGTGTGCCATATTTGTATATACGAAATTTAAAATTTAACTGACTTTAGTTTTGAGTTATGCTTCAGACACCCCACACTCAAGTACATCTTCGTATTCTTCAGCTTTACCTACAATTTTGCTAAAACCACGAAAAAAATTCCGTGAATTAAGAACATCGGCTACGGATTTGAACCCACGAACTCATAACTCGAGACATACCTCTCTGGCATTATATATATATAATATAATATATAATATATCGACACGAATCTCTGTGCGATTGGAGTGCCGAATCTCCGAAAGAACATGCACAAGCACGATGCCCTTGTGCATTTTAGGGTTGGAAACTTCAAGAGATATATAAGGCGATTTCTATGGGAATGCTCCAAATTAGACTAGCAGTGCAGTGACTAGAATGTGGAAACTTAAAGCGGAAATAAATAAACACTACTCATAAACATATCTCGGAATTTCTAAAGATACAAATAAAATGCTCGCACAGAAGTAAAATTGCAAAGATAAACATTTCACTGCGCACATTTTCCGTTTATTGAGACACGATATGCAATTTGCAACACGCCAGCGAATTTTGGTTAGTTGGCTTCTCATTGATTAACGCATCAAATCGAACCCGATTATAAATTGCTACAGTTCGAGAGTTTACACAATTAGAGCATTTGTTTTGTTGCACGAAATTGCACATACATACCAGGGAACAGATTATTTCGCCTCTATTTGATAATGGAAATGCAATATAAATCGTTTATAATTAACAGTTCTGCTAGACTTTGCAACTGCAAGTTTTATTGTTTGAACTGTTATAAAGCTATATAAATTACTCACAATTTTGACACATATGTGATTAATGTCAAGTCATTTTTGCGAATAAATGAATACTTTTAAGTGTACTACCAATGTATTATTTTTCTCTGATGTGTCGGATACACAAAAAATTCACACTAAAGCGTGCAATTCAGTAGATGTTAAATCTACACTGCATGCTGATAAAGCAATTTGAAACAGTCTGGCTTAGAATACTTAGTGCAAATGGTGTAACAGAAAACAGTTCAAATATGTATTAACTTATATTCAGATGTACAGGTAAACTCTAAGTACTAGTGAGACAAATTGATTCTAATAGATTACACAAGCTTATATATTTGGTGAATTTCATTGAGCTTCATTGATATTCACTTTTTATTTTGGCGTTGTCGTCTTTAAGTACGCGAGAGCTCCATGTTAGTAGATTTATGACATGCAAAAGAACTTCAGCAGGAAGGAATACCGGTACACTGTCTAACACAGTGTAATGATTCCAGCTCTTTAACCGATGACTTATTGTGCGGAAGGATAGATGAGACGTAAGTACCCTACAGGCGGTCAGAGCTTATCACAGGTCACGTTTGGAACCTAACAAGTTCTTCGGCAAGTTCTTCAGCCCGAAAAAGTTTCAAGTCGCTAACAGACTTATCAGTCACTCCCCCTGAAAGGGAGACCGGCCGAGTACAGCGCCTCCCCTCAGTCGAGCACCGTATTTTCAGACGGAACGCAGCACTGCAGAGTAGCCCACCTGCGACTTCGGTGACTTCTGCTACCTGGAAGGACCGGATGGAGAAAATGAAATGAAAGTAAACTAAACGGGGGATGTGCGGTAAATAGACTTTCCAACATTCACCTTAGTGGCCAGGGAAACCCCCGAAAATCCAAAGGTCAGGAAGGATGGCCGGGAAAATCCAATCCGTGACCTCCCGAATGCCGGCCACACTGTCCATCCAATTTCGTTCACACGGGCGGTGCTGATATGACCTAGACAACTGCCAAGGTGTTAACAAACAAACAAACAAACAAACATATACATATACATATATGTTTTATACCTGACCGAACGAGACATAAAAATACTCTTGTTTTCTATTTCATAATTAAAATCCACATCATTTTCTCAGATACCAAACACTTTATCTACTCCCCATATTTACCTTGCCGATTTAAAAACTGAATCTCGTTTGTGTGTTCCTAACTCTTGTCCACAAATTTAATCCGTTTAGTTTGTTTTAAAACAAAAAAAAAAAAAAAAAACTTTGATAACGATAACTTACAACCTTCGAAAAATAATGCTTTCCTTATTTGCAACGTTTAAAAATCCTAAAACTTATGTTTTAGAACCCAGTGAAGATTTTAGACTGCTTTATGCCTTTCAAGTTCAATATTCACCCATATTTTCAGCTTTTTATAGACAGCGTATTTCAGGTTTCAAAATGCAGCACCCAACGCCATTTACGATGGCTAGTTAAATAATTATATTACATTATTGTTTGCCCTGACTTTTGGCCGCAAATAAGCGGTTTAAATTATCTAAGGAAAGTCTGAGATACCGCTAATATTCAAGCCATGTTGGATAACTCAGAATAGAACCAGATAAATTATTGCATTTTCTACTACGTTTACAAAATTTGTAAAAACTAGTGCGAATTAAGATATCTTCAAACTCTCCGACTTTGTGAATATGAACTAAGTATGTGTTTATTATTATTATTATTATTATTATTATTATTATTATTATTATTATTATTATTATTATTATTATTATTATTATTATTATTATTATTATTATTATTATTATTATTATTATTATTATTATTATTATTATTATTATTATTATTATTATTATTATTATTAATTTACTGTCATTTATTTCAAAGAATGTGATGAATATAGAGTAAATAAATTAATGAAAATATTGCCAATATTACTTGAAATGCCTTCCTTACACTTCCGATGAAACTAAATGTCAAAAGGTTCGCTGTTGTTGGTTTATTTTCTAACATTTAAAAAAGTATACATTGCTAAATGGCTGCTTTCAGTTGTTTCCACGGGTGCAAATAATTTGTTGTAGTAATATCTAGATCGGCATAAGACGTGTGAAATTATTTTCGACGAACTATCTAACATGATTCATAGAGAAGTAGGCATTATAGAATTGCTATGAGAACAACAAAGCTGTGAGTACAGATAGTTTGTCAAATGTTTATATCCTACTTACAAGAGAGGTCAATATTATGACGCTGTACAATGTGTAAGTGGACCAGTACGACACTGAACATCCGTCCCACTCTAGCAATTTCTCAGCGTTTCCCTTCCCTTCCATCAACTCGTCTCTAGGGGGACAGTTTTAGCTCGCCGGCCGTCGGCGGTTCGGAAGTTCTGTGCATATGGGGGTAACAGCTGGAGAGTATCCCGCACATTTCTTTCGTTGGAGGGTGTAAGGTAAACTAATTTCTTCTTAGCCGCTATAAATTACACGGGAAATTAAACCGACGCCGCTGTTATGATAATTACTCTACTCCGTTGAACAAGATCAAGTTATTCTTCCTTCATCCCTTCTTCGTTCCTCTCTCTTCCTCCCTTCCCTAATTTTTCTCGTCTTTCTTCATCACGTAGCTTCATTATATTTTCCTTCTTTTCATTAAGTTTTAATCTGGCTGTAATATTTTCTTATTCCGTTATTATTTGCTACCTCCCTTAACTGTATGTTTTGCTTATGGTAGAGGAAATACTGCACAGTCTCAAAAATGCATTGGAGGAATCCTGAAAAATGTACATGGCGTGTGTGTGTTAAAGGGACAGCACTAAGCCAAACAGAAACATAAACATTCTTAAACTCTGACATTTCTTTATAAATTACCCAAATGTTCACCAATTTGGCGAACCCATTCACATCCTCATCCTCGCAGAGAACCTTCTATATCCAATCATTTATTTTATCCATGCAACATATTCGAAAATTAGCTATTCATTCTCTCCGTTTATATATATATATATATATATATATATATATATATATATATATAACACAAGGGAAGATTGTGTTTCACCAATAAAGATATCGATTGGGAGATCCCCAACAACCAGAAAAGGTATTTTTAGAAATGTATCCAAGTGGGTGAACAGGATTGCTCCAAAACGAAAAGTCGATTAAAACTAAGATTAGTATTAAAGGTCTGCAGTATTTTCCATGAAACTGACAAAACATTTTCAGAAAATGCCCCCATCCCAAATTACGCTTTATAATTTTTTTTCGGATCATTTGATTTCTTTATGTATAGATGTTTTCAGAACTAGGAAGCGGCTTCTGACGTAAATGAATATTTTGTTTGCATATACTTGATTTCAAAACAGGGAAATCTCTGAAGGATCATGAACATAAATATTAATTCTCAGTTCTCATAAAAAGATGTATTTTGAAGAAAATATATGTAAAAACATATTCTCAAATAATCTTTCCTTAGTATATATATATATATATATATATATATATATATATATCAGAATTACCTACTTCTTTTTTATACTATTTATTCTGGATAATTTTTCATCTTTGTCTTCTTTCCGTTTCACCCTTTTTGGGGTACGTTTAATCAATCATTTCCCTATGTGTTGTTTTTTTCTTAGTTCCCAGTATTTCTTAATTTTATCTGATTTATTTTTACTTCTGCCGAGATAATGGGTATGGATTTTAATGTAGATTTATCTTCGAAGGTTATATTTTCTTTTTTAGTTATTACTTTCGCTGTCAAGTACTGAATTGTCTGTGATTTTTTAATTTTGCTAAGTCTTTTTGAATTTCCTTAAACCAGTAAGATTTTGTTTTACGGTTACGGAAGAAATCAAACATTTGTTTAGTTAATCTTAAGTTCATTATGAGGAGATGGTCATAAAAATTTATCCACTTTGTGTTATAAATATATACAACATATCTACGAATTGCTTATATTGCATCATAGGAATCTGAGAATGTTTACCATAATCTTGATGCATAAGGTAAACCGAAAAGAATAAGCTAGAGTAACAAACTTGACACCGTGATTATTTATCTAATCTGTATATTTCATAAAGTGTTTATAGTGTCAGATCAAGCTTTTGGGATGATGTATGCTAATGACGCATTCAAAATGCTCTCCTTCAGGTATTGGCACACAAATGTTTAAATAAAGTATCAATCTGCGTCTTCTGCAATAAGTAGACCTATTTAAAAACATATTTATCAGTTGTTTTGCCAACCACTTGGAAGAATAAGTGCAGATCAGCTTTCACAAATCACTCAATATTTATCTGGAAATCAATCTATTGCTGCCGTGACTCGAGCGAAATGAGTAATGAATGTAATTATTGCTATATGAAACGACTTCTTTCAGGTCGGAAGATCAATGTGTTTCCATTAATATTCAGGTTTATACAGAGCATTCGTTGCAAACGATTTCATAGTTAAAAAGTAAATAATGCTCAAATTAGGGAAATTTGACATTCCTGAAGAACCAACTTTATCAAAGGACTGCCCTCTTAAGTGCTATGATGAAACATTGCTAAAACTTAGGGCAGCATGTAAAAATGAAAAACTGGATGAGCACGACTGAAATACAAGGTTCAGAACAATTCGTTATGAAAGGGAACTACACATAAAAGAATCCAGATAATATAACATATGTCAATACATTACTCTTTCTCACAAATGCTGCACATGGTGAAATTCCTTTCCGTGAAATTTTCAAAAATGTTTCATGTCACTTATGTCGTTCACGCTCTTCATAGACAATGTGAATGTATTAGACTTCTATATCCCAATGCAGTTACTGCCGTATCAAAAGGAAGAGCAGTCTTTCTTAAATCACTGCGAAATCACTCTTCGGAGAAAATTCCCAATCTTCTACCTCGCCCTGGGTCAGCGCTGGCAATTTGCGAAGTGCTTTTGTGCAACGAAACAAATTTAGAGTTTTGCATTAGCTATAAATGATCTGGACGAAAATGACGGGACATTTATGAAACAGTTCTGGGTTTAGATAATGTATGAGTGTTAGTGACATTCCTTTGTTTAAATATGCACGTCTGTACGTCTGTTATAGAAATAGGATTTTTAAAATGCAAGGGGCTATTTAGAGACAGTCGGCACGTATTTGTGATGGAAAATTTGGTGAAGATTTTTGTTGTCCACTACAATTTTGAGAGAAAGCACTAGGAGCTTCCGTCTCTCTACAACTGATAAGGTATAACAATAATAAATTAACACTTTTCTCTCGTTTATGTGAATTTAAGTGAAATGATGTTACATTCTTACTAAATATTTTATACTTTTTGTAACATTAGAATTAATGTTTTAATTCTTTTACCACAAAAATTCGCTCCCTATCATAAGAGATGAAACGCATACCAGTTGGCTTAACTGCCCCGTCCTTCACAAACAGATATTGCTTAGTGCGTTAAAAGAGTTGCAGAACGAAATGGGGCAAATCTGCTTAAACGCATGATAGTGGCGTTAGCGGACTTGGTGAAACGACAAGAGAACGTGAGAAGTAACGTGTGTAGTCAGCTCGATCACTGAAGTTGCGTCTTGCAACTGTTTTTGCGCACGTAGGTGTGTCTATCTAATTAACCGAAGCGGGGCAGTTGGGCGACTTTATATATTGAATTTTCTGGAAATGACCTCTTAAGTTATCTTCATTCTGACGAGTGAATTTTGCGTAACTGAAGATCGTAACTGATGGACCAAATGTTACTGGTAAACAACTATAAATCTCGTTAAAGCATACAATTTACAGGTGCATGCATATATAATATATATTATTCTGTTTAAGCCAATGTCTTAGATTATGCCAAAATATATTCGAAATTGTTAGGATAATATTTAATAAGAAAATAAACGGCAACCAAACCTTTCCCAGGGGATAGCAAGAAAGTTATAAATATAACATCGTAAAACTGCTTGCTATTCTTTTCATTTTAAAATCTTTATACTCTTTTTCATGATAAATGGTTATTTGTTTCGTTTTCATTTCCTAATAAAATATAATTTCAGAGTTTCAAGGCGACCTGATATTAAACAATTTGACTATTACTTAAACCCCTTTGGATTTCCATATTTTTCTTCTAAATGTTACACATCATACTTTATAAAATAATTTTGAAGCCAATTTTGTCATCAATTCGGTGTTGCTAATTACATGAGAGAGCATTTGATGGGTGTGGTTGGCTTCCACGAACTTCGCCTCTCTGTGTCTCGACGATGTTAACAAGGGCGGAAATTCCCTTCCCTGGTCTTCTCAGAACTTGAGTCAGAGACAATGTTGCCCACTTGGAAACTTTGTCACTATTTTGAGCGACTTATTTACTCTTACGACAAATACTGTAGTTCTCGTATCGCAGTATTTTAAGCTAAACGCGGCGAACTTTCACAGCTGAAAGTTAAAATTCAAATTTCTACCTATTTCATTTATGGTTAAATAGGTATTTTGCTTTTCATGATGCCAATCCTGCATCTCATATGGAACGCAAGAGTAAATGTAAACTAGGTAAGATAATCGTAAAAGAAATAAATAAAGTAGAATGTAAGCAAACGTTCCAGTTTCTCGTTATGTCATTGATTCTAACACCTGGACTTTGAGTTATAGTCGGACACTACAGTACATGCATTTTTTTCATAACCTCATTTTAACGTTTAAGTAATATAGGACGCTAAATGAAATGTGTAAAATGATGTAAAATAGTGCTTAGAGTTACCGAACATTGCACTTTCAAGACAAGGGAAAACCTCGAAATAAATCAGTATCTCTTGAGCGTGCGTCAGACACGCTACCACCTACGCTACAGAAGCGGGTATAAAACTGTTTTAGCTAATTTAACTATAGACTATGAAAGAAAACTTACGTTCAGAGCTGCAAGAGACACTTTTGGGAAAGAACTAGTTACAGGCTATGACCTGAGCGAGGTAATGGAGGCCTCACGATTGATCCCCGGTGAACCCTTTCTCCCATTCATGGGTTTTTCGTTTTTCTCAGAAATGGTAGACAAATTCTGGGGCGTTTCCTGTTCTGTTACGACTTCACTGTTCTCATTTCTTTTATTGAAATTTTTTTGCTTTGTTTTAGCTTAGAAGATTGCGATAACGACACATTTTGCGAAACGCTTGGTCATTAAGATTGATATTAGCTGAATATTTTAATTATATGTTCGCGCGCGCGCGCGCTCCTTTTTGGAACATGACGTTTCCTATTCAGAGTATTTTAAATGCATTTTCAGCGAAAAAATGTGTAGTGTTTAACGCCCGCTTTTACTACATACGGCACCGCAGGCGATGACACTGGTGATACATGAGATGAAGATGGAGCACAGGTGGAATGAGATGGCGGGGGAAACCGGAGATCCCGGAGAAAACCCGTCCCATCGCCGTGTTGTCCACCACAAATCTCACTTTGCGGTCGCCTGGGATCGAACCCGGGCCGCCTTGGTGAGAGCCAAGCGGTCTAACCACTGAGCCACGGCGAGCCCACATTTTCAGCGATAAGTGATACAGAAAGTATTAAGCGTTATTAGAAGTAGTTGATAGAGCTTTGTTAAATTGTCAAATTCTATGATTAGGGGGTCATACAGCAGAAAACGCTGCTTGAGGAGACTTTGAGGTTAATCTGCGGGCGCTTCTGGTACATACGGGGCAACGACAAACATTGCCTATAGCTCAGCTCCTTCTACTATTCCAACATTTAGAATGGTACTTCAATTAAAAACAAGTTTTAGAAAACAGGATTATTGCTTCCTGGCCAACAGCCGTCAAAGAGTAATTTTGCTATCTACATTAATTACCTCTATCTCAATTTTACTCATTGCCCTGCAATCCCAATCTTTCCTACAAGCGGTTAAACCTATTGCAGTTAGATACGCTTAATTACGCTCCATCGAGCTACACTTAGCCTGCTAGCATGATCATTTGCCTACTAAAATGTCTAAAAAAGCAAAAGTGAGAACTAATATACATATATCCTACTTCAAGGGCACTTTTATAGTATTGAGCAACAATTTATACTACAACATGCCAATATCTGTCCCTATGGTAGGATTTATCTAAAGTTTGTATTATAAACTTATTAGGTTCCATACTCAACAAAATTACATTATAGCATAGTAACATAACCTAAATACACTGTATTTAGCTGACATGTGTACAATTAAAAATGTGTACTGGGACGGGAAAATATTGTATGTTATGTGAAATTGTACATTTTTCATGGTTCTACATGACATAGCTCAGTATGAATAAGCATGCGCTTAGTAACTACAGATATAAATAAATATATTGTAATATAGACAATAAAAGACGAACGAAATGAAATTCATTCAAACTCCTTTATTAACACCAATATCTCAATCCCAATGTGAACGTACAATCACTTTCTATCTTTTACACAAATACGCAGCACAATTCTCTTTAATGTTTCTTTACGTCTTTCTTGCACACTCAAACTTTTTTGCCAGCAATTCCTCTGACGTACACAGGTACACCTATTACACGGAGCTGCACGCAGACTTTCACGCAACTCGGATACTCACTAGTGAACTCTTTCACTACCTGCCGGCTGCTCACCACGGAGCTTGGAACCCACCACACTTCTTTGCGCTGCTCTGCTAATTCACACAACTTAACAGACCAGCTGGTTCATGTTGAAGCAGTACACTTGTAATTTGGTGGCAGACAGGAAGAAGTGCGTAAGGGTAAGGGTAAGTTCAATGTGAACTACTTCACTGCTCCGACCTCACCGGGAACCGCACTCGTCGACTGGCATTCGAAGCTTGAAATACTGTGACTGGGTTCGTAAAATTAAAATTATAGTTTGGAAAAATTCAAAATGCTCTTTATTTCAGTAAAAAGACTTTGTACACCCCTTAAAGCAGCGAAATGACGTAGCATACGCAAATGCAGCTCTCAAGTCGTCTGCCACACATCCACACAGCTGTACACTCAATTACCAACAGATTCGCAACACACCTTGCCGCTCGAGCCATTGTTTCTCGAAATCTGCCGAAGTTTCACGGCCTTTCACGAGGCAAGGGAAGGAAAAGAATTATCCTGACATCACTCTGTCTGACACTAAACTCTACTCCCCAAGGCCTGCATTCGGCATTTATATACTGCTGATGGGCGCGAGAGATCGTTCTAGCAGTTGAATATTCTCGAATTTAATTCCTGAGCGATCTTTAATGGTACATGTTTAGTAATATCGCGACTGCCTTCGTTATGACTGCTAGTGGCTGTCCTTGAAGACGTGTTAATCTCTCATGGCACACTCGCTTCTGCCTTGCTAACGTCAGCCCCATGGAAGGCACGTCTTTCCGGATCCTCTCATTGGAAATAAACAAGGAGCAATTCTCCTACACCCACTAAACACAGCACACCCGCGATAGCCTCAACGTGACGATGTAGTTCGTCTGCAGTAAAGGCCTTTGGAATCATCAGCGTGTACTGTTTCTCTTATTGTGTTGTAATGTTCAAAATAACAAGCTTAACATTGTTATGATTTTAGCTTACAATTATTCCGTTTATGTGCACTAAATATATCATTGGTTTGTGTTTCTTTATAGTGAACTACAGGTAGGTAGTCATTTTAACGCAGCAAAAAAGCATTTGATGTAGACAAAATATGGAATGTGTACATTTGTTCTAAGACAATAAGGAAATTACTATTAGAGTTTAGCATGGAAATGTAATAGTTTCACAATTTCTGATGCGATGCACAAAAACTTATGTTGTTATTATTATAATTGTGGTATATATTAGTGGCCCTGAAAGGACCCTTTTTGTTTAAGAGCTCTAATATTATGAAAACAAGAGTTCTAGAGAAGAAACTGCTGATGACCTTGGTAAGTGAATACCTAGGTATGCTACTGAACTATAGCGCGGTAGGTGTAATATATGTGCAGACCACCGTAATATGTTGATGAAGCCTTTGTGGATGTTCTAGCTCCTCTGATAAAGACATTGCTTTAAATAGCATCAGAGGAAGAAGGCGAGAAGTGTTCGATCAAGTGAAATTGGTGCTGTCTTTATATTCAATTACCATAATCTCTAATCAAAAGGGAGCTTATTATGAAATGCCAGGTTGTGCGCACCCAGTTTGAACTACTGGGATTAGTAAACCCAGAAGATGCTATTCCTAAAATTAATTTAGTTAGCAGCCTACTGTCTCTCATTAGAGGTACAGGGCTATTTAACTAAAACTATAAAGTGAGCAGATAATACAATAAACCTTCAGGTTTCAGTGTTGAAAGCATAGAACTGGCTCCTCTGTTATAGTAAGTGAATTCAAGTGTCCGCCAAACCTGGTGCACCTTTTAGACGTCCTTCGAAGATAAATGACTCAATAAAGTGGTCACCCAAGATTCCACAAGCCATTTCCATTGTTCTTGGCTGCCCTCCTATTGAGAGTCATCAACACTTCAGAGGTAAATATTGTGGTGACTTGCGGTTCCATTGTTTGGAATCTTGATTCTCAGAAAGCAGGATTCTGGAAACCAACTCTCCATTTCATTTGCTACTCGTCTCAGCATCCATCTCTCGAGCCTCGGAATTTCTCTCTGGGAGATTTCTGGAGTAGGCGCAAATGATGCAGATGGAACTTATTAGCATTCACTGTTGGCACTGTGAAATGAGGACTGACTAATGTTGATCTCAGCAGCTGTCCTTTATGCGGATTACTCAGAAAGTATTCCAATCAGATTTTGTATTAATACCGAATGTTGCTGGTGCTTTCCACGGAGGCGTTCCAGCAAGTTTCGCTGTTTGAGGTACACGTCTTTCAACATTTTAAAAAGTTTTTTTTTTTTTCTTGTTGGTTGCTACATATTTGGTTATATATCCTGGTGCAGACGCTGAGCTGCGTGTTCATTAGCCTTCATCTTAAATTTAAAATATATGAATGTACTAACCCATCGAGGACTGCCATACATGTTGTATCACATGTTGTATGCATGAAGTCATTTTTAGTGCAGCACAACTAAAATGTAATAGGAAGACACCCTACAAGACGTAGTTAACGCCGAAATTTAAATTTACTCTTATAATTATGTATTCATTGCACAGCGTTCATAGTAGACGCAGACATGCCTCCAGTTTGTCGTAACCTATATCCTTTCTAATTACAGAACTACGCCGTTTTCATTTTCATGGTAAATTCATGACAAGATCATTCCATCAGAGGCATTTATTGAATTGGTGACTATGGCTTTGTAGAATCACCTGAAAACTCAAAAATTCACTCTCATTAAACGTGTCGTGTGGTTTTGTGTTATACAATGTGCGGAGTTCTTTGTATAACGAAACCTGAATGTTGAGATTTCGTATAACTAAAAATGTCACCTAGATATTTGGTAAAAAATGAATGCAACTTTATATCTCTTTTAATATTGTGACTTTGTGGGTTCGGTAAAATCAAAAGTCGAGGCTTCAAATACAAAATACTGCTCTTTATTTTCCTAGCAAATACATTGGTCACATCACAATTTGCTAGCTAACCTAAAACTGTTTATTTTTCCAACAAACTACATTCAACTGTCTGTCGCTACCGGTAACGATCGGCCATCATTTTTAATCGGCTTCGCGAGTCTACCACCAGGGTGACACTGCTCCCTCCTCAAGGCTGGTCGTCCCGAACAGCACCTTCGTAGCGGGCCAGGCGATCCAGGTGTACCACCAACATCTTTCCTCGGGGCACCTTCTGGATGCGGTAGACCACGTCCTTAATCCTCCTCACCACACGGTACGGTCCTTGCCATGACTGCTGAAGCTTCGGGCAGCGTCCATTGGTCCGGGTCGTGCGGTACAACCAGACCAGGTCACCTTGCTGGAACCCTTGGCTGTTGGCTTGCCTGTCGTATCGGGTTTTCATGCGGTCGCTCGCCTTCTGGATGTTCTGGCGAGCCATCTCGTGCATGTCGTGGAGGTGGTCCACCAAGTTCTCCACATCCCTCAAGAGTGGCCCCAAGTCTGCGTCCGCCAGCTGCTCCCTCCTCAGGTCTGCGCTATCCCAGCCATCCGCAGGCACTGCCGTGACTACTCGAACTGCTGCGGCACACTCCTTCCCCTCCACTCTTGTACATTGGCCGCACTCTTCTGGACAGGGTCTTCGGGACATAGCGTCCGCGTTACCGTGACTCTTCCCTCTGCGATGTTCCGAGGTGAAGTCGTACTCCTGCTGCCTCTGGACCCAACGTGCTGTCTGGCCTTCCGGTCGCGCCGTCACTTTCACTTCGCTCCTCGCGGGGACAACCACGTCTTCGCTCAAGACGACCCTGCCAATTCCAAGGCGCTCTTCTGGTTGACGGAGTATAACCTCTTCTCCGTTGAGCCTCTGGACCTTCCTGCCGACGTCGACCGTCGCCTCGTGGCTCCTGAGGGCATCCAGTCCCAGAATCATCTCCTCAGCCACCTTCGCGACGAACACCCACAGACGCACGGCACTCCGTCCCAAGTTCAGCTCCAGCAGGGCCTCCTTCTGCACAGGCATGGTGTCGCCCGATGCCGTAATAAGCTGGTATGGTCGGCTCGGTTTCCTCGTCGGCAAACCCTTCGCCACGTCAGGTCTGATGATGGTCACGGCCGCCCCGGTGTCCACCAGCACGCGGCACGGCTTTCCTCTTACCCAGGCGTCCCGATGAGGTTGTCATCCATACGCCGGCTGACGGCGAGCAGTGTCACTCGAGGGGATGGTGGTGATGGCGCCGACGTGCCCCTCTCCACGACGGGCCTTACTCGTTCTTCCGGCTGCTCTTCCTGATGTGGGCAGTCTCTCTGCAGGTGCCCGGGCTGTCCACACCCCCAACACAGGCCACTAGGTGTTCGCCGGCGTCCTTCAGCTGGTCTTTTGTCTCCGGTGACCATCTGTTGTGCTTGGCCACTGTGTGGAACTGGCGGCGGAAGACCTCGAATGTTGACGCGCCGTCATATTTCGGAGGCTTGACGCGCGCCGATGTTGTGTCGCGTCCCGGTGCTTCGGCCTTCAAATCCTTCAGTCTCCTGCCGACGACGTCCTCCCCCATGGCGCTTAGGGACTTGACGCTGCTGTCGGCCTTTCCCTCCAGGTTGTTTACGCGGTTCGCGAGGTCTAGGTCTTCGACGTCTTCAACCATGGCGTTCAGGGACTTGGCGTTATTGTCGGCCTTTTCCTCTAGATCATTGAAGCGGTTCGCCAGGTCCTCGACGCGCTCGTCCACTTGGCCTATCCGCTTGCCCAGCTCCGTCACGTCATCCCTCACGCCGGCCAACTGTTCCTCAAATTTGGCGGCGAGGACCTCGTTCGCCTCCTTCATTTCCGTGGCCAGACTGTCGTTCGCTGCCTTCATTTCGGTGGTCAATTCGGTCTTTATTTCTTTCAACTCTGCGGCCAGGTTGTTATTTGCCGCTTCTGTTTTTGTGGTTAACTCGTTCATCTTCGCGGCCAAGTTGTTTTTGCCGCTTCCGACTTCGCTGTTAATTCGTTCATCTTCTGCAAAAGCATTTCCAATGCCGATTCAATGGCCATAATGTTTCGTGATGTTGTTATCCCGCTTCCTGACACCAGTTGTGACTTTGTGGGTTCGGGAAAATCAAAAGTCGAGGCTTCAAATACAAAAAACTGCTCTTTATTTTCCTAGCAATTACATTCGTCACATCACAATTTGCTAGCTAACCTAAAACTGTTTATTTTTCCAACAAACTACATTCAACTGTCTATCGCTACCGGTAACGATCGGCCATCATTTTTCATCGGCTTCGCGAGTCTATCACCAGGGTGACAATATTTTAATACAGTTAATTCTGCACTACCAATACTGCTGCAGAGATTTCTGATCAAAGTCCTTAAACTTTAAAGAACATAAGTTATAAAATCATTTAAAATGACAAATTTAGAGCAATACTAACTCTCAGGTTTATTATTCTAATGCGAATATGGATTTAACGCGCAATTGTAACTTGAAGGGTGACCGATGACTAACTTATTTTTTGCATAAATGGCAGGCTGCTTTTCCATATTCCTTACATTTATAATGTTTCGTTCTAAGTACTATATTTCTCCTTACTATATTTCTTTGCTTTTCGATGCTTTTATTTAGGCTATTTTCTTTGAAACATATTTCACTTCCCTTTCACAGAGACCATTTCTTTCTTTTCTTGTGTGTTTTATATACTATTTTCCTCTGTATGACGAAACTTTGTACTTTGTGTGTTTTCGTCTTTCCCACTTAAGCTAATTATTTGTGTTTAACCTCAACTGTACTGAATATGTTTATAATGAATGTATGTAATGGCGTTATCATTTAATGTTATCAATTAATAAATGGAACACTTTTTTGTTTGTTTTAGGTAAGAGACAAACCTGAACAAACTTCACTGCTTATTCTTCGTAACGAGTTGCTTTATTGGTGAGTAAATGCTTCATTTGTTTTCTGATAACATGCTTTCTATGACATGCCTTTAGCCACTATGTTGATTACTTCGCAATTGCGAAGTTCGTCATTTTTGCTTTAAGTTAAAAGGCATTGAGATGGAAACAAATGCCGAAGAAATGGAATTGGATTAGATAAAATAAGGAAAGGGAAAGGTAGAATCGGTTGTACGTTCTGTACGGAATGTAATCTGACCATGAAAACAAATTGCAGGCCGGGAAAGTTTACTATCCGAGGCTCCTGGTTTAAGAACGTGCCCAGCGATATCCCGGGAACTTGCAGGATGCGCTGATGAATACCAATGCACTGCCAAGCGGAGATCTTATCTGCTATATGGAATGAAAGTTAAAATTGCGAACGCGCGTGGAATGTTTTGTGACGAGAATAATTCGAAGTGTAGACGGAAGAAATATAGTTCAGTATTTTAAAGGTGTAAAAGGGAAAAATGGGAAGTAATGGTTAGTCGGAAATTAAAATAATAAAGAATAATGTCCATAATTTAGAGGACTTGAGATTTAAACTAGCTTTGCCATCGGAATTATTCTGCTTTTATCATAACGATCAGACAAAGTGTATTCGGATTAAGTGAATCTGTGTTGATAGCATAGTTACGGTTAATGGTTTGAAATCCTCCCTTCCCGATCTTAATATCTACAAGTAAGAATTGTTTAATTACCTTCAGTATATACTATCTAAAGATTTGAACTAATATGTCACAGGAAATAATACTTGGACGTTTTGAGAGTCCAGAATTTCCGAAAATTCAATATTGGATAATGAATGAATGCATGCATGAATCAATACCATACTTGACTTAAGTTACATCTTTCAACAATATCCCACATATAGAAGAACTGCCATTTTTATTTTCTTAATGCCCAATTTCACCAACAGATGTTAAAATCTACGTTAACAAATGTAACGTAACAATTGTCACAGCGCTAAAACTAATGTTAAATTTCTTGCATTTGACCAACCTGTTTTCTGAAAATGTTAACAAACCTGTGTTAACGCCAAGAAACTTGTAAATATCACAGCTATAGAAGGCTATGGATGAGTAGTATTATTTTCTGAACGTACTGCGATGCGCCTTTGTTTTCATTTTCATCTGCACATATGGCGGATGAACAAAATCATAAATAAAGCCGTGAGACAAATTTCTCATCGACGGAGAAAGAATTGTTAATTGAAATGGTGATGAAGTGTAAGGATATCGTGGAAAATAAGAGGACGGATGCAGTGAATGTAAAAGAGAAAGATGTCGCGGAGAAAATATTGGAAACGCATTTAATTCAAATTCATGTGTCACTACTACAAGCACCAAAAAACTTGTCAGTGTTACGTAAATTTAAAACGAGATGCGAAGAACAAGTACCTTGAAAGTTTCAATGTATTATCCACATAATGCAGTGAATTATAAAATTGCAAAGTTATTAATACTTGAAGCAAAGGTGAGATCGGCATATTCCTTTCGATGTATATTCTAACTCATTATTACGTAAATTTAAAACGACGTGCGAAGGACAAGTGACTTGAACGTTTCAAGACGGCAGGTGGTCAGTGTATTATCCACATAATTCAGTGAATTATAAAATCGCAAGGTTATTAATACTTGAAGCTAAGGCGAGATCGTCATATTCCTTTCGATGCATGTTCTAACTCATTATTACGTAAATTTAAAACGAGGAGCGAAGAAGGGCAAGTGACTTGAACGCTTCAAGACGGGAGTTGGACAATGTATTATCCATATTATCCACATTCAGTGAATTATAAAATCGCAAGGTTATTGATACTTGAAGCAAATGCGAGATCGGCATATTCCTTTCGATGCATGTTCTAACCTCTTTTGTACTTCCGCAGTAACCTTCATAGCAGCATGTTTCGACAGTCTAGACCTCCGTAAAACAATTTTCTTCGGATAGTTCCTCAAAATCATTTCTCCTCATAGGCCGTACTCTATTATGAATGCCATTAAACGGTTTTAAAGATAGCAAATCGACATCAACAGCTGAGTTCATGCTCACCATCTTGACTATTTACAACTGTTAAGGACTTAACATCAGAAATTCAGCTTGTTAGTTTAACATGAGGTTTAACACGAGTGTTACGCTAACACTTGTTGGTGAAATGCAATCTTTGTTTTAACTATTGCTAAACTTGTGTTAAGTCTTAACATTTGTTGGTGAAATCGGGCATAAATGTGACTCTACAATTTTGAAATTAAATACCTTATTTGCATGGTATATGAAATGTATTTACTATCACGAATTTCCTTGGAATAGTCAGTGGAGTCCTCTTAATTGTGAATAAAGTTTTATTATTTGTAAACCGTAACGAATATGATAAAAATAGAAGATCTACATCGAAACAGTAGATCATGTTAAAAATGTCAAAGCAAAGCTTTCTAGATATTAACCATCGTTTCGGTATATTTTTATCATTGCTTTGTAGGCCGCGCCGTGGCTCAGTGGTTAGATCGCTTGGCTCTCACCAAGGCGTCCCGGGTTCGATCCTAGGCGACCGCAAAGTGAGATTTGTGTTGGACAACACGGCACTGGGGCGGGTTTTCTCCAGGACCTCTGGTTTCCCCCGAAATCTCATTCCACTGGTGCTCCATCTTCATCTCATGTACCATCAGTGTCACCGCCTGCAGTGACGTATGTAGTAGGAGAGGGCGTTAAACACAACACATACACATCATTGCTTTGAATTATGGAATACCTATAGTTTTTCAACTGGTATTTTCTCTCTCACTCTCTCTCTCTCCTGTTCACGCAAAGATTAACTTATGAGAAATAATATTTTGTAAGAATTATTTAAAGAAAACTGTTACAGATGATCATGTGAACGGAACAGCTTGGTTCAGCTTATTTGTTATGCAGTTTACCCAGTAACCAGGTCGGAACCATATTGATATTGTTTAGTTCTGAAAAAAGGACGAACACATTGGTTATTCACCAGTTTTCATACTTCTCATTATTTAAATTAACCCGGCAACTTTGAAAATTTCCATTAGAAAGCCTACGAACACTTGACTTAATTCTCGGGTTAAGCATTATGGATTTTGAAAACTTTAGGTAGTTGAAGTAGATGCAAGCTGCAAGGAAGTACCATGTGGAAGTTGCTGCTGTATTGGCTATGTAATTTTTTAAATTCTAAGAAAGTACGACTAAAAATTATGAAAATATATTTTACGTTATCTTATCAATTTTAAAAATATTACCTGAATTCTTTGACCATAATAAAATTAACACTCACATAAATATATCAGTTTAAATTGGCCCTAGTAAAAGTGTCATAGAAATAATTAATATTATCGTATTTTACTTTGTGACCCTTAAGTTATGGTTAATACAAAATTCAAAAGTTTTCTAACTGTTATAAAATATGTTCCTTTATTTAGTTTATTAATGTAAGAGTTTTAACTTGTGTTACGTTTTAGATTAGAAATTATTCTATTTGTAACTCCGTAGGTGATTTGTTTTAAATAGATCATTTATTGTTAATAAAAGGTAAGTGTTTTATTACATGGCATAAATTATTATTGAAATACAATTTATTGTGTTATTAGAGTGACATTTCTAGACGGAGCCCCTGATTTTGAACAGCCTTATTTGTTGGGCATTTATTAAATAAACGGAGACAGATAAAAGTAAAATACTTTGAAACTTTTTACATATTCCTTATAGTGCCTTAATATAGTGTTAATCCGCTTTCCTTATTCAAAACGGATTTACCAATAATTTGTTTTTATGAAAATTACAAAGGTTGAATATTGTGCAGCATTTTTATTAATAATGAGAGTAATGTAAGCACCTTTTTGATAAGTTCTCGATTTTGAAGCAGATATTTATTTAAAATAGATGTAGAAGCTTGACACATACAATTGATGTGGAAAGAGGAATAGCAGAATTCAGAACTCCTTCTCTAAACCAGTGAGTAACAATTGAGCTTTTCCTAGGACAAATATTAAGTGTAAAGGCCCCCTATAACAGGGCGGATATGTCACTTTACATGCGTCAGCCCAAAACGGGAAGACTACCGCTGCCTATCATCTGCCACTAGTTAAACGTTGCGTTGTGTCCCAACCCCGATTGGCGACTACGTCAGCCAAGCATACCGGATAACCATGGATGTCGGGAACCACTTCCCCGCGAGACCAACCCAATCCGAACAACAGCCCTTCCGAAGAGGCTCGAATATTCGGGCTAGTACGCATGGTCCGAGGCTTTCGCACCACAAGGGGTCGAAACTGGTGACTACGGATAGCTAACAATGTGATATACAAATGTCTATACGTGAATTCTCATGAGGGAAATCCAGCTGAAATTAAATGTTCATTATTCCTTTCACCCTCTCCGTCTTTTATCCTACTTTTTCTAATATTCATAGAAGGAAGGCCAATATTTTAGTAACTTTTTTCTTAAATCTCAAAGAGATTGTAGAACAAGACAGCATAAAAAAGGATATTGCAGATATACGCAGCACATAAGAGGATGGCTTTTCCTTGGTTTCTTATAGACTGTAGTTTAAAACTTAGCTTAAATATAATGCTGCACTGGAAGACTTTATATAGTAAAATATGTTGTATGATATTTTAATTCATTTCATTTCTTCGAATAATATATTTTTTATTTTTTGTCAGGGCGGCCGGTGAGACATTGTATTGACGGTTCCATAAATAAATGAATAAATATGTGAATGAATAAGTAAATAAATAAGGGATGTTGAAATATAAATAGGTGTACCAATTTCGAACGATTTAGATAATCTTATGAATAATCTATCCTATTTTATAATATACTGCACCAAACAGAACGTACAGGGAACCGGAAATAAATTATATATATATATATATATATATATATATATATATATATATATATATCCGCACTCTTGTTACGCACAGGTGTATCGAGTGCAGTAAAAGTTTGATAATACAATTCATGGAGAATGTTATACGTAGCGTTCGTGTACGATTTCGCGACAGAGAGACAGTTATTTTAAGTCCCGTACTTTACTGCACTCTACCGGATGAAGCGTAAGTTATGCGCCAGAGAAATCTCGACACCACCTTCTCCCATAAGAAGCCGTGTGCAAGCAGACATCCTAGCCCTTAAGACAGGTGCTTATGAGCGTAGATGGTGCCGTTCTGGAATCGGCACCAAGCCACGGAAAACAACTAGGACAGGGCGCTTGCGTTTAGCGCTCCTATTCACAAAAGGGAGCAGATACTCAGAAACAATCTTTTTTGCGCAATTCCAATACACTTCTCTTTCTTTCGTTTTCATACAGATGGTGCCATGGCTCAGCGACACTACCTCAGAAGCCGCCCCTGTTTTTTGCATTTCCCGCACACTTATGTTTTTAATTGTTTTGAAGTTAAAATAAATCGCGGTATTTACTATGCGATTTTGTCCCTCTTCCGTTTCTTTGGTGGCCAAAACTTAATTTTGTATGATTTATTCAAAACAAAGTCTTTAGGCAAGAACAGTAGTGTTATTTATGATGTTTCACACTTTTTATAGTTTTATTTAAGTAGGTCTTAAGAAGAATCTCTATGCATATACCATCTCCACATTATTCACAAATATTGAGAAAACAGTTTAACTCGCATTTAAATTGACGAATTTCCTAACATAAAGAGCTTCTGGTTCTAATGTCACACAATATTCGATCACTGCACCGTAATGGGCCATAAGGTATTTAGTCTCTAGTTCATTCGGAAATGCATTTGACAACTAACTGCCTGTATGTCATATACATCAATAGTCAACAATTGATCACCTAAGACTTCCAATCCAGACACGTCTCTATGAATATACAGGACAGAATTGAACATGCGGTACATAAATTAACATCTAGCGCCGTTCCAACCATTTCGAGATCATCCCTCTAGCAGAATACATTTGCCGTTTAATTTAATCATGCTCACCTCAGCTTTACCACAGATCATAAACAGAAGTGAAACTCTCAAGCGGTTACACTAATAAATAAGAGATACTATTTCGTATTCAAGCGGAGGTTTACGCATTCTCATCACCAGCAAATAATACGTATATACCTAAGCATAAAATATGAATTTTGCAAATATAAAATACTTTTACATTACCTAGATTAGACTACATCAGGTTTAACAGAGGGACAGTTCAGTGCGAGGTCTACCGAAAGTCCGAAGATGTCGGCCTCTACCAACCCGGGAGCGATGGAAAACTCCGGGGCGCTTTCCTTGGGGCAATACTTTGAGTCTAACCCACCCACCCCCCGCACCTATCGACAACAACGTCAAGACGGGTGGAAGTGGATACGCCACTTACGCGCGTCAATCCCGCAGGGAAGACTACCGAAAACCTCGGTGGGGCCGCCTGGTGATCTAGCACACCTTCTACTAGCTCTGCAGGCTAGTACCCGGGACATTTTAGGCAACCCTCTGACCCTCCGGGTAGCCGAAACCTGGCCGGTGGTACCCGATCTCCCGTGGGTTTCCGGAACACACTTCCCACTCGATTCCAAACCAATCCGAACGACTCCCATTCGGGAGGGGCTCGAATGTTCGGCCCAAGGTTCCACTGGTAACGTCAGAGGTACCACGAGTGCTAAGGTTTCGCAGCGCTCCCACCACAGCAGCTGAAGAAAACGGATCCCCTCCCCTACTGGGAGGGTCAGAGGGGCATTTTTAACGCTAGAGGCTCTACTCCCATTAATCCTGTACCCGTAGGACCAAGGACCCAGGCCTACTTCTATCCGGGAGCGAAGGAAAACTCCGGGGTTCTTTCCGTGGGGCAATACCTTGAATCTAAAAAGCCCACCCCCATCGACTACAACGTCAAGACGGGTGGAAGTGAATACGCCACTTACGCGCGTCAACCCTGCAGGGAAGACTAACGGAAACCTCGGTGGGATCGCCTGGTGATCTAGCACATCTTCTGCTAGCTCTGCAGGCTAGTACCCGGGACTAATGAGGCAGCCCTCTAACCCCTCCAGGTAGCCGTAGCCTGGCCGGAAGTACCCAATTCCCCGCGGTTGTCGGGAACACACTGCCCCCTCGAGTAAAACCAAATTCAAACAACTCCCATTCAGGGAGGGGCTCGAATGTTCGGCCCGAGGTTCCTCTAGTAACGTCAGAGGTACCACGAGTGCAAAGGAACCGCAGCGTCCGCACCTCGGCAGCTGAAGGGGACGGATCGTCTCCCCTACGAGAGGGACAGCTAGTACTTGGGGCCCAATAGATTTTTGTGCTTGTATCCCCACTAATGAATAAGATTTAGAAAGATGTGTGAGCTACTGGAGCGGCCGGGGCAGGCAGACAATAGAACTGCCATGAGTTCCAGTTCCAAACCTGCGGAGAGCGCTTGGCGGCAATCCTTTCAAGTTACTCGTAGTATCGGCTGCATCGGTTACCGGAGAAAGCTGGATCTAGCACTGGAGGTTCGAACAGCAAGGAAGGAATTGCAGTTCCAACCTGCAAGCCTCTGGTCGCCGTCGACCGGCACGCAGCTCGGAGTAAATGTGACGTGTGGGTGAAACAAATGGCAGAGAGAACAGGGAGTGCGGAGACCTGTAGCAGAAGTATTCAACTAGTCGATCAGAACAGAAAATCCCTGGCTGGAGTGGGTGGCCAGCAGAAATCGAACTTGGTACCTCTTCACGGAGCATCTTCAGTGTATGTTGTATATTGCTCATCATTTCCATAAGACATTCTGAAATTATTAACTAATAAAATTGCATAATAATCCGATTGTAAAGTAACATCAAAAGTTATGATACTTCACGTCATCTAACATCCATTTCCCAGAGACTTTTGAAGTAAGATGGAATGAATAAAACATTAGCTCAAGCACTTCAGGGCTCTTTCGAGTCAAACATTGTAGGATAATTAGCTTTATCCATTTAAGCTAATCGGTTTTAAAGTCAGTTTGTAACTCAAATATTCACCAAGCATTCCTGAAACCTTCTCAGACAGCTTACAAATTCGGTCTGTCATCAAACACAAAGATAAATTAACCATAATGAAAATTAAGCTTTCCTCTGCTTTCTCGGATGCCACCCTCGTTTTACAGTAAGCCACGGCCTCTGTAATACGTATCCTGTATGGTGCATTGCCGGCGAAGAGTAGCGATCCGTAGCCTTGGCATAAAACGAACGCACTATAGCAGTTGTGGTTACCTGCTGTTTCAAATTCTGCTATCCTCTATTGTTTTCTAGTGAGATGATAGTTTACTTTAGTATCTACTTCATTTAATGAAGATGTACCTTTATCAAAGATATTCCTGCTGCAAATATATTTTTTGATACAAAGGTAATGGCGATTGTTAAATATTAAACTGTATGCTGCATGCTGACCTTAAAATTCCGTACTCTTTCCACTGAGAAACAATAGTAGGAAAAGAATGACATGTAATTGTGTAATTTGAACAATTAGGATGTATATCTTCCAAATGGTTCAAGCCAAAGTGAAATAAATTGTGTGTTTTAAACATCATCTTATTCTATATTGTCCTTCTATCGTTTATAGTTTACCATTAATATAGGTTTGCATAAAGTTAATTTGAAATGAAGTAGACTTTCCAGAGTATTCCAGAAAATTAAGGGTGTACATTTTATTTTTTGTGTATCTTATCTATTACCTATATTTAGGACTTTAATTAACATTTAAAGTCATTTTTCAGATAATCAAAATGTTCTAAGAATACTCCTTGTCAATAGTAGTTTGCCGTTGGAAGATTTTCATGAAAATCGTTGTTGCATATTGGCAGACGTTCTTAAATCCAAAGTTTTGTAAGCACAGAAATTTTCGTTTCTCTTATTTTTTTTTTTTTTTTTTTTTTTTTTTTTTTTTTTTTTTAAGGTAAGCATATGTCTCTTTCTTAAGATACATGAGGCCTCAAAATATCTATTAACCCGGAAATCTCGGTATTGAATTTTTGTTTGGGATATCATACCTTCTCTCTCGCTGTCTCTCTCTGTCTCCTATCTCTTTCTCTCTCTCCTAGGATGAACCTGCTATAGACAGAGAAAAGTTTCATCATGACAAACACCATCTTGTTAATATAAATTGGACAGTGTAGGCAATATTGATACAATATGTACAAAACCTCTTATTCTTTGCTGTTTAGCCACGTATGGAGACTGCCGATTGAGCACCTAGAGCAGAATGCCTATAGAAGATATCACAAATTCCGAAATTTGGGGTCAGATGATCAGCCCAAAGCCTGATATGGGATTGAGGAGGAAATAATGTGAAATTAAGTTGAAATGGATGAGAGGAGATAATAGAGCATGTCGGAAAAATTGGAAAATCTGGAGAAAGTCCTGTTTGTTCACAACAAATCCCACGTATGGCGCCCTTCAATCGAATATTTATATTGTGAATAATATTATCTTGTGGAATGTAATATATTCTTGTTAGTAGATTGCCAAGACTCCTATATTTAATGGATGTTAGAGAAACCTTAAATGCGATTTTCAACTTAAAATGTTAATTACATCGTCATATCTTTATGCCCTTATATGGGTTAAAATACCAAATCAATAGCATAATTTATTTAACCGTATTTAGTTTGGTTTATTTTGTTATTTTTGTGCAGTGAAAGCATGACGTTATACTAAAGTGCTATTTCATGCTACTAATATCGATTCTTAAGCCAAAATAGGGTTTCACACACTCCCTTTATAAATTTTTCATTACTAGTTTTGTTGTTCATTTCCTACACGAATTTTCAATTAAATTAATGACTGTTTTTTCAAATACTACACAATCGTGTACAATTAACCTTTGAAAAATACAGTATACAGTAATGGGAGAAAAGATGCAAGCCTATCAATTTCAGAGTAATTACATTACCTTTTTATAATTGCTACAGCAATGAAACGCATTGTTTTTAATGAATTCAATTAAATTTGTTTCATAGTGCAACAATATTATTATTATTTGAATCATGTTTGAATACAGTGCAGTCGAATGAGAGTTTGCCATATAAAAGTACATTGACCGTTTGTGACATATTTGCTTTTATTTTTGTCCAACGATTCAATTTGTTCCAAGCACCACAACACGGTGTTTGATATTACCTTTAACTTTTGAAGTGTTACGTGAAGTGTCATGGAAGCCTATTCCTGTAACAGTGGATCATACCCAGTTACTATTGTGACTATGTGTGTAAACTCATTTGTAATCTTTATGAATAATTGTTTAGATAAAGTTACGAACGAATGGAAACAAAATACTTCAAGATGACCAACTTTTGCTTCTATCATCACCCCTGAAAGGGAGGGATGAGGTGAAATACCCAAAGGGCGACCCGATCCAGATTACTAAGGGTACAAGCATGGATGAGGTTCCTAACATTGGAACAGTCAAGCTGTTGTCACACCTGGGCTGCAAATATATCGGGAGAGGATCCTATGTTTAGTGTCTGCCGATGTCAGGAAGGAAATATCTACGAACTGCATACCTATCCTTCCGCAGTCCGTCGAACATTGAACATTGTCGCCTGGTCCAGTAACACTCGAATATTGGATATTGGCAACGAGGGATATGTTAGTCCTGGTTAAAAAAAAAAAGTAGACTACTGATCCAGGGAAATCGTGAATATCCATGGGTCACATGGGTCACCATGGGTCCCGAATATGATTCCCGCACGCAACCGCGGTGCCACTTTGGTTGATTGTGATTGAGATAAAGAGATTTATACACAAAATATTGTGTTAATTTCTGAAGAAGAAAAAAACACGAAATAATTGTAAAATACAACTGCATTCCGATATCGAAGCTACTGCACATATGTATATATTTATCCGAATTCTAAATCTATCATTTTGAGCTGGGCAAAGGTGTGATACTGCTCATTATCAGAAATATAATTACAATTTATTTCTTTAGAAACAAACTCAAATCGCAGGGAAGATTAACACCAATGCTACTGTGGCTATACCTACTAAAGAAAACAACTAAGCTTGGGATTTTTAGCAACTCCAGGTATTTTAGAAGATCAAACTGTAGTTAATTTGTCTTCGACATACTGATACGGTGTGTATGACAATAGGCTGAGAGGTCTTCTTATTGTTGAAGCTCGTATAGCCAGAAAAATGACAACAGGGTACTGGGGAGGGTTTACTCCGGGATCTCCAGTTTCCTCTGTCATCATTCCACCAATCGCTACATTACCATCTTTCCTTCCATCCCCTTCACCCTCATTCCATTCATCTACTTCTCTCACAATGATTCTAAGCATCGGGCTGATCACGCATCCTGGATTTCTCTATCTGATTAGAGTTGCGATTCCTCACCCGACGCCAAATGACATACAAGGCAGAGGACCAAGAATCCTCTAATACCACGATAGTGGTATAACTAGGGAAGTTAAAGAAGAACAAGAATAAGAAAAAGCACCATTAGGATAATTTATTTTACTAAAAATCTGCTATGTTTTAAATATTACTCTTCTAAGTATTCAAAATATTCAGTGTAACGTTTATTTTGTGCAATACTCCGGGGCTTGCAACGAACACCAGTTATCGTATTAACTAAAGACTTGCTGATATAAAAGGTTTTACTCTCGATCTGCCATTTTTGAAAGCTCAACATCTTTTTTTTCTTTCTCAGTTTTGCATTTTTGAGTATGAAATGTATTCCTTAAATTTTAGTTTTTCTCTGTTTTGTATGTGAATTTGCATACGTATTCTCAAAGTGGTTTCAAAAGATTGAAATATGCATTTCAGATTGATTTATTAACTGACACACAAATTAATTTGTTTGAAAACAAGATAAATCAACCCCAACAACTTTATAAAAACAAACATAATTTCTCTGCAAGTAGTAAAATTATATAGAATGTGCAATTTCAAAAAATGAATGTTTAACAAATTTGAGCAGGTGTTTATAAAGGGTATAATCAAAATGATTCAAGTTTTTGAAGTGGTAAGTTTAAGATAAATTATAATCCTAAATTCTGAAAAGCTGCCGACCTAAAAGTTACAAAAATAGTGGATATGCTGCTTAGGCATATTTATTTAGTTCTAATTTAACTATTAAATATATCAAACTTATTTAATCCAACAACCTATAGGTGGATTCACAAGGTTGATAACTTGCATAACAAAATTTATTTCGCAATGTCCTTTTGTAGGCCTCCAATTTCATTAGTTTGAAATTGACCAATAAGGCCTTGTAATAAACGTCTGGGCAGAATGGTGGACTGTTCCTAGAATAGCAATATCTAAAAGCTTTTCAGTTTTATTAACGTTATAAAGTTAAAAGTTTGGCAACTATTTTGGCCAAAATTCATCATTTTTGAGGATGACTACAGAGCTCATGATTGTCAAAAGCGTTAACTTTATTTAATTGGCATGGCTGATGTCTCCAGCTATTATAAGTATTAAATGACATGCAAATTCTAAAATTTCCGGACAAGAGCGTTAATTTATTTGTATTCGCTGATATATATTTAATAATGAGGTGAAGTAGGTGTTCAAGTCTCGGCTAGTATACTTCAGTAGCACGATTCACCGCTCCACTGTCGACCGGAACTTGTTTTTTGTTATCTAGAGCAGATCTGTGCACTGTTTAACAGTTACTTACCTTCAACTGTTAACTTCGTGATGCAGCATTTCAGCGCATTAGAGAGAACAGTGCATGCTCTGGGTGTGGCTATGAACTACTTAGCTAATATTGACTATCCAGATCTATTTCTGTGTTAGCAGTTGTATAGTGAGAGCTCTCTTCTCAAAAACCGATAGTGTTGAGAACTGCTAACAGGCAAGAAACTGAAACCTGCTTAAGCTAGGCCTCACAAAATGAAGTTCTTATCCTAGAAAGCTATAAAACCAAGACACTGCTACTCATGAATTTATTATTATTTTAAGAAATTAAATGACGTTGTACATTTTAATATTGCAGTCAATAAGCTCAGCTAATCAAACTTCGAACTCGGGATCTTACCACTATAAGGCAGTGAGGCAAAAGCACAGCCCCCCCCCCTATGGAGGTGGCTCTTTAATTAATTTATAATCATAAACACAAATATTTGAGTGGGCTTCAAATTTTCTATCTGAGGCAGCTTTAAGTAACTTTAATTTTATGCCAATTTCAAACAAATGACAATAGAATCAAGGAGTTTTCTTCAACTTTTCACAATAAATGTTTTCGGTTTTTAATTTTTCTACTATCATCTATATTTTAGATTTAAAGAATCGTAAATTTTGTTTGGCTCTACTGATTTTGATTAAAATACAATTTTTAGATAATTTTGTTTCAAATGAAATACATATCTCAAATTTACAAGTCCCCCACGGTCTTAGACACAAGATGATTTCCTGCAAAAAGTACTACAAGCTCAAAAGATCTTAGAGATTTTTTCAAGATCCAGTCCAGTAATACTGCCAGAAAATCCACTTGACCAAATGCATATAGATAACGAAAGCTAGCTGAAAAAATGCTTAAAAATGGAGGTGTTCCAAGAAATACTAAGAGCGATAGCCACAGAAACAATTTTTACACGTTATGCTGAAGAGGAATGGCTATATATACAGATGAATCCCAGCGGGCTGGTACCGTGTCTGCCTCACGTTCAAGAGGTCCCGAGTTCGAATCTCGGTCAGGGTGAGTTACCTGGATAAGTTTTTCCAGGGTTTTCCCTTATCCTTCAAGGTAACTGTAAATTCCATGGACTCTGGACTCATTTGAGCATCATTTCACCCAATTCATTCACCGTCCGATATGACTTAACTTTGGAGGACGTAACTTACACACAAAAAATGGATCCAAAATAGAAAAAGACGGAACAGTTGGTGCTGGGATACATTGCAGACCTTTCTCCACATACAGATCTGTAGAAAAGAACATACCGCTTTTGATGGAGGAATAAAAACAATTCAGAACGCCGTGAACCAAATAACAGACCAGTCATCTGCATTTTCAATAGTCGTCATATTATGTGATACATAAGCTATAACTATCACAAACTTCACCAGCACACCTATTGTAATAACATACTGGAAGGTAGGAATATATCTCACTGCACAACGCAAGGAAATAGTCTTACAATGGATTCCCTCTCATTGTGGCATTGTGGGCAGTGAGATAGCCGACACCCTTGCAAAAAAGAGGAACTCTAATCTCACCTTTCTACAGCATTCTAGCGCTCGCCCGAGCAGCATTGAACATACACCAAACAATCAGGAAAATCCATAGAGACCTAGAAAACAAAATCAGTATATATGAATGGAAGGACCAGATTCAACTACACTGGCCGAGAAGGGAAACAGTTGCTAAATTCCGTCCAGTTACAGAACATGATTGCTTGACCAAACATCTGCATCACATATACTACAAAGCTCAAACTGTATGCTCTGTAACCATGGTACTATGGACTCTGAACGACTTCAACAGTTGCTCCTCTTTGACAGCCATTACACTATATCAACTACTACAGATACTGAGGCGAGAGAGAAGATGATGGCCAGTATCCCACAGTGAAACATTCCATTATAAATGTGACTATTTCTTTTAATTTCTTAATTGAATTATCTCTTAACCCAGATATGCCTGAAATGAGTTGCACCTAAATTTTCCTTCAATTCCTACGTATTGTGTTGTTTTATGTTAGTTTTACTTATTTTGACAGGTTTTACTGCCCAAAATATAGTTGACTATAAATAATCAGTGTCCCAAATGTGGGGCGTTAGGAACAAGGGCAGGTAAGGATTGTGACTATGTTTCAAGGGAAGGTGCTGTGTACTGTATACTAGAATCAAGAGTAACATTTGAATAGACAAGTAATATATTATACTGCCATTAAAAATAAAGGATTATTGTTAGTAGAAATCAAGTTGAACACAAATTAGAGCTATTTTTCATAATTATAGCTAATTTTTATACATAAAACAAAGGACATTTTAAAAATATTTTCAATAATGCTATTATGATTTGGTGTGGTATGCAAGGAAACATTTCACATGCAGACCCTCTTCAAGTTTATTGCATATGGTTGGAGTCTTCATGTGGCACAGTTGACAACATGTTCTGTTCTTCTGTGGTGCTACAAAATGATGAATGCAATCATATATGGAGCCCATATTCTCAATCTTTGGAGGCTTACCAGCAGCGTGTTTTGGAGCTTCAGGTCTGCAGAGTATTGCTGTTGCAATTCTTCTACAAAACTCTAAATGGTCCAGTTTTCCGTCACGTATTTCTGCGATTTAGCTTAGAAGTTCCTACAGTTTCTGCAGAGTGGCTAGTCATGTACTTCTGCCTCAGGCCGAAGCAAACTTCCGATCAGATTATTGATGTTCACGTAGCTTTCTTCGCCAGAATCTTCATTGGTAACACCTCCACAAGCATTTTCAGGAGGTTGCAGCAGGATGGCAATTTCATTCTATGTATCCAAATCTTCTTCCTCTAAAATGGCAAGCATTTCAGCTACATTTAGCCCACTGAAATAAAAATATTACTAATGTTTATATATAATTCTTATATATTAATATATTGAATTACGTATTAATTATCAATTATCATACTTATAATATATTAAATATTGAATCTCAGACTTCTGCAAATAGCAACTTCCCTTTCCCTTAATATGCATACCACAGAAGTTTCCCTATGTGCCTAGCGTCCCATATATGGGATACCAAACTTATCATGGCGCCATTGTCAGCATATTATATGATAGGGAGTTCAGCATTAGTCATAGTAATTTAGACACTATTACCTTCTTGAACTAAGCATATACTAATACTCTAATACAATAATAATTTTGTAAAATCGTACCTTTGGTTACACATTGCAAAACTATGCAAAATTTTCGGAGTTTGGCTTTAGTTCCAGCTGCTTTGTTGACTCTAACAAATACCAACATAAAATAGAGACCTCGAAACAACTTTTCTTAACATGTTTCCACAGCTGCCATCTTATTTACAACTGCTTCAGCAGACGGAAATATGATTTGTCCCATATTTGGGACGTCAGGAATACCTGGATTAGTTATATTTTAATTATTGACATATTATTGTTGTGCATTTTCATTATTGTGACCAGTGATACATATAAAACAACTCTGCATAAAATAAATCTTGAATTTTCTGGGAAGAGTTTCTGAAGTTCTTTTCAATCTGTATGTACCTAAGAGATAAACGGCAAACAATAAACTAACTTGCTATGAAAGTGTAGATTTCATCAAAGCACACAATGTTTGTCAAGTGCCCTTTTTTATTAACATAACCATTTTCGAGATTTTCATTGTAATTGATTTGAATGTTTCATTTCTTTGTTTTGAAACCTGTTCATGCAAAGAGAACAATATTGTAAAATCATTATATAGGACCAGCTCTCAAAGGATTTAATTATCGCAACATTTATCACTATTGACGTAGAGTAGATAAGAGAATAAACGTTTTAAGAATAGATTGTTCAAAATAAAAAAAGTTATACGGCTGTACACATAAATTTATTTTCAAGCCGCTATGTATAAACATGAACTTTGTAAGTGTAGCAACTCGTAAATTCATTCGAACGCTAGAACGAAGAGGTTGACACTAATAGACAACCGTCTTTACAAAAGAAAATAAAAAAAATCGTGATGAGGTGATGGGTCTCTGTGCTCAGGAGGAACCGACACTTCTATTTTTATTACATTAACCTAAGAATAACAGAAGACAGTAGAAGTGGAGAGCATCCTGCATCGCTGTAAAACAAGTGACTGCAACAAGATGACACAGATACGTGCTCATGACCTGTTAATGAGTACAACAAACTTGTAACCCCGTTTTAACACCAGCTGCAGTCGTGAGAATGTGCTTGTAAATCTGATGACCAATGCAGATAACATTTATGTTCCACCTGGCTTGTCAAGATACGACTTAGGTGACTGAAAACCTCGTCTGGTTCGCCTTGCTTCGCAGGAACCACCGACTCAAAATGATTACTCTTTTAAGGTACATGAAATATCAAATAATTGGAGTTCACTGTACTTAACTATAGTGTAAGTTGCTAGTTAGCTAAAAGTAAGCTCCTTTGATTTGATTTTGAAAATTTTTAGTGAGGAACCTGAAATTAGCTCTGTTGCTCTGAGAAAGAGAAGTATCATGGAAGTCAAAGATTCAGCGTTTGAATAATTTGATTCAATTAAATACAGCCAGCGTCAACATTCATAAAAAAATGAACTAAAACAAAACCAATATTGCAAATCATGTTTAAGGATTATATCCCGATTTTCTGGGACATACATAGAGCTTTGGAACAGAAAAATCCTGACGTGATGTTGGATTTTTACTTTCCAACAGATCTATATATGTATAGTATTTTATCCAGAAATTCGATTATGCTTTGTATGTTACCTGTAAAATATATTCTGATAAATATGTTTAAATACTCAATATAACTGTGAATGATGTAACTCAAAAATAAAAGTCCCAATATATATGCTAAATTTCTTACGGAATATGTGTAGTAAATTGTGGTATACCTGAGTTGAAAAATGATCGTAGAGCATTACAAATAAAAGAATAAATACGCCTCTGAATGAAACTATGTTCATGACCTCTGTGCCGCTTTAATCTAATTTGGTTTTGAATACATTTCCAACCCTGCATTATTATCAACAATTTTATGATCATGAAAAGATAGTCAGACTGAAAAATTCAATGCCATAGCCGGGATTTGAACCACGGATCTTCTGGTTGCCGTACACCCGCTCTAAGCCTTGAGCTACTGTGGCCAACGTGCCGACATGACATTAAATTCTCCAAAACCAGAAGATCCGTGGTTCAAATCTCGGCTATGGCATTGCATTTTTTATTCTGAATCTTATATTTCCATACTTTAGCCTACACAGGGCCCGGGCCTTAAAGTACTTAAACATTGTAAGTCGCCATTAAGATAGTTGTCTCATGTGTTTATGAGAACTCCTAGTGGTTTACCGGAAAAAAGCACGAGTCAGTTGGAGAATTTAATGTCATATCGGCACGTTGGCCATATTAGCTCAAGGGCTAGAGCGGCTGGACGGCAACCAGAAGATCCGTGGCTCAAATCCCGGCTATGGCATTGACCTTTTCAGTCTGACTCTATCTTTCCATACTTAAGCCTACACACGGCCAGTGTGAAGGAACATTTAATTTCCAATTTTATGAATAGTTAAGGGAATGTAGAACAGTCATCAAGCTGAATCCTTAAATTGGCCAAACTGTCGTATTCTGATAAGCCTATTTGAATTGCTTTTATTAACTCCTAAGAGCATATTTTCGGAATATTTTTATGAATCTCAGTAATTCCTTACGAAACTCTAGTAGGCGAAACAAAATTTTTCCCCAACTTAGAGCTGCCAAGCAGTTTATATCCAGCCTTAACTCTCAAGAGAAATATCCAATGGAAAAAGGATGTCTCCCCAGGGCTTCGTGTGAAATTGATCTTCACACGCAATCCATCAGAAACGAGCCGATAAAAACCTCCAATACCTTTTGTATCCCCGCTTTTTGCTTACAAATACGTGCTGCAGCTATAGATTTTTGAACTCGTCCATGAAATATTCGTAACTTTTTGTGCAAGCTGAACGTAAGCTGACCAAAAGCCATAAATTTAGAAAAGATAACGGAAAACGTGCCTGTACTGAACGTTTTGGGGCGTTTCTCTAGATTGTTAGCGCTACGCAGAAGAGCATTTTGACTACAAGAACGTTTCAAAATAACAAGAAGTTATATTTTCCGAAATAATCCTGTCATTGCTTGCAAATAAACTCCTCTTTGAAATTTTTTTGCGAAGAGATGCATACGGTACATTTATAAAGCACACCTATAGCAAACTCATCTGAAGCTAACTCCCATTAGATCAAGGTATGTTTCATTTACAGCTTCAAATTATGCCCAAACCAACATTGAGGGAATAAGCTTATAATTAGTATAAAACTTTCTTTTATGGTTTTATGATAGATGAGTAAAGTAAGAGTAAAATAATTATACGAGTAGTTTGTTTAAAAACTACGAATCAAAAATCGAAATATTTTCTAAACATCGGCATATCTTGCGATCTACAATCCGGGAAAAAGGCTCTTCCTTGATTTACGATCTCTGAATGTCATTTAGTTTATTATGACATACTATTGCACTATTAACTGAACAATTCGATGTATATTAGCCGGAAATACGTATTTGGAAGGTAGTCGAACCCAAAAGCAGTCGTTTTAGAAAGAAACGTGTGTCTATAATCAGCAAAGCTTAAAGCTAAAATCGTTCATAGCAAACTTAATATTAAAGTTTCAGGAAGCAATGATTTTAAAGAAAATCTTCCCTCCCCCTCCAGTACTACCCTCAACATTCAAAATTTCTGAGATTTATTATTTTCTTAAAATTGGTTAGAATAATTTTAATTAAAATTCAATTTACTTAAGACTTTTGCGTGACAAATGGAATGTATGCCTACTTTGATTTTCTGCAAGTAGTCTCTGATGCCTTCATACTAAATGTCTTTAAAAGAGACAAATAAGTATTTTGTCATTAACATATTGTGGCCTTGTGGGTTCGTGAAATCAAAAGACCAGGTTACAAACACCAAAAATTGCACTTTATTTCCGTGGTAAATTCGGCCATCTTCGTGGTCATTGTCGCGGTCAAGTTTTTATTTGCCGTCTCCAACATCTCGTCCAATTTCTTGGGGATGTTATCGTTAGCCGCCTTCATTTCTTTCATCTTGGCGGTGAGGTCGTTAGCCGCCTTCATTTCTTCCATTTTGGCGGTGAGGTTGTAGTTTGCAGCTTTCGTCTTCGTTGCTAATTCGTTCATCTTCGCTAGAATCTGTGCCAATGCCGCCTTCATGGTGGTACGTCTCACTCCTGACACCAATTGTGACTTTGTGGATTCGTGAAATCAAAAATCCAGGTTACAAACACCAAAAATTGCACTTTATTTCCGTAGAAACACGCTTAGTACACCGCAGTCCAGAAATGTCACATACACAACACAATTTGCAAGGTCATCGACACAGCACACCAGCTGTTCACGCACGCGAGTACAATAATTAGCGACTCTCTCCTGTGGCGGGCGGGCTGCCTGTTTATGGATTCCTCACATTCCAGAAATTTCTCAATCAGTCGAGACGCGGCTAGAATAAAGAACTTGAACTTTCGAGAGATCCTTCTCTTTCTCCCCGCCGTTTCGGCGAGCTTTCATCTACACACTACACTCCCTGTCTCTTTGAACTATCCTGCCCGCACGGCCTCGATAAACAATGGGCTCGTGACAATATTATTTCCAGGATCATACGAAAAGTATGAAATTTCAAAGTCGCCACATAGCGAAGCATTATCAAACTATTTGTGAAGGAGACGTTCCAGGCCTAAATATAGCCAGTTATGCGGACTGAACAAAGCCTGGAAGGTCCTCAATCATAAACGGTCCTGATGGGATTTAAACTTAGCCCTCCTGTTCACGAGAGTGGATTAGTGGTCTAGGTAGGCACGCATGCTTATATATAAGCATTACATTTGATACGTGTATATTTATTTAATTTTTGTATCGACCACAGAAATGCTGTCCAGGCTATATGTAGTTTACTGTGGAGCCAAGTGAAAATATTCTGAAATTCAGTACAAAGTTCCCAATTATGATAAATACGGAAAGTAGGCTTGGAGAATATCCGATAATGTTTCAATTTTAAGTTCTTATATCATACAAAACCATAGCTGAAATATTTTCAATAGTTTAAAACCTTCCATGGGTACACAATTTGGTGGAATACCTGACAAAGAGTTTTATTAGAGGAATCGTGTAATAATAGATTTCATCTGCGTCTTTTCTTTTTTTCAGTTATTAAACTATATCTTTTTGTGTTAAATAGTCTTATTAAGTACCTTCACGTTTTCATTTATCGTATTTTTCCACGGTTTACCAGACTTTGTACTGTTGCAAAAAATGGCGTTAATTGACATGCCGCTTACTGCTTAATGATTTACACTTCGGGAGACAAATGGTTGAGTGCCATCATTATCGCATAGCATTTAGATGACTAAACAAGGTAACGTGTTATTTATCAGCTACATAACTTGTCCTTGGTTTCAACAGGTTTGCTGAATGTTTAAGACATTACAGCAAGATACTAAACATGACAATCCACGATTAAGACCTACAGCTTGCAGTGTGTGACCTTACTGACCCAGGGTAACTGGAGTGCCACAGAATGGCAGTTTCTTTCCTCCAGGCAACCCATCAAAGCAATTTTTGTGCGCTCTGACGCAAGAGTTAGTACACTTAAAGCACGGTTATGTAGTCATAATTCACTTATAGAATTTAGCTCATCTATCAAACGTACAAGTCGTTTTTCCAGTGTGAAATAACAATATCATTTATATTTACTGATAGCGTACTCTCTTAATTTGTGTTTGCTTTCAGGAATAAAAGCGACTTCTTATATTTGTGGTCAAATACATATTGCCTGTTCTCTAAAAGATTCTGCACCCATGTCTTTGTTGATATTTTGGATATGGATACGATTCTGGATTTAGCCCTTTTTTGGTAATTTTACGTCCTCCAACGTTAAGTCATATCGGAAGATGAATGAAATGGATGACATGATGCTCAAATGAGCTCAGGGTCCTTAGAGCTTAGAGTTACCCGACATTCGTCTTGAAGGATAAGGGAAAACCCCGGAAAAAAACCTTATCCAGGTAGCTCACCCTGACCGAGATTCGAACTCGGGACCTCTTGAACGTGAGGCAGACATGTTACCATCTACGCTACCGAGGCGGCTGGATTTAGCCTGCTTATACAATAAGTATTTATGCATGTTTTATACCGGCATTATAACATTATGTATACATAAATAATCGTCCGTTTAGTAACACTATCCAAAAAAAATCTCCCCGATAAAAGTAGCTGATGCTTAAGAAAAATGATGTTCTGGTTTTGGAAAAATTGCCAGGGAAATTTCCTATCACATCAGGTTAAAAAAATGTGAAGACATTTAGATTCTCGCCTAACAGGTTAATGATAATACCTATATAATGTTATTTGTATTAGAATTATATATGGTATATTATTAACTAAAAATGTTGTTTTACACGCATGGAATAATATTTGGGCGACATATTTTAAGGGAAGTATCTGTAACTGTTCTTAAAGATGCTAGGTAGCATGTGATTGCCTGTTGTATTCCTGTCTTCTTTACCTCACAAGAAACCAACAATAATCTCCCATCACTGGGTTATTACAAGCTTTGTACCTCTTCTTCATGACGGAATACCCTGATAAAACCCTTCCCCTTGTTCATCACTAACATCACCCAGATTTTCCGGAAAAGATCTAGAGGTGAATGCAGGAAATACATTTTCAGAGACATTCTACAATCCATGTTTTTGTAGCATTTCAACAAATTTGAGACCAAAATTTTGTATGTCTTTTTTTCCTTTGTGTGTCCAAGAAAACCGTGCATAATCTCTGCAAATGATAGCCAAGTTGCTAATACCACCGTTTATAGCGCTTTTTCCAACATTTCGTTCTCAGAAGTTTTCAAATTTGAGATCCAACAAAAATTTCTTCTTTAAATTTTGCGTAAGTTAACTGTGGATAACTGTGGATAACTGTGGAAAGTTAACTTACCTTGTGGACATGTAAATCTACTACCATCCCTGTTGAGTGCCTTAACAAAATTCAACAGCCCATGTTTTATGTATAAATAGGGAGAAAGATCTTTCAGGCAAAACCATTAGTGTTTGTCTTACATTGCTCTCCCCTAGGATATATTCCTGCCAAATGTTGTACCACATGTTTTGGCGTATCACATATATCCCATTAAGTCAAAAGCAAAAATATTTTGTGAGGTCCCCTTGTTATCTATGCAGCAGACCAATTACATTGTCACTACATATTTTCTAATAATGATCCTCGTATTTTAAAATACACACAATTTTGTCCATACTCTCAGAAAGATTCCTTAAGATCTACAGAATGTAAAACTGGAACAGATGGAATTTTGTTACCATTATGAAGTAACACAGCCTTTAAGCTGAACTTGATGAATTTATAAACAATCGCAAGTCATCTGGATTATACCAAATTCGCAGCTCTCTCATAAAACCAAAGAAACAGAAATTCTCTTCCAATGGAAAATATTTTTCCAAATTTGCGATGTCTCGAAGCTATATAACTTCTGTACCAGGTGCAAATAATTTCCTTTGTTGCAGCTTGGAACTAGAAGTTTAGATTCTTCTTCTGACAAATGTAAGTCACGTGCCAAATCATTCAAGTCTACTTGCTTTACAAAATGTCTCTCACTTTCAGAATTTTCTGATTGAAAGTGAAGGTCTTTTGAAGTACAGGCTAGGCTTATTTAAATTGCACCTACAGAATGTTTGCATCTTTACATTTTGTAAGTGCCCGCGTAAGTAATGGTGTAGGACAAGGATGGCCAACCTATGACACGCGTGTTTCCGGCTACTACGTGAACTCGTTTTTGATTATGTGTATTTAAAATACCTAAAACTCGTGCCCTGGTGTGCCATTTTAAACTTCATTTTCAGAATCTACATATGAAAATTGACTAAAAACATCTATTATTTTCGCGGAGGTAAATTTCATGTTGGGTAGTGTAACTAAACTGACATCGCAGCAAAGGTGTTCACAGCAGTAAAGAGAAACTAGTTCCTATCAAGCGATTAGCTCCACCTGGGGAAGATGTTTTGAACGCTCTGACTGATAATGAATTGATTTCCTATTAGATGTAAGCAGGTCAGTAAGGAACTCTTCTCCAGACACTGACGTGGTCGATTCTACACCTACAGTAATTGGAGCGAGTAGTGTATTGTACCCGAACATTCTATGTCTACATTACTCGGTAATACGGGTTTTGAGGGTTGTTGAATAAAAACAATTACATTTTCAGAAAGAAAAAAAAAAATTATTGAGTTAAAAAATTCAAACTTGATATTTAAGTTACCCATTTTCCAGGGATACGGCAGGAATATTCGTAAGAAAATCCCTTCACCAGAAACTGCCCTCTACAAAGACACATTTTCGAGTCAAAAACGACTCTTAATGGAGTACGAAGTGTTCAGAATTCGCTTAGTAACATTCCAACATGGTACTTTAGGAACAAATAAGAGACAAAAAATAGTAAACAACTTATATTTTAAGTGTAAGGTGTAAAAAGACTAACGCATTTTAGGGCGCCAAAACTATTGGCTGCCTGTGTTACCACTAGGATCATAAAACTCCGAAGAGCGCTGTCAAACTTAATGCACATTAAATCCCTTAAAGCTGTCAGGTTAATGAAGAGTGGCAAGTTGACCTTTAATTGGCTCTTTCTGCTCACGTATAAAGTCAGACAGTTGGAGCTCAGTGCAATGGCATTCGTGCCTTCTAATTTATTAACTAGTTGCCCCTGTGACATAGAAACTGCCACGCTCTTTACAATTTTTCTGCTATTTGTTTGCTTATACGACCATAGAAAACTCATGGACAGCTTATACATACTTAACTTGTTGCTGGGGGCCGCGCTGTGGCTCAGTGGTTAGCCCGCTTGGCTCTCACCAGGGCGGCCCTGGTTCGATCCCAGGCGACCGCAAAGTGAGATTTGTGATGGACAACACGGCGGGTTTTCTCCGGGACCTCCGGTTTCCCCCGCCATCTCATTCCACCTGTGCTCCATCTTCATCTCATGTATCATCAGTGTCACCGCCTGCGGTGCCGTATGTAGTAAAAGAGGGCGTTAAGCACTACACATTTCATTTCATTTCGTTGCTGTAACTGCAACATGAGCGAAGTGGTCGTTCTTATTAGCATTTTCTGTAAAATGTAATTAACTTGGTCTAAAACTAAATGTTTATGACAATACCAACCTTCAAGACGCTGGATGCACTTTAGTTGGATAATTTATCATCCTCAAAAGAAACATGGAGTAATATTTCGTTTATTAGAGTAAACTTACAAATAAATGCGATGACGTCGGCGGTTTCAAATTACACAAAAGGAATATTTATGAAAGTCATTGAGATGTTGTTAAAATGTCACCTGAAGCTGTAGAAACGGCACAACAGGTGGTCCTCACGTTAGGAGATGTCCCTTCGTGTATTAAAACAGTTGCAGAACGCAACGGGGTAATTGCATTTAAATGCATGGCACTGCCCCGTTACGTTCTGCAACTGCTTCAACACACGAAGGTGTATCTGCTTACGCGAAAGACGGGGAAGTTGGGTCACCTGGTATATGGAACAAAGCATACGTGGTTAGCCTAAAGTTAGGGCCGACTGAATTATTATGCCGTATATACAAAGAATTAAAACGGAAGGAGTAGGTTATATAGATCCGAACAATCTCATTAATACTTCCTTTCATGGCCACCTTTATGATCGATTTTACAAGGGACTTTGTGGAAATCTGCAGCTTATAACAGGGTTTACGACAAATAACAGATACATTTAATTTACAGAAATCTCTTTAAGAGTGGTCCTAACATCAGAAACTTTATTGTAATTGATAAAGCTACTTGTTATCCAGGATACTACTCCAAAGATGGTTCTAAGAGCCTGCCTGTAAAGGAGCTTTCGCCAAAGTAGTAATCCATAATTTATTTCAACAAGGCAAGTACTGTTATTCTGTTTGGAGTAAATTCATCATTGTCACTACTGAACACGAAATTGAATCACGATCAGGATATGAAGCGCATATCATTTTATAAATTGTCGTTTGTATTAAATTGCAGTTAGCTCTAAAACCGCATTGGCCCTGTTACTACGCAGGTGTGATCCCTGAATGTGCTTAACTAAATTATTATACTCGTAAGCATCGTCACTGCAAAGGTTTGCAGGTTCTGTCTTCCTGGTAACCCAATATAATCGATGCTACGAGTGAGGTAATACTACGTGTTTGGCGACATTTGCAATAAAAATTAAGTATTAACTTAACGACGCAAAACATGGGCACAAAGTTAAACGGGATATTGCCACTCAGAATGACAAACAGAAATGTAAAATTGCTAATCATAAAGGAGATGAAACTGTTACCTCCTCTAATGTGGTGACGTGCAAAACGAACACCGACGGTATAAACCTCAAAGGAGATGAAGTTTAAACATGACCTAGACCTGCTGACTTTTTAAAAGATGTTAAGCTCGCAAAAAGGCAGTAGCAGCACAATTAATTCTTCAGCAACTTTTTCAGATATCTCGGCGATTCTTGGGGTAGACACAAAGACGGTAACACAGAGCTACGTAAATGACGCGTGATCTCGTCATTGGGTATGGAAAATCGCATTTATAACCTAGCTTCCTAAGTATTAGATTGTTCGCATTATAAGTTTTTGGCAAGGTCATCAAATGTGAATACATATATGATGATAATACGAAATATATATCTGAAGTTTTACTGTGAATGGCTCCTAAGGCTATTAATTTAACTGGATAGCGGATTTAGTTTAATAAACAGAGAGTGCATCAACGTTTGTAAATTCAAACTGAATTTACAGACGTTGCTGCACTTTCTGTGCAAGAATTTCCTGCAAAGGATTTCATATATAGAAAATAGTAATAGCCTCACATTAGTTCTGAAACGGTAGAAAACAAACTACTACTTGAAAATGGTATTGGCATAAACTAAAGGGCAGAAAAGCATTCATGACGTTATAAAATAAAATGTCCTATTTTTAACACAACTATTGTTGTTATTGAATCAAGTTTTCAGGTCTGAGTTAAATTGTTTAGAGATGCGCGCTGTTCACGTACAAATAGGCACACACGTTTTAGAACAATTTATATACTTGGTATTAATTATATCAAAATCTGAGCGAAATTTATGTATCGAACTTTGATATCGAAAGCAGTATTTTCCCTGTCTTAGAAAATACAACAGATTGATTGAAAACTACGAGGGTGGGTCAAAAAGTAATGCCTCCTAGTTTTTCTCTTTTAATTGCCAAAAAAATTTAATCCAATTTACATAGCTTGAAAATTACAACATTGACGATTAATTTGTCACTATTCAATATAATCTCCGTCCTTTTCCACAGTTTTGCTCCACCTTTTAACTAGGGCATGTATTCCAGTGTGGTAAAACACACGGTCTTGCTTCCTAAGCCATTGACGCACGGACGTTTTCACAGCCTCCTAATCTTCAAAATGAATCCCACGATGGGCTTCCTTTAGTGGCCCGAACAGATGGAAGTCTAATGGTGCCAGTAAGGGCTGTATTGGAGGTGAGGTAAGACTTGCCATCCCAATTTCTCAGTTTTTGCAGTGGGGTAACGGCTGGTATGTGGCCTTGCAGTGTCATGCAAAAGAACAACATTCGCCATAGCTTTTGTTGCGCGAACTCGGCAAAGACGTGCTTTCAGCTTTTTGAGATGTTTTATGTATTGTGCATCCCTGCTCCAAAGCACACCCTCTGCATCCCAAATCACTGTCGCCATAACTTTCCTGCCGATCGCTGAGTTTTGAATTCTTTTCTTACTTCGGTGACGTGTGATGTCATTCCATTGACTGCCTCTTGTATTCGGGTTCAAAAAATGAACCCACTTTTCGTCTCCAATAACAATTTTTACAGAAACTCTACTCCCTCTAATTTGAAGCGCTGCAAGTGTTCGCAGGCTATTGTTTTCCTTGTTTCTTTGTTTTGGGCGGTTAACATTTGGTAGCCAACGTGAACAAACTTTTGAGTAACCCAGTTGTTGAATAATCGGCACCACACTGACTTTACTGAGGGAGGTAATGCGACACAATTCACCTGTTGTTACCCGGCGATCACCGCGAATTATGCTATCGACTCGCTGAATGTTGCATGGAGTCACTGCAGTCACCGGCCTGCCGCTTCGCTTTTCGTCTGTCAATGGTGTTTGCCCTTCAGCTTCGTTACAGAGACGAACCCATCGTCTAACGGTGCTGACATCCACCGTTGCATCACCATACACATTTTTTAGCCTTTCGTGAATGCGAATTGGCGTTTCAACTTGCGCAGTCAAAAATTCAATCATAGAACGATGTCTAATACGAATGTCGATGTCAGCCATTTTGCAAGAGGATGCAGTGCTGCCAGCTGTTGACTTAGGAAGTTACTACTGCAGGGGATTGGAGAAGAAGGATTGAGGAATTGCGCCAAACTCAAAGTTTTCATATAACTTACTTATTTAAGGAACAAAATAGGAGGCATTACTTTTTTACCCTCCCTTCTACATTAGTTTTCAACACATGAGACTGCCCGTTGTCGTCGAGTCGCCCTAACTCGACACCTCTTAATGTTACGTGAATGGATGATGCTTTGGGCCCGCCTCGGTGGCGTAGATGGCAGTGTGTCTGCCTCACGTTCAATGGGTCCGGAGTTCGAATCTCGGTTAGGGTGAGTTACCTGGATATGGTTTTTTCCAGGGTTTTCCCTTATCCTGATTGACGAATGTCGGTGACCCCGGACTCATTTGAGCATCATTTCACCCATTTCATTCATCGTCCGATATGACTTAATGTTGGAGGACGTAAATTAAAAAAAAAAAAAGTATGCTTTGGGATGTCGGGGTTTTCCTGCTATAGCTTTGAGACCCCTATCTATGGATCAGGGTGATTGACGCCCTGGATTTGATGTAGGGTTCTACTAAGGAAAACACACACGACTATTTTAGCACACTTTAATGTTTTGTAAACTATTAGCGTTCATTCACTTGCTGCTACATAACTTGTGTATTTTGTTTGTTGATTCCGCAAGTGTATGTGTGACTGTTACCCATCCGTCGTCACTTTCGGAAGTTGCCTCTTCGCTGTCAGGTGTACGAGTGTGTCCCTTCCGTTGGCTGTGGCTATTATAAAGGTTTGCAGAAATATTTTTTCCATTGTCTGATACATTGCTCTATTCCCAGGAAAAACCCTTTTATTGTCTACACAAGCTGTGGTCCCGTTTGAAAGGGGTCAACGTATGTAACTTTATATATATATATTTTTAAACTTATTCTATGTTATTTTATTAGGCACTGCAGGGACGGTTTAGCTGCACTCACAAATGCATACAAGTTCGATACGAAAACAAGTGGAATCTCTCGAGGCTGTGAGAATGAGTCAGTCTGGATTCTGTAACGGTACTTCGTAGTTCGGTAATAGCATTAGCTTCCTTTCTCTGTATGTGGTACAACATCCTTCATGTGGGAGTACTCAACTGTAAAGCGGAGAAAATGAATAGCGTTTCCTTGATAGAAAAAATATAATGTGGGATGGGACTTCTATTTATCAGCGCTTGTCTTAGTTTAATAATGCCTCCGCAGGATGCATGTTAACTATTAGACTGCAGCTGCATCTCAAGAGGTCGTGAGCTCGAGTTCCTTTACTTGTCTGACTGCGTATCGGGACTTATTTCCCAGGTGTGAATATCACAATTACCGCGCCACCCAATGAATTTATATCCAAATTCTTCACAACTTCTCTTTCGTTCGAATAAGTGTGAAGAGCAAATTCCATCTTATTTTCTTAAGTGAGCTATTTTAGATAAAAGGCATGTAGTGTATTCTTTTTCACGTAGATATGAATGTAAATAGATCTATGATGTTTAAATTAAAACTGCAACCGAGAACCTTTACGACTAACAGTATTTTTGAAATTTGAATATATTCATAGCGCTAATATGTAATACTTGCAGTAATGTAACACTATACTACGTAGCTGAAATAAAGACTATTTGCGGCTATGATAACATATATCTGACATTCTTTATATAGCTGGTGAAGTCTGTAACCATCGATAAAGCATAAAGTATTTATACATTGCATTATTATTCCTTGACTTTTATAAACTATATATTACCGAATATTAATTTATGAAGGCATTTACGTAATGATATCTTTTGTCTTTTAATTTAACAAATTTATTTCTTATCTATGGAGCTTTTTAAATTTAATTCGGTCACGGCCATCTTGAGATTGCGGCAAACCCGCATACCAGTGTTAAATTGATAGGGTTCTAATTGGAGTTATGAGTTCTATTATCCTCAGGTGAATGGTTGTTGGAAATGGGTTTTGGTGGTTGTTGGCTTCTCAGTCGTATTAATGACACTTTGTTTGCTGTAGAATTATTTGGTTTAATTCCTACTAAGTTTGCTTATCGACTTGGATCGGTGACCACCTGTTAGTAAAATTCCTAACATAAATTCAATTTTACTTGAAAACCTGGATTATTTGTTTAAAGTTACTTCCGCGCGGTTTCTATTTCTTCTATATACGGCGACTACTTTGCTCTAATAAACTTCTAATGCTGCTTCCACTTACGCTGGTTGCGCTATTCATAACTTCCCTACATTTCAGACCTATAAATCTTCGCTTCTCTTCTTAACGCGCATGAACACGTCCTTCCTGTCGTAGTATCACCTTTTAAGTTAATTTTTCATACTTCACGATCCAGTTCGAACCTTATTTTGATCACCTCTCTAACTTTATCACATGACCCAACTAGCTCACCCTTCTGAAATGTTACATTATTATTGGTTTCTCATTTATTTCGAATTTTCGCATTGGTTTGCAAAACTTATCTAACTCATTGACGTTCAGCCCACCCTGAGTTGGGGAACGCCTACTCTGAGTTGTTTGTAACGGTATAAATCGTTATCAAATCAGCGAAGTAAATCCCTTTAGCATTCATTCTCGACTGCATTTTGAAAGCCCTTTGTCCCAACACATTCCTGGCTGAAAGTATACTATAGTTCTCAGACACTGAACTTTTCCTAGCACAAAGAAAATAATGGTCCCTGCTTCCTGTCTCTCTGACGTGTACAGATTTTTACAAGAATATTTTCTTTCTTGCGTGGATGCTAGTATATATGTTATATTAAATTATATTCTTCCCTTCTTATTCTTTAATTCAACCGCGTTTTAATCATTACTCTATCCACTATAATTTCATATTATTATAACAATATTTTTCTATTAGTTTAGCAAAGCATTTGTATGAACTTATCTTCCTTTTTTAATTATCTGATTTCGATTAATTCGCCGCCTCATAATCGCTGCCTGATACTGCGGTTACAAGATGAAGCACGAAACAAAAGAATTGCGAATCAAATGCGTTCTTGCTTTTTGCATGCGAAATTCAATTCGCTTCGAAAATCAAAATCAAATGTACTATGTCATGTACATATAGAAAATAATTTAGTAATTACTACAATTTTATTTTCTGTAAAGTGTACTAATATTTATAAACACAATTAAAATGTTACGTTTACAATCATGTAGTATTAGTGGTGTACAAATAAATCTCTAAATCCTACTAAAAAGAGACAACCCCTTTGACATCCACATACCAATTACAAAAATGAATATCGTGCGGCAAGTGTAAACACAAACACCGTTATTCTCTTTTTATTGTCCTGTTTTTGCAACGACCACAAGGCATCACAGAATAACGGAACCTTCTATGCAGGATTTCAAATTGATTATGCACAACACGTACAATCTCCCTTGGTGAAGTATAGCAGTCCAGATATTTTCAACACCCTCACGTAATTCCGAGAAATACGTGACTGAGACATACCGCTATTTTGTTGCGAGCAGGGGACGACTATAAGCAAACACATCAACACACACAATCAACATTGTGTTAGCAAACCACAGATTTGTTGTGCAGAATGTCCTTTTTAAACTAGCAGTTAAGTAATGATTACAATTTACAATTCATAATAAGTATACAATTCTGTGAAATGCTTCAACTTTTCATGGGACTTTATAGTTATCTTTTAGCAAGGGCTACAATTACTTTTAATTTTTGTTTCATGCTTATCTAAAGATGTGACTAATACATCAGAACATTTCTGCAAGCTCGTGTTTGCTACTACAAAATCCACCACTGCAGAACTTGGATCAAATTCCATATGGACAAAATAGTTAAAGGTGCCACTACTAATTAGGAAAATATTTGTTTACACTTGATCGCCCTATGTTCCCCAAAATTTAGTCGCTTGACTCTGAAGATAGTAACCTGGGAAACATGCTTTTATTATGTGTTTCAAATGGGAAGGTGTTTGTCCTTGAGCGTTGCTAGGTGAGCAGCCAATCGGAGTTGTGCGGTGTTGTCGTATTGCATTTCCCCTATGTGGTGTGTGACGAGCGGCAAACTAATCAATCTATTCGCGCTAAGACAAAAATTCCGATTTTACAAAAACTGATTCATGAGGAAGGACAGAGTAATGTATTTAACATAATCGTAAAAATCCATTATTTTTAGGTCAAATAGTTTTCTTAATTCAAATAAATAAAGTAGATACCATTATATTATAACATTGCATTGCGACGTAAGCACTGTAACGAATATTTATTGGTTGACTTGTATGCGTGAACGTATATTTGAAATTACTCACAACTGAAACTTAAACATTTGACATGACGTGATAAAATAAATATGTCTTTGAATAAGCCAAGGTGTTTGTTAAATTCGGTGAGAGGAAACGATACACTTCTTGCTACTCTGGCAGAACGTGTCTGGTCACATATCTTTGTTTATGAATGGTTCGTAATCTCTATTTACTCTTGAGTTCAAAGCAGCATTATTCAGTTATTCTTCCATGAAAAAGTGTATCAGCTGGATCAATGAGACTCGATCCACCTTCCCCGCCCCCCTTACGACTGCTAGAACAATCCAATAGAGTTAAGGTGGGCTCAAATTATGTTGCAAACAGAAATAATATTTTTAAACAGACTGACGAACGACTTATTTACGAAGAAATTGACAAGGAACACAACAAGACTGGGAAAACTGCGTGAGACATAAGACAAACTACAAGAAGACGACTTTTGGAAATAAATAGCACGTAACGAGATTTTGGAACCGATGATCATAAATTTGCAGTACTCAGACGTTGAAGACAATGGCAATGATGAATTATCTCTTAACTGAAGTAACATTCACAGCTATACGGATGTACCGCTGGTATTTTCGTTGGATTATAAAAATAAGTAATTTATAAACTATAATAAACTTTAAACTGAATATTTAAAACATTTGTGTAATATACGAATATTCATGTTGCAAATGTGAGTACAACAACTGCATTATTATAAAATGTTGGAAAATTCAGTTTGCGTTCCCTTAAATCTAGCGGCACGAACACTCGCAAGTGTGCGATTGAGAGCGAAGTATAAAAAGAGTGGGGATAACGAGGTGACAACGCTGAAGGCTCTAACGCATCTGATTGGCTACAGGCGAGAACTCTTCCCACTTGAAACACATAATAGTAAGTTAACGTCCAGCATTCTCGTTGAAGCTCTGGTGCGAAATGTGGAAGACGAGAGTATTTATATTACTGTATCCAAGCTTAGTGAGCCACCGTTTGAAGTAATGGACTGGATTATTAAACAAATTCTATTATAATTAAGAAACGAGGCCTATAAATCATGGACAGTCCATACCCATCTCATTCTGTTCAGAAGGACCAAAGTGTAACTTATGAATCAGCAGTAATAAGGAACCCTCCTCTTAGGTTTAGACTAGTAGACTAGTACTCATAAAGATATCCTGCAATGTAAGAGTACTGAGTACGTCGTGCAGGAAGTTCATCACATAGAATGCAGCAGATAGATATCCCTGATTACGATTACGTATTAAGACCAACTTAAAGACTAACTGCGCAATACGAGCAACTGATAAGGTTCAAACCTCACTGGCTCTTCAGGGGTGATTTATGCATTTGTGAAGTATTATTTATCAAAACAGCAGACAATCGCTATGGACATACGTGAAAACACAGGTTGCCATTGACCCTACTCTTTAATTGGAGATAAACGTAGAACAAAAGAATCATGCCCGATTTCACCAACAGATGTTAAAATCGACGTTAACAAATGTAACGTAACAATTGTCACAGCGCTAAAACTAATGTTAAATTTCTTGCATTTCACCAACCTGTTTTCTTAAAATGTTAACAAACCTTTGTTAACGCCAAGAAACTTGTAAATATCACAGTTATGAAGGCTATGGATGATTTTTTGAACGTACTCCGATGCTCTTTTATTTTAATTTTCGTCTGCACAAATGGCGGATGAACAAAATCATAAATAAAGCCGTGAGACAAATTTCTCATCGACGGAGAAAGAATTATTAATTGAAATGGTGACGAAGTGTAAGGATGTCGTGGAAAATAAGAGGACAGATGCAGTGAATGTAAATGAGAAAGATGTCGCGGACGAAATATTGGAAACGAATTTAATTCAAATGCATGTGTCACTACTACAAGCACCAAACAACGTAAATTTAAAACGAGGTGCGAAGAACAAGTACCTTGAACGTTTCAAGACGGGAGGTGAACCATGTATTATCCACATAATTCAGTGAATTATAAAATCGCAAAGTTATTAATACTTGAAGCAAAGGCGAGATCGGCATATCCCTTTCTATGTATATCCTAACTCATTATTACGTAAATTTAAAACGAGGTGCGAAGAAGGACAAGTGGCTTGAACGTTTCAAGACGGCAGGTGGACAGTGTATTATCCACATAATTTAGTGAATTATAAAATCGCAAGGTTATTGATACTTGAAGCAAAGGCGAGATCGCCATATTCCTTTCGATGCATGTTCTAACCTCTCTTGTACTTCCGCAGTAACCTTCATAGAAACGTGTTTCGACAGTCTATACCTCCGTAAAACAAGTTTTTTCGGATAGTTCCTCAAAATCATTTCTCCTCATACGCCGTACTCTATTATGAATGCCATTTAGACGGTCTTAAATATAGCAAATCGACATCAACAGCTGAGTTCATGCTCGCCATCTTGACTATTGACAATTGTTAAGGACTTAGCATTAGAAATTCGGCTTGTTAGTTTAACATGAGATTTAACACGAGTGTTACGCTAACATTTGTTGGTGAAATGCAATTTCTGTTTTAACTATTGCTAAACTCGTGTTAAGTCTTAACATTTGTTGGTGAAATCGGGCATCAGACTAAAAGAGAGAGGAGGTGCACAGAAAAAGCGACAATGAACATATTGCTCACTAAAAACTGTAAATATATTTATCAGGTCCAGAAATAACTTACGGTTCCTAGTTAGACAATTAATTTTGCAAGTACTTCAAACAACCTTGAGAAACAATAATGAATTTAATTACTATTTTGTTGGGTATTAAGTCATTTCCTACTGGTACTGTGATTATTGAAAACTGGAACCCTTGCTGCCATGGCAAAATGATTAATTTGCAAATTGAGTATTGCAAAAATGTAATTCAACAGATGAAGAATGGTTTATCACGAGCTGTTCTTTGTATTGCCAAAATTAACTTGCTAATATTTCACACACATCATGTTCTCGTAAATCACAATAACTGTGATTATTCAACACTTCCATAAATGGAAGACAAGTTAAATTTACGCCATTGTTGCAGTGCCGCCTTAATGCATGCAAAACGTGCCAAGCCATGTTCAGGGCCGTTAAGTCCATCCATAAAGATCTTATGAGTCTGTTGAATCAGGGGCGTTAATTGTTCCGTGTCAGAGAACACCACGAACGTCGAGAATCGAACCGATACATGCGAGGGTCGACGTCCTGACGAGAATGCGCAGTCTCATTGTGCGCTGGAGCAGAAGCGTGTCTGTCACGTCCGTTTTTTTTTTTTTTTTTTTTTTTTTTTTTTTCGCACATTGCTGTTCTGCGCAGACGAATAAATTAAATGTCGTGAGATCTGCTTTGTTTAGCAATAAGAAAATGCTAATCTCATTTTGATTAACATGTAAAAAATTTAAATTCCAACTTGTAGACGTTCAGGTTAATATCGCCATCCAAAAGTTAAAAATAATCATGTTATTTCTCATGAAAGTGGCAAAAAGAAGGCTTTTGGAAATTATGGGATAATTTGAGCCATATCAGCAATTGGTTTTTGTTGCGGAATACAGTTGTTATAGCTGTAGTAACTGGAATAAAACTCACTTTCCTATACTAATGCCCTTGCTCAGTTTTATTTCCAGTAGCTCGTTTTTTCATGCTTTGTTTCTCATTTTTGTCAAAAGATAAATTTTTAATGGAGACATTTTTCGTTCATTACAACAGGTTTTTGCCCTCTTAAACACTAAATGTTTCTCCAGCAAAGATAAACTATTCCCACATGTGTGACCGCCCCCCTCGGTAGCGTGGATGGTGGTAGGATGTCGGCCTCACGTTCAGGAGGTCCCGAGTTTGATTCTCGGTCAAGGTGAGTTTCCTGTATAAGGCTTTTTCCGGAGCTTTCCCTTATCTTCAAAGACGAATGTCGGGTAACGCTAAGCTCTATGAACACTGGGTTTATTTGAGCATCATTTCACCCATTTCATTTACCGTCCGATATGACTTGAAGTTGGAGGACGTAAATTACACAAAAAAACTGTGACAGCAAAAGCTTTTTAATTTCTTACTGGTATGCAACTTTTCATGAAACTCTCTACTTGAAATTCAACTTTGTTATAATGTTGTAGTGCTTTGTTTTATATATAATAATTTCTAAATACGACTTTATTTTATTATAATAGAAGAAGTTACATTTAAAACAAAAAATATTAATTATAACAAAGTTTTGCTTCAATCTAATACATTTGTCTTAAGGATTTAGTAAAGGTACAGAATTAACTGACATACTCTTGTATGCTAAAGGATGATGTTATAAATAACTGATTTTATATTAAAAGGTTCAATTTTGTAATATATACTGCACTGAATCGTATGAACCATACCACTTCTAAAACTGCTGTGTGTTTTCTTTGATTATTAATTCCTATTTTGGAAGTGATCACAAATTTAAATGACTCTTCTCGTAATTGTCTTGCATAAATATATTAATGCTACTTGTTTACTTTGGTTGCGAGGGACATAACCAGTGTGCGTCGACCTTCATCTACAGAAAGCCTCTAGGAAGTGCATTAATATTAGAGCAAGCATGTCTAACAAAAGCTGTAATGCATACCTCAAGTACAGTGATATATTTCTTTTAATAATTAAAATAACTGTCCTGAACAACAGTAGTAGCTGAGATGACAACAGCAAATAGTAATGATAATTCCTGGTATGGTTGAAAAAGTGCTCACTCTATCCAGAAATGGAAAGATTTGTCATGGATATCCAAGACAAAGTAATAAGGACTAGAAATTATGAAAAACATACAATGAAAGTAAATACAGTTGACAGATGTCGGAAATGCAATTTACAGGGAGAAACCATAGATCACAAAGCATCTGCTTGTCAACCTCTATCAGATAACGCATATCTAGCTACACTCCTGCCGTTCTAAGAAGCACACTGTTCCTTTGAGCAATTCCGCGAACACAATCTACAAAACAAAACCTACTGGTAAGCTACTGTTGTGCATACAACTTGTGTGAATGTAATATGGCATAATACATGGGCGAAACTGTCACTGTCGTTTGTCACGCTTCTGCACGTGGGCGCGAAGTAATATTGGCTGCTGAAAGTAAGACGAGAAGACACTGTGTTAGGAAAACACCTACGTATATTTTTAAAAGAGCAGAGATGGACATATATACGGAAGAAAACCTTGCGTTCTCTGGAGCCATACATTTATCACTTGGAACAAATGCAGATCTAATAGTCATTTAAGCAAATAGATCCCTTCATTTGTTTCACAGTACAAACCAATAAAACAAGAACAAAAAAATCTTACCCGGTACCCATTTCCGCTTTAAATAAAAAAAATAAAGTAAAATAAAAAAATGAAAGAAAAATTCCAAAAAGATACAAAAAATAAAAAATAAAAAAATAAAAAACAAAGTAAAATAAATAAAAGTAATACAGTTTGTTTCTAAAGACGGATGCAGTATAGACATAACCAGATAGCAAAAGTACTCCACATACAAATGGTCTCCTATTCAAACTCATTCAAAATCCACCACCGTATTATAAATATACTCCAGAACCAATTCTCGAATCTGAAGAAACCCTGTTATATTGGCATAGAGTGATATCTACAGACCTACTAGTGATTGATATATAGAGCTTTGAGGCAATTATAATTGATGGCAGCATCCTATCAGCTCATAACTTAAGGAAAACAGCAATGCATAAAATCAGTAAATACCAGAACCTGGCATTAGAGATCAAATATATCTGGAAATTACAAACTGTAAAAATTATACCAATAGTTATATCGGTCTCAACATTCTTAGCAGAGAACATTCAAGACATCGGAATTCCAGTGAAGATAATCAGCAATATTCAACGAGCATCACTACTCCAAACATGACATATTGTGAGAAAGTTTTTGTGCTGCTGAATAAGATGAAATTCTTCTCAGCAGCATCAATACCCACAAAAGTTGTGAAATAATAATAATAATAATAATAATAATAATAATAATAATAATAATAATAATAATAATAATAATAATAATAATAATAATAATAATACATAGATCGAAAAGTGGTAACAAATGCATATAGGAGAAATAAACATAATTGCACACTCTTCATGCGGTAACAAAACAAAAGAGTGCTAGAACTGGCATGCAATTTTCCGTTGTTTCTAAAGCGATAGTTCAGTGCCATGAAGTCAGACATAGCTTGTGGTATAGAAATTGTAATGTAGATATTTCCATTTCACAGCTCTGCATTGCAGAACTTAAGCCCAGAGTTTATTCGCATCGACTCGGGAGCAATATCCAAGGAACATGTCAACGATTATTTCTTTGCGTATTCGAAAATATGACAACTTTTACGAGCCTTATGAGCTCAATAATAGACAAGCTTCCATAACCAAAGTATAGTAAATAGATAATGGAACGCCAGAGAGCCCTAAAAGCCATTCGCAATAAACATGAATATACCCAAAGACTAGAAACGTCAAAATGTGAACCATACCAACAAAGGAGGCAGAGAAAATTAAGATGGGCGTTTTACTGTGTGAACGTTCAAATTAAAAGGGGAGCTTAACGATGTCAGAAACGGAAAGGAAATTGGTAAAATTACAACTCTGTCGCTCCCATTCCTAGCAGAACATTCTTATGAAACATAGCTGTCTTCTCTAGTAAAAGTTATTCAAAGAGATCATGCGTAATCAATGGAGCTAGAAACTTGAGCGTAAATTCAATAAAAGACAATCATTTTGGCAATATTAGTGATTAGTCTGCATTTGTATGTGTAAGTAATGTCAATATTTTCGGCTCACTGTAGCCTTTTTAACGGCATTTTCAGTGCTTATTGATAAGAACTCAATTAAGCAGACGATTTGAGGTTTTCTTAGGTGCTCGATGTATCAGACGTTTGTAACAATTTAGTAGCTCGTGGACAATATGACAATTAAAAAGGCTCAGAGTATTGATTGATCTGTAATCAAATTAATTGACTCGTATTCCATGCATCCTGCATATTTTTAACAGAAGTGTAGCATAAAAAATTGTTTCAACAAAAATAAATGTTTATTCACAGGATTAATAACACTAGGTAACACGTTTTTTGTACCCGAAACAAAATAGGCTAATTCTTATGCAAAATGACTTGCTGATTCCAAAAATGCCTCTGAGAATGCTGTATCACGTAACGTTTTTCAGATATTCTTATTCTGTTATATGAAATTACAGAAATGAGGTATGATAACAACTCATATTGACTTAATTTAAAATAATAGCCATTGACTCTTCTAAATACAGCTTAAAGGCAGTGTTGCTTCATAATGGCTATTTACTACCTTCAATACCTTTATTTCATGCCATAGGAATGAAGGAGACATACGATTCCATGTCCATCATTTTAGATGCTATTAATCAAAACCATGGCTGGGAAATTTGTAGTGACCTCAAGGTAGTTGCATTGCTAATGGGACTGCAGGGATGTTTCACAAAATATTGCTGTTTTTGTGCTTATGGGACAGTAGGGCAACTGACAAGCATTTTATAGTGAAAGAGTGGGGAAAAGGGAAGACTATATCCCTGGAGCAAGCAATGTTAAGTATGCGCCTACAGTAGACCCAAAGTTCTTCTCCCCCCCCCCCCACTTCACATAAAGCTCGGGTTAATGAAGAATTTTGTTAAAGGTTTGGACAAAAGTGGAAGTGCATTTGAGTATTTATGAAGTATCTTTCCCAAAATAAGTGAATCTAAATTGAAGGAAGTTATATTTCTCGGTCCTCGAATAAGACTACTTCTTAAAGACAGTGTTTTTTAATCAACGCTTAAACGTGTTGAACTGGCAGCATGGAAATCATTTAAATCAGTGATGGAAGGCTTCCTGGGGAATAACAAAGAAGCAAATTATGAAACTTTAGTCTCAGAAATATTAAGGAGCTACAAAGAAATGGGTTGCGGTATGTCACTTGAAATCCACTTTTTGCACTCTCACCTTGATAGTTTCCCTACAAACCTAGGAGCTGTAAGTGATGAGCAAGGTGAGCGTTTTCACCAGGACATTTCTGAGATGGAAAGACGTTACCAGAGTATCGCTGGGATTCAGCAATGTTGGGAGACTATTGTTGGTTCTTCAAACGGGACAGTCAATACAACAAAAATCAACAGTGAAATACTTCTGAGATAATTCAGGTATTGGTTTTCATCATTATCTTGTGTTTATTTATTTTAATAATAATAATTAATAATAATTATTATTTTTTTTCAATGTTATTTGGCAATAAAATACCTATTATTTTCAAGTAATCAAACATGAGTTATCATATCACATTTCTGTACGTTTTCATAATAAATTATGAATAACTAAAAAACGTTACGTGATACAGCATTTTTAGGGGCAGTTTTGGAATCAGCAGATCAATTTACATAAGAATTTGCCTATTTTGTTTCGGGTATATAAAAATAATTTTTTTTTGTTCCCCAGTGTAATTGTGGCCAAGGACATAATATTGTATTAAACTAATACGTTATAAAATGCGGGGAAAACAAGTTTAGCCAATGAAATGAGAATGTTGCGTTTCAGATATTGTTAGTCCCCGCTGCTGTATATTTATTTTTTCAGAGCTTGAATAATACTGAATGAATAATCTTGATAATTTTAAGACGTATAGGGAAAACTCAGATCCTGATATTTTCCTGTCTGTTCATCCTCCAAGTGCTCATGGATATATCCATTATCCGATCTATTGGAAATTTACCGGAGAGAATAAGTAATTAATGATTTGTGGAATTCTTCTTTTGAATAAGGGGGAAAAAAGATTTTTCCATGCTTGACTAGTTTAAAAGTAACCCTTAGAATAACATTCGAAGCGGTCCAGAGCCTGCCAACCCTACTGCCGACCTCACGCTACGCAAGACAGAGGTGGGCGATCGTCCAACCGATACGGGAAGGATATTTGGTCAGCATCATGGCACACCCCGCCGGAAATATTGGCTTTTCTGGACCAGGGCTTTCTATCTATCGTAGCTCCACAATTTCCTCGCTAAGCTGAGAGGGCACCGGTTCTATACAGAGACTTTAAATCCGCGCCCCCTCAGGGGTGGAATCGATCCCGGGTGCATTCCATGGCAGGGAACCAAAGCACAATGCTCTAGCGCACTACGTCATGGCGGAGGACCTTGACCAGGTTAACCTTCTAAAATTTTACTTTAGTAATGTTTTAAAACAGAATAACAAATTTAGCCTTATGTGCGGCACAAGAAAGAGATTCTTTAGAAGGTAAACTAAAATTGAACCGTAAATTAAATTCCATAAGACAATGCGTGTCCTTGTATTTATGAATTCCAGCAAAACATGGGCATTAAACACAAAACAGAAAAGAAAAGTTGTATAAGCAGAAATGATATTTTTAAGATCACTGGATGGATACTTTTTTAGATCATAAAACAAGAAATAAGAGAAGAATTGAACATATTTAACTTAAAAGAAAGGATTAAACAGAATAAAGAAAACTGGAGACGACATATAAAGAGAACGAACAAGGACAGATTCCCTAGAATAGTGACCGACTATGTTCCAAGGAAGACTGAGAAAGAGACGGAGAGATATTCATTGATGCAGATGAAATGGATCCTAGGGTCCAAACCTTCAATGAGGATGATGAGGGAATGGAATGGAACAATACATATAATTCCTAATGAGGTAGGTCACAATGTTAAGAATTATATTGTTTAAGAATCAAGTGAAAACATGAAAGTTCCAAAATAGCGAGCACAGAAGTAACTGTTATCGTTTGAACTGAAGAATATATGAAAGTAAGTCTAAGAACCATGTTTATGAACTTTTAAATTACTGGTAACTTACACAGATATGTCTACAAATTCTGCTTATTTTGGTATACTTACCCACTCTACTCTTTTTATGTTTAAAGTTTGTAGATTTAGCATATGTGATATGTAATACGCTTTAGGCAGTACCTGGATTATAATAGCATAGCTGCTTGGAAATAACATTTTGTGTTTCGTCAGTTTTCAGTGTGTTATCAGTCAGTAGTTTTAAAAATAAAGTAATGATAGTTACTTTGAATTTTGAGTAGTTTCTAGTACTTTATCTTCTTGATAAGTCATTTTCGGGGTGTTCTCTGATCCTGAAAGATGAATATTACGTAGCTCTAAGCTCTCATTTTAGCATCACTTCACCCATTTCATTCATCGTCCGATATGACCTACATAGAAGAACGTTAAAGAAAATTAGTTTGAGAACGGAATTGAATTTTCAGATTGTCTAACATATTTTACAATCTCTGGATTGAAAATAATATGGCTGACCAAAAAGAGTTTGCCCTAAGTTAAAACATAACCTTGCTCTATAAAATTCGCTGAAAAGGAAGTAGGTCACATAAAGATTAGTGTTCCCACGACGGTGCCATGACTCAGTGAAGTCAGCCACGAATATCCTGACGTCATCACTAGTCATTAAACAAAAACACACCATTTAACTGCTTGTTCAGCATAGCATTGCTGTTGTGGTACCTCTCTTTTATACCATGCCATTATGTTTTTATATTGAGTTCATTATCGGCTTTGATTAATCACCGTCTATACAAGTTATTGCTTATCTCAGCGCAAATGCACCCACTCGACGACCCAGAGAACTTGTTTGAATATGCAATTCACAACTGCAAACCATTCATCTGCCGTTGCTAATGCAACGAGCCTGAAGTTAATGGAGACAAAAAGGTTTGACATCACAGCGACATTGTCAACAGTAAATTCGCTAAGTCAAGTGAAATCAATCCATTTAAACTGTGAGCGTCATTAGAGCTTTCCTTTAAATGGCAGCAGAAAATCAGCATCATTCTGGCTACAACGTTTATCTTCTTACTTGGGTTATCAATACCACAAAATTCTAATGCTCGTTAAAATTTATAATAATTATATGGTGACAACAAGAATCGATTACTACATTCTAAATTATATTGCAGTTAATGCAAATTAAAGGTTGCGTGAGTCTAGCTAAATTTAGCACAATCAGCTGCAGACACATTTTAAATAATTGCATTTTTTTCCCTTCAGTTTTCTTCAATTATGATACAAAGTGAACTTTCTAGGATTAGGAATACTACAAAGAGATTCGGTACTGCGACCAATCTTGATCTATTGTACCTGAGCCCCAATTGGGGCATCCCAGGGGAAAAAGGATGAGGCGAGAGGATACAGAGGGTGACCGACCCAAAGAACCATGACAGTGTAGAGGGCAGGGTCCCTACATTTTTTCTTAGGTAGAAACCTCCCCCTTCAGGCCAGGACAACGGACTCTCCCCCTGAAGGTCTCAGCAGCCGGTTTTGAAATGGTCCCAGCAGGCGTTTCGGAGACCGGCAACCGCTGAGACAACCACCAACACTTCTGTCTTGAAAGAGACCACCAGATGAGAAATGATACGAAAAATAATGGAGATGAAATGGAGCGACAAGGAATTCGGGGGTTGTAATTAACCTAACCTACGTGGCATTTGCCTGGCGACTCGGTAAAACCCCAAAAAGCAGCCATTGGTCAGTTATAGTCAGATTTTTAAGAGAAGATATGTGAAGGTCATCTCTTTATCCACGTGCGTAGTGCAATGCTGCCCACCATCCCCTTTCTTTATCCTCTCAAACACTCGAAACATAAACAAGGGTTCGAGTTATCTCACCTCAACAAAAATATGCACAGTTAATCCGCATTAGCCATCTTTAAAGACAGAAATAAGTTGTTCATTCACTGAGTTGTAGGGTCTCCACATGTGTGAGTTCTTTTAAATAATTGATACGCGATGCACGTTCTAAAATCTAACATTTACCTTCAGTCATATTTATTAATATTTCAGCCAATATCTCAACAACTAAAATTCAGATTCATATAAAAACACATAGTGCAAAAAATAATGTTTAACACTCATGTGGTAAGCACATAATGGAATCTCGAGAATTGTAAAAACTCGGTGCAAGCGCCTCTTTTTTTTCAAACCTTTCCTCGTTCCGTATACATTAATATCGCAATATACTATTATTAACGACTTTATTAATTGACATTCTCATATCAACGTCACCTATATGCCGGAATTTTGACCCACAGGAATTCTTTTATGTGCTAGCATATCTACTGACATGGCACTGTCGCTTTTGGATAAAAGGGATAAGCTGTTCATTGATAAGGAGCAAACTCTCGTCTTCCTGTTGGAAGAATTCTCTAAGAGAAGAGACAAGTTCTTTAGGTTGGCTATACATTGTAACAGCTCGACCGTAAGCTGATTTTTGCCTTAGGCCATGATTCCTCGGTCCACCTCTAATCCTACCGCCACTACGTCTTGCTTCCATAAAAACGTATTTTAATTGTATTTTAAAAAATAGGCTAGCAATACACAGCGTAACTAGGCAAACTCGGTTTCCCGCATACAACTAGCGATAACTGAGCTGAGTATGTGTATCCACCAGTGTATCCAATCTGGCAACCTTTGTTTACGTTACCGTAGCAACGAACGTCCCCTCTTAGGCTTCTCGTCCCTTGCCTGACGACCTTCAGACCACGGGAATCAAACTCGGACCTCCCGAATGCAGGCCACAGACGAAACCGTTCGTTGCTTCTGGTAGTTTATTTAAACGCACAACCTGTCGTCTATAGAGACAAGTATTAAATGAATAATAACTGCTCAAACGAGAATAGCACCCAGTAAGCTGAGGGTTACTGAAATTTATCTTATTTTTACTTTTATTCATTTTGTTTTAATTGGCGTCCTTCATCGTTGTATTGGACAATGAATGAAATTGGTGAAATGATGCTCAAATGATCCCATACCCCACAGAGCTTAGAGTAGCCCGGCAATTATCTTCCAAAATAGGGAACTGGGAAAAACATATCTAAATAACTGACTCTGACGAGATTCGAGCTTGGGGTCTCTTGAATGTGGTTTACACACGCAATCACCATGCTACCAAAGTGGGAAAATTTACTTTTGCAGTATAAGGAGGACACCTAGGAAAACCTTTTGCTTGCACTTCGCCCCTAACAAATTTCGAACTCTAGCGCTTCGGATTACTGTTGTATTGCTGCTAAACCTGGAAGACACCCAGAAACGAGAGGGAGGAGCAGATATCCCTTTACCTGGAGCGCAGGCAGGAAGTAATTCGCACGTTATTGTCTTAGTTTGGGAAGTCGGGACAACTCGACTTCGGCAAGCCAAGGGAATGTCCGTTGGCTGTCCTTATTTTCTTCTTACTGTGTAACACAGCGCACAATTCTGTTTTACTTTTTATGTCTCCTTTAACCCTTTCATAAGCAGAAACCCTAACCTAATTGATTTATTTGGGATTCATTAGTATAAATTAATAATGCATTTATGAAAATAATACTTATTGGTATTTAATATTACAGCTATTATAAATTTCCTTTGACCCATTTATGTTTTACTAAAAAAAATTCAATTTTACTAGCTATGAAGTTATTTTGACATTTAATGAGCATTACTGGAATACGTATAGATAACATCGAAAATATGAGATAATAGTAATTATTCTAAGGGATTAAAGGCAGCAATATATTATTCTAAAGCTCCAGAGCATTACTTTTATAGCGTTTGGTTGTCTTTGTTACAATGCTTGTCCCTCAGGTTTATTCTGAATTTATTTTGTACCATTGGCAATTGTCTATCTCTAGACAAAATATAATATGTTGAAGCACGCAAGCATTTACACCTTATAATAACAAAGTATTATTGTATGGAAAGGTAGAGTCAGACTGAAAAATTCAATGCCATAGCCGGGATTTGAACCACGTATTTTCTCGTTGCGTTGTAGGCCGCTCTAACCTAAACAGCGGCTGGACGGCAACCAGAAGATACGTGGCTCAAATCCCGGCTATGGCATTGAATTTTTCAGTCTGACTCTACCTTTCCATACTTTAGCCTACACACGGCCAGTGTGAAAAAAGCATTTCCAAAATATAATTGGTTTTAATTGTTAAATACTTAATATTTTTCTGAGCTAGGAGTTGCTCTTTGATTTGGCTCATGTAGAAAGAATGTATTTTCGTTGCGTTAACAATTTTGAACATGTTCTTTGTTATGTCTGCCGTTTAACTTATATTATCGTTTACCTCTAATAAGTAAGGGAATTATTGCATTCCTACCCAAAGTTTGACAGCGAGATGTCACTTGAAATGCACGTTTTAAGGCCGCTTAAGTTGTGCTGGTCTATGTTGTTCTTTTTTTTTTTTTTTTTTTTTTTTTTTTTTTTTTTTACCTGGCATGCCCCATTCCTTAGGAATACTACACGCCTTTTTTATTACATTATGTACAATTTTTACAATAATTTTACAATATCTTGTATTTGTAATGAAATGTTCTCTTACAGTATTTTACCATACCTATTCATTATATACATCTTTTACAATAATCTTACATATCTTGTATTTGTATTGAAATGTTTCCTACAATATATTGCAATATTCTTATTAAAATAGTTGCAATTAATTAGCAGTTTTATTGCATTTTTTATGCTTCTTGTTTGGTCCTCTTCTTGACATTTGCATCCTGGGCTATCTAGTAAAGCAAATCGATGGCGGTATGAAAAGAGCTTTCCATGCCCTGTGAAAATTGCTGTAAACTCTTGGGAAATGGGCAGTTCTTGCTTTAATCTATTTCTCGCGGAGGGGAAGAATTCTTTGGTGATTGCTCCTTTCCTTGATACTGTCCATTGTAGTTGCCATGCGTTCAGTCCAGTGTCTCTCTCCATGCTTATCAGGACTTCCTTAGGTGTTATATTGTATTTCACGATCTTCCCCAGCAGCTTCTTTTGTTAGTCTACTATTTCATTGCCATATATGCCCGAGTGTGCTTTCACCCATCCAAAATGCAGCATCCATTCAAAAAATTCCCAAACCCATCACATTACTTTTTATATGGAAATATGATCGTTATTTTTAGTACTTCAAAGATTGCATTGCAGATTTTCCTTAAAATAGCAATGCTATTTTCAGAGCCATTACATTTTGGCTTTGCTTTAGCCTATGTATTCTTATAACCATAACAAAACACGTATTGGTCATACTAATCAAGAGGGCCAGAAATAGTCAATAAAATCAGTAAAAGTCAGTATAGTTTGCACTTTTAGCATTTCTATATACATTCTTTTACAAATTAATATGTCTATTTCTTGCTAATACAAATCACTATTAATTCCACATCTACACTTAAAAGTTACATATTTTTCACTAGAGAAACTCGTGGTACTGCAACCTCTGATTTTGTTTAACACAAATAGGTTTTTATGGAAATTTAATCGTTTTTCCACGAGCCAGAATAAAAATTTCAATGTCATGGCCGGGTTTTGAACCAAGAATCTCCCGGTCTCCATCCAGTCGCTCTTATTATCCATTGAGCTACCATAGCCAACTTGCCGTCATAACACTAAAAACCATTTTTTTGGAGAATTTATTGTCATGACGACACGCTGGCCATGATAGCTGAATAGGTAAGAGCGACCGGACGGAGACTGGGAGATCCGTGGTTCAAATCCCGGCCATGGCCTTTAATTTTACAGTCTGGCTCTATCTATGCAAATACTTACACTTTTCTCAAGGAGTTATTTGTTTTGTTATCGATAGCGAAATTTCAAAGCTGTCACACAGGGACCAGCTCTTAAAAGATTTGACTATCTCTTAGGTTCACTGTATTTTCTTATTTCCAATGTACCTATAAGAAAATATGGAATAACGCGATTTATGCTAACATTTTTGTTCACAAATATGAAGAACAGGTATTTGTAAGAATTGTTTGTACAAGAGTGAGTAGAGAAACGCACGAACTGTAGCGACAACACTTATGATTTATACCAAGAGATCCAAAAATGTAGGGACCGCCTGCGCGATGTTTTGTCTGTATGCTCCCTGGGCGCTGGTTGCCGTCTACCTCCATCATAGAAACGCGCGGATAAAACCATGGAACATTTTTAAAACTACTTTTAAATACCCTACTTACCCATGACATTAAAGGAGATGTTGAGACTGGCCACCGCCGTTGACCATACATGTTTGGTACCTCTTTAGGAAACTAACCTTCACTCGCCGTAGCTCACGTAGAGAAATGCTGGGAATTTCCTGGCGGATATTTTGTTTCAATCCTTCCAGGATGTGCGGTTTGTCTTGTACACTTTATGCTTTAAGTTACCCCAAATCTCAGGAGGTTAAATCAAGGAACCGAGGGGAGCCCAATTCTTTACTCATAATTCTGTCCTGAAACACTTTTTCAGTTGTTCTGATCGAAAGATGGACTACATAGAGCTTGTTGCAGGATGTTGATGAAAAAAGCCAAAATCACATTACCTATCTATTTGTTCTGTAAATAAGGGAAAAAGAGGAGGGGGCAAAATTGTATGCATGTATGTACCGGCGTCAACTGTTACCTCGAAAAAAAAATGTGGCCGACAACTCTTTCTCTGCTAATTGAGAAATGCCAACGTTTCTCAAGGTAAACTACAGCGAGTGGTGGTGAGTCTCAATATCTCCTTTAATAATTTAGGTAGGTTTAGTAAAGAGTAGTTTATAAAATGTATGTATTCATCCACGCGTGTCTATGATAACAGCAGACCGTAACAAACGCCGAGGGTGCGGACAGGCAAAATACCGTGCTGCCGGTTCAGGGACTTTTTGATCACTCGGTATAAATTATGTTTCAATCAAATAATTATTTTTTCCTTCTGTTTTATTTGTACCAGTATTCATATAGTGCTGGTCTGAAGAATTCATTTTCAAAAATCTACTTCTGGCTCTACCTTTATATTGTATCCCCAGATGCAAGACTTTCTAGGGATTCTGTGAACCGAAAGAAATTATTGAACTAAATTTGAAGTAAAGTATTACTTATGTTCGCCACTAAGGTAAGGAAACGATGCAAATTAATCCCCGGTGGTGAACTGGTTCCTATTTCCCAATTTAAAAATCAGATATGCTAAGGTGGGGAGAATATGCTGCGGAATGGTGTAGCACGTGTTGCATATTTGGTGACTCGCAGAAGAAAGTCATTTCTGACACCCTGCACAACAGTATAAGAACCACCCGGTTTAATTCTCCCTGTTATTGTTCACATCCCTACTAATTTCTGTAACTGAAGCTTTACCTTAACACCATTAGAGAACACCAGGAAACATAAAAGAAGGGTTTACTGGTAAGGAAACTGAAAACTTTTAATTAAATAAAAATATGGCGGAAGTGAAAGTTAACAGAGAAGTAGAAAAGGGTACTTAAAACATGAAATGTGATTTGAAATTAGATAAGAGGTTGAAACATTAGCGCTTTTCTACGAGCTAGCCGTCTACACTGTATTGCTGGTACATCCCTCTCTGTACTTAGTGGTATACCTAACTACAGCATTTAAGGGTATGGTATAAGGTAGAAATAAGTATCTATACCTTCGTGTGATAAAAGGAAGCCATTACCTTTACACTGGCTCAAGAAAATTCTCCACCCCAAACGAGCCTTTACCTATAATGTGTTTCATTATTTCTTTTTCTTTCTTTCTGTTTTTTTTTAATAATGTCACTAACTTTTTTAAACTAAAATACGAATTTCCAGAACACCCACTAATGACTTCACTTTAATAAACTTTGTGCCTATACTTCTGTATAATAGGTAAACAGTGTCTTTTAAAATAATTCCAAATTATTTCTGCTGAAAAAAATCCTAATGTAGTGTAAAGAGAGCAATTGCTTTAATATGAATGCTTCAGTAAACAAAGGGATATTTGAAGCCGTGTTGATTTTTTTGTCAATTCTTTTTTCAGTCAATTACGTGGATATAAAATAAATGAACTGCACGAAAGATGTAATTTGGTAGTAAATTTAACTTGAATGCTATAACTATATTCTCACATAATATTAAGTATAACTTCAAGCAGTAGACATGTGCGAAGTATTTCCCGCCATCTCAAGAATATTACATCAACACATTGTAACAAACGGGATAATATTTTGCAAATATTGGGACAGACTGCGGCATTCACGAGACTAATTGCACAAAATTCTAATGTTTAAAGCAATAACTCATCATTTCAGTTGCAAATAAAACTGACACAGTACATCCGTAACTATTTTCAGTTTATATAGGCATCGGTTCCAGTTAGCGAAAACCGGTTAAGAGAGAATCTGAGCGCTAATTAATTCCAACCCTCCAGTACTGCATCCCTCTCATGACGCCCGCTGTGTGACACAGTAGTCAGGAAGTATGTGTTAGGTACATTAAGCTATAGCGCCGTTGAGTAACGTTTTACAGGTTTAGGGTATATATGTGAGGAGATACCTCACCACTATGGTCTTCTTACCTAAGGCGGCTTCTGAGGTAGTGCCGCTGTGCCCTGGCACCATCTGTATGAAAACGAAAGAACGAGAAGTGTATAGGAATTGTGCAAAAATGACTGTTTCCCTCGTGTGAATAGGCACGTTAAACGCAAGCGCTCTGTCCTGTTTGTTTTCCGTGGTTTGGCGCCGCTTCCAGAACGGCACCATCTACGCTCATAAGCGCCTGTGTTAAGGGCTAGGATGTCTGCGCATACAGGGCTTCCTTTGGGAGAAGGTGGTGCTGAGGTTTCTCTGACGCATAACGGGACTTAAGAAACTGTCTCTCCGTCGCGAAATCGTACACGAACGCTTTGTATCACATTCTCCATGAATTGTATTACCAAACTGTTACTGTAGTCGTTACACCTGTGCCTAACAAGAGTAAGGATGTAATAAATATCTATTTCCGTTTCCCTGTACGTTCTGTTTGGTGCAGTATATTATAAAATAGGATGGATTATTGATTATATTACATATCTTTCGAAATTGGTACACATATGTATATTTTAACAACCCCTATTTATTTTGGCGAGCAAAGGCCCCACGTTGGGTGCCAATTTGAAGCAATTTAATGGCGAGCAAAGATTACGACGTCGGCGCTACAGTTTGTTACAATAATGCTTAGCTCAGGATAAAGCAATGAAGTTTCTTACAGGGTATATGTATGTGAAGGATAGTTTTAATGACACTGGAGTGCTCGTTTCAAAGTGGTTTAATGACTGCTTCTTTTATTATTACATTAAATTCGAAGTTGCCGACCAAGGATTACCAATATCACTGTTTAAAGTTACTGAAGGCGGAATGCTTATTACTCGATAATGCTTAATTAGTTACGTATAAACTGACAAATATCTTCTCTCATCACTTCTGGTCTGTCCTCGACCAAGACAGAACCAGATAACTGCCCTAATCGGCTGCACGCCGTGGACTGAATGAATGACCACAGATTCGCGTGGGTGTACATGTGACTTTCACTTTCTGGAAGCACTCTTTTCACAAAGATTCCCCTTGTGACTATTTTGTCATGCTATTATTAAGCGTCCGAAGAATAGCCCATTCAACAAGTCAAGTGCTCCCCTTTAGAAATCTGCTAAGGATACTGTTTCTTACATTTCTTTTGTTATAAAAACTACTCTCCCCCAACTGCTATTCGACTCAACTGTCCTTGCACGTGTTGTAACAAAGAACCAACATTCCTTTGAAATCCATCATGATTCTTTATACATTGCAATTCTTAATTTCGGTATCATTATTTATTCATTTATTATTCATTCGTTCATTTATTATTTATTCATTATTTATTTTGTTTATGTATGGCACCGTCAATACAATGCCTCACCGGCCGCCCCTGTTTCTTACATTTATTGTATCTATCACTCCCAGGAGGAAGCGATGAACTGAAAGTCTCACAACAGGCAGAAAATTGACGCCACATGGACTTTCGAAAGTACTTAACAGTTCCAAGCTCGTAGATTCTGCGCTCATGACATCTTTCGGCACCACTACATGCCAGGAAACATAAAAGCACACCTGAAAGATTAAGGATGGAAAATAAAAGGGAAATGATATGAAGCAAATCGCAGTAGTTGAGAAACCACTCCAGCATTGCCGATCTCCCTGAGAAAACAACGAAAAACTCAAGGTCAGAATGGCTGGTTGACGGAAATCAAACCTCGAACCTCCTAAATGTGAGCTTCACATGTTAGCGCGGAACCATCTCGCTCGGTTTTAAATGTCCATCACATTCATTTCTTTGGTAGAGGAGATGCGCCCAGTATCGCACACCTAAGGATTTTTCAAAATTTAAAGAAAATGCAATGGAGAACAAGTAGCGTGTTACTATTATCATAACATACAAAAATAGTATTAGTAATGAAAATTTATGAACGCGAGTCATGTTGACTTTTAATAACTAAAGTAAATATTAGTGATAATTGCGCATCTCAAAAAGTGTTCCCCAGTACTGGAGAGACGTAAATAAATACATATTTCTAACTAAAGGAAAAAGAACTGCATAATAAATTACAAGATAATTATTCTTATCTTAATTATTGTATTTTTGAGATAAAACATAACATGGTAACATTAATATATATATTTTCAAAACGTTCTCTAGTAATTATCACAAGAAAATAAAAATGTCCTAGAACTAATGAAACATTTATAAACACAGTGTTCACTTCTATAATATCCAATGTTCTCTTGCCCTGTACATTCAGTATGTGTCCAACTCTTGCGTGATACACACTGAACCCTGTGATTTGTAAGCAAATGATACACTTGTTATAACACCTCAATCGACACTGGTTTTGGCTCCAAAAGTTAATTTTCTTTCAGTCTTCTAATGCTCTTCACTATTTCCAGTTTCTGTTGGCACAGAGTTAGAGCTAGGTTCCTTATTTATTGTTTTATTAACGTTAGTCTTGCGTCTCTTTGCTATAGGTTTGTTCTTCTGTTTTTGTGCCTTTTCCTGCAACATCAACATATATAAGAGTCGATGTTAATGTTTCAGCTATATATATATATTGCTACTCCCAGGCTCATTGATCTTTTTATCACATTCTTTATTGCTTGTTTCACACTTTCTTCTTACCATTTTCTTTTCTTTTTGGCCTCCTTGTTGACAGGAATGCCTATAAACAAAAATTAATCTAATGTAAGTGCAAGTTCAGGGGATAAAAATATACCTTCGCGTACGGTACTGGGAAAATTGCTATCGTACGGTACTGAACAACTCACACGTACGTATATATAACGTCATAACACGGTCCGATTCTTTTAAACCGACACTGTATTTTGTGTTTGTGTAGTCTACTTAATACCAAATAGTATGAGTACAAATACTTAATAGTTCTTCACCGGTCAAAGCAGTAGCAACGTCAGCTTAGCTCCAGTTGACTAAACTACTTCTCTGAACAGCAACTTCTGATTCAACGGTCAAGGAGGAGGGAAAACTTTCCGTTGGTAACAAAGATGGTTGTTTGACTAAATACACCATGAGCTTCTATCTATGGGGAACTACAAGGTACTGGGCACTGTGCGGTACTGGGCGCATCTCCCCTACTGCTTGAACGTAATAATTCAGGCTGCTATCAAACTGTGTTACCCTTCGTAAACAAATTTCCTTTAAAGGTATCTTTATTAGTGGCATGCCCATATTTGCATTTTCTGTGCTATTCCTAGTTACGCATCGACTAATATGAAGCAGATATTTTTAGTACCTAATAAATTGTAACCTCCTATTTGTTAAGTTAATAAAATGCTGCATTAGCAAAATTAAGAAACTGACCGGAGCTACAGGTACATAATTGTAATACTGAGGCTAATAAAATAATCTTTATCAGGGGTTACGCAGCCTGATCATGAACTACACCTAAAGCATAGCTATATATTTACAACGTTAAACCAGCAATCAATCACCAATTGTATTATCCACAGTTCTCTTATTACATACGTGATTATTTATTTTAAATATTGTTCATTGTTTGGTAATTCAAGTGCATTATCTGTCACCAGGCACACTACGGGCTATTTCCACCCAGGCTTTCTATTCATCTATTCATTCCCAACGACAATTATCAGGCATATTTCTTTCGCAAAAGGATTGCTACATACACCTATAAGTCGACATTTCTTCTGCCGTTTGGCACTGTCAGTATAATGTGTTGACGTTTCATTTATTTAAAGTAAGGTCTAATACAGAGACCGATGTATTATTTGAGTTGCCTGCGTTTGTGTTATACATGTCGGTTTTTATTGTGATTATTGTGGATCTGTTCCCCCGCATTAGGTTTCATGTTTATACACTTTAAAGTGTCCCTACTTAATTTTAATTCAATGGGTTTCAAACTAATGTTTTACATTTTTAATTGTGATTTTTGTTTAAATTTTTTATTTCGTTTGTTTCGTGGGTGTCCAGAGGTACGAATTGCACGTTAGCTACGTCATTGTAATAAGAGGGATGTGTACCTTAATGAGTATATGATTTTTGATAAACCACCAAAGCGAATTAAAATCTAAATATGGAAACATGTTTAGGGTAAAAATGTACAAGAACATCAGATGGCTCATGTAATTCTGGAAAATAGATAATCATTTGAACAACAGGTCACAAGGTCACAAAGAATTTGCAAATGCACTGTTATTGAGACTGCTGCTAGTTCACAGAAAATCGATAAAGAAATCTAATTATGCTTTTAAATCGGTAACTGCTAAGCATGTTTGACGTGTGAAAGGCTAATTCAACAAATCGACTGATACACATGGCCGCACTCAATAAATTGAAGAGCTTTGATGTTTCGTGTTTCAGGAGATTGTTAGTTCGACTCCTGCCTTACCTTGTTTGCGTTTGTAAGCGTGAGTGTATGACTGTAAATTAAAGGCTCATAAACAAGGAAAAAGAGCAAGTACGGAAATACAGAGAAAATGAAGAAACAAAGCAAGTGTGGAGAGAGGAAATTCTCCTTCTGTACCTTAAGGTTTTGAAGCGTGAAGTTACAAAGCATTCTCCACCCCTGTTGAATTTTTACAAATTCTTATTCCTCTGTTTCATGTTAGCCATTGTAAACATTTCTAGAAATGAAAATATTGATAACTTTCCTGTAGGTGCAAAAGGAATATGAAAATGCAGTATGCTTGAAGCGATATTCAAATCTTATTAAGCTGGTTGCTGTGCGATGACTTTAAAATGTTTTCTTCTCTTTGCAGGATCAAGGCTTCCCATTTTGAACCATGTATAGCTATTAAGGAACTCAGGCAAATAAAGAATATCTTCGAAATGGTTATTTCCATAAAAGTGCATCAAATATGAACTATATATTTTAACGAGATCTGTATTTCTGTGCACAAATGTTTTGTCTATATCTTGCGGTTTCCAATTTATACAAAAGTTGTGCAGAATGAAGAGGTTTTTGGGAATATTCCTAGAAAACTCGAGTTCTACACTTATTTGTTATGAAAATATCTTTAAGATGGTATTTAAAACCAATCCGTAGAACCATTTTCGATAACATCAAAATGTTCAAAAGCTGCAGCATTTAAAGTGTGGTCTAGAATGGGAAGATTTTCTTTAACATTTTTGTACAGCATCCTTGGAAGATGCTGAACATAAATACAGTTTGGCATTTAAACAATTTTTCATTTCGAAAAATTTGTATGTTGTATAGAATGCAATGCTTCCCGTACTTATGTGTACCAGAGAAAGCAAAAACAGTTGCCGATCTAGATGAGCCATCTTGTTTACTTGGACAATCCGTTGTATTCCAACCTTGAATTCTATCATTTGCAATTATTATTACCATTATCGTAACATATACAAAACTCGAGATTGTATAGTTAGTTTATGGAACATGGAGTGTTTATGGACACTCTAACTTTTATCCAAATTAAACCTACAAAGTAAAAGCTCACTCGTATAGTTCTAGAATAAAAGCTGAAACAAAGCTCAAGATGGAAGGAAAAAGTAATACATATATTACAGTGGTCCTATTGATAAAACAGAATATGAACAAAACAATGTAACTAAGAAGAAACGATAAGGAAGAAAACAACAGAACAGAAACTGGAAGTAAATTTTGAGGTTATGATGATGATATTGACGATGTGGAAGAAACAGTGAAGCAAAAGCAAGGATAGAAACAATGGCAGCTACATTAGATGCAAAGAGAAAAATGGCAAGCACGTACAATGAGGAGGGAGTAAAGAGAAGGGAGAATATAACAAAAAGAAACTCGCAGACAGGAAATATCCGAGAGCCTAGTGGCTGAGAGCGCGTCTAATAACATGACTTGGAAAAGGGGGGAGGTGGATTTACATGTCAGGCTGGAATATCCGATAAGCGTGCTGCTGCTGTTTAGAAGGCTTCCTACATGTCTTGTGACGTTCTATAGCCGCCAAATGGCAAAAAGTCACAAGCTTGTTCACATCATGTAAAGCTGCTTCGCGGTTAAGCAGGATACACCCTAATACCATTTCATAACTCCCTTGATGCAGTATGACATTCTCTAAACATGACTTTTTGTACAAACTGGATATTTCTATTCCTAATGAATTTTCACACAGAAATCTGCTAAACAGTCCAATATTGACAAAGGTAGAATCAAATTTCTTCTAATTTTATACCTTAATTCATTGCAAGTCGCTGTATATTATTGCTATATAGCAACATTGTTGGCATAGGTAAATAGGGTTATGATAGGGAGGTTTTTAGTTCTACCCTCCGATTGAGGGTTTTCCAGGTTTTTCCCAGTCCTCTTAACTGGGAAAGTGCCTGAAGTTATGTTCCAATTACTTCATTTGATGTGTGGCCAATTCTCGCCTCATTTTTGGTTTCATATCTAGAAAGAGTATTCGTCAATGACTACTAAAACATTGTTGTGCAAGTAAATCATTATGCTAATTCAAAGTCGTGTATTTCGCTCACCAGCAAGACAGGAAGTCGGAAGAAGAAATATCCAGCTTCTTGATCATACACCTCCACATTTCTGATTCTTGTTTTCCCAAGCTCTTCCCTTTCTTCCTATCCACTTGTTTACAATGCATAAACATGTAAATGCTGTTTGCGTATGTTGTAACTAAGCACGTTTTATTTCATTCAAAATAATCCCTAACCTATATATCGGAGTAACATATCGTGACCCCTTTGTAAAAGTAATACAACATACAGCAGATATGTGAATTTATGGTTGGTGAAGGTGTATTTTTGGGGTGCTGCGATGATCTCGCAGATTATCTTGAAGCTGGAATATGGAACTTACCTCGGCTGCTAATGTTTTAACATGAGATCGAATTTCAGAGTGCGGTCACAGATGAAGAGTAGATGGTAGATATGTGTGAAGAAGTTTTCTGAACTTTAGGTAAATTGATGGAAATAATCATTTCTTCCACACTAGCCGTGTGTAGGCTAAGGTTCTGGGTGAGTAGAGCCAGACTGGAAACTTCAATGCCATAGCGGGGATTTGAAGCACGGATCTCCCGTTCTCCGTGCGGTTGCTCTAAACCTCTGAGCTACTATGGCGAGCATGATGTCGAATGTCGACATGTCATGTCATGTCATGTCATGTACCTTATCCTAAACACGGGTAGTATTATTTGCATCAATTTACCTAAAATAAAAACAATGTGGTTTAACTATGAAGCCTGGGACTTAAGTACTTACAGCATAGTAAGTCGCCACAAAAGGTGCGTGTCTCATAGCATATGACGACCCCTAGTGGTTTACCGGGAAACATATGATTCAGTTGGAGAATTTAATGCCATTTCAGCACGTTGGCCATAGTAGCTCAGTGGTTTAGAACAACCACACGGAGAGCGGGAGATCCGTGTTTCAAATCCCAGTTATGGCATTAAATTTTTCAGTGTGGCTCTACTCATCTTTCAGTACTTCAACACGACTGGTTCACTTTTCTATCCTTCCATTTCTTGTCACCTTCTTGCCGTCCATGATGCCTCACGCGCATAAACATACACAGACACATATAATTACCTAATCGTTGGTACTGTAAGTACATGCATCTCGCCATCAGCATGCTTCCACAACCGTGTAAGAATGTTTTTCCAACTTTTTACTTCTAATTAAATATCTCCCGTCACTTCTTGCTTTATCATTGATTGACGTTTCAATTCCCATTGTGAATTCGTGAGTGTTGAACTGTGTCTCAGTATGTCTGGTTTTTGACACATAACTATAAGCGTTCCCATTTAGGCGACGTGGCGGACCGCTCTTTCTACCTGACTTCCATGGAAACACGAATATTCGCTGAAGTCTTCTTCTTTCTAAACAAATTTTGTAAAATATTATATGATGGTAAATCTCGACGGGAAAAAACAACTTACTAAACAAAGCATGCAAACCATAAATTTAGATCAAGTGGCATTAGGAAATTCCGAAATATTCCTTATTATTCTTTGAATTTTCCAGATCTTTGCCATAATTTTTGGGTGTGCTGTGTCGCCGTTCCTTAATTTTATTTCATGTTAAAAGTGATATTTAAAGACTAATATATAGTGACCCACTTTTCAGATATTTGAATATACCTAAGCGTACTGCATGCTCTCTGTACCTCAACGAAATGTGTACTGAAATTATAGGTATATATTTAAAGATTGGTCTTTAAAAGATAATTTAAATAAAAGAAGGTATAAAAGAATATTTGTGTGAATGCATCATATCAGTTTTATTATTTGTTTACTGAAACCTCAAAATATTTAGCCGAAAAAAATTTAAATATATAAAATGGTCATCGTTAATTAGAAACTTGCTTCAATCCAAAATTCTGCCGGGAAAAATGTGTACATCTATGCATTACTTCTATCTATATTAGTTATTTTTTGAAAAATTTAAAGCATTATGAATATAAAAGAACAGCATCACATATACCCAATTCAGCCGAAATTAATAGCAAAAGTTTAATTTCCGCTGCAGCTAGTAGACAAGATCTACCAAATTCAGCTTAAACTGCAGTAGCGTTCGATTTTGAATTGCAATTTTCAGTTTGATATATAAAAGTATACGAAAATCTATTATTCAAATGAGTTTAAGGAGATTTTTTTTTTCGTTCTTGCTTTCGTGAACTAGATTAGAATGAGTTTTTGAGATGCATCAACACAAGCTATTTTCAGTAAAGAAGCTGTTGTTAAGATGCAAATAATCGATATCTTCCTTTTCCTCTTTAACGCAATACACAAATACATATTTCAACCCATACTAACCCTTTAGTTACACCGGTTTATATTCACCCTGAATGATACTTCCTTTTTGCTTATGCAATTATAATCCAATTGTAATAATTAATATAAGTAATATTATTGTTGTTGCTGAAATTATAATATTTGATATGAATGGAATAATAGTTATAGGTAAAATATATAATTTTATTTGTGGAGCTTAAATCCACTGCACTATTCTGCATATTCATTTATCTTAAAATATTGAACATCATGTTCAATATTTTAATATTTTAATTTTTACTTTAATGTTTAGATCAATAATGGTAGTATTATTACCATGCTAGATTTACGTGGTTTATTCTTTTTCCAAAAGTAAGCCATATTGCACATTCAGTCTTCTTCATTTAACCATCACCGATAGTGGTACAGTAATGTGGCACTACTGCTGTTCCTCCACGCAGTCTCCTCGAAACATCCATCACATTTGGTACTCCATATCTTCACATGGTCACCTTTAAAATTCTGGCGACCTTATACAGTCTATTACACACATGCGTCATACATATTTATGCCCGCCAATCAGTACCCTCAAAAGTTCATAAGGTGCTTATCTCGAAGCTGGCGTGTGCCTACGTCGAATGCAATGGTTGTTGATTCATTTTTTGCTTTCTCTTTAATTTTGTAGCAATGGTTCCCGCATAGTGACCTTCATGATCATTAAACCATCGGCGCATATATTTTGACAGTTTTCCCACGATATGTCATATAATGTGAAGAAATCATCCGACAGATTAAATATTTCAGCGTAAGTGTTGGTCGGTAATGGTCGACAGAGAAGAATATCCTTGTGATAGCTTGGTGCTTAAACATCAGAAGACGTGCTATTGAACCTCCAATCCCGTTCTTTTATTCATTTGTAGTGCTAATTTAGTACACATGATACAACTGATAAGTGTGATTTTATGTCATCAGCCATGTCACTAATTGGTGTAATAGAGTTTATTTGACAAAGGAATTTTGAAGACTAACTTAACAGCTTGTTCATCAAGCAAACACTTGACAGTTCGATTGTTCAAGGTTTAATGAGGACCTGTGTAATGGAATGTGCTTCACCAGCTCGAACAAGACGGTAATTATTGACTAGGAGGCTTCCAGCACTCTTTCATTATTGGTGACCCAAAAGTCGTTACATTTCCTCTTCAAAAAAGTCAAACGATTCAACTCTCATCTGTGGAAATGACACCGCAGTTATCTGGAAACGATGATCGATATATTTTCACAATGCTCACAAGAGGGGCCGATCATCAGTTTCTTTAAAGTCAAGTATGCTTTAAAATTTCGTACTTTATTGGTAGGTCTTAATTTCTGTCACAAAGGTAGTTATAACTCACTTCATCTTTTATTATTCATAATCTACATTGTAAAGCAAATAATGGAATAAAAGTGAGCAGTTTATCATTTAAAATTAAGACCTTTAATTTAAAAGTTATATATTCCTTAATAAAATTAATAAACAAACCATATATTCATATTGAAAGGATGTTTTAGTAAAATTATTTCAATTTAAAGCAAATACCAACCTAAATACTCCAAACCACATATGTATACAAATTTTAATTGAAAGAATTGTTACTAATGATTTCATAAACTGAATTTTAAATATATCTGAACCATCAGATGACTGAAATGCAAGTAATGGCTCTTAAACGAGATTATATTAACATACATTTACTCCTGATAAGAAATTAGTTAACTTCAAACCAAGTGAGCACTGAGTGAGTAATGTAATGTCAATGTAATCGCAATAGAACTAAAGCATATAACTTGTAGCGCAGCTAAACTGTCCTAGAGGTCAAAACACAAAATCTCGCGGAAGAATGGCTAACATATTCGTTATGATATTCTAGTTAATATATTCTAGATACTTCATAACATTGAAGTAACTTACATTCGCCAGTTATGAAGTAACTAGAAGTCGACTAACCCGTTTGTTACTGGGAGGAAGTTTCAACAAGATAGGAGCGGATCAAATACTGCTTAAGGATATATGGAGCAAGAAACTGGGTAAACTTCCCAGCATAATAAGTTTTATCTACTTCGTGCATTTCGATGTTTCTCTTACTATATTGCCATAATCTAATTAAGTAATTCCTCAGTTTCTCAAAAGTTTAAAAGTATCGATTGTACTTAGTAGCATGGATCAAGCTTTTCTAGGCTTTAGTTACATCCCTTACATGCTAAATGATTTACTGAGGTAGAAAAACTACAGTTGGTGGAAAAATTTTCCTGATTGTGTTTTTGTGTAACTAAAAGTAGAATAATTTATGTCTGAAAATTTCCCTCACATATTATGTTCCGTAAATAGCTATGTACAACCATGGTTTATGGATGTTCTAACATTAAATGTTTAATTTTCAGGAATATGTGTTATTTCTGTTATTAACACAATAATTTAATCGAGAAATATGCGTCATTGGTAGACATTTAAGTCTATGTGTAAACCAGTTATGGTTACCAACTTTTGTTTTTATTCAAAGATCAGATCAAGGTGAAACGGATAAATGCTTAATTATTCAACCACTATTGAGAATTACCACCATATTTGATCAAAGCCAGCACGTTACGATGAATCTTTAGTCAATTTAGTTTTGAAGTAACCAGAAAGAGAATAAGATGATTCAGCTACTTCCTACTGTATTTACTTTTTAAAAAGCATTGAAGTATTAAGATTCAGGACATGCTATTAGAGGGGGATATATTGCAAAATTGTTGCAGTTAAATGTTGGATGAGAACTGCTCGTGGAAATGAATTTCTGATTGGGATAATCTGTCAGGGCAGGCCATTCCCGCCTTCCCGCGCAAAACACTGTCACTGCTGACTGAGGGGCGTGACGTCACTGAGAATACAACGCAAGAGCGCTTACACGTGAATGTGCGTAATGCAATATTATGATTGCACATTATAAGATAAGATAAGGCGCTGATGCATGCAAATTCCACAATCCTTCTGATGAAATAAACGAGATGCAGTTGCTTATGAGCTATTGTAGTTATTGGCTGTGTTTTTTGTCGTAACATTATGAAAACCATTGCGCTGTTGCTGAAAGCAAACATACTTCGTATAAAACTACGAATGTGATTTTACATTGTTTGCCTAAAGATCGAGAACTACAGCGCAAGTGGGTTTTACGCTGTAATAGGGCTGATCCGGTTAATGTGAATAATGCAAGGATTTGTTTCGATCACTTCCTGCCCGAAAACTATGAACGGGATTTAAAAAACGAGCTGTTAGGTTTGCCGCTGAAAAGAAAATTAAAGGGCGACGCTGTACCGTCATAGAAAATTCCTAATTGGCATGGGGATGTATTTGAGGCGGCAGTGCAAGTACCAGCAAAACCAATTTGCAGGTAATTATCAGATACACATTCCATTTATGTATTTGTTTCTATGTGTACACTGAGTTTATTCGCTCCTTTTTTATAAGAAAAGTTTGATGCGTGGAATAATAATAAATAATAATAATAAAAATAAATAATAATAATAATAATAATAATAATAATAATAATAATAATAATAATAGTAATAGTAATAATAATAATAGTAATAATAGTAATAATAATAATAGTAATAATAATAATAGTAATAATAATAATAGTAATAATAATAATAGTAATAATAATAATAGTAATAATAATAATAGTAATAATAATAATAGTAATAATAATAATAGTAATAATAATAATAGTAATAATAATAATAATATAATAATAATAATAATAATAATAATAAAACTGTTTTTATTAATAGGCAATATCAGCAAGAGATCGCCGGTGCGAAGTTAGGACCGTGCGAAAGAGGGCGCTGTCTACTATAGTATCTTTATCTCCCCCCCCCCCCCCCAAAAAAAAAAAATTGACCCGTCGACCAGCACGGAGGTAGCTCCTGACCACTCTGTTGTTGCTGAAGATGAAATAATTAGACTAAAGACTCAGATGCAAGCCCTGAAGAAAGAAAACAGTGTTTTGAAACGGCAGAACAAGGTACAGAAGTAATATTTTGTAGCTTCCTTGGACAAAGTGCTGCGAAGTGTAATGGAGTGATGCAAAACTTAATTTCTATAAGTTCCAAGTTTCCCGAAATTCATCATAAAGTGATCTCTCTTAATGTGAGGACAAGAACCTTCATTAGAATTAGGCACTTAAACAAAAGAGCGAAGGCAGAAATGATCAGGGAACTTGCAGCAAAGAAAAATCTTCAATGGGTTGCTTCGTCATTTTCTTGAGCTACACTGATTAAGTACATATGAATAGTAACATGTTTTAAACTCTTAATACTAACTGATAGAAAGAACCTTCATTATAATACACAAGTGGATGTTTATTCCTTCCGATTTTACACGTAGCAGAGCTTAAATAACACATACTCAGGGGCTAGTGTTTAACTCTCGCGGTTGAACTGTATTCTCAGTGACGTCATGCGCCTTAGCCAATGGCAGCGCGACTCTCCGGAATGGCCTACCTGAGTACTCTAGTTGCCTTGATAATCTGTTGCCAAAACGTTTTAGGTTTAGTGAATTCGCCACATGTCATTTGCGGGGTGAATAGGTAAAGAGAAGAATGTTGTGGAGGAAAAATGTCTTTAATAATAATAATAATAATAATAATAATAATAATAATGATAATGATAATGATAATGATAATGATAATGATAAATGATAATTGATAATTGATAATTGATAATTGATAATTGATAATTGATAATTGATAATTGATAATTGATAAATAATAATAATAATAATAATAATAATAATAATAATAATAATAATAATAATAATAATAATAATAATAATAATAATAATAATAATAATAATAATAATAATAATAATAATAATAATAATAATAATAATAATAATAATAATAATAATAATAATAATAATAATAATAATAATAATAATAATAATAATAATAATAATAATAATAATAATAATAATAATAATAATAATAATAATAATAATAATAATAATAATAATAATAATAATAATAATAATAATAATAATAATAATCGCCAACACTGCCACCGCCGCAAAAAAGGCTTCGTTGATTTTTTTGTGTAATTTACGTCCTCCAACGTTAAGTCATATCGGATGATTAATGAAATGGGCGAAATGATGCTCAAATGAGCCCAGAGTCCACACAGCTTAGAGTTACCCGACATTCGTCTTTCAGGATAAGGGGAAACCCCGGGAAAAGCCTTATCCAGGTAACTCACACTGACCGTTCGCTGATTATTGATAGGCAACGGTCAATTACTCAGTGCAGCAAAAAAGTTGTTTGAAAGTACATTTGGGCATTAAATGGGAGTGAGAGGTATTGCATAATAAGAACACAATACCAACTTATTAAACAGGTGCTCGTCTGATATGACTCGTGCATTATGGGTTATAGAGATATTTTATAAAAAGAGTACGGGAATCTGCCGACATGTGAGGAGGAAGGATCCTTACTCGGAAGAATTGATAATAACCCGAAACTTTAATGTTGTAAGGAGAAGAGTTGTGTAAGTTGGGCACTACTGGCAGGAACAGAACACAGGGAAGTGGATTGGTAGTGAGATTCCTGCCTAATGCTTAACACTTCAGATGTGAAAATGTCGATACTAGGTCAGAGGGGCATGATGATTAGACTATTACAATATTACAATATATTACAATGGACTATTCAGGCATCATTGCACCTCTGCTGTGTTTGCTTAACTTTCTTACTTTTTTCTTTAAGCATATAACAGAACAGCAATTGTGAGGCATCGAAGTGAAGATTTCTGCATTCTAATGTTGTTTAAGTTGCTATAATTTACTCCTCTTACCTTGCCTTTTCATCAGTAAAGTATTTTATGATGATCAGTTACGTATTTCTCGTTTTCTTTTTGCTCTGCTTATGGTTTGTTTGAATTTAATTGTGAGGGATCGATGTTCTATATTGATATTTATTAAATTTGTCTATGAATTCCTCCTTACATAGCAAAGGACCAACGTTGATCCAAATTTCTGCTTTGATTTCGTTTGTAATATTCGCCGCATAATATGTTTCTTTTTAATTTTTAAACAACGTCAATTTTTAATCTAATATTCAAATTTTGTGCCCTGATAAATTATTCCTTTATATGTTTAAATAAAATTTAAAATTTATTTTCTATATCACCATTCCAGTTTTTAAGAAAAGAACCATAACTAATCGATCTCGATCTAACATTTTCATCCATTCTTCATTAACTTGGATGAAGTTGCAGCTGTATATATAGTTTTATAACTAAACTCAGTGACGCACTCTAGTTTATAAGAATTACGTCCTTAAAATCGCCGCTGTTCTATTTTGCTAACTCTGCTGTGAATAGCATTCCTGTGATCTTCACAGCATATCCACAGATATTCATTCAACTTCTTGCCGCACTTGGTTTTTCAATTCCTAAATTCTATACGGTGCTGGAGCATTAAACATCTTCACAAAATTCATTAAAACTCTAAAATATGTGTGGTGCTGGAGCAATAAATATATCTACTAGGATTCCATCCTTTCCTTTACGATTTTGGATCCCTAATTCCTGCGCCCCAGAGAAAGGAATCACAGACTGAAAGATCTGTTTACCCAATTGGGCATCAGATATTTCCTTGTCTGTGTATAAAATGGTTTGTAAATAAATTCTTCAAAGCTGATGTGGAAATTAGTGCTGTGAGACACTTTACGTCGCCATCGTACCTTTACTCGTAGGAGGAAAAGCAAATGTAGGAGCTAAGAAAGTCCCCAACAATTGAACAAGGTGTTACACTGTCACAGGCTAGTCCCTCACACCTTCAAAGAAGTACACAGTGTAACAGCTTACGCAGACTTGGCGCTCAATACTGTCACTTTCAGACTGCGGAGTGGTTCCTCGTGAATTTACTGTAGACTTGTGGCAGACCACAACGGAAGTTCTGTTAATTAATAAACCTTGGTAAATCGAAATGGACTTGGTTCCATATATACATACCGCTCGAAATTTTGCCTTAGACTGTACACGCAAAAGCAAAGGAGGTGTCTGTTTATCCTGACATAAACTATTTGCTGACCTGTTTATCTAAGGGTAGGCCACCTCAATGGATTTCCGCTGAAGATCATTCGTCAAGAACGAACGCGCAACCATTTTTCCGGGGTTTTCCCTTATCCTGAAAGACGAATGTCGGGTAACTCTAAGCTCCATGGACCCCGGACGCATTGAGCATCATTTCACCCGTTTAATTCATCGCCCGATATGACTAAATGTTGGAGGACGTAAAATTACAACTAAAAAAAGAAAAAGAAACTATAACTCAGCTGAGATGTACATACGTAATTGAAACGAAGATAGATCAATGACAACCATAAGCAAGTCTCCATGCAACTCTTTGTCACTAAATAGGCTACAGTAAGTAAAGTGCCCGCCTCTGTAGCGTAGTTGGTAGCCTGTCTGCATCTCGAGTTCGAATCTCGGTCACATTGAATTATTTGAATACGTTTTATTCAGGATTTTCTCTTATCCTGAAGGATGATGCATCGGGTAACTCTAGAATCTATGGACGTTGGCCTCATTTGAACATAGCTTTATCAATTTTATTCTATGTTGGTTACGACCTAGCCGGTTTAAATACATTAATTAAAGTGATTCAAATAGGTTAAGGACTTCTCTGAATGAGTGCATAGTTGAAGTTGTGAGATTGGGTCTGGAAGACTGTTGAACGAAAATTTTCATTAATGACGAGAAAGCAACTATGGAACATATTGTCATATGACCTTTTTCTCTTATATTGATGAAATAAATCCATACCGGAAGTTTGTAAAAGTATTTTTGAATCATAGAAAAACGTAACCCATGGCGCCATAGCCCAAAGTGGGCCTGAGCCTGCCAAAACTACTGCCACCAACCGATTTGGGGAGGAGATGCGGTCAACATCTCGGCACCCCAAGCAGGAAAATTGGCTTTATAGACCGCGGTTCGCTACCTAGCGTAGTTCCTCAATTTCCTCACGCTGCTATGTGGGCACCGAACCTGTACCCGAACTTAATATTCACACCCACCAGGGGTTATATCGATTCCGGGCGCAGAGAACTAAAGCACAGCTCTCTGGCCCACTACAACACAGTGCAGGATGATTTTTGAATCATTCTGTATATACATAAAGAAACCAGTAACGTATTCCTCTCGGATAAAAGTATAAGTATTTGTAAATTCAAACCAACATCTGGAACATCTCAAGAATAATTTGCACCACCGAAAAAGTACATGAGTTATGTTTCTTTACCGAAATCTGCATCTTTTGCTGGTAAGATACATCCAGCTGATCTAGTCATCCGGGACAAAGTGTCTTCGAGGATATTCTGATAAATGTCAAGATATTTCATCCCATTTGTTACGAAATTATGTTAAACTATCTTAAACATATTTTCAACATAATTGCTAGAGACAGTTTTGAGAAAATGTATATTTCTTTAAATGTTTTATGTGCACAGTAGTTTGAGGTGGTGGTTTATATTGGCAAATCTTCGTTTTACATGCTTGGCATGTACTAAATTTAAATGCTAAATTTGATTTGTAACCACGTTTCAAGTCATCCGGTTCAGACAGACAGATTAATACAAATATAGAGATTTTTACCAAAAATTCTCTTTTTGGGCTTAGGAAGCCTCATAAGAAATGAAATGAACTCGGTGAAATGAACTTTTGGGTGGAATGTAGAAGGTACTTTGCCTACTTACCCATGTAGTAGAGAAGGTCTTATTGCTACTTCGGAACGTTCGTACTTAATGGTGAAGAGGTTCAAATTCCAGGAATGGTAACTCCGAACTAGGGAAAGAAATACGTTTCAGCTGTCTTCTGTGAACCGTAACTTTCTTGGAGCAAACGACCGCCTCACACCTGTGGGTGTAATTAAATGAAGAAATGAGGCATGATACCGTTTTATTTAAATCAGAAATTTATATTAGATCTCTGCAGTAGGCTCATTCAGCCAGGTCCTTACCCGTCGATGGGCGTGAAATGGGATCAAGCTCTGCAATATCAGTGCACTTTACAGGCAGGCTGACTACCAAGTCTAGCCAACACAAAGGATGACCCCCTCCCCCGTCCACGGATCTGACCCGGGCATAATGAACTCTGAATGTAATTGTCGCCCTTCTTCTCCCCTGCGTTTATCCAGTCCCTATCCTATTCGGGCCTGGCTTCCAATCCCCTTCATTACGCAGACAAATAAACTGCGAATGGATGAAAGGACGTCGGTCCGCAGGGGATGGGAATTAATGTGAGAAGGCCGCCGCTGACCAGGGATGTGTAAAATAGAGCAATTCTCTTGCCAGATGACGCCGCTTTATACACGAGACGCAGCCTTCGGGCACTTCAGCGCAAAAAAGTGATGTGGAATTAACGTTTTTGCTTTCAGGAAAGTTCTAACACTCTAATTTTACTTTCTGCAACATGTATATACTAGGTAGCAAAGATATCGTATTCCATTCTGAAATCCGGTATCCAGAATTTAGCAGTAGGCAATGTTTTGAGGCCATATAAAACCAAAAATAATCAGTTTCAAAAACATGTCCCCGTGTTTGTGCATGTGCGTCTGCGCTTTTGTATATTTGCGAGTGTCTGTGTTTTTTAGAAAAGCGCAACTCAAAATCCTAACATAGCTTAAATATTAAACTAGGTATTTACGTTCATAAACTAGGTATTTATATTCAGTGTATTTTAGAGATGCGTTACAAATATTTTCAGTTATATCCGTCAAACTTTTTAAAATGAAATATTTTTGAAAAATGTTTTCCTTAAGATAAATAGCTTTGACAATAATACAATTTGTTGAAGACTTGTTCATGACTAGGGCCCGTAAGTTTAGCAAAAATAGCAGATTAGTAGTGACGGACTTATACTTAGGGGAAGGGGTTGACTGCCATTCAAAACGTTAAATGTAACGTTTAACGCCCGCTTTTACTACATACGGCACCACAGGTGGTGACTGATGATACACGAGACGAAGATGGAGCATCGGTGGAATGTGACGGTGGGCGAAACTGGAGATCCCGGAGAAAACCCACCCCAGAGTCAGTTGTCCACCACAAATCTCACTTTGCTAAGTTCCATGCAGTCGCGCACGTACTCACTATTAACCGGCAACAGTAATCCATCAAACGTAATCATACGACGGACACAGTGTCAGAGAATATATTGCATATTGCACAGTTATTAATAATTGGTACAAAAGAAACTTATCTTTTCCAGATACATGAATGTAAACAAAAGAATCGTTAATATTTACAAAAGGATGAAATTAATATAGGAAAAATTTTAAATAATATTCAGTGTAATAAAGTTATTTTGTAATCAATTTATTACAAAACGTGCGCAGTAAACAAAAGCTAATTCATTGTGAGAATACTATATTATGTCTGTGCATATGCCTTATTACAGAGAACACCAATAAACGTTTTATCGTTTTAGCTTTGCCTTGGATCACTTTAGAGGATATTCTCAGTAAATTCAATATATACGCTTTATTTGTCATAAAAATACCTAACACTATAGTAATTTTATAAAAGTCGCTTTGGCCATTTTTGAGAAAATAGTTTTTTCAATTGTGATTTGGGGTCGGCTGAATTTTCTGAGCATCATTGTGCCGCATCTTCGGAAGGAGTTAAATTTAAACACCAAAATTAACTAACTCGACTTTTCGATTTTGAGTTACGCTGTGCACAAACAGACAGTCATACGAGGCGCACGCCCAGATCTTTTTTCTAAAATTGCTGCATTTGTGTTCAAGGTGTCTCAAAACATATCTACAGGTATTTCTGGTGAAAACTGAGTCAAATCCTTTGTTTGAAATACATTACTTCCTACAGTTATTAACATATCAACATGACTTAAGGTGAAAAACTGAATATGTTTATATGTTTTAAACACAGAAGATGAATATTCGCATAAATTGTCCTCTGTTTACAAGATTAAGAACACCTGGTTTTATTTTTAACATAGTTTATCAAACGTTGATAAAATATCTGAGATTTGAAATATTAACGAATGGATAAACTTACTTAGCTTAAATGGTGTGATATTAGGCAGTGATACTTCATTCTCATTTAATTTTACTGTGATAAAGTATGTAAAAACCAGAGGAGGACAGCTTAGTTTTAAATCAAAACATTAATTTTCTTATTGATATCCCAATATACAACTAGTATACCTGTTGGGACTTCGTCTGCTCCATCTCTAGTAGGTTTTTCAAGCAGCAATTAAAGTAGCAAATGCTTCATTCAGCCTCTTCTTTCTTTCGCGGTAACTTATGATCCTGTCGAACTCAGGTCTCACCTTCTCTCTCTCCTCGCATAAATTCTCCTAGAGGTATAGATGAAATGTCATTACATTCTACTAGATGAACTCATATTTTCCAGAGACACATAAGTATTGCGATTTTATTTCATCAAATCGACATAGTAGATGGCTCAGGCAAGTCATCTTCTGTAGTTTTATATTTCCCGCATGCGTTAGTGCAAGAAGGGTGTCCTCGTCATTGCTGTTCAAAGGGGAAGTGCTCATACAAGCGAAGCTTCACTGAGCGGAGCTACCATCTGCATACGTTTCGCTCGCGTGGCCATCTGTTTTTATGTTATAATCCTAATACATACCACATGTATAGATATAATTATTAGACATCAATATATATTTTTTCTTTTCCTTATTTTAGCGTTTTTTATTGTTTCCGTTTGTTTTACTGTTTGTTTTCTGTGTTTTACACATATACACAACACACATAAACACCCACGCCCAAGGCAGGACTCGAACCCGCGACCCTCTTCGCGGTGGATGCTAGAGATAATACACACTAGCGATCACGGCTACAAGGGTTGTACAATGTACTCAAGCGAAGAGTACACAGATATAAATAATGATCTACGGAGAGACGTATCGCAATGCATCTCAGGCCCAAATTCTGCATTCACAATGTTTTCCAAGGAGACGTCTGCCTTCTGCAGGTATTTTTAAATGTACAGAGATGCGTTTAAGAACCGAGAGACCTTTCCAGGTCTGTCGTAGAGCACTTTTTTCAACAGTGTTAATTGTGAAGTTCAAATTTGTTGCATTATGTTTATAAATTAGCAGTGAGTTGTGGATATGCTTTAAAACAGATATTTAATATACTTTGGTTCTAGTGCATATTCCTTTGGTGAGAGACAATTGTTTTCCTACACAGAAACGTATCCCGAGCCTAGGAATCGAACCCGTTACCTCACTGCAGTGAGCAAGTGCTCTGTCGACAAGTTGTGGGACAGTTATATTAGTTAAGTGTTCGTTTTCAAGTTCTGATCTTTCATATAGCAAGATCTCCACTTCGTTGGTATCGCGTCCCCTTTGCTGACATTCTTAGGCAAACCTTTCGGCGTCCGCGTTATCCGGGAATAACTAACTTCAACGAAGGACGGCTTGCGTGGGCCACGTGGTATAATATTGCATCTCATTACCTAGTGTAACGTACCATTCTTTGTAGCCTAGGTATCGCATATTAGAATTCCGTAGAAATAAAAGCTCTTACGGGTGTGGGCTCTCCTTCTTTTGCCACTGCTGTGAAGTTTGTTATTTTACGACGGAAAGTTTAAAACTTTTGGAGAAATCTTTCATTTAAAGTACCTCAAGTTTTGGACTTGTGTATACGTTCCTATATAAAAAGGCGCACTAACTAGTGCAAAGTTAACTAATGTTTACGTCATGCAAATATGTTTTTCTTGATTATATCCAATCTTTAACGAGACTGCTTTCAGTATCGTTCGTGTGCAGCGAGTTATAACATTTTAATTGCACAAGTCACTGGAAAGTTAGTTTGCGAGAAATGTTCAGTTATGGAATATATTTTGGGAAAAAATGTGACTAAGAAAATAAATATTATATGACAGTTGAGAAAAGGGTTGAAAAACAACACAAAGCTGTCAATCAAGGCACTTGTTTCTGTTATAAAAATACCGTTAATTCAGCTGTTATAGCTAATGCATATGGTGAGAACCGCTGACATAAATAAATATTTAAATATTTCTTTTGGTGCTGTGGCATTAGTTTTCTAACATATGTTCACTAACTTTTTCCTGATAATTTGTAGTTAATATTAGCTACACAGACTAATCCTGGAATTAGATATCATAAAATATCGGAGCTGGAAGTTGATAAAATTTCACCGACGTATAGGTTTGATTGAAACTAAATGAAGACCACTTGACTATTAACTCTATAACAATGTTGAAGTGATGCTTACAGACACTAGGAAGAGACGGTTTACTCAGCGTTCAATGAATTGAATGAAACAATTGAAATTAAAAAAATTGAATTCAAATTATCTGTAGACCATTGTAAACATATTGTACTACATTTGCTCATGTGCGGATATCATTGTCACTCCCGAAATGGGAGTACCGCTTACTTGAAGTGAATTTCAAGTAAAGAGTTGAGGCAGAAGCTGTGTGATGTAGCCAGAGCAGAACTGCCAACGGGTTCACCCAGGAAATGAAGCAAGAGAATAAGCAGTCTGCCTGCGGGCTCATTCCCCCAACCACCCATCCCACTTGTTCCCGACACCAGTACCAACACAACTCAATTCTCTCAGCTCGTGTGCAATAGAAACGGCATTGTCTCTTTACGAGAGACTTTATGCTTTCCAACACATCCTCACACGTATCTTGAAGACAAATAGAGTCTCACGAATTAAAACGCCGGAACACCGCGAGGCAATATCTGTTGTAATCTCATTCTTTCTGGAGCGGATATCATTCTCATTTTCTCCACTACTTATGGGGTCGTATTCCACTCAAAAATCTACATCCAGATTTTATAAAAATATAGTATTTGAGAGGCTTTGAGTAAATGAAACAATGTCCGAGATAGCCTGCACTTTCTGTGTGTGTTTATGTGTGTGTTTGTGTGAACAGCTTAACTCAAAAACAAAAGGTAGTACAATATAAATTAAAAGATTATACGTAAGCAATTTTGTCTGTTAACGAGATCTACAGTTCTCGCAGCTCTGTAGATCTGTTGTAATTTACCAGTTATTTAATGCGTCAAATCTCATTTTGTACCCGCTTGCCCTACACACGCAGCCTCTTCGAGTAACTACGACTTCTCTACATCCGAGCTGTGCTGGATGTTGGACATCGCCAGCTCGTTAGTTTACCAGCCATGCTGCTTTGTTACTCTCAGTCACTTACAAATTTCCTTGCGTAGAACTACAAAGCCCGTTTCACCGGCAGAGGGACCAAAAAGGTCTGATAGTTGAATACCGCCACCACCGGGAGGGCCAAGCTCCAAGCTTTCCTCTGCGGAGGTCGAGGACAAGACTTTTACTTCGGTTATGGATCTCACACGCTAAATGTTTCAGCTTATTCGCCGCTCCGTACCCAGGAACATTGGAGACAACATCTTTGGCTTCGCTTCATAATGTAAGTTTCGGACACACTTTTTCTAAATTTCTATTCCAAATTTTTCTCTTGTGTTTCTCGAGTGAATATACTTCGCGGAGCTAGTGCGAATGTATATAAAGATCCCCAATGATTAGAGGCAAGGAAAATACGTCAATTGTTATGTTTGAAATTTCGAGAGTATGAAGATATTGTTGAAAACAACCAACAGGAAATATTTTGTGCCTTTCCTTAATAATCCTGTACGGACCTTTCACTATTATTATTATTATTATTATTATTATTATTATTATTATTATTATTATTATTATTATTATTATTATTATTATTATTATTATTATTATTATTATTATTATTATTATTATTATTATTATTATTATTATTATTATTATTATTATTATTATTAATTATCCAAAAGAAATAACCCTCTTTAACTAGTAAGGTATGTTAGAGTTCTAGTTACAAAAACACATAAATACAAAGATAAAAATAGCAGAACATGATAATAATTATAACGTTTTAAACATTTGGCCGATAAAGTACTCAAAGGCTGAATTGCAACATTTTTAAGAAATATATTAAACAACTGTGTTTGAAGATCTGTACTACAATATGAAAGATGTTGGATAAGATCATATCTCTTTATGAAATGAAGATCACATCTAAATATTAAGTGTTCAGCACTTTCATCAACACCTTTACATTTTTAGAGGTATCCATCAGAAAAGTCTATATGGAATCTTCAAAAGTAAGTTTTAAGTTTCCTATGTCCGGTAGCAAACTGGGTCCAAATAAAAATAGGTGAAAAGTAGACCTTTCACTTATAGCTTCCCTATTATTAATATTTGTAGGAAATGACTCAACTCAGAATTATGAGAATAATGTGTAAACTAAATATGTGAATTGTTGTTACTCGTATTGGAGCCATTTTGGAGAAACTTTTAAGTTATGAGAATATTTTCATGTATAAGGTAGTTTTGGGGTGCACAATTTTCTTGAAAATCTTTCATGCCGCGTTTTTTAAAATTAATTTGCATCCTCCAACGTCAAGTCATATCCGATGATGAATAAAATGGGTGAAATGATGCTCAAATGATTCCAGGGTCCATAGCGTTACTCGACATTCGTCATTCAGGATAAGGGAAAATCGCGGAATAAACATTATCCAGGTTAGTCACCCTGAACGAGTTTCGAATTGAAAATGAAGTAAATACAACTTTTGATATGTATCTAACTTCTCGTTCTTTAATTAATAAACTTCAAACTAAATGCAGTTCTATAAAAAGGTATGTTTTTATCCAGAAAGCTCAAGGACATTTACTAAGCTGAAATCTAATAAAATTATTTTGCGATATGCAATTCCTCCGTTATCTAATAAAACTATGTATGAGAAGAAGTATTAAGCTTATTTCAGGTTTCCTCAGTTTTCATAATTGCCAGATATCGGGGAGGCAAGCTATACTTACATATTCAGAGTTTCTTACCAAATGCCCTTTCCCAGTTATCATTTCGTTTCACACCAGAGCCCTCCGTACCGTGTTTAGTAAAAACCTGCGTTGACCGAGCGCGAGAGCTCAGGCGGTTTCGTCTGTGGCCCGCATTCACAGGTCCGGTTTCGATTCCCGGCTACCTGACCCAAGGATTTTTTCGGGGTTATGTGGGTAGGTTAATTACATCTCCCAAATTTCTTGTCCCTTCATTTCATCTTCATTTCATTTCACATTATTTTTTATCAGGTGGTCTCTTTCAGGGTAGAAGGTCGGGGAAAACTCAAGCACTTCATGGCAGGATGATATGTTCCTGGTACGACGATTACCGCTCTCCAGGTCGGCCTAGTGGTCCATTTCAGGCCCACGGTGTGTGGGATACCGGCTGTACTGGCCTGCCTAGGAGTTTCCAACTGGTCAGTTTTATGGACCCTGCTCTCTGCATTGTTGTGACTCCTTGGGATGGCCACCCTCTATCTCCTCTCCCTCATCCTTCCTCCGGGGGTGCCTCTCATATACAATATACCAAGTCCTCCAACCCCATCCAAGAACGTGCGTTAAAACTACTAAAAAATTCCATGTTGCATTCTGTGGTGATTCTATTGTTAAAATCACTTATTCTTCCATCTCTACATGATAATTGAGATAAACGCTTATACATTTTTTATAAATTTCCTTGTATATAATGTGAATACATTTTAAGAGCCAACTGCTATGTGATGACCTTGAAAATCCTTTCTGCTTCCTGGATTAGAAGAAGTATGCGAATGATTTCCTTTATGAGAGAAGTATAAATAATTGAAAATTCCAAGCAACAATAAAAAACATCTGATAAATGGCTATCTCCTTTAAAAAGATATGTCTGACATAAATTGTTCGATATAATAAATTCTATTTGTTACGCAGTAAAATTTTATCTATCTCTAAGGTTTATAAGTTATGCAAAGTCATTTGGAATAGAGACGATCAGAGGCTATTCGCCGGAAATTCAAAATAGACATTTAATTTTAATGTCTTAAACATGTGGAGATTTTAATAATATTCTTTTTATCATTTTGGGCTAAAAATAGCAACAATATTCCTTATAAATACCAATTTGGAATGGAGGTCCGATGAATGATCTGACTTTTCATTTTTGAGTTAAGCGGTTTACAGTCATAGGCGGGGTGCAAAGTTTCATAAAAATACTCCTTTTCTAACTAATAGAATCTCAGAATGTAATATATATATGCAATCTCAGGGTGCATATACTGAATATACAGTTTTTTTTTTTCGAAACGACACCGAACGAACATAGCCGTTTCGTAGTTTATAATTTAGCTAGTCAGAATGTTGGTGTCGCAGCTTCGAAATTCTGTTAGATAAAATTTTATGTAGAATTAAATATTACGCCCGCCTCGGTAGCGTGGTGGTAGCGAGTCTACCTCACGCTCAAGAGGTCCCAAGTTGGAATCTCGATCAGGGTGAGTTACCTGGGTAAGTTTTTCCAGGGTTTTCCCTTATCCTGAAAGACGAATGTCGTAGCTCTAAGCTCTATGGACCCTGGGCTCATTTGAGCGTCATTTTACCCATTTCATTCATCGTCCGATATGACCTAAAGTTGGAGGACGTAAAATTCAATAAATAAATAAACAAATAAATAAACTAACTAAATAAATAAATATTACATTATTTTGTTACTAGGCGGCACCGGAACCATTAGTGTGCGAACCTTAAAAGTCGTTATTCGGACGCACCGGCCACGAAAACAAAAGTATTTCTCTTTGCTTGTTACCAGTAACCCTAGCCTCGCTTTCAGGTAATGGGGCAAAGGGCAGTTACTTGTGAAAAAGTCGATAATGTCTTGGACAGTTCCAAAGTTACTGATGTTGCTTTGGTCTTAATTGTACTGATCTTTCAACCAGTTACTGTAAAATCAACAGCTTCCTTTTAAATTAGAAATGCTTTATTTAGTATTATTAAACACAGTGGTATAAAACGCTTGTCTCATTGCATAAGGTATTTAGTTTTAGTTAACTTTATCTACAATTCTTTGATATTGTTCTCTGTTCTTTTTGTCATTTAATGCTTACATCTCAATCTCATTAACATTAACTTCTCTCTAAAAGGTTTAAGTTGCATATGTCCACCAGCGTATTGTCCCGTCATCGATTGTTATAACGGAATTTTGAAACACGTTAAACACACATAAACAAATAACTAAAGAATAGCTTCTTTACTGCGGTTTCGTAAGCCTAAGAAGTTCCTAATAGTAGCAAGCTACCATGGAGTATATCGGTATGGTTACAAACTGCTACAGCAGGCGACACAGTGTGTCGCCTACCCGCAACTTCTACAGCGTGGGGCACTCGGCATTGTTCCTGTAGTGCCTAATCAACACTTATTTTGGAGCGGTTTTTATGCGGCTCTATTGGCCGTATAAACTATCCATATGTGTCACATAGAAGCTGAGCAACTACTCCTATATATTCGTTCGGTGTCGTTTAGAAACACCCTGTAATTACAGTGAAATTTTGATTTTTCGGTCTGGATTAATTGCAGTACCTTTCACCCCTGGTATATATGTACAAAATTAAAAAAGTATTACAAAATAAAATATGTGTGAAATGAAAAGGAAATGCAACTAAGTGTCTGTTTGGTAGGTTTTTCAGTAGGTGAGATTTATTTTATAAATATATGCAATATCAGCCATAGTATTTGGAAACTGCAAGTTTAGCCGCCGATATGAAAATATCTAGACCACATGAATTTGGGCAACGCAATTAATTGAGTTCCTTATTGCCAAACAAATCTCTGTTCCAATATAGCACTCCATTAGGTGATTGTAGATAGCTTCATGCCGTTCTGGGCCTTGGTGCCGCAATCTGGTATGCAGATGAGTCAAAGTCATCCATAGTTGTGATAACCAACATCAGCTCTATTCAACTTGGCACGGTTTCCAGTTAAATTAAGCGTAGCCCCGCTCAAGTTCTTGCCACTGCGCTGTGGATTACCAATGTTTGATGGATTATGCAAACCAGCCTGGAGACCCATGAATCATACTCTTGGCTCAGTTTTATTACAAAGTCACACTGCACATAAGTTATGTGACAACTATGTACATACTGCTGTAGAGCTTAACCATTGCTGGTAAAGATTTATTGGTAATCATCAGGAACTGGCTGTATAAACTGCCTCATTCACCATTCTGCAGCCTAAGAGCGTTCCGTTAGTTTCTATGTCCCTTTCCTGTTTACAACGGGCTCGTTCTACCGACAGACTGGCTGCAAGGTGTTCGCACCTTCGGCACTCGTTGCCGCTATCATGCATAGGCGCGGATGAAACGATGCAACATTTTTAAAACTACCTTTAATGGCTTTACTTACCCATGTTATTAAAGGAAATACTGAAACTGGCCCATCGCCGTTGCCCATATATGTTTTGCACCTCTTAAGGTAACCGTCCATCATCGCCGTAGTTCACGTTGAGAAATACTGGTAGTTTCCTGGTGGATATTTTATTTTAATCCTTCCAGGATGTATGGGTTTGTCTTGTACCTGTTTTGCTTTAGTTACCCCAGAGATCGAAATGGCAGGGGGTTAGTTGGGGCACTGAGGGGACTACAAATCTCTCCTGAAAAAAAATGTTCAATTGTTCTCATCGAAAGACTGGCTGTATGAGCTATTGAGGTGTCTTGTTGAAAAAAACAACAAAATCACACCAAATTGTATTCACTCCTGTACGGGCGATAACTGTTGGTTCGAAAAGATTGGGTCTATAGCTCTTACTCCACTAAAGTAATGCCAGTATTTCACAAAGGGGACAGACGAGGGCACCGCGCAGCTGATTCAGATGTTTTAATATCTCTGGATAGATATTAATATTCAATTAGATTTAGAAGAAATAGTTACAAAATCTGAAACTTCCAAACCTGTACTAAAAGCACTAGCATTAGAAACTGTGAACAGCAGATACCCACCTGAAGAATACTTACATATCTACACAGATGGATCTAACTTGGACAACAACTCAGGAGCAGGAATTAAGTGTGCACTGTTCTCATTCTATCAACCAGCAGGGTACCATACAACAAATTTTGATGCAGAAGTAACGGCTATTCATATTTCCCTCCAACACCTTCTATACAGAATAGATAAATTAAAAATGCTGTCATACTTTCTGATTCTAAAGCAGCAATATGTTCAATAAGTTCATATAAAATGAGGTCAATCCAAATTAAAGAATGTCACAAAATGATCCAACAACTTCAAAAACTACAGAAAAGAATTATATTAAAGTGGATACCTGCACATTCTGGACTTGCTGGAAATGAATCAGCTGACTTTCTTGCCAAAAAGGTGCAAATTTAATTCAGAACAAAAGTAAAAACTTACACTTTACATTCATAAAAATATTAATCAAAAGCAAATATAAAAAAGTAATATCTAACAAAGCCAAAGATAAAAAATGGAACATTTTAATTAAAAACCCAGAAATTATTCCAGAAATACCACTTAAAGCTGCAGTAGCAAATTTTAGATTACTTGCGGAACATGATTATTTGGCCAGACACTTACACAGAATAGGAATTTATACAAGTCCAAATTGTCCTCTGTGCAACAAAGAAAAGGAAATGACTGAAGAACATCTTTTAACCTGTGAAGCCCTACCTGCCGGACCCACTACACAGAAATATTGGAGAGCAAGAGAGCTAATGGTTTCATTGCCAAAACCTAGCATTTGAAAACAACATATCTCTCGATAGTTTGAGACACACCTCACTGGTGCATATTTCCTTTTAAATGCACTCCATTGATCGGTTAGAATACTTATCTTCGGCCTGGAAGTCAATGAATCATGCTTTTGTATGAATCATATGGTTGATGGCTACGATAACTTACGTGCCGGTGACCAGTTTCACATCTGTCACGCAACTCGCGTTCAAACGATGTCACGTGCTGTGGTTATGCTAAGTCATGCATGACATAACTATATTAAAACCATCAGTCTTAAATTTCCTACCCTCGTTTGAAGGAGATAACATGGGGAAATTTGAATAAAACATTCTGAAGTGTTGCATTCACGTGACTTTCCCTACACATTCTTCTTTAAACTATTCTGAGGAAAGCTTTTTCTTCTACTTCTTTTAATGCAGATAAGAGCTCATTATTCGTTGTAGCTATACAGATACAGTGGCTTACAGTGATGGCAACAATTTTTCAAAGTCACTCACATGAATAGAAAATGAAGGAGAGAAGACTGGTGCCTTGTTTCACATGACCTCCATTCTCACTCAAAACTTATTCTTTTATGCAATGCTTGTTAGTATAAATAAACATTGCAATGATTTGCACTTATATTTGTAGGACATCAATGTATGAAGAAGACAGTAAACTGATCTCTGATGTCTTTGAAGTACTGTACCTTTCTGTTTGCACCAGATAAAGAAAGAAGTTTAAATGTAATTTGCAGATGAGAAACGTGTAATGTGTTTCAAAAGAAAATCAACAACAAAGACTATATTTAAAGAAAATCTGCTAGACCTAGTTAAAGCAAGAGTTACATATATTGTGAACCTGTCTTACACTTATATAAAAGTGTTTCAGAAAAAAAAAAAAAAAAGGACTCGAAAAGCTTTTTCCAGAAATTTCGACCTATACAGTTTGTCTAGCTGAAATATTTAGAACCATAATGAAATTGTGCTGCTATTTTTCAGAAAATGCAAAATGACTCAAAATATTCCATCTAAAGATAGATTGTATTATGGGAATTTTCTTCAGATGTTTTGTAGCATTCTTGGAAACCTCTGAACTTCATTGCCTAATTTCGTACTTAACTGGTGTTTCACTTTTAGTAATGCTGTTAATATGCACACACACTTTTCTAAATATATACGAGGGCTGTTCAATAAACAATCATCATAATTTTTACGGTCATATTTTTTCGCACTAAAATTCAGTCTTATTATATTCTTTTAGCTTAATGTGAAGCAATCACGCAGTAGTAGTTTCTTTGTTGGTACTCCTGGTTCCCGCCTGTGAGAACCATGCAAGTTTAGGCATGTTCAGTATCGCCTACCGCTGCAATGGAGGTAACATTCAGTTAAAGTTGATGTTAGAGGAAGATCCGGCGTTTCTTTCAAACGTAATCACTGCTGGTAAAACTTGGCTGCATCATTTTGATCCTGAAAGCAAATACCAGAGCTCAGTGTTGAAATCTCCTTCATTACCAGCCCCCCAAAAAGCAAAAGTGGTTGCTTCTGCTGGAAAAATTATGGTCATCTCATTCTTTGATATTCATGGAATAGTTTATCAGCATGTTGTACCTTCACACACATCAGTAACTGGACAATGCTACAGGCGTGTCCTGAAAACATTGCAAGTCCATATCAGGTGCAAAAGACCACATTTCCATGAATCAGGCTGGATGCTGCATCACGATAATGCACGGCCACATATTGCCATAGTTGTTGCTGAATATCTTGCAAAAATCAACTTGAAGTGCATCCGTCACCCTCCCTATAGTCCGGATTTGGCTCCATGTGACTTTTTTCTATTCCCAAACTTGAAGAAACGCCTTCGTGGGAGGCATTATCCATCATCAGAAGCAGTGGTGAAGGCTGCGGAGGCGATTTTGAAGGATCTCTCAAGAAATGGTCTCCAGCATGTCTTTGAAGACTGGCAGAAACGCTGGGACAAGTGCATCGCATTCAGGGGAGACTATTTTGAGAAGGGCCATCAAAATGATGAGGATGAGTAAAGGTATGTTGTCAATAAAAAAGTGTGATCATTCTTTGTTGAACAGCCCTCGTATATGCTTCTTTTAGATCAGGACGTCCTGAGACGTATTTTAGGCGAAGTATTTAAATGAATTTTTGAGTGGAATTCCGTATGTAGTAAAGAACGTAGAAGTAGGAATTTGGAATTATTCAGCATATGTCGTGCTTAGTCAATATTTCCTTTGAAGTGAAAATTGTATCAGAAATATGTGAAACCACTTTATTTGTTCTTAGCACTTCAACATTTCTTTTAAGAAGTAGCGAATATAGATAGGAATGTTTCAGAGGTAAACATACAAAAGGTAGCAGGACTTAATGACCACAGTTGAAGCACTAAACCACTTAATGGTTAGTCGGCATAGTCAATTGAACGGCGGTACACTCACATCTATAATGTGGTGGATTCAATAAAATGTATAGATTAGTGTGGCTAAACAAAGAAACAACGCTGAGAAGGAAACCATTCAGGCGCGAGCTAACGGGTTTTGTTTCTTTGATGACGATTAAATGAGCTAAAAGTGAACTGCAACTATATGAGGAAATAACCAATGGAATTTTTTGCAATGCTTCGCGGTAGAGTAAGCAGCAATAACGTCGTTTTCTTTACGAAACTTAAAGTTGCTCGTCACATTAATATAAGCAATAATGAGAGTGCGAATAATACGTAATGCGCCTTTCAGAATTCAACAATTCTGTTTATTTCTCTTATTTATTTACTTGCCACTAAATTATCTTCAATCATATTTAACCTTATTATAATAATATACATATATTGGTATAGAAAATTCGAATATGGAGGTTTGCCCACTTTTAAAAAAATACATATTTTAATTATAGTGCATCATTTCTGGTTGTTTCATATTCGAGACGCTATTGCTTCATTGATTTCATTAAAACGCGTTATTGTTTTAACTGAAAAAATATGTAATATATAGTATGTTGGACGAGAATAATTTGCAGTAAATAGAAATTTAAGGAAATGTATATTTTAAAACATACAGCGAGTTATTTCTTCTTTATAAATGACAGTCACTTGTTCCGGAAGAGAGTATAAAATGTTTCGCTTTTTTCCCCTCCATTTTATCCACCTGACTGCTTGCTCTTCTACTACAGCAAAAGTCGAGAATGATTCTGTGGTATAAAGGATTTGCCAATTAAAATTTCTTGATCCATTAAATAACATGGAACAAATAATTTTCTTTTGATTTTCCCTTGTAACCGCGGATGATGAATAAGGACTAGAATTTTCATCAATTAAATTTAAAATACGAAGAGATGGTAAACCAATACAAATGAAAATAGTATTTCTAACACGACAACTACTTACTTGAATAAAATAAATGAATATCTGTTAGACAAAAACGTGCCCGGGAGATCTATATTTCAAATACGATACAGTTGAGTAAAGCCTTCAGGAAAAAAATATTAAATAATGTGCATTTTCAATCCACTCGTAATCTCTTACAGGTCTCATAGAACTCATATGAGATTATCATGTAGGTATACCCCAGCATAAGTGTGAAAAGCATTTCTATGGGTCCTTTTCGTCATAAATGACCACGTTCCAAGGAACAAGTGTACGAATTATTACACATCCCAACGTATGTACCTAAAATCATTCCACATTTGATAGTTACTGATAGGATTATAATGTAAATGTAGGTATATTAGGATTTTAATGCAAATGTAGGTAAATTATTTGTCTATCTTAATGCTCACTTCGTACTTATAAGTTAACGATTAAATTTGCAACAATTTGTACGGAATTCTATGCTGTATGATTAGATATATAATGCAAACGTAATTTGCATACTCTGCTAATAATCGCAATATTTTAGTAATCTGAAAACTGACTCATACTTGCTTGTTTTGAGTGCATGCATTATATATTAACTTTCATTGAGGATATGTGATATGCATGAAAAGCATGTGCGTCCGCCTGAGCCAGTCTTTCGTAAATCTGCCAAATACAAAGCGATTAATAGCTAACGAGCAGGTATGGTAGTACATCTAAATGGAAATGCTCCAGCTCCTTGTCTAGTGGCAGAGCTCACGCCGGATTACGCTATAGCTTTCTTTTCGGCTTTGGAAAGTGAACTAATCCTTGTTTCACATAAGCTTGCCCCGTATCTCCTAACTCGCGTGACCTTATCACCTTTCATTGGCTACTATTGCAGCATAGACTGTTGTGCGGTAAAAATTAGTTCGTCATTTAACATGGTGATATATCTTTGTATGTTGGAAGAGAATTGTCAAACTTATACATTCGTAACTGTTTGAATTAAATATATTACGCAACAGAGTTGATTTATTTCAAATGCACGTTAATTCTTAAACGAAGTAAAGAGGAGGTTCCTTTGCTCTCAAGCACAGGGCACGATAGCACGTGATTTAGCGGTAGTGATATGTTTGTTTATGTGACTTTTATCACTGACCTTGTTTTGAACTGGATTAGTCAAATATCGCCATTCGAAGGTGTGTTGTGCCGAGTACGAGAGCTAAATTATTTTATTGATCGTTTATTGCGCGTGTACTTATATGTGTCGTGGCAGAGTCTGCCGCCAGTTTTTGCTGAAGCATCGCAAGGGAAAACCTTTACAAAGCAGCGCAAAAAGAACTGTGTTGCATGTGTTTAATGCATTCACAGAGATGAATCCATCTTTGTCAGTGAGAGAAGTCGAACAGCTGTGCTCTGAATTTACAGGTGTGAGTGTTAGATGCGTAGGAACATCGCGACACGAAATTGAGACAACAGGAATACTTACCACTCCAGGGGCGATATTGCTGTGTGGCGAAGACTTTATTTAAGGACAATCAGATTGTACCGGGATACAAATCGCAAAATATACTACCTTGACGAGACTTGGGTGAATGAAGAACATCTGAAAAGTAAAGTATGGCGTGACATGACTTTTAAGACTGAAAGACAAGCATATTTGCAAGGTATGTGTGATGATTTAAAAGATCCAAGTGGAAAAGGCCGAAGGCCTTTCATTATAAACTTGTTTCAGTTTCATTGCTCATTCACAGTTTCAACTTGCTCAGTTTCATTATAAACTTCATTATTTTTGCATGCCTTCATATTCTTATTTGTATGATTTTATCTATCTTCCTGGCAGTTATGACGTTTACTGCAGGTTTAAATGTGACGGGAAGGCACCGCCTATGGTCTATGTCGCGAGAAAGCTAGCCAATTAGGATGAGGGGGAAGGTAGTTGCACGCGGAGTGATACATGTCAGCGGGGCAAGGTTATATGAAACAGAGATTATACTATTACTCGCTCCTGCCAGATCTGCTTCTATTTCTTCAAAGAGTGATCCTATGCCAGCGTCCCTCTCTTGCCGCGGAACGACATCATCTCGGAGCTGATAGGGCAGCTGTAAAGGAACCTGATATTGAATCAAAGGACGTCTTTGAACGGAATACGCGTTGTCAGGGCATCGTCGGCTTGCCTTCCTATGAGGCAGTTGGGTCCAATTGACGCGTTGGAAACATAGAAGCCGAACGGAGCTGGAAACACGCGAGTCGTCTGATAGTATAACATTGTACAACGGACCTATGGACCCAGCACTGTTGCACTATCTGAGAACCATGTTGAAAAATTATTGAAGACGATAGTCAACTATATAACTGGAGGAGGTTCGACGCCTACTTGTATGGCACCAATCAGTCTTCATCCGAGGACACACCGAGTGCTACACCCTACTATCCCACAACCGCTAAGACGTATTTTCCTGGCAAAGCAAGCGCAGATAGCGATATGCAATAACTTGAGATCAATGGGATCATGAGTCTGATGGCTCCTGGTGCTCTCCTGTAATCCTTGGTGAAAAAGAAAAACGGTACATCATGACTATTGTATATTACGGTTTATTATTGAATGATCATTAACCCAAATAGCCTGCTAAGAAATGGGCACTAATCCTTTCACGGTAGGTAATTGGCTTCATGGCCGCGTTAACTTAGTTAATTTACTTTTACAAAATATTCCCGGCAGATTTTCAATTACCTTGGGTGAAAGTTTGACTTATTAATTTAGTAGTGTGATGTTCTGTGCATTGTGAATGTCTGGTTCTAACGTAATCTTACAAAAGCAAAATTTAGGGACAACGCTAAGTTACAGGAATATTCCTAACTCTTCAGTGTTAAAACTACATGTTCATAAGTTAATTATTTCAGAGAGTTTTCATAATAGCTTTATTCAAGGAGAGATCACCATAAATTCTGCTATTTTTGCACTTTATATCAATATAGTATTTAATATCTTTTAGGAATTGTCATTTATTTGATTTTTCAATAATTATAAAATCAGCATAGAACTGAAAATATCAGTGTTTTAATAATTTTTAAATCATGTTTGATTTATGAACCAGGCGTATTATTTACGCAATAAGTTAAATAAAAATGCCAATTGGTTCATTCTTGGTTAATTCGTAAGTTCCAGGAAAAGTTATGCGCTGTACCAAGGTGTAAGGTATTTAGAGCATGGGTACATATTTTAAGCTATTATTTTTCCTCTTTTTCATATTCTGTTGTTAGCAAATAGAAAATATTTATGACCATGCTTTTGTAATTTTGGATAATTTAATTTGTGGTAGATTTTGTTTCCATGTTGTCACTTTTATGTCACAGGCTATCTTCTACAACTTATGATTGATTTAATTTTGTTTAGTATAGATTTCCAGATTATTATTTCCTAATTGTAATCTGTGTTTGCTTTGAGTCTGCTCCGCTGAAGATATACAGGGTTCTTCATTTAAAACGTAACGGAGAACACGGCGCTTCGCCTGTCTCACGAATTTGCTGGACCCCTCCACTACCGGCTGCTGTTGTGCGTGGGGGCTGTTGGTGTGCACTCCACTCGACAGTATTATACGCATTTTCGTGTGTAAAATTTATTATAAATAGGAATGAACAAGCCGTGTTCGCACAGAGTATATTTAAACGTTCCCTAGTGAAGTGCTTCCTTCCAGATTTACAAATCACGATATTGCGAAGAAATTCGAAATGACTAGTTCTGTGGCAAACAAAACAATGGAAGCGTAAAAGTGCAGTTTTAACAGCGCATGTTTTGAACGTGCAAACCAAATTCATCCTAAAATTAGCCCAACAGGTGGGAATTTAAGGATCTTTAGCACTTAGAGCAACTAAACTATTAAAACTAATATCATATAAGTGCACAAGTGTCCATGCTTAAAACAAGGTGACTGAGTATCAGAAATGCATTAGTATGAATGATTTCTTGGATCGCTTCTGTCCTTTTCCGATGAGGCATAGTTCCACCTCAGTGGTCGTGTTCACACTCCTAACATTCGATACTGGACCCCTGATATGCACATCAGATTCATTAAATCCCTCATCATGATCGAAAAAGTTTGGTGTGCTGTTAGCACTAGACGCATAATTTTTCCATATTTTTAAATTTTTTTACGAGCCAACTAAACATAGAGAGGTCCGAAATGATACTTTGACACAATTTATCATGAACTGACAGGAAAAGAGACATCATATGATAGCTTTAACAATATTCTGCTACTACCCATACAGCAGAGGAATTCATGAATAAGATTAGAGAAATGGTTGAAGTTAGAGTGATTAGTGCTGCTGTATGACCCTCTCGCTCCCCCGATCTATGTGACTTTTACTTGTGGGGTAATCTAAAAATGAAGAGTACGAGACAAATCTTCATATATTAAAAGAACTAAAGCAAAATATTACAAATTAAATCGTAAATTATTACAGTGGTGCAACTTAATCGCTCTTAACCATGTTCTACTATGGCCAAAGTGCCAGCATAACACTAAATTCCGCAATTGACTCGTGTTTTTCCCGGTAAACCACTGGGAGTTCTCATAAACACATGAGACAACCACCTTAATGGCGACTTACTATGCTGTAAGTACTTAAGACCCGAGAAAAACATGAGTCAGTTGGAGAATTTAGTGTTATGCTGGCACTTTGGCTATGGTAGCTCAGTCGTTAATAGCAGCCGGCTTTGGCATTGAAATTTTCAGCCTGGCTCAACCTTTCCTCAATCTCCCTTAATAATGCTTGTTTAGCCGAGGATAAACGACATTTAATTTAAGTTCGTTAAGATTAGAATATCACATTTTCCTGCGCCAGAAACGTGAGGAAACAAAGGAAAAAATATTATACATTGTTTTACGTACTCTCAAAAGATTTAAAAACTAATGTCACTCCTTCTGTGTGATTTGAACCATTTAAGACTTTCACACAAAAATACTCATTTTAAAAATACTTATTTTACATTTTTATTGTTTTTCAATGTAATTTATAGGCACCGTAAGCTAAACTACATATTTACTACGCAACGGAACCATATATTTCACTAAATTTTGTTTGCTTGAAGGAAAATAACTGTATCGGATTACACCAATTTAAACCAGGAAATCGAGAAGATAGTGTTGCAGTATTCAGGAAGGCCTGAGAAACGTAGCTGATTCACGTAGAGTAAGATAAAGGGGTCTCGTCCAAGTAAAGTGAAGATCTCGAGGTGAATCAGGGGTTTGAATAATATACTACACCTGTACGTGCAAGTTTTACTGGGATTAAGGCTTTTTTGGGGGATGGCTGGGGTGCACCTAAAAATGGATTCGCTTCATGCACGACTTCTCGGGGAACGCATTGAGAAGAATTGCTTAACGAAGACGCGGGTGTGCTTTAAAGTAATGGCATATTCATGGGTAGATAGATGTATGGAGGGTGAAGCGGAGCCTTGTGCGGATAATGATCATGGCCATGTGCAATGTGCGTGTATTTCCTTCCTTTGTGCGTAGAGGAGGCTCTTACTTCTTCTGCCCTTTGACGATATTTCCTCTCAAAAATGTATTTCTTCCTCTATATCCGGCTATGCTATGAACACCGTTGACTATCACTTCATCTTTTTCGCCTTCTAATGTCGAAATAGGCCAGCCCTTTTGCTATCCTTAAAACCCTTAGTATAACCTATTTCTCCATGCTTAGCTTCATACTCGTGCAATGGACTAAAGATGCAAATACCTGAGTGGTGTGACAATTTAATGCGATGTTATTACATGCAAAGTGCATTCAGCAACACTAATATTTAAAATAATATGTAATACAAAAGTAAGCATTATGGTTTACCAACTACACGAATAACACATCGAAGAGAGTGAGAGAGAGTGGTGAACAGGCCTATATAAATTGAGTGATTGAGCCTGTTAATCCGCCAGTTCTAAAACTTTGAACGATTCTCAAGAAGAAACTTCAAAGAAGCAGGTACTTACTTTACCCTGCGCTCTAAAGACGTATTTGATAGTATTTAGAGGCAATCCTTTCGATCACACGTCTAATGAGGAGTATGCGACCACTAAATAGCAACAAGGACTGGATAAACAATTCAAAGTAGGTTAGTCGATTGGCGGTGGTCTCTTGTCGTATATTTAGGTATAGTTGCGCTGCTCGAACGGTTACCATGGCTTTTTCTTTGTTAATAGAAACCTCTCAGATAAGGCACTGATTAGTCTTGTAAGAGTGAGAGGGGAACTGCCGCGCTTCCTGGCCCTATTCTAAGCACCAATGGCTGCATCACTTCAGCCAATAGAGTGAACATTGGCTGAAGTAGGAATCACAAATGACATATATAGGTTCACTCCACGTGGAGTAATCAGTGCGTTATCTGAGAGGTATCTGTTATAGTTGTGCTGCTCGAACGGTTACCATGAGAGAGATACCATGGCCGTTACCATGAATAGATACTTCTCAGATAAAGCACTGATTACTCCACGTGGAGTGGACATCTTTCATTTGTGATTCCTGCGAATTCCATCGGCTGAAGTGATACACTCATTGGTGCTTAGCACAGGGCCGGGAAGCGCGGCAGTTCCCCTCTCACTCTTACAAGAATAATCAGTGCGATATCTGAGAGGTTTCTATTAACAAAGATAAAACCAGGGTGACCTTTCGAGCAGCGCGACTATACGCCCTTAGACGTCCGATATGGAATGGGCACTGAGAACCACAGCAGTTAAACAGCGTCCATATACTAAAAGGAAGAGAAAGCTGTGATTAATTGAAGAAATTAACTACTTTGTGAATGTAAGTAATTTAACACGTACTTCCCACTAAGGACTCTACAGTGCTTATCAAAGCAATGCTCTGCCAGTCCACACTTCTCAGGATGCATTAAACAAATGCTCCATTCATGTTTGTTTATTCTGGTTGCGATTTAGCCAACTTTCGGGAGACGACCAAAATGCAGCAGTTACTGTGAGCGGAGAGTTAAGGAGGCCTCGGCCATTTCCTCAGAGAGGTGCATGCTTAATCGTGTTGCTGGTTTTTGAGTTCAGTTCCTCTTAGCCGGCCTTAAAAATGGAGCTCAATCGGCTCAAGAAGCACAAACTTATACAGCTTTAACGTCAAATTAAGTAGTTACATTTTCTACACCCATACCATCCCTTGACCTGGTATTTAGTATACTACAAACAGTCTTTTGTTAAGTATTCGAATATTGATCGTTTTTTGTCCTTAACTATTTGTTTTCCCAGTTTAGTGTTTAATAACTTTCTTTATTCATTCATATGCTGATGATGGGAGAGATGTACCTCCCTAAACGTCGGTGCCTAATTGTCTTCTCACCTGGCTTGAAGCCCGGCAATATCTTGAATATATTCGTAGCCAGGAAAGCTTCAGATCTTATTTTTCATTGGTTAAGTTTTCGAAATATATGTTAGCATGTTACAGGGATAGCCATTCTCTTGGCACTAAGTAGACATTATCGATGTTATTCTTTTCAGGAATTTCTGGAAATTTCCTTACAGGATAGTATGTCCAGCACACTTAAAATTATATTGAGTCATCAAAAACAGGATTAATAAATAATCCATACACCCTATGCTGTCCTCAATAGGGATATTTAAGCTCGAATATAGTTTGTACGAGAACGATGTCTTTATTCAAAGCAGAAATGCATGCACTGATCCTAGTGCCATAGATGATACCTCACTCCGTGAGCGAATAAAAATCTGGAGACCTTTTTGTGAGTTTAAACCTTAAGTGACAGGCCTTTTACTTCGTCTTCGACAGGAGACTTGCACTCACACAAATTACTGTCGATCTTGAGTGACATTGAAAAAGCAGACGGCTTCTGGGTGGGTTGTAGGACACTCATTGGTTCCATTTACTCCATGTTCCTAAAACGCGACTGGTGTTGGAACGGATATCTAGAAAATGAACGATCCGACAAAGCGTGCTTGAAATTTAAACTGAGAGGATTTTTAATTTTATGGTGCATTACTCATGTTTAAGCACTTCATAGTAAGATAATATGGTAAGGAAATGTAACTAAACTAAGTTTATCTGTTATATTTTACATTAATATCTGTTATATTTTACAAATATCTGTTTCATTTTACACTTCTAAGTGAAATAAAATTGTTACTGAATAGCAAAAGTTGTGATGAGTGTGCCATTATGTTGCTATCTTTTGGTTCTTTATAACGCTGTTTTAGGCATCCAATTGCTTCTCGGACATAGGTGTAGTTCAGCGACATTGAACTCGTGGACCTAACCTGTAGGTAGATTTGTTTATCCCGTTCCCATTTCCAGCCATAGTTGCAAAACGTTTCGTTAATATATTTGTTGTTTATGCTCCTAGCAAAAAATAGCTTATTTGAACCAATTAGACCAACTGCAAATGTTGCTGTTTAAACACATTTTTACAATTTTGCATTTATGATATACACAGGCATTTTATAGGTGCTAAATAAGAATACTATCATAAATATGCGAATAAAATATTAACATAACCCTATTAAATATTTAAATTATGAAACATTTGTTTTGTCGTGAATACATCCATAGTTTTACTTGAAGCAGCTTTACGCTCTGTAATTTAATTCAATAAAAACGTTTTCCCCTTCAAGTGGAATATTTAATCCTAAACAAATTCTTGCTATATTGCTCAATGGACTCAATGTACAAGTACCCTTGTATTTTATACACAGTAGTGTTTGTGGTGCTGTAAAGCATGCCATGTAGAAATTGTTGAAGTTGGCCACGCTATCCGATAGTTTCACAGTTGTTCCTCCTTTAGCGAATTAGTGAATTCACTGAAATATGGAAAACGTGAGTATAGGATCCATCCAAAATTATTCAAAAGTTATATTTTCGAACGAGAAACTCTCCTAGAATATCGGTGCTCAAAGCAGATTTTCAAATGTCGCATAAGCCAATTTTCGGAAAAGAGATAATAAAAGCAAAAACTCTAAAGACGACTGTGTGAAATAATCAGGCAGGAAATAGAATGCAAAAGTGTATTAAGGCCATTATCGGAGTTACGGAATTAAATAAATATACTGAGTGGGTCAAGAAAACTTATTTTGGAATTGGGCATGAAGTAGAAAACGGAATAGGATGGAAGTGAAGGATGGAAGGCTGGCAGTATTGCGGACAATTCTGGTATGAGAATCTTCACATTATGCGGCGAATAAGATGGGGCTATATTTTGGAAGAATGACTCCAGATATAAAAAAATAGGAAAATGTTATTACCCAAAAGGTGTTTTGCTTCCAAGTGACGGAGCTCAGCATGCTGGAACTTGATTTTAAACAGTTAAAACTGGCCAACCATGGATACTACCTACTAAAAGTGCGTCTATCAAGTCATAAATCCTCATCTTGTTCATATTGTTTAAATATAATTCGTATGTTAACATTCATATGTGTGAGAGCGAGAGAGCAGAAAGAGAGAGAGAGAGATTCTGACTGCTTTTCTTTATATACATAGGTTATTAGTGGTAATATATTAATTAACAACAAGTAAAACATTTTTGGAGCAGTCAGCTTATTTCAGTGCTTATAAATAATCAAATCCAACATGAACTCGCTTCCACACATCAGGGAACCGACGGATGCCATCCGCAGCATCTTGTCCTAATATTCGAACATACTACTCTACTGTTGCTATAATTCCTGTCTGTTTCTAAAGCGAACTTCTGTAAGTGGTAATTTATTTTTCGCAAAAAGGTCGAAATCACATGGGGTCATATCTGGGGAGTATGGGGGATGCTCCAGAACTTACCAGTTCCATTTTCGAAGTAAATTAACAACAAGGACAGACGTGTGAGAGCGAGCATCATCATGTAACACAATAGGGTGAGAATGCAGGAGATTTAGTTGTTTACGACGCACAGCTGGTCGAAAATGGTGTTCCATAAAGTGACGTAATATGCACCATTCACACGATTTCCTTGAGGAACTGAGTGAGTGATAAGAACACCGTCAAAATCATAAGCAACAATGAACATGACTTTAAGTGAATCCTGTTCTTTTGGATACTTTTTTGGCCGTAGTCAATCATGTGCCACCACTCATTTGATTGTCTTTTTAATTTTGGCTGGTAGCACCTAACCCACGTTTCATCATATGTTATTATAAGTCGAAAAAACGCTTGCCTTCGCGTTTATAGCATTCTAAGTGTAATCTCGCTGTTTCCATCCTCTGCCACATTGTATCCTCTGTAAGATTTTGTGGAACCCATCGGGCGCAGAACTTCCTCATCTTTAACATTTTTTAAGTACGTGGAACAAGTCCAACTTCCCTTGCTAGTTCAGTACAAGTCCAACAACGATATTCTCCCGGCAGTGCTCTAAGAGAATTCGCATGCATATCAGCAGTTGCTGATTGGGCCTGCCAGCTCCACGTTTCTGATGAACGTCTTCCCCTCCTCTACGAAATACATTCGACAAGCTAGCCACAGTACGATATGGTAAAGTCTGTCTACAACAAGCTACCAGTAATTCTTTATGACATTTAGAGCATTAACACCTCTTGCAACCTGCATTTTAGTATAGCGTGATAATAATTTTACTACAGCATGATTAATTTTAAATAAAGCACCTTTGTTCGTATTTACTAATCATATTTAGCTAAAGGCTACAATTAAACTTAGTAAAAACGTCTTATTGAGTAAATTTATTGTCTTCAAACTAACAGGTAACAAATATTTAGCGAGAGCTCCTAGTGGTTTACCGGGGAAATATACGAGTCAAATGGAAAATTTAATGTCAGGACGGCACGTTGGTCATGGTAGCTCAATGGGTTAGAGCGACTGGACGGAAGCCAGGAGATCCGTGGTTCAAATCCCGGCCATGGCATTGACTCTATCCATCAAAAACCTTAGCCTATAAACGGCTGGAATGGAGAAATGATTAATTTCCATCAATTAACTAAAATAATAAGAGTTAAATGACGAAACCTGGGACTCAAGTACTTACGATACTAAGTCGCCACAAACGGTGTATTTCGGATTCGAGAGCCCCTAGTGGTTTACCGGGGAAATATAGGAGTCAAATGGAGAATTTAATGTCATGACGGCACGTTGGCCATGGTAGCTCAATGGGTTGGAGCAACTGGACGGTAACCAGGAGATCCGTGGTGCAAATCCCGGAAATGGCATTGAATTTTTCATGTTGACTCTATCCATCAAAATCCTTAGCCTATAAACGGCTAGTGTGGAGAAATGATTAATTTCCGTCAATTAACTAAAGCATTTAGCTCTTATTTTTCTATGTTATGAGCTTACATGATTTACCGTTGATAGCGCCAAATGCAGGCAGTGTTTCCACTAATTTTTGAATGACCCATGTATATGTATGGATTATCAAATCGAGCATGGACTGCATACACTAGCATGTCACTGTTTTATGCTGGTTATGTGGTATTATGTATATAATCAATACAACCAATTGTGATTCCTCCTCGCCAAGATATGCCCTTGACATTACGGTACCAAGAGTAAGGTTCACAACGCAGTGACTAGTGATCAGCAGATAATGAACAAAAGTGCGTATAGTCTACTGCTGTCTCACCACAAATAGGTTTCACAGTTGAAGATGCTATGATTTAATCTTGATGGTAAAAGTTGCTGCTCTCTTGTTTCTGTCCTTGTGGTGTTTATTTTGGTACTGTCGTCCTTTTCTATAATTGTATGTATATTCCCTTTCCACAAACAGTGTAAATAAAAGATGGAAACACGTAAAATATCCGGTAATTAAAAATAGTATTGATATTTAAAGAACAGTTTTCTTACATCAGCATACTCAGCAATAAACTTATTGTCATCAAAATGTGTGTATGAAACTTTGTACCAGAAATCTTTGGCTGTTTTTATCATTAAGAATTAATTATAAGCATATAATGTTCAGATATTCTTTCACTACTTAAACTTATAATTTTACCACTATGAAAAAAGAAAGGTTAGAGATTTTGTACTGTCCTTAGGTGCTCTTGATATGAGATCTATTTAGAATATGGAGACAAGACGATTATCCCATTATTACTTTACTGTAGGTTTTCCGCTTTACAGCAGTTCACCCTTGGTTCCTGCTTTCCAGAGATTACTGTCGTTCCATTGTCATTCCAGTACCCTCTGCTTCATATGACCATATATTTCCACGTGCCACGTTCTTCTGGCCCTTTCCCGCTTTCTTCTGCCTGGAACTTCCCACTTTAGGACTTGTTTGGGCCACCGTTCTTCCGGTATCCGTTGTACATGTCCATACCACTGTAGAGCTCTACTGGACATTCTGTCTATAACAGTTTCCAGTACGTCCATTTCATGTCCAATGTAGGCGTTTCTGAAATGCTATAACCTTGATATCCTCATACTTCTTCGAAGTCTATCCATTTCTGTCGCTAATATTATTTTCTGCATTCTTCCATTAAATATCCAACTTTTGGACCCATATGAAGTACCCTTTCTATAATTATATAAATACTGAGGCTTTCACGGCCGGAGTCGTTAAATCCAATATGTATTTCTTTCCGACGTTTCGCCGAAAACTGCGTTCGGCATCTTCAGGGTTCTAAGTCAAGAGACCCGGAGTCAAACACAAGTTTTGTTTTGGACTCCGGGTCTCTTGACTTAGAACCCTGAAGATGCCGAACGCAGTTTTCGGCGAAACTTCGGAAAGAAATACAAATGGACCATGGCCTACAAGCCCGGACAACATAGTTAGTGGCTTTCTATAATTGTTTTTAAAATTTGTTGTTTTGTCTTTCTAGTCAAATTCCTATTCCATAAAAGACTGTTCAAACTTCTAATCCACTTCCTTGCACAATTTGCCCTATTGACAATATCTTTTTCACAAGTGCCAATTTTATCTATTATAGATCCTAGCTACTTAAATTACTGCTATATCATTTAGTTGCAGATCTTCCGAATTTCCTGCTATTACCATATATTCTGTTTTAATGGCACTTTTAATCTACCTACTTCAAATTATTTTTTTTATTTTCTAATCGGATATTCTATTTCATCTTTATCCTGTCCTATTATAATCTGGTCATCTGCAAATAATAAATAGTGCAATAAGCGGCCATTGATGTGATGTGATTCCATTCTAGCGCAAAACTCTCTCAAACATTTCCTATGTGACATTTGTTTGAGTCTCTGTAACCATGTGTGTTAATTCGTCCTCCAAATTCTGACCCGTAGAGGGATGTAAACATATCCTTGACCAAACCCCATAATCTGTGGGATCCAGTGAGTAGGATGGGCATGTGCTGAAGGCATTGTCTGCGGCCGCTGGACGGCCAATCCATCCACCTGACAGTTCGATTTAGGTCTTCCCATGTGGAAGAGAATTGTGGGGTGAGAAACTGAAACCTGTTCGTTTCCCGACGAACCGCAACAACACTGTCTCTCCCTACGTTCAAGTACATACCATCTACAATCACTCAGTAAGCAGTCATTCTCTCCAAAAGCAAGCGGAGTATCTCTTCAAATTACCAGTAAATTCAAATACATCTACACTTGAAACCTCCAAAGTATGGAAAGATCGCGTTTTTCTCTACTTACCTCAATTCGTATAGCTTCCATTTCATTGCACTCATCAAGAGTTGGAAGACTTCCATCATTTGTCATCTGATCACCAGTGAAGAGAATTTCATTCTTTCAGTGCCATTTGGATTCATATACTAAACCCCTGCATCAGCGAGACAGTTCATTCCCTGCAATTTTTATACTCCTAAATTTATCCTCAAACACTTTACATATGTTATTCCTTTTCTTATTATTTCAGTGAATTTTGAATTGTAGAATTCTAAAGTATTTAGTAGTAGATAAAGAAGTTTTATATTGTTTTTGTATTCCTGTGGTTTTGATCCCAAGTTCACGCAGGTCACGGTTCATAACGATGAAATCTTATCATTAAAACTTTGTGTTTACTCGCCTCAACGGATATACTACATGGCAAAGCGAGAAAGCGTATCGACAAAATTTCGCAACACGGAGATTTTTATCTCAGCTTGTCGCACATACAGTGAGTCTAGTGTATATATATATATATATATATATATATATATATATATATATATATATATATATATATATATATATACTCTGTTCAGATATATTCATGTCTCCTGGACAGAATTGTTTCATACATCCGCAGGCGCCAGAAAACATATAGACATACGCAGCTTCCAATCGCTCTATTTGTGTTTCGTAACTTACTGTCCATCAACCTATTAATATTTCACTCCTCTAATCGACCAGATAAGACCCGATAAGGGACGATGGCAGCGCTGGTCACCTGAAGGTCGATTCGCCTCAACGCTCTGGCGAGTAATAGGTGTCAAACAAATAAGACAAAAATAGTTATACTACATGCAACAAAAACCATTAACGAGAACTTGAACCACTACAACAATGGGGTTACTCAATAGAGAGACCACATACAGAGTGCACAACCGTCCCAACATGCAATAACTGTAGTTTAACCGGTATATTGAAGTAACACTACTATTGTTTATGCAAGCTAACTCGAAGAAAAACACATGCATTCCGGTTTAATGTACTTGAACGTCGAGAAAGACCTGAACATTGCAACGTATAAATGTTTTTTTTTTTGAAACGTCTCTTACCGCAGAGGTTGAAAAGAGCTCCATGTTGCAACATACAGTAGATCGTCATCTAATTCCTAAGGTACGTCCAGAAAGTAAGTTCTGTTTGGTAATAAAATTAAATTGTGTTCAGATACAGAAAAATTATTTATGGCTCAAAATTCTACAACTCTTAAACTACTTTTCCACATAACTGCCGAAAGTTCGCAGGCATTTGTCATAACGAGGCACAAGTTTTTTCGTACCTTCTTCATAAAAGTTTGCCGCCTGTGTCTTCAACCAGTTAGAAACATTTTCTTTCAGCTTTCGTCATTGTTAAAGTGTTGACCACCAAGGAAAGCTTTGAGATGCAGAAACAGATGAAAGTCGCTAGGAGCGAGGTCAGGGCTGTACGGAGAGTGGTCAAACACATCCCAGCCAAATTCCTGTAGAATGTTTCTCGTCGCATTTGCAGTGTGTGGTCGTTGGTTGTCGTGAAGAAACACAACATCATTTGACATCGCAAATTTGCCGATAAATTTCAATTGGTTTCACTTTCCTAGCATTCAGAAAACGAATCACAGATCTGATTTCACAAGTGGCGGGATTTCAATCAACACAGACATTGTAAACAAGCACAACAAAGCGTACGTGGCTGACAGCGATCTAACAGTGGTGCACGTTTCTTTTCCTTGAAACAGTGCGTCTACGTGCATGTGCGGACCTGCGATCGCAGCGCTGCAGCGGAGTTAAATTGAAACATAACTTACTTTCTGGACGCCCCTTGTATATTGGGAAATCTGGTTCGAACATTTTAGAAGCCGATTCTAAGTCTGTCTGAATTTGAAATTTGTTGTGGTAACTAAGCAATTCAAGATCTAAATGATTCTACACCTGTATTATCTGAAAAAATGTTTCTGAAATTGAAGTGTACTACTTCTTTGGTCATGTGAGATTACATAATGAAACTAGTTGATTATGGAAATTTCTTCAAATGTTCCCAGCATTTCCTCTCAAATTTATTTGTGCTCTTGCTGCCTCGTGGTTTATGCGGATTACAAGTTTCGAGAATGATCGATTGAGCTTTGTACATTTCATTTTAACTTCCTGAATTTTGTAATTTAAACAATGTTCAACCAGCGCACCAAAGACGCTATAAATTCTCTGTTTAGTGTATGGTAACATTATGTGTGTGTCGCTTTCAGACAAGAATAATTATTACTGGTTGTGTACTGGGCTATATCCGTGTTAAGTACCTAAACGGTTATGAGAAGAGACGTAGTTTATGCGCCATTAAGGGGATTTACTCGCGAAAATTGCAACAGCTTCGGATGTAGACAGTAACTTAAAATGCCACGCCCAGTCTAACAGCCAAACTCGGGGGCAGAATGAACCAAAATCTCCACGATGCAGGGTTCGTTATTACAGCTTTAAGACTCCGTTAAAATAGTGATTTTACACCCCATGCTTGTGCTAATTGCCTAAAGAGTTGTAATTTAAGAACAATAATTCAAAAGCCAACAAAACACATTACTTCAATGCAGGACAATTGTTGAACACTCTTTTATTGTGTTTACAGGAGCGAAGATTATTTCTGGAGCATCCAGTACCAGTGAAATTAAATTCAATTTGTACGCGGCCTAAAACTCTTGACAAGTTCTTTCACTGCAGAAAGACTTGTTTAAACGAATTGTTAAAAATGGATTTAAATTAAAATAGAGAAATAGTTCACTTAGGTTGCAGCTTATTTTGGTGAACGCAGCACTGATGTAAGCGCCTTCCTATTAAATAGTCTACGCAGAACAAGTTTATCCCAGTAAAATGTTTCGCTTTGTAAGTTACCTCCGAGCTTTTAACATTCCCATCTAATATTCCTTTTCGAGGATAATGTTAATTAAAATTTCTGGACTCTGTACGTTTTCACTTTATAACGAGGTTCGGAAAAGTGACTCACAAATTTAAACTCTGAAATCTCTTTTGTCTTGGCCCATGAAGGGGCGTCCACAAAAGGGAGGAGGGAGGTGAGAGGACAGTAAGGATATAAAGGATTTGATTTATAGGATAATAAAGAGGAATTTAATACAGAATATTAACACATTAACACTGCTCTAATTAATTCTTTTAATAACGATTTTATATACAAAAAGATAGAAATATTTAAATGTCAAAAAAAAAATGTAAGCGATATTTCTACCTTTAAAGAAGTAAAAGTTGATTATAATTTTAAAAGAATTACTTATCTTTGAGCAAATAAAACATTTTCTTTAAATAAATTGGTATAATATTGCTGTCTAAAAATAAATACAGCATAGAATATCTGCTACACTTTTCTAAAGAAGAAAAGCTTTCAGATGATAAAAAATCTGACATTTATCAATTAACTGTTCAGAGTGCAATTAGATTTACATTGGTAGAACCAAACGTAATTTAGAAACCAGAGTGAAGGAACATTTCAGAAATATTAAATATAAACAAATTGAGAAGTCAGCGGCGGCAAATAATTTGTGGTTAATTGACCATGAAGTAAATCCAGAAGTTAAATTATTCAAACAATTTAATGTACCCATAGATTTAATGTCTTTTGAGAAAATATTAATTTAAAAAAATAAAATCTAGTGATGAATTTTGAAATACGCCTAATAGATTTGGTCAGTTTCTTTTGCCTCCAGTAGATGGGAGCACGGTAGTGAACTTTCGGAAGTAAACAAAAGGTTAATCAGTCTACAGCTGAAGCTGTGATGAAGATATCACGAAACCATCCCACAGGATTCCACAATTTTAAAACAGATAACTGAATTTTGTTGGAAAGTGTTGTAGCTTATTTATTTATAATGAAAAGCAATGAAAGCAAATCAGGGTTCCTAACAGTCGCTGACTGAAACTTCCCCGCAAGGATCCGTAAAATCGGTTTACGTCCTCCTACTGCAGGTTTACATATTCACTGTGGGACACAAGAGACTTTCCCTGATCCTTAGAACGAGGATTTACAGGTAGGCTGTCAAATGAGCAAAAGTCAGAAACCACGTAATATAGTGCTCTGCGAACTAGTGAAGAATTGCCTTGCAAGTGTATGCAGAAGCCAGCGCAAGGTGTAAGTATAAGGCGAACAGGTCAGGGTACACCTTCATGCAGTTGTTTACTTGCGCGCCAATAAAAGTACTGTCGATGTGTAGTATACCTATCGAAAAAAGCACATTTCTCGACCTTTAGTTATTAATAACATGCTAAAAATGTATGATAACATGTAACATGTATGATAACATGATGTATGATAACATGTATGATAACATGATGTATGATAAATGTATGATAAAATGTAACACACATTTCTTTTGTTTTAGGTAAGAGCATCAGAAAATGAAGATTCAGCACAGGATTAACGTAAGTTTTAGTCGTACATCAAAATTGGACTACATACTAATGCTTTATGTTAGTTACATGTTTGAAGTTATATTGTCTGCCGGACAAGCTGAAGAAAACAAATATCTAGAATAATTATTTAGAAATAAACATTAGTAAAGATTCCAAATAAACTCTTAAAAAATCACGCAGTAAGATAAAATTTTGTCTCTCAAAACGTGATAAAAACAAAGCTTTAAAATGTAAAATGATTTAGGAAGCTAATGTAAGTTGATAAAATAAATGTAGAATCCGTTGTAGAAGAGTAAATGTGCATTGTATTACTACGAGAGTGGGTCAAAAAGTAATACCTCCTATTTTTTTCTCTTTTAACTGCCAAGAAAATTGAATCTAATTTACATAGCTTGAAATCTACAACATTGACGATTAATTTGTCACTATTCAATATAATCTCCGTCCTTTTCCACAGTTTTGCTCCACCTTTTAACTAGGACATGTATTCCAGTGTGGTAAAACACACGGTCTTGCTTCCTAAACCATTGATGCACGGACGTTTTCACAGCATCCTCATCTTCAAAATGAATCCCACGATGAGCTTCCTTTAGTGGCCCGAACAGATGGAAGTGTGATGGTGCCAGGTCAGGGCTGTATGGGGTAGGGGTGAAGTAAGACTTGCCATCCCAATTTCTCAATTTCTGCAGTGGTGTAACAGCATTGTGATGCAAAAGAAGAACATCCGCCATAGCTTTTGTTGGGCGAACTCGGTGAAGACGTGCTTTCAGCTTTTTGAGAGTTCTGCCGTATTGGACAGAATTTATTGTGCATTCCTACTCCAAAAAAAAATCAATCATAAGCACACTTTCTGCATCCCAAAACACTGTCGCTATAACTTTCCCTGCAGACCGCTGAGTTTTGAATTTTTTTTTCTTCGGTGACGTTGTGTGATGTCATTCCATTGACTGCCTCTTTGATTCAGGTTCAAAAAAAATGAACTCACGTTTCGTCTCCAGTAACAATTTTTTCCAGAAACTCTTCTCCCTCCAAATTGAAGCGCTGCAAGTGTTCGGAGGTTATTGTTTTCCTTGTTTCTTTGTTTTGGGCCGTTAACATTCTTGGTACCCAACGTGAACAAACTTTTGAGTAACCCACTTGTTGAATAATCGTAGAAATGACGCTTTCGCGAATGACGATTATTAATATTTTAAACTCTTATCAGTTTGTAAATTGCTTAATCGCCTAAATCAAATTATTTTTCACAATTTTAACATTAGTGTGTGAAGACTTCAAAGACGTTCTTAAAACAGAACAGTTTATATGAATTTTACATCAAAATAAGACTTGAAGAGATATATCTACATAGTCTACATAGTACAGACGTGTTATTTATTTACTAGTATGGTGCACAAAAAACCATTATTCTCTACATTTACTAGTGTAAGTAGAAAATTATCTTCCAACAAGAGTTACGGAACTTTACTTGAATACGGTCACTGTTAATATACGAGGGCTGTTCAATAAAGAATGATCATAATTTTTTACGGTCATAATTGTTTGCACTAAAATTTAATCTTATTATATTCTGTTAGCTTAATGTGAAACAAACACGCCGTAGAAGTTTCATTGTCTCCCGCCTGTGAGAACCAGGCAAGTTCAGACATGTTCAGTATTGCCTACCACTGCAATTGAGGTAACACGCAGTTAAAGTTGATGTTAGAGGAAGATCCGGAGTTTCTTTCAAAGGTAATCACCCTTGATGAAACTTGGCTACATCATTTTTATCCTGAGAGCAAACAGCAAAGCTCAGTGTGGAAATCTCCTTCATCACCAAACCTCAAAATTGCAAAAGTGGTTGCTTCTGCTGGGAAAGTCATGGTCATCTCATTCTTTGATATTCATGGAATGGTTTATCAGCATGTTTTACCTGCACAAACATCGGTAAGTGCACAGTACATAAAACATTGCAAGTCCATATCAGGCGCAAAAGACCACATTTCCACGAAGCAGGCTGGATGCTGCACCACGATAATGCGCAGCTGCATATTGCCAATGTTGTTGCTGAATATCTTGCAAAAATTAACGTGAAGTTCATCCTTCACCCTCCCTATAGTCCGGATTTAGCCCCATGTGACCTTTTTCTATTCCCTAACTTGAAGATATGCCTTCATGGGAGGCATTATCCATCATCAGAAGCAGTGGTGAAGGCTGCGGAGGCTATTTTGAAGGATTTCTCAAAAAATGGTTTCCAGCATGTTTTTGACGACCGGCATAAACGCTGGGACATGTGCATCGCAGTCAGAGGAGACTATTTTGAGAAGGACCATCATAATTATGAGGACGAGTAAAGGTACCTTGTCAAAACAAATGTGATCTTTCTTTATTGAACAGCACTCGTATGTTAAGAAGGAATAGCAGGGCTCCGAAAGAAAGAAAACCGAAATATAATAAATAATTAAGAAAATCGCTGCGTATTGTTTCTTTTATGTACGATTTTGCAAACTATATAATATTCCCCGAAACATGTACCAATATGACAAATGAAAATTAGGTGAGTAGTGTTCATGCCTCAATTTATGGATGTTTACTATTTCCACGTGTCAACTAATAATATGTACGTACACAAGAATCTGGGAATCAGTTGTAACCCCAAGGAGATTAAAACTTGGTGAACTTGTGTAATTTGAAGTAGAGTGCATGTACTTAAATGGCAAAATACGTAGAACTTTGTTAAATCCTTACAGAAATGACCAAAGTTACTTTCATAAATAGCTTATCGTTATTTTCATTATTGTAATATTTTGTGAGCATTAATGTCTGCTAGTGTAAGAGAAGGTTAAAGTATCTCTGGTATACATGCGTATTTCAAATAAAATAAGCGATATACTGAGTAACTAACATGTAAGGTATTCTCTCTGCACTTATCTATCGTCCCTTCTCTTGAGAGAAAACGATAACATAAGTTGTCTGCTGTCAGAAATAAAAATTGACACTAGTGATGACATTAGGTAGCTGACGTTGCATCACATAATTGTCAGAGAATGCCAACAAAGTGAATTAAATCCAGCCCAAATGCCTGATACATTTTGACAGAGCATCAAGTGGAGGGGAAAAAATGGGGGAAAGTTTATAATGGAGTTATGCAAATTTATCGTGGTTTCAGCAAAATGTACCACAGCATGTTACAACATTCTTGTGGCTTGTTTTCGTGTATTGATGTTAATTGCACAAGTGCATGTTTACAGATTAAGCTCTGGTATTTATAATAATAATTGAGGTGATTTGCATAAAATGAAATATACACCTAGTTTTCATTTTAAAGGCTTTCCCTTTAATTTCTGCATGTTTTGAACTAAACCCTAAAAATGTTCATAGATAAATCCATAACGTTGATCCTATTACTTCTGCTTTTCACGATGAACATAGATATTGTCACAGTTTAAAGCTTTGTTCCAAATTATACTATATTACGTTATATGTGCTTCGATCCCGACAGGTTCTGAATGGATACATTTTGTCCATATGATCAACTTCGAATAAAACAAGATATTCATGTTCATAAAGTAAAGTTATTAAAGAATCAACTGTGCTGTGCTGCAATGCTTTACTTTGACCTTCTATTTACAGGAAACTGCACCATGTAGAGGGGGGACCTAAAAGAAACCGGATTGTTGTCATAAAAACTTTATTGATGAGCCTTTTTACAAAATTACTGCAGTCACCTTCAAAATACTCTCCATTACATGCGATGCACTTGTTAAGTCTCTTTTCCCACTGTTGGAAGTATGTTTGGAACTCTTCAAGTTTGATATTGTCCAGTACCCTTTGCGAAGCTGTTTTTACCGCCTCCACATCGTCATAACGCTCCCCTTTTAGTGTTTCTCTTTTTCATTCGTGGAAAAATGGAAAATGTCGCACGGGGCTAGGTCCGGCGAATACGGAGCGTGGGGAACGAAAGACCATCTCTGATATTCCAAATAGTGGGTCACTCGTAAGGCCGTGTGAGCTGGAGCGTTGTCGTGATGCAGAAACCGTCACCTGATCGCCAAAGTTCCGGGCGTCTCCTCTTGACATCCTCTCGCAGACGCCTTAAAACAAGCAAGTAAAAGTTCTGGTTAACAGTCTGGCCTGGGGGTACGAATTCCCGAAGCACAATTCCACGAACATCAAAAAATACAATGATCATCTTTCACATTTGACCTCATTTGCCTTGCTTCTTTTGGTCTGGGAGAGTTGGGAGTCCTCCGTTGGCTTGATGCTTGCTTGGTTTCTGGGTCATACCCGTAACACCATCCCCTGTAATGACTTTGTTCAAGAAGTTTGGATCACGTGCAATCTCTGTTTTCAAGTCTCATGTGCAAATCCTCCCTCAAAATCCGCTGACACGAACTCCAACTGATTCCTGTCGCTGCTGAAATTTGCCGATCGTTTGGCGACGATCCTCGTTGATCTTTTGGCGATTCTGCTCAATGTTCTCCTCATTTCGCGATGTTGAAGGGCGTCCAGAACGAGCTTGGTCTTCAACATATATCTCACCACGTTTAAAGCGCCCAAACCACTCGAAAACCTATGTGCGGCTCATAGCGTCCTCCTGGAAAGCTCTCTGAAGCATTTGGTGTGTCTCCGTTGCAGTTTTTAAAGCAGGAAACAAAATTTAACTCACACTCTGTTCTTTTAAAGTTGCCATAACGACTTCGCAGAGGGAACCCGTCAACAGTCAGAGAAACACAATACCACACTTGCACGTTCAGCTCTACACTGACGCCTTCTACACAGCTGTGCCATGAAGGTGTCTACTAACACTATCTAGCGTGAGAACTCCGCACTATTTCTACGAGTGGCAGCGCCCTTGGAGTCCGGTTTCTTTTGGGTCACCCCCTCGTGCACTACCGGTCAAAAGGTTTCGATCACATATGAAAAAGACTTAATACTTTTTCGTGTACAAACACGTCGTAAAAATTAAAAATATCAACAAAATTAATATTATGCCTCTCTGGTATTAAGTACAATTCAATGTTGCGTAGATTTTAGCCTCTTCGTAGTACCCCCTCTTTGTTCTCAGAACCGCTGCACAAACTCTTGGCATTCTGGAGATAAGTTTGTGTGGTGTTTTTGAAGATATGGCATTCCAACACGTCTGTAAATTATTCCCTATATCTTCAATATTGTATTACCTCAGTTTTCGTACTTCCCCGTCAAATTCGTCCCTTAGCAGTTCAATGGGATTTATATCTTGGGACTGACTTGGCCAAATCATGTTCTCCAGTTGCCCACGTTCTCTTTTCTATTGATATACCCTCTGCACAACTTAGAAGCATTTTCGAATCTTTCTCCTGCTGTTGAATAAATCCACGATCAATAAGTCTCTTCTTGCTTGGTAGATCAGCATGTTTTATTCAATGAGGGTTAAGAGTAACGACGGAGACCGGGAGATCTGTGATTCAAATCCCGGCTATAGCATTGCATTTTTCCATATGATTCTACCTATCCATAACTTAAGAAGAAAATTAATTTTCAACGTATATACTTCTCGTTGTTCAAACATATTTGCCACCTGCTTAAAAACTGTTCATTACACTCTGCAGTTCCCTGTGAGAAATGACAGCAACTTCTGCACAAATGTTACTTTTAGTTCGTCTAAAATATTTGTTTTTTCTTTTAATTTATTTTTCTCTTATCGGTAATCTTTCTATGTTAGTGCCCCCAAAGATAAAAATCACGAGTGATTAAATTAGGAGAAAATGGGGTAATATTAGGACATTTTCTGGGATTTATGAGTACTGATGAAACTTAAGGAAAAGCTGAACTGAAAGGACTGTCCCTTCGGGAACAATATACCTGAGACTCACAAGCCTGAACAAACTCGGTCACTAGTAATCGCCCGCCTCGTTAACAGGCATGGTAGTGTGTGAACCTCACGTTGAAGAGATCCCGAGTTCGAATCTCGGTGAGTATTAGTTACCTGTGCAAGGTATTTTTGGGGTTTTCCCTTATCCTGAAAGACGAATATAGGATAACTAAGCTCTATGAGCCCTGAGCTCATTTGAGCATTACTTCACCCATTTCATTCATCGTCCGATATCACCTAACGTTTGGATGACATAAATTTTAACAAAGGAAAACCTGGTATTCACACTGGTAGAACTTGGAGCACATTACAAAGCCGACAAAGGTTATTCTCTAAATGCTACATATTTCCCTCCGTTGTTATACAAATTCGTTAATATGGGATTCGAAATGTAATGTTATGGGTAGGTAGCCTGAATACTATAAATCTTATAAGATTAGTACGTAACAATGCTGGACTAGAGCATCCTAAAGAAAATATTCTAATAACTATGAGGTGTAAGTAATGCATTTGGAGGAGGAGAGGGAGTCATATAACTACTAATTAAAGATGATGCCGTGTTCATTTTGTAGCATTAACTTTTTTGTCGCTTTTTATATGAGATACTACAGGGAAGTGGGAAGGATACACGTTCACAAACAGTGCTTTGAGATTTGAACGACAAAAAAAATTATCCATTCTCTTCTGTGCTAGATAAAGTCCACTTTATTGTGTTTATGGCATAATTAGCAATAATTATCATTAATTAAATATGTAGGTGATCCGTTTAAATTGTCCGTGTCCCACTTCTTAAAACAAATATTACTAAAACCCACATTTCTGTTATTTAGGAACAATTTTCTCAAAAACTATCAGAGAAAACACTGAGATTTGGCACAATTATTTTCAATACTCATAGTAAATTTTCCCGAACTTTTAGATTTTCTAAATTAATGCCTTAGGAATTGTATGATGCTTAGTGATAAAAAATACAATACAATATGTTCAATTAATGTCTTTATAAAACAAAATTATAACAATAATTTATGCTAGAGGCACAATTCTTCCCATACTTCTCAAGTATGAAATATATAACCAACATGGCCCAAATGACCTTGTTGTCGACGGGCCTTAAAACACCACACACTCACTCACTATAACCAACATGGTACCTAAAGTGACATAATTGTTACATTTAAAAATTAATATTTATTAAGAAATTATTTTTTATATTTTGAATTTTATAACCTAAAATTATGAAAATTTACAGCGTTATTCCTTAATGCGTGTATTATGTGAATAAAAAACTCATTTAAATACAGTGAGAACTTTAGGAAGTATAAGAGTGTGTTCAGAACCACGTTTATCCTACACGATACCCGCTGTTCCGTTCCATCAAAAACAATCTGGTATACAAATTACATTGGAAATTCTTAGCAAAAACAGTACTTCTAAAAATACACCCCACCAGCCCGCGTTTATAAGAACAATCTCTCAGAATAGCAAATATGAAATACAACGTAAACATTTTCATTGTATTCCTGTACCTCAAACTGCCCTTTGAGATAGTATTTGTTCAGCAAAGTTAGATACTGCGACGTGTAAAACGGGCTGCTTCATTGTTTGGGCTTTCTTAAAAACGAGACAAATCCAATTTTGTCTTACATTCTCGAACATTTAGGCCCTATACACTGTGATTTAAACATAGCAGCAAATTTTAGAGCTGTAGGCGTAAATTTGTGAGCAATTACTAAAGCTAGAGGCCTGATTTTTTTGTCGAAACCCAGTAGTTTTACAAAGTTAATGCCAGATGTTCTACTCCCATTAGTCCTGGACCCGTATGACCAAGGATCCGGGCCTAATTCGACCAGGGAGTTAACGAGCTGTCCCAAAAGGGCGCCCGGCGCCTCCGTGGGGCTTTCCATAGGGCAAGACCTAGAGACTAACAAGCTCCCCCCTCCATCTGGTCCTGTGGACTGAAGACGAGATGGAAGTGGATACGGCACTTACACGCGCCAACTCCAAAATGGAAAGGCTACCAATATGCCCTCGGTGGGGCCGCCTGGCGATCTGGCACACCTTCTACTAGCTATGCTGGCTAGTACGCGGGAATATTAATAGCTTCCCTCAACCCCGTCCGGAGAGTACCCGATCTCCCACGGGTATCGGGAACCACTGCCCCCTCGACTCCAACCCAATCCGAACAACTCCCCTACGGGAGGGGCTCGAAGGTTCGGCCCGAGGTTCCTCTAGTAACGTCAGAGGTACCACGAGTGCTAGGGGTCCGCAGTGCCCTTACCACGGCAGCTGAAGGGGACGGATTCCCCCCTACGGGAAGTTAAACAAAATGAGAACAAAGTATTTTGAAGCACAGTATAGTGCAGTTTTAATACTTTGGAATTGTATTTTAATTAAAACTTTTCCCCTCTATTGCCAGCTATACGGAGCTTATATCTCACTGTACAAAAATAATACTTTTGTATCAACTGATCTCGCCATCGATTTCTTTTCTTTGCAGTTTTTGCACACCTCTCTCTTATTATATATATTGAAAAATGTAACCCTGTTTTAGACGCATCAGCTACCTCACATCGACGGGGATACTATATCATACAAGGGTTAAAGTCTGTGTTGTAGAACATCTGATCCTTTATAAGTAATTAAACTGGCTAACACAAATAAATGAAGCAGGCAAACTGAAAGAGAGAAAAACAGAAAAAGATGAAATCCTAAAACTTGGAATTCTTCTGAGTCAGAAATGAGGCCAAAAGTATTTCGTACACGTAACAGTTCATTACATAATGTTACACCTGGTCTCTTTTGAAGAGATAGCCCGCCTCAGAGAAACCTTTCATACTTTCCCTTTCTTTTTTCTAAAGAAATTCGAGAGCTTTCATATGATTTTTCCCCTCTTGGATGCCCATATAGATAGAGCTGTAATGAAGATGAATGTATGTGTTCCACGGTACTCACAATTCATACCAGTGCTTCTGCAGAAACAATGAAAGACTTTTCACTGAAACAAAAAGTCGCGGTTTCTCTTTTAGCCCTCAAAGGTATAAAGCAATATAATTTTAAACACAATTTCATATTCACAAAGAGGCTTAGATTTAGCCATCTCTTTTAGAAACACTTTTAACGTGCTTGGTTAAATAAATATCACACCAAGTCTCTTCAGAACGTAATAATAATATTTATACATTCATTTTCATCTACTCTTCTTTGAAACGCAAACTTTTTCAAAGTGAAAGAGATGAGTAAAATTAAATGTTATGCCTCAGTCATTATCACCAGTGCAACATTAATACCTATATGATTTACTTCTGGTCACAAGAAGGTAATAATGCTTCAGTAATACTGAATTATTTTCTTCATGCTTGCCCCCACTTAGGTTTTTGCGAATTTTAAAAATGCTCACTACTATTTTTGACAGAATTTCTTAACTTACATTTTAAACTCAATTTTTGGAACACAAAACACTGAGAAAAAAAATTAAATTCTGATAATAACATATATTTCAAACACAAATTATGCACATTCAAAATAGTTCACCGGAGCTAACACTTAGTTACCCATGCATTGTGTCTCCGCAGCTGTTCCGCTTTGTAATAGAGCACTTTTGCACGACATGGGAGCGTCTTTTGGCGTAACCGGCTTATTCTAATGCAACTTGTTCGTAGAAAACCCGTTGGCATCAGATTATTTAAAGATATACTGGTCGTCAAACTAGAATGTGATTGACAGTAACCACATGGAAAAGCGCTGTAAATAAACGGGAGGGGATGAGTACGTCATAACGGTTGTCATAGTAACCATTAGAAGGACCAATTAGAGTCCATACGTTTCCATGACAACGTTAGACGCTAAACCTTTGTTGCCGATATTCTAACACGTGCTTAGCAATACCTGCGGGCCAGCGAGTTACGCAAACTCTGCAGTAAACACAATACCTTGGCTCTTGTTTCTCTTCTGATAACACTGCGTAAACAGAATTTCCACACGTATGCATCAGTTAGAGATCCTGTACTGGCAAGTTACTTTGCATTTTATTTGTGGCAATCATTTGCAATTGCGCTTAATGAATGTTTAATTATATCTAAATATAGTGACAAGCGAAAACCGGAACGTGCTCGGGAACCAAATAAAACTATATTTGGTAAATGTATTCCATTTAAAGGACATACATGGGAAATAATATGCTCTGTAAGAGAATACTTAGATGAGAAGGAATTGAAAGGGGAGGCTAGGTGCTCCATAAGACTTCGCGTGCTGTAGGTATCAGTAAGAGCATTAAAGTTAAGATTGGAAAAGAAAAGTATTTTAAAGAAGAAAGTTAGACATTGGGTTATAAATTAGAAACTCCCGGAAAAATTATGTAAGCGGCACTTTCCCACTTCAATAACCACCAAAATGTCACAGGTATGCTTCGTTTGTTACGATGATCTTTAAACTGACGTGTTCTTGCATGTTCTAGCGCTTGCCTGTAGATCCACGACCATACTATTGTCTTTGTATACGGTATTATAAATAATAATAACAACAATAATAATAAATAATAATAAAATACCCATTGCAGTCGCAACTGAATGACCTTCGTACGCGTAATCCTATCGCGCTCTCCACATGGCAGCAATAAGCGGCAACGTTGCCTCTCTCTTCGCGCGAAATGTCAATTACTTTCTAGATTGGCGACCAGTATAGTTTAAGGTCTGTCTTTCTTATCTTTAGGTACAGATGTATTATTTTATCTTGACAGAAATCATGCGCGGTAGGGATGAGTAACAACTGTGGTGGGAATAGTGCAACTATCGCCACAATGCGTCACACGCGTAAGATTACGAGAGGGGAGTGCGTGCACAAGCTGTCTAAAAACTGATCTTACTCTCGAAGCTGGTATTGCAGCTCTTATAAGCTAAGTTGTAATTCTTACTATGGTAGTAATCTCCACACTTTTATTGGATCTTAAATAGTGAATAGGCATTTGGAACAAAACCCTGTTCTCCAGCAGGCATAATAGCCAACTGTCGGCCTTTCGACATTGCTGTAACCAATTTCGCTCCAGGCATGTGGTCTAGTAGGTATGTGCTGAACTGATACAAGTTCCATCCATATAAACTATATAAACTTCACAGTGATATCTCTGAAAATTTCGTAAATACTTAAGCCTTTTTGCCCGTATGGTACGATGTTCAATTAAAATTTGTCTGTAACGCTTAGTTTTTTTCCATATAAATCCTAATTTCAAAAGACCTCTTCTTAATGTTCAGAAACTGCCTTGGAACTCAGTTGAGTTTTGAAGCTTCATAGGTACTTTCTTCTGATTTATTCTTTGTTTTTCTGTGTTCTAAAAATTATTCGCAGTTCGCCAAACTACATCTGAATTAAAATATCCAAATTAGATTTTATGCATGTTCTTAATCTTTTCTTTACTGGGCATGGAGAAGGACGTTGTTGCACTAGCACCAATGGCTTTTATTTCCTTAATAACTCACCTAAACTACTTTCAAACGCAACTGTTGCCTCAGATGCCCTTTCCCAGATTTTTGTAGCAGACCCAGATCATTGTACTTTTTTTTATAAATCTATAGACATTGGTTATTACTTCTCTTGTATTTAGATATGGCACCTTATTTCCTAATTTGCTGCTAGGAGGCGTCATTTCTAAATGCTCTCTTGGAACCAGGAGACACACACATTTTGAAACAAGCTGTAGTATGACTCAGTAGCTCTGCACTTGTTTACTTGCTCGCAACTCATACGCAACTGACCTACCCTCCCCGCCAGTTGCAACCATGCTGAAGTGGACTCGTCCAGATACCTCTGCGCATCGCTCTCCATCTGTCAACATATAAAAATACATCTGTACATAAAAAGAGAGTATATAAATCACATCAAACACTTTTGACAAAGCTAAGCATATCATTTCTCAAGAGATCAATTCAATTCCTCAAAGAGAACAAAGATAAGGAAGGTGTAAGAAATGTATCGAAAACAAAGTCAAGCAGTCTCTCCTTTAGCGAGTATTTGCCTTCTAAAGTGCATTTGAATTTATTAGTCACTGAAACTTGATTAGCAATGGTCGTCTTATTAACTAACAAGCGGGAAGCATTAACTCATCAGGGGTTCGAGACCCCACCTCAGCTGCAGAAAAACGATATGACGTGAATGTCCCTGTGGTCCAATCCAGTGAAAGCGATTGTGCAGCTAATTAATCTGTGGGAGGAAAGAGTATTGCATGAGCCAAGTGAAGCTTCACCTTGGTGTATACTAACAAGATATAAAGTGCAACATATTAGAAACTCAATGGAAGTGGTACTAAAATTTAATTTGAACCCTAAACAATGTTTCATTATTGAAATTCCATAGCTCTGGAATTATTATTCTAAGGCAATATATTGCTGGTGTAACAAGTATGGTTTCAACGAAGTACATTTGATGAAACCTAATTGATTCTGAGTGAACTATAGTGGTCCAAAATGGTGTCCTTAAAGGCAAAGAAGGAAGAAAATTCTCCTTAACTACTGTGATTATCAGCGTCCCATTCTACATCGGACGTGACGGTTTAATTTTGCTCAGAGGTCTCTCAGATTTGAGGTCCTTACACGTGCCATGAATTGAAGACACGGGATCACCCCATTTATTTCACTTCCGAAGGAAACCGTGCTAAGAATTTTAAGTCATCACCCTCCCCCGGGTATGAACCCATGACCTTGGAAGCTAAAGGCTAACATGTTACCTCTAGACTACTGAGGAAGACGTACATATGTGAAGCAAAATGATGATATAAAAGAGGAACCAAATTTGCTCGTACTAACAATTCTCATGTGTTTATGAGAACTCCTAGTGGTTTACCGGGAAAAACATGAGACAGTTGGAGAATTTAATGTCATGTTGGCACGCTGGCCGTAGTAGCTCAATGGTTTAGAGCGGCTGGACAGAGACCAGATGATCCGTTGTTCAAATCCCGGCTATGGCATTGCATTTTTCAGTCTGTCTCTATCCTACCTCCGAATTATTATTTTACTGTTAATAACGTATTAAGCATTTTATATAAGCTTCTAATGGATGTTTAATCTTCGGGGTTTCCATGCATCTCATGTACCATCTTAATCCATCTTATGCACTACAAAAATTGCGAACAGTTTAATTCTGAATTAAATTTTAAAAAAATTCCATTACATATTTATAACCTAAAAATACTCTTTAGCACTTACGCAGAAATTCAATAACCAATGCATAGCCCTTATCATCCAATTGTGGTTGTTGCAAATATTTTGTCATTTTTATACATTTTTTCAAGTACTTCGCATTCTTTTTCTTATGATTTGTGAATTACAAAAGTGAAGATAACGCTCTTACAGAACATGGAAAATTGCTATGTTATTTTTATTACAATTGCACCAAATGAAACTCTCTACTTATTTTTGTCACTAGATCTGACTGTAGATTACTAAGTGCACATTGCACATCTACAATAAAATACGTTAATAAGACATTAAAATGACATTTCCCAAGATTACTGGCATCAAGGACTGTATTTGTAGTAAACGCAGTTTTAGGTCTTTCTAATGGGAGTATAACTACTATATCCTATCGTACAACCAATTGATTTTATACATTTGAAATCGCTCAAGTAAATCATTCACAAATCTAGTTGCCTTCTAAGAGATTTTCAACACAATTTTATCTACAATTTTTTTCGGTCCTCAACGGACATAGTCTGATTTTTAAAAGAAGGTACGTGAGGGTTATCTGTTTCTCCACCTGGGTAGTGCAATGTTACCCACCAGATCCCCTTTCTTTATCCTGTCAACACTCGAAACATAAAGAAGGGTTCAGTAAAAATATGCACAGTTAATCTCTATTAGCCTACTTTAAAAACAGAAATAAGTTGTTCACACATTCATTGAGTTGTAGGGTCTTCAAATGTGTGAGTTCTTGTAAATAATTGTCTGCAATACGCAACTAATATTCCATACATACCTTTTTTGTTGCTATGCATCATAAGTTGACATTCTCGCACAATGCGGTAAGTATTTCTCCATAAAAAACATATACGCGATGCACGTTCTAAAATCTAACATTTATCTTCAATTATACTTATTAATATTTCAGCTAGTATCTTAAGTACTAAAATTCACATCTCGGTGCAAGCAGCTCGTTTTTTCAAACCTTTCCTCGTTCCGTGTACATTAGTATCGCAATATACTATTATTAATGACTTTGTTAATTGATATGTTCATATCAACGCCGCCGATATGCCGGAATTCCGATCCACAGGGATTCTTTCACGTGCAAGCAAATCTACTGACATGGAGCTGTCCTTTTGGATAAAAGGAATAAGCTCTTAATCGATAAGGAGCAAACTCTCGTCTTCCTGCTGGAAGAATTCTCTAAGAGAACAGACAAATTCTCTAGCTTGGCTATGCAATGTAACAACCCGACCGCAAGCTGATCTTTGCCTTAGGCCATGATTCCTCGGTCCACCTCTAATCCTACCGTCACTACATCTTGCTTCCATAAAAACGTATTTTAATTGTGTTTTAGCAAAGTAGACTAACAATACATAGCGCAACTAGGCTAACTCTGTTTCATATAACCTTGCCCCGCTGACATGTATCACTCCGCGTGCAAATACCTTCCCCCTCACCCTAATTGGCTAATGCTTTCGCGCCATAGGACATAGGCGGTGTCTTCCCGTCACATTTAAACCTGCAGTAAACGTCATAATTGCAAGGAAGATAGATAAAATCATACAAATAAGAATATGAAGGCATGCAAAAATAATGAAGTTTATAATAAAACTGAGCAAGTTGAAACTGAGTGAAAGAGCAATGAAACTGAAACAAGTTTATAATGAAAAGCCTTCGGCCTTTTCCACTCGGATTTTTTAAAACCAGCACACATTCCTTGCAAAAATGCTTGTCTTTCAGTCTTAAAAGTCGTGTCACGCCATACTTGTCGTGTGTCCTTCATTCACCTAAGTCTCGTCAAGGTAATATGTTTTGCGATTTGTATCTCCGTACAGTCTGATTGTCCTTAAATAACGTCTTCGCCACACAGCAATATCGCCCCTGGAGTGGTAAGTTTTCCTGTTGTCTCAGTTTCATGTCGCGATGTTCCTACGCATCTAACACTCACACCTGTAGGTTCAGAGCACAGCTGTTTGACTTCTCTCACTGACAAAGACGGATTCTTCTCTATGAGTGCATTAACCACATGCAACACAATTCTTTTTTCGCCGCTTTGTAAAGGTTTTCCCTTGCGATGCTTCAGCGAAAAACTGGCGGTGGACTCTGCCATTATACATATAATAAGTACACGCGCAATAAAAGGTCAATAAAATAATTTAGCTCTCACACTCGGAACAACACACCTTCGAATGGCGATATATGACTAACCCGGTTCAAAACAAAGTCAGTGATAAAGGTCATATAAACAAATGTCATCACTAACGCTAAAGCACGTGCTATCGTGTCATTAGAAAGACAGGCTTCTGAGCAACGGAACCTCCTCTTTACTTCGTTTAAAATTTAACATGCATTTCAGATAGATCAACTCTGTTGTGTAATATATTTAATTCAAACAGTTACGAAAATATAAATTTGACAATTCTCTTCCAACATATAACGATATATCACCGTGTTAAATAACGAACTAATTTTTATCGCACAACTGTCTATACTAGACTAGCAGCCAATAAGACGACACGTGACCGTTAAGAGATACGGGGCGAGCTTATATGAAACAAGGTATAGGCAAACTCTGTTTCCCGCATACAACTAGCGATACCAGAGTTGAGGAGTAGGTATGTGATTCACCCACTTCACCATTGTATCCAATCTGGCAACCTTTGTTTACGTTACCATAGCAACGATCTTCCCCTCTTACCCTTCGCGTCGCTTGCCTGATGACCTTCAGGCATCTTCTTTCAAAAATCAGACTGTAGAAACATATGCATATATCACGAAGGAACACTAAATCACTCTACGCTAAAAATTTTGAAAAAATTCAATGAAACTGGAAGTGTTGAAAATAAGGCAAAGTCTGGAAGGCCAAGATGAGTTACAGATTGTGATAAAGCTTGGATGTTTTATTATTAGAGAAAGAAAACCGATGGCCCGCCTCGGTAGCGTAGATGGTAGCATATCTGCCTCACATTCAAGAGGTTGTTTCCTTGTAGGTACAGTGGGAATAGGGGAATAGTATACGCTTAAGCGACAATCAGATGTTTTAAGAACATATCGGCATGCGATCGTTTTCAAATCCCCTTGTGTTTGCATACGCAGAAGGTAACAGAAGAATCACTTCCTATTATCTATGAATGTCTGGAAATGGATAACTCCATTATCCCCCAAAACTGACAAAGTACCTATATGCTATAACAAAAATTAATGTAATAAGGGATTCCATTTTTCCCGAAGTATTTTCTTCTTCTTCTCCTCTTGGTCTATCAATTTTTCGACCCTTTATTCGGGTACTTTAGAAGCCGGAAAAAGCGCGGTCCGAACTACAGCGGATTTGGATTTAATGCGGAAGAGTGTATGTCCGCAGAAAAATAAAACCGTATATTTTAAATTTATTTGTAACTTTTTTTTAAACTTTTGAACATCTAGTTTATAAATGCCTTCAAGAGCGGTTCTACAGTACAATTTTCACCCTCTTCACACCCCTAGCTCTGACCTTGGCCACTTTATTGCTGACGGAACATGGAAACAATAGCTTTTCTGTAAGGGCCGGAATTCGAAGACCAGGGAAAGTTAAAATATTATTTCAGTCTGTATCACGCCTTCTGAGTGTAAAGTCACGTGTTGAGAGTACCAATAGTGTAAAGTGCGATCGATTTCTGGACTGGAATACATCTCCAGAATTACTGGTGTGTAATTGTATTTAAAACTGCTGTACTTTATATGTAGCTGCCTAATGTAATTTACTATTCCGAGAGTGTCTCTATACACCTCCGTGGGATCGACTTTTTCACACCTAAGCTCAGATTTCGATATTTTGATATACCGCGGAATCGATCGCCGGCCTCGGTAGCGTAGATGGTAGCATGTCTGCCTCACGTTCAAGAGGTCCCGAGTTCGAATCTCGGTCAGGGTGAGTTACCTAGATAAGGTTTTTTTCCGGGGTTTTCCCTTATCCTTCAAGACGAATGTCGGGTAACTCTAAGCTCCATGGGCCCTGGACTCATTTGAGCATCATTTCAACCAATTCATTCACCGTCCGATATAACTTAACGTTGGGGCGGACGTAAATTAAAAAAAAGTACCGCGGAATCATTATTTCGCTGGGGTAAAGCATGTCCGTCAACATGCTTCTACTTCATTTCCTGCTCTTAAAATTAACAATCTCGCATTTCATCGTAGTTTTAAACTTTTAATTTAATATTTCCTTAATACCAATAAATTCCAAATTTGTCAGTAATCTCAAAACAATACATCATTTGTTTGCATAAGAGCAAATATGCAATTCCGTAAATCGGTAAAAAAAAACAATAGATACTCGTAGTATCATGTTACACCGGCTCAACCAACGCTTGTTTTACAGAAAAGCAAGTTCTGTTTTCTCTCCCATATCCTTTGCAATTGCTCAGAATACCTCTAATTCGGTTTATATCGGTATACTAAGTCCATAATAATTCTTATATTTTACAGACTTAACTCTTATTCCTTCCTGATGTGTAATGTAATTTGTGGCTTCCTCCATTCTATTTAAAGTACAGTTTTAACCTCTCAACCAAGTCATTTTAACTCCATTCGTAGAAAGTCTATGCTAGTTGATCCGTGGTTCAAATCCCGGGTACGGCATTGAAGTTTTCGGTCTGACTCTACATTTCCACAATTTAGCCTACACACGGCCAGTGTGAAAGAATAATTAATTTCCATTAATTGACCTAATAATGGTTAAATATAAAGCCTGGGTCTTAAAGTATTTACATGTTGTAAGTCGCCACGAAGGTAGTTGTCTCATGTGTTTATGAGAACTCTTGAGTCGTTTACCAAAAAATACGAGTCAGTTGGAGAACTTAATGTCATATCGGCACGTTGGCCATAGTATCTCAATGGTTAGAGCGGCTGGACGGATACCAGAAGATCCGTGGTTCAAATCCCGCCTATGGCATTGAATTTTTCAGTCTAACTCAACATTTCCACAATTTAGCCTACACACGGCCAGTGTGAAAGAACAATTAATTTCTATGCTAATGATTGAAAATAAATTATCCAAGTGTACGTTTTAAACTGCTGCAGTGTCACCCAGTCGCATTTGCTTTAACAGACATATAGAGGAAATTTTAATAAATGCTCAACTGCACCGCGAATAAATACATCATTGTCTATCAGAGATGTCGGTGTTCTTGTCTAATGAGAGAAAGAAAGCAATAAATGTATCGATCTTAACTTTCAGTTGCATTTACATAAATATTGAGTGATATACCCTTTATTCTCTTCACAACCCTTAAGCGTAAAGCCAAGTCTTTCAGATATACAATTTCATTAATTTTGTAACACGCGTTTTCCTAAATTCGACCTCTTGAAACGTTTTAACGGATATCCTAAGCTACTGCAGAATTATCCGATTTGATTTGTTGATTCAGAGAGTCATCGCAGAGTTTGCTATGTATACATTGTAAATCGCCCGGAAATTTAGCGCACGTTAAATATGAAAACATGACAAAAGGAATGTTTATTATCTAACCCCTCGGGGCAACTGCCCTCCCCTAGCCTGAGCCTAACGCTCGGGCTCTGCGTTCCCTCTATACCCATTACATGTCATGAGTACTGGAGAGTTAGATGTAGTTAGTGCACCAGCAAATCCTGGTCGGTACAATCTTAGTAACCAGTGGCCACCATTTCTCAATCAAGTAGCTCTTCAATTAGCCCTTCAGGGACCTAACGGGGCTCAGAGTACCCCGGAGAAATCCTTACGCCAAAAGCGGTAATCGAGCACAATTCTCCCGCTTGAAAAGCAATGAGCTATCACTACGCTAAAATGACCTGGAAATGTTATAATTGTTGTAATTACTGAACAAAATGTGCATAACATATATACAAATATAAGTTAGAAAACATTAATACTTTCATTGTATGCGGTGGTCTAGGTACAACAATTTTGGTCCATAGAAAATCATTTTTTATGTTTTTTTTTAATTTTTACGTCCTCCAACGTTAAGTCATATCGGGCGATGGATGAAATGGGTGAAATGATGCTCAAATGAGCCCAGGGTTCATAGAGCTTAGAGTTACCTGACATTCGTCTTTCAGGATGTGGGAAACACCCGGAAAAACCTTATCCAGGTAACTCACCCTGACCGAGACTTGATCTCGGGACCTCTTGAACGTGAGGCAGACTCGTTACCATCAGAAATTCATGTTGTATCCTGCTAAATAAGACGCTTTGTATTGTCTCCTTCCGCAGTTCCTCCATTTGACATTAAATCTTGGTTTCCTGTAAGGTACTTGGTGTTGATAGAGGCCTAATTTTATTCCTCCATTGCACAACTCACAAGACGACTGAATTCTCGAAGTCAACTGGGAAAGGGTGTGTGTATGTTTTATTGCATACTTACACGGCGAAATGTGTAGCAATCCATTGGTTTCATGAATACGCTTTTACGCACCATAACTAATAAAACATTATTTCCTTATCCTATACAAATTCTAAACCCACTTATGACTTGTTTATAAGGGTATCAGTTGTGTGGAAATGTACAGTCTCTTTAGCTGTTATTAAATAACTATTGAATAACAATGAAGACAGATGGCTTTAGAGTGTCGTACTGTATCATTGACGCTTTCTTGTTAATTGCGACCAGTTTTAGGATGTTACCCTTCTTGATTATTTTACTCTGCAGGTACGTTGATGCCGAAATTACAGGATTGCAATAAGTAAAGAATCGTGATGGAATTCAAAGGAGTGTTGGATCTTTGTTACAACACGTGCACGGGGCAGTTGGTTAGCAAGAAAACCTAAATGAATGACACTTGACTACGTTTGAATAGGTATTCTTCGGACTCTTAATAATGGCATGACAAAATAGTCACAAAGAATTTTTGGTTGAATAAAGGGCTCCGAGAAAGTGAAAGTTACACACCCACGCACAGCTGTGTATAGTGTGAAGACAGACGGTCCGCGGCTAGCGGCCAACTAAGAAGTTTCTCTGTCTTGGTGGAAGGCAGTTCAGAACCGGAGGGAAGATCCTTCGGTTCATACGCAACGAATTAAGTATTATCGAGTTATAAGCATTCCACCTACAGTGACTCTAAACAGTGATATTTGTAACCCTTGGTCAGCACCTTCGAGTTTGATGTTATGATAAAAAGAAGCAGTCATTAAACCAGTTTGAAACGGGCATTACAGTGTCATTAGTATCATCCTTATACATACCCACCCACAATAATGAATAATAATGATAGTAATAGTAATAATAATGATAATGATGATGATGTGATGATGATGATGATGATGATGATGATGACGACGATGATGATGTTAGCAGTTAAAACTGGTTTAAAGATTAAATGTTTTCATTTCTGATATTAAATATTTGTATTTGGAGAAGAAAAAATAAGGCTAGCTTCAGAATTCAGAGCTTTGGGTGCTTTCCAACTTAAAAATACACAGAACTATTGCACTAAAATATGAATTAATCCTTATATCCGTAAACTCTAAAAACATCCAACAAAAACGCTAAAAAAGGCTACACTGTATGAACGACATGAATTTTTGAGGATTGGGGCTGGAATTGGAAAATAGATGTTTACAGTAATATGTAGTTGTTTTTTTATGCAAATAAAGGAACCTGAAGGCAATTTCATGTTTATATAAAATTGTAACTTGTGCAGATAAGGGGTGTAAAATAAATCAAAGAACAGAATGTATTGTTCAGTTCTTTAATTCCCCCTAAGTAAATTAAAGTAAAACATAAGAGAAATAGAATCTTAAAGGTTTGTAATCTCTAAAATTTCCGGATTTCAACATGTTTGGGAATCACTTAAATATCTAACATTTTTAGTCACACTGGATGTACCGCTTTCTTATATTTCATCTTCACAAACCATATACACAGTCAACCTATGAGTAAACTGCTCCCTAAGCTTGTACCTTCCCTCAGACGTTATTCGTCACAGTGAGATCGCGCTCAATCGAAGAGTCTCTGCGGATTCCACCGCTGTATCCGTTGTGAAACCACAAAACACATTTTTCAGTGCCAGCTGTAAGAGAGGGGAATTGAGCCAGAGACCACATTTGCATTATTCTAGGAATCTCTATAGTTTACCGCACATTCCGCTTTGACGTCAATACGTTTGCATGAACTGCTGTTAATTAGTTCCAATTTACTAAAATTGGAAATTCCTGAAATGTTTGTAATCCCTCGTCATAGAAATCATGTACACGGGATATTTCCTTGAATCCATAAATCTACATTCTCAATCTGTAAATCTGCTGCCATCTGTCTCAGTGATGAGCTGCAAGATATTTTCCTTAGAGTATGCATGGGCTTGTGTGTGGATAAAGCACATCGTATAAGTTATATGTTCATTTAATGGAGGCTAATAATGATTTGTAGTGACTTGGCAACTGTTTCTGGTTGAAAAATTAAACAGTTTCTGCATCTTATCACTCTCAATGCAACTGTTGAATTATAACTGCTATGTGCAAGTCGCATAAGTGCTAAATTGAAGATCTAACTACAAACCGAGCGCTGTAACTGCCGATAATCGATCAGTAGTCAGTTCTGTGAGACTGTAAAACATGGAGGAAAGGACAAGAATTTTTCAAATACGCGCTTTTTTATTAACTTAATTCCCGCATACATAATTTCCTATCATTGTTCCGAACATATTTGCCAAATCTCAAATCCCTTTCTGTAGCACAATTTTCTATCCTAAGAATCTTATTTCCAAAATGGGTTCCTGCCTTGCAACTGCACCTCTCTTAGTACAACTGGTTTTCTCCTTGAGCTAATGGTGTTTTGGTCGGTTGATTTTACCTGGTTATACAAATCTAAGTAAATAACTGACTTTACCTTACCCTATATGTAATGAATGTAATTCAGGCTTATTACATTGTGCTATAATGTTAACATACGAAGATTATTTATTGCATTTGTTTATCGAACTCTATTTTTTCTCTACAAAGTTACAAATCTGATTCGAAAGTAGTGCAGATGTCAGTTTAAGAGATTAATTGCGTATACATAGACTTTTATGTCCTGAGCCGTAGCGTAACGGACTAAGGCAGCATGCCTTGGTCCCTGGCCACGGAAAGGGGCCCGGGTTCGATCCCACTCATTGGTTGCGGACTTTAAGTTCCGGGTATAGGACCGGTGCCCACTCAGCATCGTGAGGAAAGTGAAGAGCTTACGCTAGGTAAGCGGCCCTGGTCAGGAAAACCAACGTTTCGGCTGAGGGATGCCGAGATGCTGACCACATGTCCTCCCCGAATCGGTTGGATGATTGCCCACCTCTGCCGTGCGCATGTGGGCGTGAGGCCGGCAGTCGGGTTGGCAGGCCTTGGCCCTCGTGGGGCTGTCGGTCCAGTGGTTAACTCTTAGCATAGACTTTTATGGTCTTCTGAATCTGTAGCCATTTCCGATTTATTAGTTATTTGCGGTCTTTAGTAGCCACCAGAGTGCACACTAGTCTTTCTCTTTGCAACTCTAATGAACTTCAACTAACATCATATTTCTTCAACAAACGAAATAAAAATTTACTTAATAACAAGACTTTCACTTCTCTCTGGTACCTAGATATTCGTGTTCCATGAATTTTCTTTCTTTGATTAATATTCTGAAATGTGAAGGCTACCAATAAATTTATGATATATTAAATTTGATACAAAAATGCCTTTCTCTTTGTTTATTCCTTTCTTTCTGTTCTCCTATTTGCATCCTTACGTTCCCTCGTTTTTCTGACATTGTTTCATTCCCTAAATTCCCTCAAAGGGTTAACACATAAAGAGGGTTTCGGTATCATCTAATTTCGTTTCCTTTGTTCAGTTCATTGGCTTGAAAATGGGAAGAGGTATGGATGTTTAGTATGTATTTTATTTGCTATAGATACTTTCGCCAGTAAACTTGCATAACTGAAAAGAAATAGTAGCTGAATGCACGATTTAACACTCAACTACTAACACTTCATTAAAAAGCGTGGTTTAACTGAGAAACAAAATGCAGAGTTAGCAAAGAAAATTTTCCCGATGTTCTTGAGCTCAATTCATCGCTTCATTGCGCATATAGCAGAATGTTATTGCAGTTCGAGGGGCTAGCTAATTCAGTTCAGGGATCTGGAATGGAATTTCCCGAGATAGCGATGAGTAACAAATGAAGCTACATTTACTCTAAAACCGGCTAATTTACTGTCAATCTTCTTGTGGTTACATTTCCATTCCCAAGCTCTTGTAGCACTACCGCACTTAATCTAGTGTACTACGGTTGAGTTACTCCGGTGGAAAGGAAAATTGTGTGTAGTGAGATTCTACACTACAGTGTTCTCTTCTTAGCAGATGAAGCTAGCAGAAACAACTGAACGTTGTGTAAAACATACTAAGTTTTGAGCAAACTGTGATATGAATGTTATTTTGGAATTAAATTTCGCACTAGAATTTTCAATGTATTCATAATTGAAGAAGAGGATTTGATGGGTCATCAGTAAACAACGGTGAGGCCGGGAAGAATAATATTAAGGTAGGAAACTGAGAAGAAAATGGCAGTGCTTAGGAAGTGAAACAAACCACATTTCTATGCATGATATAAATCTAACGAAATTACTAACATCAGTTACAAATATTTGAATACGTTTCCTTTCAAATGTATTCGACAAGCTGTAGTCTGCGAATGAATCGCATTGTTCCTGTAGAGGGCACATGTTTTCATCTAGCAATTATACAGCAGAGGAAGACGCTCATGCCAAGGAGGAAGGGATGAAGTGAACGAAGTCTTCAGGTCACAGAGACTTAAGGAAGTGTCTAATAATTCTGGGCTCAAAGACCTACTGCTGGAGCTGCTTATATAGCGCAACGAATGACTCGTCGACCAAAGAATTCGCTAGTGTCCACAGGAACTACTTCTTCCTTTGAGAAACCATCCGCGCCATCTGTCTGGCACCGACATAAGTCATGAAACCTAGCACAACACCTGAAGAAAGAAACAGAATAGAATGAAATGAGGGAAATGAGGGAAAGAAAATCGCTATAGACGAGAAACTTCCCCATCATTAGTATACTGATCAGGCAGAATGACAAAAAAATCCAAGGGCAGTGAGGGAAGCTGAGGGTTTACAACTCCTAATGTGAATCTCACATGACACTGTGGAGCCATCTTAGTAGACGTATGCCCTCTAACTCTTCAAGTGAATTGTTATACGTTCCTTTAAAGTACGTATTCCTATGTTCTCAGAATCGGAACGTGTTATGCCAATTCCTACTTTAGTGGAAACTTTTGTAAGCAATTATTTTGCTTCTGAAAATAGAATTACTACACTCAAAGATATTTTCATCATATTTCAATTTACTTGGACTCGCCTTTATTTTTAAATATGTCCAATCGTATATTTAAAGCCACATGTTAAAGAGTTCTAATTTTACACTTTAATGGTTCAAACAATTATATATAAACTGGCTCCCAGAGAAGGCCAGGTGAATGTGAGAAGAGAGTATCGAGAATGCTATTATCGAAAATCACATTACCGATACCATGATATGACAACGAACCCGATAATGCGGCATTGGCTAACTCGGGAATCTCTGTAACCCATTATCTGAAATGAAATTTACACCTAGTATAGTGTTTTTCTGGGCGATACTATCCCACTGGATACGCATACAATGTCACAATTACATCTGCTCTTACAAATTGCATGAATAATCTCCATCGTTTCACCTCTTAGACAAGGGTTAACGTGAACACGCTTTAACAATAAAAAATTGTGAGATGCTATCAGAATGTACGACACCGTAAGTAAAAACCTGGCCACGGATAGAAACATGACTTACTCTGTCCAGTAAAATTTATTTTTTATAGAAATTCTGCGCACTATTCCTACGAGACCTTATTTTTTCATCTAAGTATTGTTAATCGAGATAAACCAAGCGGAATTAATTTTCTGACACATTTCGTTGTAGACACAAGGGAGATAGCAACACTGATATTAAAAACTCATACGTTCCATAACATTGAAAAAAAAATTAATACGGAAACTTAAAAAGGATATCAAACTATTTAAGATTCGCACCAATAATAAGTACCCAGGAAATTTTCGGTGCAACAAAACTTTATTTGATATTTATTATGTTTTTGAAAGAGTTCTACATTTTCGTGTCGTTTGTCTTTGCCCATCTTTTGTGTGATTTACGCAATGTATAAAAGTATAAAGCATTCCTTCGGACTGCAGAGGATTAATAGATTATTTCATAAAAACTCAAGATACATGTCACATGCCTCGTTTATATTTCCTAAATGTAATTAATTAAAATGCTGTAGCCATTTTTGACAAAATAATAAATTTCGAAAAACAAATTTTGGTTGACAATACATGTTTTGAAATTCTTTGAGTCGCATCTTTTTGGCCTACTGAAGAGAACACATATTTTTAGCTACATACCCATATTGATGTTTTCCTAATTCCATTAGGTCTCAAAACATGTATTGCTGGAGAAATCTCGTTGACGAAATATTCAATGAAATGCTATACTTCCTTTATTAACCACTTGGGTGGTAAAAAGGTCACCTTAGTCCCTTACAAATCTAGATTTTTATTCAAAAGCTGTGTAGTTCTGCATTTAAGTACCTCTAATAATATTAGATGAACCTTACAACTTTAAAGAAGCCATCACTAATGCTATTTTCAATTCCTTATGGGCAAATTATACAATTACATATCTGAACACTGTGCTGAACACCTCTATAGATATATAAGCTAAAGAGGAAGCAAACGCTATTTAGCTACTTTAGAACCCTGATTATCGCAGACTGGTTACGTTAGTGTACAGATATTGTGACTTTGTGGGTTCGTAGAATTAAAAAGTCCAATTTGCAAAAAATAGAAATCGTTCTTTATTTGCGTATGAATACACTGTTCGATTCTCACGTAATAGCATTACGTCACATACACACAGTCTACCAAATAACGTTCTGATTAGTTATCAACACTCATGTTACACAACTGCAACTGCTTCAACTCGTCACTTCCTTAAATACCTCATTCATCATTCGAGAGATTTCCAGAACAATGAAGAACCCGAAATAATCCAGATGTTACAAGAAATTTCCATTTATCGCAGCTTTTTTTGTTCCGGTAAGTCTTTAATCTCAGCTATCTTTGTTGCCGGCTATTTGTTTACACTAGCCGCGCTAACGTTAACTGCTTATGCAAGCTCTTTATTACCGTGAAACAATATCCGCCGTCTGATTTCTATTTGTGCCGAAACTTTTATACCGGTTGCCGCGACAATAATGTGTGCTTTGTATGTGGGTGCACTTTCGAGTAGTGGATATTACCTCAATCGCCCAACTAGCAGAGACATTTCCTCAGGTCTAAAATAATTTAGGGAATACCATAGTTCATTTGCACATTATTATTATTATTATTGTTATTATTATTATTGTTATTATTATTATTTATTATTTATTATTATTATTATTATTCTTATTATTATTATTATTATTATTATTATTATTATTATTATTATTATTATTATTATTATTATTATTATTATTATTATTATTACTTTCAAGTAGAATTAAGTTTGCCAGCTGAGTTAGTGTGAACTCAAATAGAACGGGGGATTGCAAAGAGAAACAATAGTTTAAAACTGAATGACGTAAAGGTGGGAAAACTGCGTGAGGCATGCAGAAAAACTACAACAAGGCGACTTTCGGAACGAAATAGCATGTGATGGAGCCTATCATAAATTTATAAGACTCAAATGATGACAGTGACAAGACATCTCTTTGTACCTGCGCTTCCATCTTTAACTTTTGTCCTAAAGATTACACAGACACATGAAGCTTTTAAAATGTTTTTGAACAATATCTGTTACAAAGAGTGCAAGCATTGAATTCCTTACTGTAGAAAAATAAACGTTTAGGAATATTAAAAAACGTATGTGTAATAGGTATGGAAAATCTGCAGTGTTAGGAGTACAGTTGGATGCTGGGCACAGAGGATAAGGGCATCAGAACGCGGTGCTGCTGATCTAGTAAAGTGTTGTGCGACTAAGAGTGTGTGATTCTTATTATGTAATGCCGACGGGCAATACCTGTCAAAAATTTACAAGAATGGGACATTAAAACATAACCGTGCTGCAGAAAACTAAGAAACAGTTGACTCAAACGATAATGCTCGTCCTCACACAGGTGTCAAGAGGTCTGAACGATCGCAAAACTGCGTTGGACAGTGGAAATGATCCCCCTCTGTAGCTTGGTGCTAGCCTGTGTCTCAGATTCAAAAGGTCCCGAGTTCGAAACTCATTGAGGGCGAGTTTTATCATAGCCCACTCACATTCCTTTAAGCCTCAGCAGTCAGTCGGATTCCTACGCATTTAAGCGACCGAGCGGTGTTTGCCTTTTCTGCCGCTTGGAGCTCTCAAAGCTGACCCCTAAGTGGCCTTGCCGACATTTAATTTTGTGGTGACAGTTGAACAAATTTTATGGTCTCAATTAGTATTGAAAGTAAATTTTACATGAAGTGCTGTTGACACCAATCTAAAGTAAGCCAACAAGAAAACTGGGCATAAATAAGAGAGTAAGAAAACTGGGTATAAATAAGAAATAATATAAGTAATCATAAGTATGAGCACAACATGCCATTGTTTATTATTATTACTTTTACTGTTGTGCCGTAAATGATGGCAGTTCATTATCTTAGATTTTCCATGACAGCTTTTTGGTACAAAAATTTACAATAGACAGCACTATATTTCAAAGCTCTCCGTTTTTCCAAAGTCCAGGTCTCCGAACCATACATAGCAGTGCTCCAAATGTAAGAATTACGTATTATATTACTTTTATTATTATTATCATCATCATTATCATCATCATCATAACAGCAGTAGTAGCAATAATTTCAACAAACAGCATAGCAGCAATTATGAGCTCAATACTTTATATTTCAGATGGTGTATTGTTGCGTACCTTTCTGTAAAAGTAAGAAAGGAAAATCAAAAGGGATCAGTTTCCATGAGTTTCCAGTAGAAGAACTACGTAAACAATGGCTAAAAGCTATATCGCGCTCTAATTTCGTGGTAAATGATAAATCTAATTCAACAGTCGTGTGCAGTTTGCGTTTTACTGAGGACGACTATAAGCCAGGCTGTAAAATTAAACTGCTGAAAACAGGAGGTATTCCAAACATTTTTTCGAACTACCCAAATTATAAGTTAGTGAAACAAGCAACACCAAGGCGACAAATTTTAAAAAATACGCTTACACACAGAAAGCAGGAAAAGGAGACGCAGTTCCATCAGAGAAAGTGTTAACAGTGCTGCTGATATTAATGCGCTGGATCATGTCACAGATGCACGTACTTATAACTGCGCTGCAATTCAGATTGAGGAAGACATAATTTCCAAATTAAAGAGATTGGAAAGGGAGAATAACACATTGATGTAAATTATGGGGAGCAAATAAAAGGCACAAATAATTTGTAAACAAGCAGCAAGCAAATGAAGAAAGATTAATTTACTATGAAACAAATAATTTCCATAAATCAATTCAATTATTGATAAAAGACACCATTGTACACTGCAAAACAGCTTCCAGACACATATCGTAATATCGTAATAACATTAAAGGTAATCTGAATTTCCATCTTATAAGACCTACTAACGTATTTTGTTAAACTGCTTTTAACTGTTTACTTAGTTTATTTTTTCTTTTCTTCCTAGACAGCCTCGTTTCATGCAACAGTCCACTCACTTATCACTGGCATATATAGGAGGTTTTATAGTTTAAAAAAATAGCGTCCGAATTCTCTTGTTCCATCTCTTACTAAAGTGTCTACCGCCAAGTGTACAGCATCACTTGTAAATCTAATATTCAAAAGGGACGAAAACTCCACGTTATATTACCCATCTCCATAGTTTATTTCTCTTTTGGCAGTTATTGAGAAATTTATAACAACTGCTGTACCTAAGCTACTAAAGTATGTGTGAGAAAAAGTCTAGAGGAATACATAATGCCAGCAAAGCAACATTGTTCTTATCTCCCAATCAAAAAACCTACATCACCTTCATCCTACATCATTCAATAAAAATCCTACCTGCGGTAAAACCCTTAATGGGTGGGCACGCAGCAAAAACCTTCTGGCTGTATACAGCCAGCCAGCACGAGCGAGCGTTGTTCTTATCTAGTGCGTGCAGAGAACTGAAAGCATTCAGCACTACTAGGTGAACTGATATGCAAACATTATATTCCTCTGATATTAAGGTGCATTGCTTCTGCGACAACGGAAGTGTTTGAAAAACGTAAATTCCTAAACTATAAACCACTGCTTCCGAAAGTTCTGCGTTTGTAATGTCAATTAATACATTTCAGCTCCTAGCTGGAACAGGGCTCCAGAGGGGTCATCAGCCAGCGCCATACGGTGGATAGTGGAGAAATCTGTAACTTTTAGTCATAACACTCTAGCTGGCGAGAGCCGAGGTTTAATAAGTTCCTTTTTTCCGCAGTGTTCCCTTTTCCTGAAAGATGAATGAGGGAAACTCTAAGTTCTGTGGGTCCTCAGTTCTTTTGAGCTTCAATTCAGCCATTTCATTCACTGTCCCATGTGACTATGACTTACGTCGGAGGATGTTAACGTATACGCTGAGCTTTCGTATAGATGAACTTAATGAAATAAGTTGATTGAAGATTTAATATGAAGTGTATGAGGCAGACGAATGGAATAGTTAAGGTAAAGCATATTTGACAGTTGTACAGCGTTGAATTTCTCATGTGTCTAGGAGTCTCACTCTTGTAAGTTAATATCTTGCCTCCACTTTACTACCGTTAAGTTATAATCCCACCCCAGTTAAGAGCAAAGTTAGTTTCTTTACTTCAGGTTCATCGAACGCTGACGGACGTTTAGTCAGTACTCAACGAGGAGTTGCTACCTTTTGAAGTTTTGCTGTATATGATGTCTCTTAAGTAATATCGGGTTTTGACCAAAATTGTAGTTGAAACGTGTTTTTACAGGAAATTATTCTGATCTTAAAGTTAATAACTATTAAATTTTATAGTTTTGAGTCATCTTACTGCGCTGTTTGCTAACTCCCAGCGGTGCCAATTTCTGGGTTTTGATGCAAAAAATCGTTGTTATGCATTCCAAATAATTTAAAAGTTTGATCCACGTATGAAATGGGTCATGGATCTATGAGATGGCAGTCTGATGTCGTAAGATCAGAGCTATAAGTTGGATATAGAAGTAATTTGATTCCTTCCAATTCCTGAAATGTGTTCATTTTTCTTTGGGCTGTATGAGTCTCACGTGCTGCAAGGGAAGTATATTTCTGTTAACTATGACAATTACCTGTGCCACAAAATTTGTTGAATTCGTTCTAGTTGTTAATAATAAAAATTTTCATTGATTGTATGTCAATTTAGAATAATTTCCCGATAAATCTTGATCAAATTTCGTTCAGAGTTCTATAGACACATATTATTTTGGAGCCATACCTAGTTTTCCAATAACGTTTACAGACTGATGGGTATTTAGTCACTGTTTCGAGGTGTCGGATGTCGAGATATTGTAATGGCTTTATCACGCGAGGGATTAGTGATAATTGAAAGGCAGATGTCCACTCCTGAGGTTGATTAAGGGTGCATTCATACGGATTAAATATGTACATATTTTGAATGATTTTAGGTATTTTAATAAGACTGTATGGTATCTTTTGAAGCAGCAACTCTTTCTGACAATCTCTGAGTGCTTCTCTGTGGATTTTATTTGTGTAACTTGGGTCTAACAGATTGCAGTACATCTTCCGTGTTTTCTTTTCCATTATTATAACACTGGAACCATCGTTGTGCTGCCAAATTCAGATTATTCCTTGAACATTGTCAGCAGCTCCATAGCTCCAGTGTTGCTTCAGAAGGACATTTACCTCAAATTTTGTTGCCTCCATTTTAATACCTTACTTTCAGTTGCTGGCTACCAATGTGTTAACAGTGCAGAACAATAAACTAAGCAGCCTATGAATACTATTGACAAAAATAGAAGTTTTATACATAATACATGAATGAATTGCTGTAATTCCTTAAGTGAAACATCGGACCTTCTGAACCGCGGAACCTGGAGGCCCGTAGGCAATGGTTTGAGGACGAGAGGCTTCTTGATCAAAGAGATTCCCGGAATGAGCGATCAGTCCAACGTCGGAAGTGAAAGTACGAGAGATGAGGTGATAGGTAAGATGATTCCACCAATTGGTGGAATGCTGGTGAGGGAAACCGGAGGACCCAAAAATTCGCCCCAGCACCATGTTGTCCACCACACATCTCACTTTGCGGTCGCCTGGGATCGAACCCGATTCTCCTTGGCCAGAGTCAAGTGGTCTAACTACTCAGCCATGTCGTGGCCATACATAGAATATAAACCCAAATAAAACCCTACTTACTGAGACAACCTAATGAATAACTTATATTCGTTTTTGAAATTTGTGCCTTTCTTGTTTACTTGTTTACGAACTTTTGCTCGGGGCTTGCCTACGATCACCCCCCCCCCCCCGAAAAAACAACCTAAATCTTACCGTCGTGCAATATGTTACATGACAACCATTGTCAGAATAAGATTACTCGAGATGTATCTTCAAACCGCAGCATAAAAAGGAAACACTTGTAACATCTGTTAAACGTTATAGGCAAAAATTAAGGTTAAGCCTATTAAAGCGTGTACAACCTCAGGGTAGAAAACTGGAACGATATATCTTGAAAATAATTATAATGGTGAATACGATGCTAGATTAAGACTTCATTCTCTCAGCAGGCACTTGAAAACGTGCATTTTAAGCATCTCTCCAGTAGCGTTGGAAGTCTATACGCCAATTTATGATTAGTCCTACGAATCGTTATAAAAAGTGAAGCAGGTAATTGGATATTATATTTCCCTGGAAAATAGTTTGTGTTGAAACTAATGAATGTAGAGGAAATTTATGACAATGAGAATCTCGCGAATTCTGTTTCATCTTGATAGGCAGCCCTGCTTTACGAAGAAATGATGCACATCGTTTACCGCTTTCAATCTGCTTGAAAAGCTGCCAGATCCAGCAGTTCGTCTTCCCCATCTCTTCATCTCCTTTCCTTCCTGAAGAGTATCTTCCATCTTATTTCACGTCATCCATCACTCCAAGTATGTCTGCTTTATATCAACGTTTCGCTTTATGTGTTTTTTTCTTTTTTAACCTAATACAATTTATTTAATTTGCTGACAAATTGCATTACGCTAGCGTCTTACGTAAAGTTTAATGAAAAGGGATGTTGCGTTATTTCTTCGTTTATCATCCTCCTGTCCGCATAAGTGGTTTTAACATAGCTTCTTTTACTCTCATTTGAAAGCTCCCTTTTACCGAATAATGTGTTAGGTTATTATTATTATTATTATTATTATTATTATTATTATTATTATTATTATTATTATTATTATTATTATTATTATTATTATTATTATTATTATTATTATTATTATTATTATTATTATTATTATTATTATTATTATTATTATTATTATTATTATTATTATTATTATTATTATTATTATTATTATTATTATTATTATTATTATTATTATTATTATTATTATTATTATTATTATTATTATTATTATTATTATTATTAATATTATTATTATTATTATTATTATTATTATTATTATTATTATTATTAATATTAATATTATTATTATTATTATTATTATTATTATTAATATTTATTATTATTATTATTATTATTATTAATATTTATTATTATTATTATTATTATTATTATTATTATTATTATTATTATTATTATTATTATTATTATTATTATTATTATTATTATTATTATTATTATTATTATTATTATTATTATTATTGCTCTTATTACTTTTTCAATTTGCCTTGTGCTTAGTACCTACCTGCATCGTTATTGGGCGAGGCGGTGCCACCGTAACGGGTGATGGTTCAGATTCGATCCCTGGGGAGCACCCACTTCTACCTATATTTTTTTCTTTTTTTGGGTACTAGGCTGCCTAGTTGTTAGGCATATGCTGGGCTGGTTCCTCTTGTACAACGACCTTCCTGTCTTTATTTCCTGTATCACCGCTTCCTTCATTGTCATTTGTTTGAGGGTTGTGTTGCCAGACTAGAAACTAACTGTAGGCAATTAATTAGTTGCAAGTAAATGCAAAGAGCATTTAATTGTAACCTATATTATGGATAAGGTTTTACAGTTATGAACAATCGCTGTAATTAACATTAAACCATGGACTCAACGAAGAATGTCCACAACATTAATTATGTTAAAATTCAGGTAATTGAGTAACAGAGTATAAGGATCACTCTGAACCTCATGGAATGGTCAGGATCATGGAAGTGCATAATTAAGAGGACTGGAAAAATAATACTAGCGTTTTAGTTTCTTCGTCTTCTACTTCAGTGCGTTGGACATTTCAATCCGTTCCGGCTCCAATTTGGTCTACCCATCGTTTCTGTGGTCTTCCGTGGTTCCTTGTACCTTTGCATTTATAATTTATGGCTATTTAGGGTATTACAATAATCATTTGAATATGCTTTCCCGTTGGTTCTTGTTGTTAGCAATAATCTGATTTATTCTTTAAAGTTTTAAATCTTCCCTGATACCTTGACTGCTTTTTTTCTTTCTTAGTACACCAAGCTATTGCTCTTACAAAATTAATTTCTGATGTCCGAATTGTAGTACTATTTCTTTTTGTTAATGATCACGTTTCTGATTCGTACATCTGAGTTGGTACTGCCATTGATTTGTCAAATTTTACTATGGAATCTTTCGAACCTTATTTTTAATATTCTTTTTAACATGTCTTATATATTTATTTATTCCCCCTATTACATTAGTTCTCCCTGGTACGAGGCATTAAATCCTAAATACTTGGCTTGCGAAGATCTATTCGTATTATTATTATTATTATTATTATTATTATTATTATTATTATTATTATTATTATTATTATTATTATTATTATTATTATTATTATTATTATTATTATTATTATTATTATTATTATTATTATTATTATTATTATTATTATTATTATTATTATTATTATTATTATTATTATTATTATTATTATTATTATTATTATTATTATTATTATTATTATTATTATTATTATTATTATTATTATTATTATTATTATTATTATTATTATTATTATTTTATTATTAGTATCATTATTATTATCATTATATTGTGTAACACTACTTTTGTTCTAACTTGGTTCATTCCTCCAAAATACATAATTCTGGATTTCTTTGCTGATACTTTTATTCCTGTTCAATACCAATGTTATTTAAGCAGTGTAGCATTTTCTGAGGTCATTTTAATTTGTGATAATCTACGAATAACTTAGTGCTGAGTTTAACTTCCGTTACATTAAATTTTCCATTAAATTATTTGATCAAATTCTTACTATTTTTTCAATGTACAAATTAAAAAGTACGGTTGATAAAGGACAAACCTATCTAACCCTTTTATTATAACTGTTATCCTTTTAGGAAATCTAAGATAGTTACTTCCTTAAGTTTAAGAGTGCGGTGTATAGAGACGTGCACTTCCAAATCTCGATATAAGTGTCTGCAGTATGCCCATAGGAAAAGCAAGATATCTAAAAACAGGTCAATCAAAGAGAAATACTAAAGGAGAAGAGAAAAATTTCACTAAGCTAACTATGACTGATTTATAACGAAATACTTAAGCGGTCTGATGCTAGAAGTTATAGCGAAATTGTGCTTCCAACAATGACTCTGATCCGTTCTGCAGTAGTTACTGTCGCGAACCCGTATCTACGATCGCGCGGCTTGTTTACACAAAAGGAACTGGGCGGGCAGTGTGAAAACCAAGACCCGGCAAAGATAACATGCAGATAATGGTCTGCCGAAACAAACAAACTGAGATAAATGGAATTTTCTGGACTGATAGAGATTGTTCGGCTTCTGGTTTATTTTCGAATCTTCTAGAAATTCTCAGCGAGGTATTTAAGAGATTGTGACACGCCACGCGAGGAGTTGCAAGTTGTGAAACAAGAGTTATTGTTGTAAGTCATGTAACAAGAGTGGGTGAGTCGCGAGAGGTAAGCAGAGAACAGCTGAGAGTGCTGTAAACTGAACGCTGTTATTGTCATCGACCTTGGAAGATTGTGTTGTGATATGTGAAGTAATGCTGCTGCTATGGAGTGTATTTCTACGTAAATAAAGAACGTTTAGAATTTCGGCAAATTGGACTTTTAATTTTACGAACCCACAAAGTCACATTACATTAACTTCTGCATATTCTAAATCATATACAATCAAGCTACTATTAGCAGATCTTTTAAATTCTAGGATTATCTCTGACAATAGTAATTATTTTGCTTTCCAGTCTCCTAATTTTTCAAATAGTTTTAACACTGGTCCACCACATACGTCTTTATTATTGACGATTTCAACATTTTACAGCGTAAAAGCAATGAATGATAATTTTTTTTTCAAATAAAAACGTTTTCAGGGTAACGGGTATAAAGAGGCGCGACGCAGGTCTAAAAAATACTATAGTTCTAAAAAAGTTGGTAGTGAATGAAACCATATAACTTGCTTTCATGTCAAAAGTATCTCAAAGTTATTTTGCAGAGAATAAGGAAGTATTTTGACATGTAGAGAATTTTTAGGTAACCATGCTGATTTTAAAGGAAACGTTTTCAGACTCATTAAGCCCCAAACAAATTTAATATATCAAGGATCCTTTTTTCCTTAAGCAAAATGACAACCCACATTACAGACTTTTCTTAGGAATGATTGAGGAATATATATTTATTTTCCTTCAAGTGATTGTAAATTATGTCTGCTGTCTTCAAAATCACTAAAGCATATTTTCATTATTTCTGACGTTTAGAGCAGTATCTATAGGATTAGTTTTATATTTGTATTTATGTGGTTAAAACCTGTATATTTTTAATAATTATTTCGTCTTATAATTATTAAAAAATATATTCACAGAGATGTAATGGATTTTTCGGAACAATAAATTATAATAATTTGCTGTGTGCAACAACTCATATTTCTTTTGTGCATTGTTTATTAAATTGTAGGAGATTTTAAAACATAACTGCCATTCAGAACTCATTTAAATTTGTTATATTATTCTAAAAACAAATAAATTCAATAAACTGAGAAAAAGTCTTGTAATACTTAGAAGATAAACCCCTGAGTCAGTTACCAAAGTAGCAAAGTGTATTTTGTTAAGTTAAATGTAGATATAATCAGTCTACGGTTTTGAGGAAAACAATTCTCTATATCACAGAGCGGTCTGTACACATATCATTGAAAGAACTGAATAACAAGAAAACGTATAGTTTGTTGGCTCTTGAAATCATCTCGGCAATTAGCTTTTGTCGGTACAGAAGCTTATTACAGCCTTCGAGTTTGCTAACTTTATCACAAATTGTTTATTTAGGGGATTAATAAATGAAAACAAATTGTGCAACAAAATACGCGCGTGTTTGTATACAGTGCGTTTAACGATTTTTCGAATATCACTAATCACTTAGGGTGTAGTCCGTTAAAATTATGTTTCAAGACTAAATGAAAAAGGTAATACTGTGACTGCGTGGGTTACGTAGATTCCGAAATCTGGTTTGCAGAAATTTAGAACAACTTTTCCTGCAGTAAAAGGACGTGAAATTGACAATCAGCTGTCTTCAAGGCTGACTCGGTGTTTTGCTGCACAAAAACAAATGAAAGAAATCACTGCGGTACACTTCAATCGTCGACTGTCGTCATAACCAGTAAACAATTGCCGCTCTAACACCTTGGGGGTATTTAAACCTCCTCAGCCATTGTTTCTAGAAAGCCGCAGTCCTTCGAGAACTTTAATGGCAACAACAATGGGCAGAACGTTGTGAAGCCTCTCTCTCTTTGCCCGCCTCGGTAGCGTGGTGGTAGAGTGTCTGCCTCGCGCTCAAGAGGTCCCGAGTTCGAATCTCGGTCAGAGTGAGTTACCTGGATAAGATTTTATCCGTGGTTGTCCCTTATCCTGAAAGACGAATGTCGGGTAACTCTAAGCTCTATTGACCCTGGGCTCATTTGAATATCATTTCGCACATTCCATTCATCTTCCGATATGACGTTGGAGGACGTAAAATTACAAAAACTACAACAACTCTGTCTTTTTCTGTCCTATCGAGTGCCCGGCTCCGTCCTGTGGCAGCACAACAATGCCACACGGTGCCCGCCACGGTAGCGTGGTGGTAGCATGTCAGCCTCACTTTCAAGAGGTCCCGAGCTTGAATCTCAGTCAGGGTGGGTTACCTGGATAAGGTTTTTCCAGGGTTTTCCCTTATCGTGAAAGACCAATGTCGGGTAACTCTAAGCTCCATGGACCCCGGGCTCATTTGAGCATCATTTCGCCCGTTCTATTCATCGTCCGATATGACTTAACGCTGGAGGATGTAAATTACAAACAAACAAAGTGTCACACGGTGACAATACGTAAAGCTTGTGTTCATACTTCATCCAGTACTAAAGCATAAATCAGAGTACATTTTTCAATAAAATATGTGGATTGATTGTTGTTGAGCTATAATTGTTATTAATTAATAGGTTTAAATTTAAATCAGTAAGGAAAAGGACATTCTAATAGATTCTCGAGGTGCAATGTTCATTGGTCCCTAAAATGTTTGGAGTTCTCTAAAATAAAGAATATGTCACTATTTAATTTAGTTAATTGAATAAAATATGGGAATTAAGGTCGTTTAATTCGCTCCGGCGACTAAAAGCAATCTTAAGGTCACTAGGAACGGCGAAACAAACTATTCTTTATGTGGAAATAGTGAATTTGAATACATTTACCTCGTTGGGCTCTAAGATAATCAGTCAGATAGCTGCAGACGTTCTTAACAGTCAATACTTCTTCGTCCTGTTCACAATAGTTATCAATTCTCTTAAGAATAGTATATTAAGGAGGGATGCCGTATTTTCACACTAATTTCCGAATTGAAATTGATAGAAACAAAGCACAAGTTTTGGGAAATTATAGTCAAGGAAAAACGTAATTTTTACTAGTATTCAGTAGGTCTTGGGCTCGAAGCCCGTCCACCATACACTCGGATTTTGATTTTTCCGTGGTTTTCCCTTTTCACTTAAACGAATGCTGGGGTGTTAACTTTCATACCACGATTCGCTTTCATTATTTTCATTCCTTTTCCTTTCAGGCTCGTGGTGCATTGCAAATGGCGCGGTTGTTTACTTCCTTGTAGTTGCTACTCTCACGATTGTCGACTCTGTACCTGGAGTGTTAGTGGCTGGCCAGCGGGTCGAGGAATTTTCAGGACTTGTTAGGACTTTTGCACTATTGCTTCAAATTATCCCTTTCTCTAGGAAGGTTTTAGCTGCAGTAAATCTGTGTGGAGGTTACTCTCCTATTTTGTCTACATTTTGCATCTTTTACCCTTTGTGTACTTAGATTAATTCACATGCTTCGCTGGATTGCTTTGCAAATACAACTTTTTCACTTTAAGCGACATGGGCGGCATTAGAGAAAGAAACATTTCTTGAACTTTCTCCTCGCAACTTTGAGACACTTTTATTCACGAGACAGCTCGAGAACCTGTACAAATGTCAACATTGTGCAGTATGACCAGAAAAAAAGGAGATAAAACAAGAGACGGTTGTTCTGAAACAAAGCCTTGCTTCCAAAATAAAACGATTCCGGCTTTTACACAAAAAGTGGGGAGGCAGTCTCTTGTATGCTTGTAGCTCCCAGCACAGCGTTTCACAAGGGAAGGCGTCGTCTATATGGCTTGTATCAAGTGGGAAAACCCCTTTGCATGTGATACAGTAAATAACACGACCGTCGAGATAATCTTGTCATATATATGTAATACAATTTGTTGAAGCATGGAAATGTTACTGTTGATGTTTCCCTGCAGACCGCATTCATTGCACATGTTACCACTGGTATGCGCTCACGAAGTTTGGAGACTCTTATAGCAAAGTGCAAAAATGGAATGCACTAAAATAATAAATTTCACAAATATTCCTTTATTGTAAATACAGTAATAGAGGTCATTCCATATAGAGGTCATTCCACATAATAGAGGTCACGAACACTTCCTGAAGAAAAAACGCAAACTTTTTAATGTTTTTTTTTTTTTTAATTTTACGTCCTCCAACGTCAAGTTATATCGAACGGTGAATGAAATGGGTAAAATGATGTTCAAAAGTGTCCAGGACCCATGGGGCTTAGAGTTACCTGACATTCGCCTTTAAGGTTAAGGCAAAAACCTTATCCAGGTAACTCACCCTGACCGAGATTCGAACTCGGGACCACTTGAACATAAGCAGTTTTACGATTTGGCTGGAATACTAGAGATATCATACAATAATAAACAGTAACAGTCGTAACAATGGATGCCAGGAATATCAACAACAATATTTCCCGCCCCTGTAGAGTAGGAGTAGCGTATTTGTTGCACATTCCATAAGTTCAGACCTTAAATCTTAGTGTGAGTTACCCCGATAAGCAGAGGCAAGAGTTTTTGTTTTAAACGGTTTTTTCACGAATTTTCGCGAAATGTTGCTTTTTTCCAGAGTATTTTACCGATAAATGAGAACATTTCTATTACGTTTAGTTTGCATAGAAAAATTTATATTTTTTACAAATTACATAAATATAACTGTAATTAACATTCATGTCTTCATAGCATGAAGCTAGAAGTCATGAATAAAGTGTTTAAAATTTAATGAAAGCAAGATAAAATGTAACACTTTAACAAAGCCAAATACAGTGACATCATCATGCGGACTGAAATAACAACTAATCCTTGTTTTGCATAAGATTGCCCCGTATCTCATAACGGTCACGTGATCTTATCACCTCTCATTTGTTGCTATTGCAATATAAACTGCTGTGCGAAACCTAAAGCCAATGACATAATGAAGTTCTACCTCAATTTTTATTAATTTTCAGAGGACAACTTTAAGACTTTAAAAGTGTTATACAGATCGACATACAGTCATTTTCACATTCAATTAGAAATGATGCAGTTTGACAGAAGTTGCATTATTTCGGCAACTATTTAACAAAGATCACTCAATAACAAGGTTTATCCAAGAACCTTTTATCCCAGTAAATGAAATATTTTGTGCCTGCCTGTAGGGAGAGATGAGTTGAGAGGATACTATGGCTTAGGATAGACGAGTAGACAGTGTTCATAATAGCTGCATTCTGAAACTCCTTGGTGGCGGTAATTTTCTGAGGGGCTCGGGACTCTGATATCTCTCCCGACCCAGATGACGAGGGTTTTTAGACAGCAAATTCCTTGCCATGTATGCCGAAACTTCGGCCAACACTTAGAAACCTAAAACACCCAAACACACAGAGGTGAAGGAGAGGGACAGGAAATTCATGGCAAGTAATTATTTTTCCCAACATTCACCTTGGTACCCACGAAAACCCACCGGGAAGCTGATATTTGGTTAAGGCAAACGAACCCTGGACTTCCTAAATGCGTGCCACAGATGTGAGCCGTTCCGCTCGGTATTTAACACACATGGTTAACATGCGTAATTCTCTCCTAGAGGAACCTTAAGTAGAAAAATAAATAATTGAAAGTTTCATGAAATTCAAACGAACAATTTCTACAGTTTCTCTAAAGTTTTAAATACATTGTCAGCCAACTGGATGTTCAATGACGACAGCAAGCGTCTTCTTCCTCGTTGCTCTCATCTTAGTAAGAACACCGGGGAAATTCCCATTGCAAAATTTATGAATGGAATGTAATTATTGCCTGTTTTGATAAGTAATACAGTGCGAGAGAAAAGGAACCATAAAAAATCAATAAATTAGCAACAAAACAAAAAGTTATTTACCATACCAACGGAGAATAACGATATCAAAAGATAATATCAAATATGGAGTCCATTTTATTCTTTCTACTCCAGAGATTAGGCAATACTACTCGTTCTGGCTTCAAAACATGTCTGATAATCTTTTCTTGGGCTTCTCTGAGGTCTCTTAAGTGTCCATCTAGCCCATTTTCACGAAGCCTTTTAGTAAGAAAATCTTGCTTGAAAGAGCTATAAGCACTATAGAAGCAGTATGATGGTGAAGTCCTCACCTCACGTAGCTGCCTGCGACCTGCAGGTGTTTAAATCGAGATTTGCTACCCTTGAAAAGCTTCCGTCTACCTACCACTCTCAAATCGTTAAACGTCAAGTTTGTTAACTGACTTTTCGCTTTTGAATTATGCTGTTCACAGACATACTTACACATATGAGATCTTTTGTACAGGAGTTGCCAAAATGTGTATTTGTAATGAGATATCATATCGAATTTTGGGGTGGCCTGCAATACTTCCCATACTTACTATACGTAAAACTGAAAGTTGCAAGCCTCAAATTGCAACTATACTGAATTTCATATACAACTTGTCCATATTTGCTTGGATGATCAATAAAGAAATTTAAAGGAGAACATTTTGCTGAAAGAACAAGATTGTTCTGAGTGAAAGATGAAATTAGTCAGGGACGCACAGTAAAAATCCTCAATATTTGGGATTTACCCCGTTGTCAGTAAATTAAAACGCAGATAGAAAGAAAATCACTTGACAGTCGGCTAGTTTTTTCATAAACCACAAGGGATAATTTGGAAATGTCACATATAGGGTTTTGATTATTCTAAATTCATAAATAGTGTTATTTCCACTCATTTATTCCCAGCAGGATTATAGGTTTTTCGTACTTCCTAAGGCACCAGGTTTATCTCTGAACTAGTTGCCCATTGAGTTTGTTTTATGTTAGTAATAATATAACAAAAATCTAACCACGAAACCCAAGTGGTTACAATATTGTAACTTTTTGGGTTCGTAGAATTAAAAATCCAATTTGAAGAAATTCAAAATGTTGTTTATTTCCGTATAAATACACTCTGTTTAATCCTAACAATAGCAGAATTACGTCACATACACAATTACATTCTACCAGGGTCGTTGACTACAACAGTGAGCTCTTTTTCCAAACACACTAGTTTCAATTACAACTCTTGTTCCGTCTCTGTTTACGACTGCCTTTACAACTGTCGATAAACTAGCCACGGCTTCTTTTTATACCCGACCATTCATGATTCTAGATTGTTCTATAATAGACAAGAAATCGAATGTTCTGTCACTAAACGAAACACGAACCTTCCAGACTTCTAACGTTATCTATTTTGGCATGCCCTTTATCTCCGCGCTGTTTATCTGCTTACGCGAGCTCTTTATCCCCTCCCGGCACTATCTGTCCCTTATCGCTCCGCGCCGCGCTATCGTAAATAATGGTTACGCGACAATATTGAACATCTTGTGTGTTTGTGTGTGTGTGTGTTTTTTTTTTTTTTATAATTTAAGTCCTCCAACGTTGCCATATCGGACGATGAATGAAATGAGTTAAGAGATGCTCAAATGGGACCGGAGTTCATGGAACTTAGATTTTCTTTACTTTTTTTTTATTAAAAACAGAGGTGAAGATAGGAAGGTAGTAGAGGTGAAGATAGAAAGGAAAGTGGCTGCGGCTTTATAATAGCCTGCCGGGATCCTGCTAGTGCATTCCCATTATTATAGGTGAAATTGCGGAGCTGGCTACTGATAGCAGCGGGCCGGTAAGGAATGTTGGCCTGGCGTCGATTATGACCAAGGCCCTGATCGAGGCACGTGGCAGTAGGGTGCAACTTGTGGAGACAAAGTCTCTTTGGTAATGACAGTGGGTGGGGGCATAAGTCCTGGGTGTAATTAGTCAAGCTGGACTCAAAGTTAAGGCGAAGGTTGGAGCCAGCTTGTTCCTTGAAGTTCAGGTGGCGTTGTAGTGTGCAGTCGGCGATGCGGGGGTGGTGACATGCTGGAGATCGGTAATTCTCCGGTGAAGCTGCACTTGTTCCTCCAAGATCTCATCAAGTTTGTCAAGGATCTGATCAGTGCTGTGTTGATCTTTGGTTGTGATGTGTTTGTGGAGTTCTTTAGTCAGGTTTCGTACATCAGTGAGTTGTGTGTGTGTGTGTGTGTGTGTGTGTGTGTGTGTGTGTGTGTGTGTGTGTGTGTGTGTGTGTGTGTGTGTGTGTGTGTGTGTGTGTGTGTGTGTGTGTGTTGCAATCTTTCGCTCTGAATTATGTTATTCCCTATATATAATTCATAGCTGTAGGTTTTCAACTTACCTATATTTAATTCAGCGTCACAATAAAACATACTTCACTAACCCTTCACACTTCCGGACTTTTCGGAGGGTAGGGAATGATTTCAGTTTAAAAAATTCCCCCCACCTCGCTGGGAATCGAAACCATGCCTCTGGGTAGAGAAACCAGAACGCTGACTCTTGGACCATAGTGGCAGTTACATATGTGGTTTCCAGCTAACAGCCGATCGAACTGTGGTTTAGGCAAACCGCATTCACTTTCAGGTGACGACAGTAGCCGCGTTGTGAAACTTGGACTTGAGTCGCGGTCAAACCACGATTTTGATGCTGTCCGGATATCCATCCATTGTCACAACTCCAAGATGAAGTAATAAAGCGGAAAACCCGAAAAAGTACCAGGTTGAACGTAGGCAGAATCCCATAACGATTCCAATGTATTAGTTGACGCCATGCCGATTCGAACCCTTAATGAATAGGTGCTTCCTGCAAAGGATCCTACAGACAGTCACCGCTGCGAGCTAACCACAGTTGGATCATAGTTTCTTACTCACATCCGAAACACTTCTTTTTGCCCCTCGACTTACTAAATTTTAAGAATACCCCTTCTAATTCACAGAACTGGACTACAGCTACATGCATTTCTGCGACTTTGCGATAGTTTGAGTTCCAGGTAACTGAGGCATAAGCTAATGGAGTTCCTGTTGACCTGATTTCTCCAGGATATGTAATTGCGTTACCCAAGTAATTGTTTTTCCTTTACACGTAACTCGGCTGGCTAATAACTTCCATGTCCCTGTTAAAATTCTTCGCCCTCTGGCCTCTTAACTTCAGGCATTGATTCTACCCTGTCTACATTATTTAATAAATATCTTTATCTGTTATATCATTTCTTGATCAACTTATTATTATATCAGTCACTAATTTCAGTGCCAATTACGTTAATTCTGTTACATCAGACACTTCCGTAACAATGTTTTTACTGTAGTAGCAGTTACGCAACAAGTAGACGTTTTTTGTTTTCTTTTTCCGGCTGGCAATCTGTGGCAGCTGTTGTGGGAATGGTGCGTCTCTTGTTTATGATTTTCCCCTTCACCATCCAAAAATATGCATAACTGGTGTGCTTTTCCGTAATATAATGATGTGCTATACGAGTGGTCATATTATCAGAACACCTCACTCCTTCCATATATGTTTAAATGCTCCATTATTACTATTCAATTTTTAATCTATGAATTTAGAAGTTAATACATTCCGAAATCTGTAATATTTTAGAGTGCTTTAATTATTTCCACTGTTTTGCGTTTAGAAAAGTTGTACTGATTGCCCAGGCAAGCTAGAGGAATGTGCAACTTAATCACTTTTGCTGTCTCCTCGGGGTGTATGCTCGCCTTCCGAGTATGACAAGGATGGAAAGCTCATTTAATATACACCAATGTCGTCACATAACTCGCCTACACATAATACCTTTCTCTTCAACAAACGTTAGATCTGGCAGCACGGATGACTCATATGCACTCTCATAAAGTCACTTCCTGGTAAAGATATACGTTACCGGAGCAGATAAACAGTTCAAGCTCGTTTACCCTTCATACCCTTCTAGCCTTCTTGTCGTGGGCATACAGTAACATGTCTTATACGACTTTTTCCCCACTAAATTCACACCATCAGCGCTGTAAGAAAACATGAAATGGTATTATATTTATATGTCAACTATTACCATGCAACATAGATGTAAAGACGTCTTTTGACACTTTGTTAAAAGTACAACACTTAAAAAATATGATCTACCTATAATTTCTGTGCCAATTAGTCTGTTCACATACAAAGTGAAATTTCAGATCACTTCACATTACTGTAAATAAATGGTTAATGCCATACTAAACAATATGGGCTTATATACAAAAGTAGAGTCAGATTGAAAAATTCAGTTCCTTAGCCGGGATTTGAACTACAATCTTCCAGTCTACGTCCGGCTGCTCTTAACAATTGAGCTACCGGAAAATCTGTGATTCAAATCCTGGCTATGGAACTGAATTTCTCAGTCTCACTATCTTTCCATATTCTACGTGGTTCGGTTGCATTGTTTCAATATCCTAAGACAGATTTTGTTGTATGGAATCTATGCAGAAGAAAACAACAATCCTATAAGGTGATTTATAAGTGAGGCATGTAAAGTAGACGTTACCACACTTTTTTTCTTCAAAATACGTAATGCTGAGAAAGCTATCATAAGTTCATTTCTTCCAGCTTTAAGTGTAGTAACCTTTTTATTTATATATAATGAATTATTATTTATATACCAAATTATACAAAATTCATTCAAAACCAGGTAAGCCTTTACAGCGTACATATTCACATAAAATAGAAGTTACATATTTTATTACCCTTACTTATCTTAAACATGTGGTGCTTTAATAGAAAATGTTTGACCTGGTTTTAATAAACTGAAAATTAAGAAACATGTTGCATATAATGATAGTATTGGTAATGGGAATTTTGTTGAAAACCTTCGCCTAATATGAGATAATTGTACCTGGTTCAGGTACCTATTCCATTTGCGAATCGCACTGTTTACGTACAGACACAAAACAGATATATATATATATATATATTCCCATATGCGCTTTTCTAAAAATAACTTTTTGTGAATTCTTAATATGGAATATTTGGACGGAGCGCAACATTTCCTCTACCGAGCGGGATGGCTCAGGTGGTTTCGTCTGTGGCCCGCATTCGGTAGGCCCGGGTTCGATTCCCGTGGCCGACCTACCTGATCCATTGGTTTTTACGGGGGATTTTCGGGTCGCTAGGCGAATGCTGCATAAATTCCCCGAATTTCCTGTCCCTCCATTTCATCTCCATTATCATTTCATATCATCTCTCTTCTGGTGTTCTCTTTCAGGGTAAAAGCGTCGGCGGGTGTCTCGGCGGTGCTTTGCGGGATGATATGTTCTGAGGTAAACTACTTCCTCCTCCGGTTGGTTGGTTGCCGCTCTCCGCTCATCTGCTGTGACCATTTCGAGACCGCCAATCAGCTACCTTTGGAGCTCGGAACGCCTGCCTGGGACCATTAGGGTTCGGCTGCTGGGCTCGTTGCCGTCCCGCTGTGGGGGAGCGAGCTTCTAAGTCCTGGCCTGTCAGGGGAAATCTCTATCCAAGTAAAATGTAGGGACCCTGCCCTCAGTACTGTCGTGGCTGTTTGGGTCGGCCGCCCTCTGTCTCCTTCGCCTTATCCGTCCTCCCGGGTTGCCCCCACTTGGGGCATAGGAACAATGGGCTCAGCATGGTGGCCTACGTACCGAATCCCCTCCGTAATGAAATTCCAATCCCAATTCCAACATTTCCTCTGCCTATAAATACCACAGGAAGCAAAAGAGTAACCCATATTAATATTGCCATCTTACTCTCTCTATTCCTCCACCGTATGGTACAAATTATACTTTGTTAGATAATTTTCCTGGTGTGGTACAAACAGGTTATTTTCATCCTGAAATATAATACTGCTTCCAATAACCAATATTACCGGATATTCTGATCTGAAATTCTCATGTTATGAAATATAAACGTTTGAAATATAAAACGAACACGATAGTTTCCATAATAAAACTATTACTGGGCAATCATAATATCAGCAATGGTTAATGTATCATATATCGCAACTCAATATAGCGTCAAACCTTTATTAATCAAAATACAATTAAAAAAATCTAGAATATTGTGTGATACGAAACCAGCAATATTCGCAATTTAATCAGTGACGCAAACAACTTGTACATGAGGACTAGCCAGGCTACCAGGCAACGGATATGTTCAAAAGACCGCAAACGCTAATAGAATCACTTCGCGAGTTTCGGATAATACATTAAACGTTTTCCAATATTTTCCAGGAGAAGGAGTAGGAGCCCGTAATATAAACTTCAGCAACATGGGCTGTTGATATAGCTAATTAATTATTCATGAGTTTACTTTGGCAAGATACTCTTGAATTCCGTCGATCCCTTCGAAGACTCCGTAAGGAGTCTCGATAATCACCACCAGTGGTTGCACAAGGGAAGGCGCGTCATTGCTTTATCCAACCCGTAGTAGCGAGATATAGGTTAGTTGAACTCTTGTTGATTCAACACCATGAATATGTGCATTTATATGGCCAGAAGTGAAATATAAGACTACCGTATCTGGAATGGTTATCCAGTGTTTCAAGGATAATTTCCAAGTACCAGGTTCAGTTCCATATTAATCATTTGCCCAGTATTTTAAACATGAATGCCGGAGATTTAAGATCTTCGAGCCACATCTTTCTACATTCGTTTAAGCAAAATGTTCCAATTCTTTTTATGATGAATAGGACTACTCCACATTATATGTTGTAATCTGAATATATTTTAATTTGCTACCTTGTATAGCTTAATATGATCAAGTATTCCACTGCCTTATTTTCTGAGAGACAGAGAACTATGGATCAAATTTAAACAGGTTTCAAAATGTCTGAAAGATTTCCAAACTTCATTAGATATTCTACGTACTGGGGCCTGTTTCATTGGAATTATTAACGGAATTATTGGAATTATTAATAATGTAAAATATGAAAATGCAAACAAACAATATTCAATTTTAAAATAAGAAGTCTTTTAAATCATTTATGAATTATGAATGTATTATCCAGTTGTTATGAAGGTCTATTTTATACTTTGACCCCTTGCTCTCATAATGCTTGTCTCTAATTTTCTCTTCATATCTACGTATAAAAGTAACCTTATTTTCATAGGTATTCTAAGCACAAATTTTGGTGTATACTCTCAGGCTTCTATTTTTTATAATTTTTTATTAAAGTTCTCTATAAAATTTTGATGACAATACCACAGTAATGTACACATTAATGTGCAAGTAAAAATAATTAAATTTACTGTGTCAAATATGAAATTTCTAAATTCATGGAAACAACTATTCTAAAAATATTTAACAAGGCATGTTTCATTTTCCAAAAGTCTTAGTTTTTCTGTAATCAGAATTCCTCCTGTCATTAGCATGCATTGTCATATCACAAGAATGAAGGAAGATCTACTCAATTATGAGAATTTTAAGTAACATTTTATTTCATTTCATTTCCAATATTTAAGCATATTTTATTCCATAATGCCCGTCACACCAGTCATCTAAAGTTAGTAGTTTGAAAACATGAGTTTTTCAACTATTGAAAAGTTGAAAATTTTAGACCTGAAAGTTTTATTAAACTTGCTGAGCTTTGTTGTATAGCAACAGAAGCGGTGTGTCCAAAATATTCATTTTTTACTAATTGTAACATAAATATGAAGTTTGTGATAATGTGTCTAAGTCTGTTGGCACATGCATTCATATAGGAACAAGAGCGCCTCAAGGGTTCATTATTAGTAAATTATGATGTGTTTGTTTGTGAGTACATTTGGAGTAGCTAAAGATATATATTTCGTGCATAAATATGATGGACAATGTTTCAGCGACATAAACATTGTCTGGGGTGCAAAATAAAACTAAGTTAAAGTTAAATTTGTTACATTGAGTTAAAATGGTATTTCAAAAATTTTGTTTTAGTAGTGAAGTTCTGTGCGGTAATGCAAAAGTATATTACGAAAGTTAAATGAGCATTATAAAATATAATACACCAAATGTTATTAACAGCACAGAAACTAAATATATGAATGCTTTTTCTTTTAATTAACACAGCTACCAATTATTGACCATTTAAACATTTGTCAGTAAAGATGGCAATTGCTTTGTTGCTTTCCCATTTACCTTCCAAGTAATAAACCTTGGTTTAAAATATATTAGAGTTTCATAAAAAGAAAACAGTGAAATGTAATTATTGTGTTTGTAATGTGGTTCGATTAACATATTGATAATTAGTTAACACGGTTCTCAATAGAGGAATGGCCCTATGAAACCCGAGGAGAACGTGCCGCGATGACAGCTGCTTTAGAAAACAACAGACATTCATCGCAATAATTTTAATCATCATCCAAGATTTGGAACCTACTAATAGGATCCGTTACTCCCATTGATCAATATATCTCCATTTCTTCTTCGGTCTTCCTATGTTTCTTTCGCCTGTTGAAACGTAGTCGGCCACTATTCTAGGGAATATGCCAATGTACATCCTTTTAATGTTGTCTCCAATTTTCTTTATTTTGTTTTATTTTTTCTTTTAAGTAAAATAAGTTCAATTATTCTGTTATATACTGTTTTGTTTTATGCTCTAACCATTGCTCTTAAAATTTCCATTTCTGCTGATTGAATTGTATGTTTGATGCCCATGTTTTACTTAAATACTGCCATTTTCTTATAGAATTGAATTTGTGATTCTCTTCTAGTTTTCCTTCTAAGAGTTCTCTTTATTGTATTGCCACAAGGCTAGATTTATTTAGTTTCTTGTATATATGTAGTTACTCCAAAAAGTATTCGTCTACTGCATGAGTATGTTTAAGGACGTATGCATAGTGAAAAATAATCAGAATAAAGTACAGTAGGGAATAGAGAATAAATAAAGAAATAAAGGAACATATTGTCTCTATTCACATAAATATAGTTGAACATTCAAGATATGCAATATAGGATGCAAAATAAGTATTCGTCTGCATACTGGAAATGGTGTAGAATGTTACGGTTAGTATTGAGTAGGCCCTCCATTCCACTTTATAATCTCTTGCATTCTCCTTGGCATGGATTTCATCAATACTGTGTTGTTTTCACTGTAATTTCACGCCATTCCTCTAGTAGAGCGTTCTTTAGATTCTTTATGTTAGATATCTGATGATTCCTAATATTTTTGTCCAGTATACTCCACAAATTCTCTATTGGATCCATGTCTGGGGATTGCGATGGTGTTGGCATCCATTGTGGAGTATTATACAACAACCATAGCCTTGCGCCTTGAGCAGTGTGTTTTGGTTCATTATCTTGTGTAACAACATAATCCTAAGAAAGACCCATATTATTCACACTTCTGGACAGATGTGTTTTAGGATGTTTATATAAATCTTATGGTTCATAATGCCATGAATAAAACATAAATCCCCCACACCATTTGCACTCATGCAGCCCCAGATAAGTACTGAACCGCCTCCATGTCTAACTGAAGCTGTTATATTTTTCTCCTCATGCTCACAATTCTTTTTTCTCCACACTATTACTCGCTTTTTGACTTAAAGAGCTCAAATTGACTCTTGTTAGTAAATACAACCTTCTTCCAGAAATCAAACCCACCGTATTTAGGTTCTTTTGCGAAAGCACCTCGCTTCTTTCTGTTGATTTTACTGATGTATGGTTTTCTACGGGCTGTTGGGTCCCCATACTCAGCTTCATAAAGCATGTTTCGTATAGTTTGTGCTGAAACAGACTCTCCTGTTTGTGTTTGAACTGCAATTGCAAGTTTTGGAGCACTTAGTTTAGGATTTTTCTTGACTTCTCTAAGTAACTCTCGTTTCTCCATCCCGGATAGAATTTCAGGACGAATTGATTGATTTTCGTAAGTTTTGTTCTGATGAAACTTGTAGATAGTAGTCTTCACTGCACTGATAGGTCTTCCAATGGTTTTTCCAATTTCTTGAAAATATTTTCCTTTTTTAAATAACCTGATGCAAATTTCTCTCTCTTCTTTTGTAGTTTCACGGCTTTTTCGACACATTACTCGGATATCAGTAAATGGCTTTGAAAACAGAGATGGAACTGTCAACGGCACTGGATGAAACAACTGCTTAAGAAAAGGCAAGGTATGTGTGTCATCGAGGTACCATACCTGGGATCTTGTTTACTAGACGAATACTTGTTTGACATCAAATGGGAGATGACTTTAAATAACGTGGAGCTGTTCACTAATTAAGCACTATATGAATCCAAATTGTGTTTTACTTCTAATTCTAGATATCAACCGATGTAAGTAAATAGTTATGGTTCGTTTCTTATCTATATTTCTCTGATTGTGCTTGTTATGTTCTGTGTGCTATGATTAGGCGAATACATTTTGGAGTATCTGTATATTAATTAAAGCCATTTTATTTTATCTACAGCACCAACATTTATTTTTTTGCATTATATTCTGATTTGGTGGCAGTAGAATAGGTAAACTGCATTGTGTATCAGAATTATGTAAGTGATGAAATCAATAGAAACAAGAAAAGAAAAACAATTGTCGCCTAAAATGTTCAAGGGTATTGAGAACGCAGACAAGTTAAACCAGCAGTAAGAATTATCGTAAAAACGGCCAGTAACCCCAAAAGTTACGTTTAATAACAATTGTATGTTTTAAACTGTTACGCTAAATTGTTTCTCCACCTGTTATTGCACCTTCCTTCCAGGTAACTTAAGAATTTCAACTTTCCAACCTACTGCCAGCACATGGCTAATGTGAGAGAAAATTCCCGAATAAAATGTAATTATTTTACAATGCTAGAACGAGTAAGAAAATCCTTTTCTCTACGCATCAGCTTTCTCAGTTACGCAAATTAATGTTTCTCCGTAGCACAAGCCTTATCAACACGTCTAGATAAAGAAGTATCGTGAGCACATTTCTGCATTCACCTACGCTGTAAAACTTTGTTTGGTTGCTGCAGATGTATTCGTTATCGTTCACTGGTTTTTGTCGTATGTTCCTGTGACGTCGTTCAGGAATTGCATGCTATCTGCCTGCGCCGCCTTCCTTTGTCTCTGGAGAAGGTGCCAACGTCACACCCGTTGTGCTGTAAATGATTACATAGAGTGTGGTGTATATAACGATGCATTATTTTCTGTCACTGCAACAAGACGTAAACAAGCTCAAACTATATGTCTCTTGGTCTTCGCGATTGCACACTGTCATATTTCCTGTTTATTGTTGTTCTGACATGTTGTACAGGAGGGCTAATTGTTTCACACATTATGGGATTACCTAGCCATGAATCCAGGAAAGTAATAACTCATAGATATGGATCATGTAAAGTGTTAACATGCTGACTACTTTTTTTTAAGTTAATAGATGGAAATTATTTATTTCTTCACACCAGCCGTATATAGGCTAAGCTTTTTAATAGATAGAGTCAACATGAAAAATTCAATGCAATGGCCGGAATTTGAACCACGGTTTCCGTCCAATCGCTCTAACCCATTGTGCTACCATGGCCAACGTGCCGTCCTGACATTAAATTCTTCATTTGACTCATATATTTCCCCGATGAACCACTTATGGCTCTCGCATCCGAGATACACCGTTTGTGGCGACATCGTAAGTACTTAAGTCCCAGGCTTCATCATTTAACTCTTATTATTTCAGTTAATTGATGGAAATTGTGTATTTCTTCACACTAGCCGTACATAGGCTAAGGTTTTTGATAGATAGAGTCAACATGAAAAATTCAATGCCATGGCCGGGGTATGAACCACGGATCTCCTGGTTTCCGTCCAGTCGCTCTAACCCATTGAGCTACCATAGCCAACGTGCCGTGCTGACTACTGTTCACAAATGTGTGAAAATGTAAATATGTATCTCCCTCTCCTTTCTTCCTTCCCTCTATTTCCCCTTTTCCTGTGTTTTATTTGGTTCCAGAAGCATTACAATAAATTCTTTCGTAGAGTGTAGACAATAAGTAACAAAGTTTAACCAGACGTGCAAAATACATGCTAAGGGTGGGACTCGAACGGGGATATTATCTTATTCGTACTGGGCGAGTGCAGTTGCTTTCATGGTGCACACGCTTGGTTTAGATAGATTACTGCTAAAGATATTGCGAAATATCGATAGAGTAGCCGTACATCCATAAAGTCCGTTATTTAAAGTAGCTAAGCTTGGAGCAGAGCCTCTTTCACCTTAGCGGGAGCGGTATAATGCATGACGTTGGTGCGCTACTCTAAGGGGATTGGGAAAACTCTGATGTCATCGCTCGTGTAAGAAACAATAAAAAAATCTTCTTCTTCTTCTTCTTCTTCTTCTTCTTCTTCTTCTTCTTCTTCTTCTTCTTCTTCTTCCTTCACGGGTTAGGCTTAAGCCTGTTCCGGTCTCACATTTGCGGAAGCCATCTCTTTAGGGGGCGTCCTGTTGATCATCGTCTTCTTGGTTTATAATTGAAGGCTTGTTTTGGTATTCTTTCTCTTGGCATGTGATTAAGGTGTTCGACCCATTTGTCTCTATATCTTTGGATTTCTTCTAATAACGGTTGTACTTCTAATTCTTTTCTAATAATTTCATTCCTAATATGATCTTCTCTTGTACATCCTTCGATTGATCGTAAGAATCTCATTTCAGCAGTTTGTATTTTACTCTTCTCCTTTTCCCTTATTATCCATGCTCCACTTCCATAGTTCAGTATTGGGATTGCCATCACTTTGTAGAATCTTATTTGAGTTTCTTTCCTTGATTTATTCCTGAGGGTTCTCTTAATTGTTGCGCAAACTACTTGGAGTTTTTGTATTTTATTCCTTATATCTTGATTTTCCGATTCATAGGTGATATCACAGCCAAGGTATTGAAAGTACGATACTTCTTCTATTATTTTGGTCCGTATTGGGTGTTTTCCCTTGAATGCCATTACTTTTGTTTTTGTCTTTGGGATTGTCATATCATATTTTTTACAAATTTGGTTTAGTTGATATATTCCTTTCTGTAGTCTATCTTCCTTGTCAAAGATTAAAACTATATAATCTCCAAATAGAAGAGCGTTTATTGCTCTTCTTTGTCCTAACCTAATCCCCTCATGCACTGCTTTTTTCCATTCTATTACAATAAAAATCTCACGTGATAATTTCTGTTTATGCAGGCATTGCCTCACGTCACCAGCTTATCCGCTTTCCCCCTTATGACGACTTCCCCCGTATCCCTTAAACCACACAGAGCTTGATCCCGTACAGTACTTTACCTATCTGTAACCAACAACATACAGGTTTTGCAATGTGACAGCTGGACGGCTCGCATACTGGAATCGCTGCCGTTGCCAGGGACTTTATGCAAGTACGGCGACTCTATTGTCTGCCCACCACAAGAAGGCAAGGTAGAAGAATGTGTAACGTAATTACTTTTATTGTTCGCATGATGTTTATGCTCGCCTTTCGGGTATGATAAGGATGCTAGGTTCATGTGAAATACAAAGTGTTGTTACATAACCAACTCTATATAACTATACAACTACACTTATACCTACCAGTAAAGCTACTGAAAAGAGCATTAGATCTGGCAGCAGGGTGACTCATATGCTCTCATAGATTCATTTCGTAGTAAACAGAACCACTATCAGAGCAGATAAACAGTTCAAACACCCCCCCCCTCTCTCTCTCTTCATGCCCTGCTTGCTTGCTTGTGGTAGGCATAGAGTACAGCTATTAGTATTCTCAGCTACTTCAAGTGTCCTGATAAATTTTCTAAGCAATTTCAAGTACTCCATTCCTCAAATGGAAGATCAGATGTTTAAACTTTTTAATTTTCGAGCTTTATAGCTGTTAGCTAGATTTGCTTGATCCTAGTACTGCTCAAGGTATTGGATTTTTCAAGAATAATTGAGCTCTGAAAACAATGATAAAAGTTTAAAAGTTATTAATAATATTTAAATTCGCAATAAATCATAACTTACATGTTCCCAAAAGGCCTCAGCATAATTTATGCTATTACGAAATCATAAATTTCACATTTAAAGTAAAAGTGATGAACACATAAGCTATCAAATGCATAAGCTATCAGCTATCAAATGTGGATCAGTGAACAAAACGGGTTCTGCTCTAGCGATTTGCTATTTGTTTCACGAAAGGCAGTCATTCAACAATGTTTACAGTAATTTGTTTTGCCCTTCGAAATTAGAATGGCATAATTTTTTTGAGTTACTCTACTTATCGCATATCATTGGAAATATGTGAATAATTTGAGTGAAAATTTATAATAAACCTTTGCATTAATGGAAATTATTATATTTTATTGGTAATAAAACAAATTTTAAGTGAAGTCCGTGCTTGTGGTATTTGGAAATGTTTAATGCTTCAATGTAGCTATAAAAATTAATATAGTAACTAAGAGTTATGGATGCATAACAGCCCTTTTCTGTAGCTCATTTTTCTTTCCTGGCAAAGTTATTTATACCAGAAGAAGTGTTCTAAAAGTTTGTATGATGAGAGAGAGTAGCGAAGTGATATACTTGAGTATGGTGAACATTCTTATTTTTTCCGTTTACGACCTGCCGGCTGCATTCCCTCATAACTTTCCCTGTGTATATTTTTAACTCCTTAACGATGTCTCAGAGGCAGCTCTCATGTAAGGGTTGATGTGGAGGTATTCCAAGGAGAATACAAACAAAAAATAGTAGTGGTGTAAAAGATAAATGAGTAGAGGCACTTCTGAGTTAAGTTTTAATGTGTAGAAGCTGCTATTTCTCTAAAGGATACTTTAAACATCCATTCCCTTACATTTACGTTGAGAATGTTTATTTCAAAACGAGGGATAAATTTACAGCAGTGGTTAAACCAATCTAGCAGATTTTCCAGTGGTACATGAATTTATGAACCATATTAGTCAACACTACTTTGAATACTTGAGATACGCCACAAACATTAAATACTGCCTCTATCAAAAAATCAAAGGGCAAACAAACTTATAAACACTGATTGAAAAATAAGATTTTTGTGGGCTCTTGAAGACAAATTATAGAAAGAGACTGTGTTGAGTGAGACATATCAATAATGCAAAAAATTAGGTGTTCCGAACGATAGGAGAGGAAAGCAACAGAAACTCTGGAAATGTAGACGTGGAGAACAATGGAGCATGTGACATGGACATATAAGATCAGAATGTATTGCACAGTCTAAGGCAGAAAGAAAATGTTCATGACGAAGATCACAAGAATTGGCTGGGATATTACATGAGAAACTGCTTGCTAAGAGACACTAAAATAAATTCTGACTGTTGAAAAGGTTAATGGATGAAGAAGATAATAAACGATGACAGCATTAAGCACAACATGAAGTGGATTGTTCCAACCCATTGTATGTATCTAATCTCTTAATACCTAGCGGGGGATTGGCCCGCATGCAGGAGGGCGGGGTTCGATTCCCATGGCCGAACTACCTGACCCATGCGTATTTTCGGGGGTTTTCCTGAGTCGCTAAACGAATGCTGGGTAGGTTAATTATATCCCCCGAATTTTCTGCCCCATCTCATCCTCATTGTCATTTCACATCATCTCTCATCTCTTGGTCTCTTTCAGGGCAGAAGTGTCGGTGCATTCTCCGCGGTGTATAGCGGGATGATATGCTCTGAGGTATAGTCGCGCTGTTCCAACCGTTACCATGGATTTATCTTTGCTAATTGAAACCTCTCAAGCAAGGCATTGATTATTGTTGTAACAGTGAGAGGGGAACCGTTGCGCTGCCTGGCCCTGTGCTAAGTACCTATGAAGGCATCACTTCAGCCAGTAGAATTCGCAGGAGTCACAAATGACAGATATATGTTCACTCCACGTGGAGTAATCAGTGCGTTATCTGAGAGGTATCTATTACGAAAGATAAATCCATGGTAACGGTTCGAGCAGCACGACAATAAACTACTTTCTCCTCCGGTAGGTCGGTTGCCGGTCTCCGAACCTCTGCTGGGACCATTTAGAGACCGCCAGCCAGGGACCTTTGGGGCTCGGCTGCTGGGCTCGTTGCCGTGCCGCAGTAGGGAAGCATGTTCGTTGTCCTGGTCTGTCGGGGAAGTCTAAGTATAATGTAGGGACCCTGCCCTCTGCACTGTCGTGGCTACTTGGATCGGCCGCGCTCTCTCTCCTGTTGCCTCATCCTTCCTCCCGGTGGTTCCCCACTTGAGGCATAGGCACAATGGACCGAGCATGGTGGCCTACGTACCGAATCGCTTCCAAAATGGAATCCTAGTCCCAAGCTTTAATAATTCCAATTAATTATGTGCATTATAATGATATAATTAAAATGTTGGTGTTTGTCAAATATCTACTTCATAAGATGTTCCCTGGCAAAGCAACAGCGAGCTTAACAGGGTGAAATTATGAACTTACGTAGTATGGTGCGCCAACAGTAGAAAAATGTTATATATCCGTAGTGTAGCCCGTAATGTACCTCAAATATATCATATGATGGATATATCAGAAGTCAACTCCAAGAAGTAACGCTAAGAAAAACTGCCAAAATTAAACCAATAGAACAGGATTTACTATTGCTCCTGAAAAAAGGATAATATGTATATAAACCACGTATTTTTAAGTACAAAGTCACAGTACCAACGATGCAACTGAAAGAGAATCACTGCTTCGGATCAAAATTTATCGTTAAGGCAGTAATCCTCAGAAATACTCTGATTGCAATGTAACCGGCGGAAGTACACATTTCGCAATGCATGGAAGTTCCTAATATGTATAGTGACGTATGACGAAACTACAGTTCTATGAAGGAGTAGCTTCTAAGAACTCCGTTTTAACATTCCGGACAAATCGAAAACAACTATCTGCGCGAACAGAGGCCGGACTCGCGAGTATACTGGAATTAATATTCGCGCACAGATCAGTAATGAAAGTGCTGAAATTTAACGAGATACTAGCATGTTCGTTTTAGCTCATAGTTTAGGTACACCTATGGCATGAAAGTAAATAAATTCATGCACAAAAGTATTCATCTGAGTGTTACCAAAAATCATAGAATGATGATATTAAATCTGTACGCCCGAGCACAACGATCGCTGGAAGTGAAATAGTTACGCCCAGAGTCAGATTTATATAGACAAATACATCAATTATTTAATAATTTCTTTCTAGAGAAATGTCGATATTTAAACCAATGAACTGAAGAAGGAAAACCAAAGTATATATGTTATTCGTGGAAAACACAATGAACAAGCAATTGTATGCACATTTTTATGTGGCTACGAGAGGATCAAAACACTGCTTAACCACTGCTTATGTGACTAATGCGACTTTATTTCAACTGAATGTACTTTGCAATCAAATTAGAATAGCTTGGGTGGACGGTGGCTGGTTGTGCCTCGCGTGGTAGATCAGTGCTCACGACAAGCCGAGTAGCACAAGGAGCCCGTGGAAGATACGCTAGAATGAGTTTGTAATAAATTCTAACACATTTAGATAATTCTGTATCCTCCCGTGACACGCAAGGCGTTCCTAGTCCGGCCATCTTACCTCTGTATACATTTCTGGCACATGCTCTGTAATCTTAATTCTCTTTGAGAAATTAAATTATCGATATCTCGTCAAATACTTTCCATCATTTTGGCTAGATTACATGGCATTTTTGGGTGGGAGTTCTTTAAGTTAGTTAAACCAGTAAAAATAATGGTAATAAAACATTCTGCCTGTACCATCTAATAATCCCCAAATAAAGGACAGAAAGAAGCAAAACACAGAAAGGCAAGAAAAGCGCAACAAATATACTGGGGATTTTAATATGTATTCGTCGACAACTCTTCAGGACCCCAATCCCAATCACGAAGCACATTTGGTTTCTCGCAATGTCAATATTGTGAATCAACACAATAATAACACCACAATAATTGTTTAGGTTTATCTATTAGCTCTGTATAGGGAATCGCTTGCGCAACCCAGTTAGGTGAGAGATGACATAGAAAGTTCTAGAAATTTTCTACCCGTTGGGCAATTGCATCAAGTCCCTTATAGCTTCCCTAAATGATTGTTTCATTTGATGAAACATCGAAGCACATTCAACCTGAACACCAGGGAATTTATCCTAATGGAACAGATAGCTAGAACACAAACTTCCATTTCCATGTTACCATCCTGGTATGGAGGACTTAACCCCCGGGATTTACAAATATGTGCCTGGGGTGAGACACCTGTCGAGTAGTAGGGAACGTCTGTATCTCAGAGAATATGCATCAGCCCAATAGCTCGTATGAGGGAGAGAACTGGATTATATGAAATGATGGTGCAACGGCAAACACCTTGTGAAATAAAAACAAGAATGCCTAATAGAGCCTTCCTAAGTCTAACAGCCTTGTTGGCACTTTCTTGGCGGGCTTTATCGATCTAAGCACATGTGCTGTGGTCAGAAGTAATAAATTAGTTGCAGCAGCTGTTTCCGCTGAGGTTGCTGCCTAATATCCATGACTGGATTATGCGACACATTAGAATTATCTTATAGATAATGATACTCGAACTTAATTAATGTTCGTACTAATATAATTCCTGACATGTACCTTGAGGACTTTCATGACTGAGTTTATTTGCATAGCATTCAATAGATACCATGTTAACAAGACTGTCTTCCCTCTTACTCTCAGAGCTTATGAAAGATTGATACTGAATTTCCAGGAATTACCACGATTTTAATTTTATCGTAACAGAATTCACATTATGTAGGGAAACTGATTTCTAGTATAAAATACTTGATTTTAAGCATAGCAAGTAGCACGATTGGGTCAGTAACGTGTCAGACTGATGCTGCACTATCTTCTTGCGTAACTTGCAGATAGATCGCCACAGTTACAACACAGCCACCCCTTTGAATACTTGGTTTCACTTTTGTAATTTGGAAATCTATGTTGTTGTTTTTTTTCATTGACTTATTGATGAATAAGTTTAGATGTGTAGTCTTTCCTGTACTGTCTGCCCAGCACAAGAAGGCATGACAAAGAACTGTGTAACGCAATCACTTTTGCTGTAAAATAAGACCTGAAACTTTCCTGGCGACGAATACGCTCACTTTCTTCTCGGGCAGCCAGCCAGGTGAAAAGATGATTAGATATCAACGTTTCGGGAGTGTGCATCTCTCCCATCATCAGTATATTTATAAAATGTTATAACCTCAAATGAAATACTGGATATAACAACACTATCAAAATTCGCATTACTGAACAAAAGACTGTTTTCAGTAAATTAAATGCCATGTCAGGAAATGGCTTGAGTATAGAAAATTGTGTCCCTGTGAATGTGGGACACCGTATATAGGACAAACCGGAAGGACCATCGCTACTAGATTAATGGAACATGAACGGAGTATTCGTTTAATGCAACCTGAGAAGTATGGGCTGGCAGAGCATTGTCTTGATAACGGCCATAGAGCCAATTTTCGGGAGACGACCATCCTGGCAAAATGCAACAGTTACTGAGAGCGGCGAATTAAGGAGGCTTTGGTGATTTCCTCTGAAAGGAGCACGCTTAATCTTGATGCTGGATTTCAGTTCAGATCCTCTTGGAAACCGGCCTTAAAATGGAAATTCGTCGAATTAAGAAGCAAAGATCAATACATCTTGATAATCAAGTTAAGTAGCTACGTTTCTGTGACACAATTTTCTATATTCACGCCGTCTCCTGACCTGGCATTTAATTTACTGAAAACAGTCTTTTGTTCAGTAATGCGAATGTTGATAGTGTTTTGTCTTTGTTTATAGTTGTGTTGTATCCAGTGTTTCATCTGTGTTTATAACATTTTATAAATATCCTGATGATGGGAGAGATGCAGACTCCCGAAACGTCGATATCTAATCGTCTTTTCACCTGGCTTGCTGCCCGAGAAGAAAGTGACCACTTTTGCTGTGTTTAAGGTCGCCTTCCGGATAAGTTACGCCCGCTAGGTTCACAGTGTTGTCACTCACCAATGCATAATACCTTTCACTGCTTTTACTGAAACTAGCATTAGGCCTGGCAGTATGGTGACTCAGTGCACTCTCATACACTCATTTCCCAGTAAACAGATCAACTACCAGAATAAGATAAGCAGTTCAAGCTTCTGTGCCCTTCATTCCCCGCTAGCCTTCCTGTGGTGGGCAGACAGTACGTTTCTTTAATTATAAAAAATTTCGTTCTTTTTGACCGGTGCAGAATTTGAACCTTTGATCTCCTGATGCGTTAACGCTACTGTAGATAGGATTAAATGGGAGATAAAGGTTTTGCACTCTGTAATTAGTGAGCTCCTGTTATCAAGTTTTCTTATATTCAAACAGCCATTTACGACCTAAATATAGAATTGTCAAAAGAAAATTACAGGTAGCTCAAGGGTTAAAAGCGACTTGACGGAAAACCAGGAGATCTGTGGTTCAAATCCCGGCCGTGGCATTGAATTTTTCAGTTGGCTCTAATTAATTAAAATCGCCCATATACCGGAGTAATGTATTTAAAAGGATTAATTCTTCAAAGGATTAATTCCTCAATATAAATTTACATTAAAAATGTTCAGCGATAAAATCCTGGTATTTAAGTACTTGACAATAGTAAGTCGCCACAAATGTTTATCTCGAATATGAGAACGCTAAGTGGTCTACCGGGAAAGTATAATGAGTCAATTGGAGAATTTAATGTCAGGACGTCACGTTGGCCATGGTAGCTCAAGGGTTAAAAGCGACTGGACGGAAACTAGGAGATCCGTGGTTCAAATCCCGGCCGTAGCATTGAACTTTTCAGTTGGCTCTAATTAATTATACAGTATGAGTTCAGAAAGTTTAGAGCTTGAGGCTGAATAATTTGGTGCAAAAGCGCTAAGGATGGAAGATGATTAAATATTCTCTTCTGTGTCGATCTTCAAGTATGTCTCGGTGCTCTAGAGCAATGTCTTCTCTCTCTCTCTCTCTCTCTCTCTCTCTCTCTCTCTAGCAATGTCTTCTCTCTCTCTCTCTCTCTCTCTCTCTCTCTCTCTCTCTCTCTGGCCGTAGTATCTGAGCGAGAATAATTTGTACAAAACAATAACAAGTGTTCTCTTCTTCAAAATATTGGAATTCTACTAAAACTATTATTATATCCTATCACAATGTTAAGATCTGTAGATTATATCATTTTATAAAGTACTCATCGATGCGCGTGGGGAGTAAAGGTGAAAGTGAAGGAGGGTGTTTAAAGGTTGTAGTTGCGGCATCAGGTGTGCGATTGAGGGCGAGGTGGTCTTCAGATGTTGGGAAAATGCGCCTGGATTCTCCTGGTGTTTTGTGTGTCTTAGTCAGCGATGATTTGCTCTGCAGATTTAGTTCGTTGAGTCGTGTGATTAGGTCCATTGTCCATTTCTGAAAGTTGTGAGTGGAGCTGATCGAGTCTGCTCTTGACTGTGGAAGAGTCCGTTGGCTGGTAGGGAAGTGTGTCGATGAAGTGAGTCTCCACTCGGTGTATCTTGCGCTGTAGTGAAGCAAGTAGTTCCTTCTGCTCGCTGGCTAACTGTTCGGTGCGTTGAAGTTGGGAGTGGATGACCTTTGTTTGCTGTAGTTGAGTTACTGAAGAGGAGAGTTTGTCCAGTGGAGTAAGTCCGTCAGTCAGTAGTCTGTGTGTGGAGATCCGTTTGTCTTGGAGGTCGATGAGGGCGGCGTGATTAGAATTTTGTTGTTGGGCAGCGGCGGTGACGGATTCCTCCAGGTTGCCCAAGTGCTGGTTCAAGTTAAGGACCTCTGCGTGGAGGTCCTGAACTTCTTCCGCTGGAGTCCTGTGGTTGACGGCGGTGAATGTTGTGAGGAGCTCCTCAAGGGAGTGGAGTCTGCTGGTGACTTGCTGCAGGTCCTCCCGGAGGCAACCAAGGGCTTGCTGCCATCCAGCAGGTTCGTTGGTGGCTGCGCTCCGGGATGCTGTTCCAGTTGAGTTTCCGCATTCCAGGCAATGCGCCTGGTCCGTGAAAGCGGAGGTCGTGTTTGGCTATTTGTGCATCGTAAATACACACTCAAAATAATTCTGCATAACCTCGGAGAAACACAAATGTATGTCTTTCTCCTACGACGTTCTTAAGCAGAAGAAAGCTCTTTAAAGCTTTTAACAACTTCCTCTCATTTGAGGTTATCATGGCTACACATAACCTACCTTACATTTCATCCATTTCATTAAATATTACAACTCCTCCAACTATTCCTCTCAAACAACATAAAATAACTAAAATAGCTGCTTCAAGCTAGAATGTCTTCTCCCGAGTATCCCTCAAGACCTTATTATAAATAGTTCTTCATAACCTTCTACATCTTCCAAGATGTATTGGCATAAAATGCAAACCTAAGAGACCTTTTTCCATATTGACTGAGATATTACCTGTTTAGAGTATGTATATTCTGAGTCTCCTGTGGCTGTGCCTACATCAATATTCAGTGTGCATGTTGCTTATACAGGTAAGCACAATGAAATGCCCACGTCATCGTTATTATAGCTCGTCCATAGCAGTATTTTGCAACACGCACGTCATAAACGTATGCCTCGTAGTTCCGGTTTGTCAAGTTTCGTGATCATCCCTTCGCAGTTTAATGGGAGTAGGCGTTCGCATTTATGGCTGTTTAAAGTTTCATGCACATGAATACTCGTGGAGACACGTCGTAAATCCTAAACGGTTGACAATCGTAACGATCTGGATGGTAAGGTATGATGGATGTACCTGCTGCGTTCCCAAATGTTGGCACAGATGCCTTTACTGCTGCAAATAGCGATCATATATTCCATCAGAATCCCAGCATATCTTACTTGCAGTAATGTCATTTGGTCAGCATTCTGGCTCGCTCCATGGTGGGTTGGTGAAGCTGAGTGTACAGTCCTTTAAGGTGAGGAACTGTGAAGTTTGGCCAAATGAAATACTAAAAGAAACTCTGACATATTTTGTATCTCTTATAGCAAAGTAAGGTTTCAAATATGTATTATTAGGCACTCCTAACTTTAAAATTTGTTTTCCTGGTAACAATTTTAGCCGTGTGTAGGACGCACTATGAAAGGGTAGAGCCAGAATGAAAAATTCAATGCCATAGCCGGGATTTGAACCACGGATCTTCTGGTTTCCGTCCAGCCGCTCTAAACACGAGTCAGTTGGAGAATTTAATGTCATGTTGGCACGTTGAGTAGCTCAAATGGTTAGAGCGGCTGGACGGAAATCAGAAAATCCGTGGTTCAAATTCCGGCTATGGCAATGAATTTTTCATTCTGGCTCTATCCTCTCATAGTGCGTCCTACACACAGCTAGTGTGAAAGAACAATTAATTTCGATTAATTGTACCTAATAGTGGTCCGAACTATAAAGCCCGGGCCTTAAAGTACTTACAGCATAGTAAGTCCCCATTAAGGTAGTTGTCTCATGTGTTTATGAGAACTCCTAGTGGTTTACCGGGAGAAACACGAGTCAGTTGTAGAATTTAATGTCATGTTGGCACGTTGGCCATAGTAGCTCAAATGGTTAGAGCGGCTGGACGTCAACCAGAACATCCGTGGTTCAAATCCCGGCTATGGCATTGAATTTTTCCTTCTGGCTCTACCCTTTCAAAAATATTCAGCATTTGTGCATACTGGTAACTCATATTTTACATTTATATTTTAAAAATGGATTTGGTACAGGATCACAGAAGTAAGCTAAACCGATCACACAATTTTCTAAAGTAATGCTCATTCGAGAAGAACTATCAAACAAACATAAATGTCCGCCTTGGTAGCGTAGATGGTAGCATGTCTGCCTCACGTTTAAGAGGGCCCGAGTTCCAATCTTGGTCAGGGTGAGTTACCTGGATAAGGGTTTTCCGTGGTTTTCCCTTATCCTTAAAGACGAATGTCGGGTAACTCTAAGCTCCATGAACCCTGGGCTTATTTGAGCATCATTTCACCCATTCCATTCATCGTCCGATATGGCTTAAAAATGTTAAAGAACGTAAATTATACAAAAAACAGCAATAAGTTTTAAAAAGACAATAGTAAACCTCTTTATACAATAATTTATTAGTAATAAAACAAAAAGTCGAATAAGATGAACTTTTTAAACTTATTAACTGTAATATTTGAATTTTATAGTGTTCTTTTTTTAAATTCATTTTGTTTAGAGCAGTTGTATAGGCTGGTAAAACATTTCCATAGAATATGTTATATACTACGAATTTTTCAATATTCACAGATGCTTTTCTTTACTGCAAGCAAATGTTTTTTACCCTCCTGAAGGGAGAATATCCACACAGGAGATTTCTGAAAAATTTCATTATCTCCATTCATGATTCCCAGAAGACTGTAATTACACAGTTAAGGGCCAAGATATCAAAAAAAGAGACTATTGGAAAATACATTGTTGCGGTTCTGTTAGTTTCATTCATTTTGTCTCTCAAACTTCGGAATTTCTTGTGGCAGAGACCCCGTGGGAGTAACCCTTTCAGTTCGTACACCTACGGTCAACGTTAATAAGTAATAGGGGGATTGTGGTTGTGAGAGGGTGAGGGTGGTTTGGCGGATCGAACGAAAATATCAGAAAGAAACTCACCCAGAAGGTGCTTCTTACCTCTTCAAAGCTCATCTATGGTATAGCCAAGTCCATCAGAAACAATATATAGATAAGCGTTTTGCACTGAAGGTGATAAATATTGAAACAGTCCGGTTATCAGTTGTACTTGCTGTAGCGCTGTGAAGAGTTACAAACGTTGGACTTGGTCTGTGCGAACCCACTTATTAAACTACATTATTCAGTTAAAAACCGGAGTACTATTCTACAAATCTGTCAGCGCAAAATGGAGCGGAAAATATTACACCTGTGAAGGTAAGAAAGGTTGACAAACGAGGAAATCAGGAGCAACGCGAACATGGGCGACGTAGGTTCATGGGCGCAACAGCTGAAATGGAGATGGGAAGGGTATGTCGCCAGAATACACCACCTCCGATGGACACGGCCGTGCGGTAAGACCGCTTGGCTCTCACCAAGGTGACCCGGATTCGATCACAGCAGACGGCATAGTGAGATTTGTCGTGGACAACGTGACGCTGGGCAGGTTTTCTCCGGGATCTCCGGTTTCTCCGCCATCTCATGTATAATCAGGTGTCGCTTGTAGTGAAAGCGGGCGTTAAACACTACACACAACTCCGATGGACGCAACGAATGACAATGTGGGACCACAGAATAGGACGTTGAGAGAGTGACCAAATATGAGATGGGCAAATAACTTCGAAAAGATAGCAGGGGCACAGAGGTCAACACGCGCTAAGAACGGAGCTACATAGAGGTCACTGGAAGAATTGGCTTATAGCTTGGTGCTATAAACCAAAGGTGTGTGTGTGTGTGTGTGTGTGTGTGTGTGTGTGTGTGTGTGTGTGTGTGTGTGTGTGTGTGTGTATCATAGCTAATTATGTACAACAATGATGTATGTGTTCAGTGTGTGGAGTAAACAGTAACAGTGCTGATGACATGAGATTACGCCGTTATTGAAGCGCAGCAACTGTACAACGCTCTTAGGAGTTGCAGCCGTAATGAGCTTCTTAATTGCTGCTCAGCAGTAGATCTTTGCCCTCAAGGGATGTAGAGGCTCTCCATTCATTCATTCTGCATTGAGACCCTAACTGAGTTACAATGTGCAATTTACCATGATTTAAATAGAGTATACGCTCTGAATTCCATAGAAGTATTTAATTTTAAAGATAAATTGCTTGATTATAATGCTCATTTGTATATGAAACTTTTATGAACCACATGAACCTTTTCTCGGAACGACATCTAACAACATTTCTGAGAGAAAGCGCATTTTTTTCTGCTTACCCAAAACAAATAGAAGAATTTTTGCATGCCATCCAAAAGTTTAATATTGAGATTGCACCGGAGGTACATGTTTTAAGACCCTGTGATTAAAAAGGAATATGTTTAGTTAAAGAAAACTAAATGTGTGTGTGCATGTGTCTGTGAACAGCGTAACTGAAAAGAAAACCATTAAAACAGCAAATTTGGAATATATGTTCAGTATTTTCCAAAGAAATGACTCCAAGAGTTTCATAAAAACAGTTCCCCACTCTATAGTAACGTTTAATGGGAGATTTTTCTAAATATTCCAATTTCTCCAAAATAGCTACAGAAAGTTGGATTAAAGTATCTTATATCAAAGATATTTGCATGGCAAAAATTTGTAGGAGTAACCTGTGAAATCCTATTAAATCAGCAGAAATGCTGCACAATCTTCTATAACTGCTAAAACTGTGCATCTTTTCAAAGTATACACTTTATTTTAAATGTCTTTTAGCACCGTAAGAGATTTTGGAGAATATGATATTAATGGTTCGACTTCTTCAGTAATTTGTCATTGTTCTTAGGTATTTCATGCAAAGTGAATCTTCTAGATAGCATCTAGTTCTTAAACATTTGGCTCTTACTATATTTCTGTCAATAGTTAAACGAGAAATGTTACTGTTTCTGCAAAGATTAATCGTAATTAAAATGAAACAGAAAAATATACTTTTGTAAGAACAGTTTATATGACTAATAATACACACACATCAGGCGTAAACAGAAAGATTATCTTGATGAAGGAGAAAATATCGACAATTAATGCTTTTTTTCCAAAAGATTTTGTAGAAAATGAATAGTGAAGGTCATGTGAATACAACGAATAAGATGTTCAACATAATATTTTTGGAGAACTCCAAGAATGTCCTATGTAAATTCAAATTCTCTTCCATACAAACATATGTTGCAATGAAGCTGTCATTAGTACATTACATTAACGTGCTCGTGGCTTGCATCATGATGAGGGGGACATGCAAATGAGTTTGACGAAGAGCTCATTGCACATTAATTATTTGAAATGAGCAGGACATTTGACCTAGACCGAGTTCAAAACAGCACGAAATAGTTTATGTCCTACAGGTGAGAGCATGTAAGTTATATCCAGCTGAAATAACATAAAAGTAGAGCTACTTTTAGTTTTGGTTGATATTTCAGCATATACGCTTCAAAACAATTCTGTTGATTTGTTTTTGATATGTAGTAAAGAATGCAATTTTTCTTTTTCAACTCTATACTTACACAGAGTTGGATATAACACATTTGCAGAAATTATTTCATTGTTAATTTTCTTTAATTACAGATTATTGAACACATTCTTTAGCCAATAGTCTAATCTTTTAAGAAATGTTCGCTATAAATTACATTTTATGAGATCTAATCAAACTATAATACCTATTTTTTTCAGGACTGGGTCCATATAGAAACTTCTGTTTTTTTTAATACACTGGACCCTTTGTGAATGAGTAATAGAGATGGCAGCACAGTATAGTGCGTAGAATTCTAGCGTTAGCGACGAGAGTTGAGACTGTTTTTATTCTTAAAATGGCGTTGTTTTCATTGCAAGAACAGCGTGTAATCATTTGTTTTCTCAATTTTCGTGATGTGACACCTATAGAAATTCATCGACAGTTGAGTGAGATATGTGGTGATGGTACCATGGATGTGTCTAATGTGCGTTCCTGCGTGCGACAGTTCAATGAAGGTAGAACATCAAGTAACAACAAATCAAGACAGTCACTGCCTCTCACCATCCGGTCCGACGACATAATCCAGCGAGTGGCGAACGATGTTTTGGAGGATCGCCGATTGAGCACTTTTAGATCTTCATGCAGGACTGTGTTCACAGATCAGACGGAAAGGCCAATTTTGGAGGCGATGTCTGAGACTTTTGGTTTGTTGTCACACGATCTTCTGCCTCCATTGAACCCAGGAACGCAATTAAACCATCCATGGTACCATCACCACATGCCTCACTCAACTAACGAATTTCAAGAAGTGTCACACCATGGAGTAAACGAATTATTACACGCTGTTCTTGCAATAAAAGCGTGGCCATTTTAACTATCAAAAACAGTCTTCGCTCTCGTCGCTGCCACAAGAGTTCCATACACTGTACTGTGGCTCCACCTCAATCACGCATTCACAAAGAGTTCGCGTGTATAAAAAATCAGAAGTTCTTATCTTGTCCCAATACTGGAAAAAAAATTGGAGGTGTTATAACTTGAACTTGACGTGGTCAAATGACAAAAATATGTTGACATAAACTTCTATACTCGTTCTCGTGCCAACTATCAATATAAACGTTTGTAAAATTACAGTAAAAGCTCGTTAATCGGACCAATTGGGGCTTAATGTTCGAATTAAGTGAAATGAACTTCACAGAGAAAAATTGTGAACGAAATTAGAGTGTGTATTGTATAATTGTATTAGAACGTAAAATACAATAGGCCCACCTGATTTTAATTACGCATACCTTGTTTGTTTGGTTTAAAGAAACTATAAATGTTCTTTTGCGGTTTATCACATAGCTCTTTCACAATGAGATCACAAAGGCCTCTCATATGACGGCAGTATAAAGAAATCTCTTTGTTGGTTATCTCGAAGGTCTATTTCACAATTCAGATGCTGTTTAACCTCAGTTAATTTCACTTTATACTTCCGAAATCCGCATCCCCAGTCTCAGATTCGCTGCTAGTGTCCCTTGCATTCCTTACACTTTCCGTAATTTCTTCATCAGTGATAATGTGATAGCCTGGATCATTTTCATCTCCATCAAGCCAGTCGTCGCGTCCTCCATTTTGAAACATTCTCGCCACCCCAATCAGTGTTCGGTGAAAGCCATTTAATTGAACTGCTTTGTGTCTAATTCAACACTGTTACCATACAAAAGTTTCTTTCACGCTTGAGTCAATGCATAGTTCAAATTGCTGTTTATTGCATTTGCAAAACTGAAATTCATGGATGTGAAATTAGACATTCGTAAGAGTGGCGCCATTTTCAAACCTTTCAATAATTTTCAGTTTCTCGTGTATTGTAAGCGATTTATGCTTGCGTTTGCCGGATGACATTGTGGATTTACTAAACTATATTTTATTCGATTTGTTTCTTTAGCTTAATGACCCTTCTGACAAGAGTTGCAAGTCCTATCTCAGGTTCAACAAGGGTGTGGGAAGCAAGTCATCTAATCTTCTATTATCACTAATATATTCCTGGTATTCTAAGAAATTCCTGTTGTACTGTCTGTGTGAAAAACTGGACAATTTTCTTTAGTTTGTCCTAGTGCAGTAATATAATTTAAGTTAGCAATTCGCAGACATTTTAAAGGACGCTTGTCCGCATTAAGCGAAATCCAGTTTAAAGGTATCTGGATTAACCAGGTATTACTGTATTTTTAAATTAATGTATGATAGCTTTCAGCATTCTGACCTCCAGTGACAGTGTGCTGGATTTATTTATCTTGTTCACAGAAGATCGAAATATTACGGGTACAGTAACTTGGCGTACATTGGGGGAAACACATTATAGAACAATTACGAGCTGTGTGTGATATGAAAGGTTAGCCAATTAATTGTTATATACACAAATGTAGATTACCATTGCAGCGTCCATTTGGCTTCACTCAAAGGGATTTCGATTTCTCCTTCTTACAATATTCAGTCACGTTATATGTGATATCTCGCGCCTGTCGATGTATGGCATTTTGCTGTCCAGAAGGTATGATTTCATCTGATCAGAGTATGCATACACTGACTCGCTGTGTATATACGATAAGCTTGCGTAAACAGATCTGTTGGTTCATATTCTTTCCGATGCACGCTTTGCCATGTATTTCCCTTAAGATGGGAGTAGATTTAAGCAATACTCGGACATTTTCAGAGCAGATTACTGGTTCTGCCTTTCTACTCTCTTTGTATACGCGCCCTTTTGGCTTCGTGGTAGCGTACTTGGGTAACAAATCGTCCCGAGTTCGAATTTCGTTCCGGGTGTCTTACTTCAATAAGGATTTTACCGGGGTCTTCCCTTACCCTGAAAGATGAATGTCGGGTAATCTAAGCTCTGTGGTCCCTGGGCTCATTTCAGCATCATTTCACACATTTCATTTATCGTCCGATGTAACTTACATTGGAGGACGTTAATGATGATGATAATAATGATAATGATAATAATAATAATAATAATAATAATAATAATAATAATAATAATAATAATAATAATAATAATAATAATAATAATAATAATAATAATAATAATAATAATAATAATAATAATAATAATAATAATAATAATAATAATAATAATAATAATAATAATAATAATAATAATAATAAAAGGACGGTCAGAACAAACAAAAATTATAACGACCTCCTGTTTGAGAAGTGTGTAAGCTTTATAAAATTTAAAATAAATAATGGGATATTTCGATGTTTTTCTCGACAAACAAATTATTTTTCGTTAATTTTCATTGTCTACTTAATCTAGGCTCACATTATTTTAGTGCTATTTTATCTATCTCTTGCGGTTTGCCACTTATCCAGGATGAAGAAAACTGCAGATAAAGTTCAAAGTATACTTTTGATGCTTAACAATATCTTAGACATATGAAATCTTCAATCGTTGAAGCCCCCCTTTTTGGAGAAAAATAAAGACCATCGAAAAATGTACCATTTTAAGCACAGTTTGAGGTGGGGAGATTTTCTTGTAAATTGTTATGCTGCATCCTTGGAATTTTCTGAACTTTAAATAACGATATAGCATTTTTGAGATATATATCGCTTAAGCACACAGGGTATATGAGATATATTTTTCTTGGCATTAACCACTTTTGAGGTATCTTAGATTCTTCAAATGCTTGTGCTTTACTCAAGCAGAAAAATATTATTTGTGTAATTTTCGTTCTTAAAAAATTGTTTAAAGCCTACATTATTCCCCAAACTTCATGCAGTTACAAAGGGGAATTCTGCTGGCGTTTATCTCGATTAAAGTGAAGCAGATAGAAAAGCAAGCTTTTGTAGATGATTGATGAATGTGTAGTAAAAGTGATGTGAATGTGACGTATCGGATTCTGTTTCCTTCCAGTTGCCTTACAGACCAGTAATTTTTATGAAATGCGACACACCTACCAAACCATAAAAGACAGGCGAAATACCACAACGTGAAAAATTGTCTCTTAACCCAAAAATCGGTTTTCCACAACCTGCGCATATGAGAAATTGCGGACACGTGTTAATAAATTTGAAACGAGGGGGGCTATAGGCGTGCGCATGCACGCACACATGTTGGAAGCTGACACGTCTGCTAAGCTTATGAAATAAATTACGTAACACTTCAGAGGACAGAGTTCAAGGGGGCTGAGTAGCACAGCATACTGGAGCTGGCGAGCCGCGGATCGATTCCAGAGTCCTCCGAGGTCACGTGACACTGCCGCAGCGGAATGCAGGCGGCCCGGCGGGCGTGGTTACCACTTCAGCATTCAGAAATTTATCTCACACCACGGTCTTGTGGCACAAACTGTTACCAATTCAAGATGATATCATTTTATACCTCGTGAAGAACCACTATAAGCCAAATAAACTTTCAGCCTGTAGCATGTACCCCATGTCATACAGCATGCGAACTCACATTTGTTCTTCTTATATGAGGCATCCAAAAGAATATTTAAGTACAGACAAATATATATTTTTACTTTCCATAGCGCTCAGGCATATTTAGTAGAAGTGTAGTATTCCACCCAAATGTTGAGTATCTAAACTTGTACGGAAAATTATCCTTTTGCAGCTGCTGTATGTGTGTATGTGAACAGTATAACTGAGAAACAAAATGCGAATGTAACACATCAAACATACATAACATGTACCTATTCCTTATACTTATGACTTTATCAAGTTTACGATGTGGAGGCATTAAGCTTGGTATGCCTACTCGAGGCAGCTAATAGGAACATTACCCTTCACATTGAGCAATTGTAAGCGGAAAATATTTTTGATAATTCAACTAATATTCGAAATCACTGCGACTGTTTCACCGATTAGAATCAAACTTAATTGATATTTTTAAAGAATAATGACACTCAAAAGTAATATGTGAGAGATATTTTATTTTTCCTAGATTAATTTGATTTATTTGTTTCACCACATCTACTTCTATTCATCCACATTATTTTATTTGGAAACATGTTGTCATGCATTTTCCTTTGTAGTAATTATTGGTTGGTTCAAAATATGGAATGGAAATATTTGTTGAACGTGTATTCATTTATAAATAAAGCGGTACAAGATGTAATGCATATTTTTCGCTTTGGTGATAAGACAAAATAAAATCGCTCGTGCATGAATTTATCTTATGAAATCTCCCTACTACTTTAAAAGTCTCTTAGGTAAGTGACCTCAACATTGGAAGTAACATTTGTTGTCGTAATTTATTCTTATGCTTCTTTTCACCAAATGTCTTGGAATAATTATCACGAAAATAAGCATTCTTTAACACAATTTAAATTATCTAAATTTATCAGCAGTCCTGATATAACTGACGATTAGCACTGAGTAAATTACATATAGGGATCATTTGACATTTATTTGTCAAATTTGTAACACTTTTGCTAACAGTTTAATACACCCTTAAAGCTGTTTATTAATCTGTTCATTTTCCTTTTCTTTTATTGCTTAACAAAGTTGTCAAGTCAAAATGCTGCATGATTTTACACCACGAATAGACAAAAAGTGTTCCTGCATTTATTTATAAGCATATACAATTTACTACTGTAAAATGAGGAATTTCCCTGTTCCATGTGCATGTACAGCTTCACATTCCACGTTATGTATTATCCATTAATTAAAACACTATTTTTTTCTTTACGTTAAGTAACTCAAGGTAACATTTTGACTACATACAGTTACAATAGAGTGAGTTGGACGCCACATGTACAACTCGCCTGAAAAAACTTAAAGAAACAAAGAATATTTTGAAATTCCTTAATGCCACTGAAAAACAATTAGAGCTGCATATTTAAATTAATTAGTACATTTTACGTACTAAAACGATGTTTATTTATAAAGGCTCAATAATTAGACCAAGTTAAATATAACAATGATTTATTTTTTCATCACTGTCACCATTTCTTCTAATTTGGATTAATGATTCGTTAATTAGATGAAATACAGTAAGTCCAATCACCAGATAATTAAGGTGTCTTGGTAATTTACGTCCTGCAACGCTTAGTCATATCGCACGATGAATGAAATGGGTGAAATGCTGCTCAAATGAGTCCGGGGTCCAATGGAGCTTAGTTACCCGACATTCGTCTTTCAGGATAAGGGAAAACCCCAGATAAACCTTGCTCGGGAAAAACATATGACATACATTTTATAGCACTCGAGCTCAAAAACTGAAATAAAGAAAGAAGGATAAAAATAAGATATATTTCAGAAGGGGGAATAGAAATGTCAAATTATATTTTTATAGTGTATCTGTTGTTCTTCCACTAACTTGCGCCACTGTTTCTGAGAATAATAACCACTTCTATACAAAGAGTATTTCAGACTTTCATTCTATGAGCAAATTTCCAAAAACGTTTCAGAAGACGGTGTAATAAATTGCAAACCCAGCATAGTTAAATGAGGCAATAGGAAAGCGGGGACCAGAATATCAGGACCAGTGCATCCTCTGCTTATGTCCAGGCAGTACATCGTGGATGGAAGTCAATAATTAAGGTAGCGTGGTCTCCTCGACTTACACTTAAAGCGCGCTTCGCTACTTCGAAATCTAGTAGCTCTGAAGACACTCGTGCCACTCTCGCAACATCTGCACTGCTGATCGAATCTTGAATATTTGCATAGACACAGAAAATCTACTGTAATAATAAGAGGACATGATGTAAAAACAATATATGGCTTGGTGGTAGTGTTTCATGTGATTATATTTTCTTTATGAACTCTGAACGAGGATGACACCAACCATCAACTCTACTACAAAAGTAGACGTCGAATGCATTAAGAGCTGTTTACTATTGGTTTTACATCAGCTGGAGATCCATACCACGCCTACACCCAACGCCTCCATTTGTAGTATTATTCGATTTATTCTGTTGTTTCATGCTTTACCACTCTCCTTTGTGTGGGTGTGAGTGGGAAGGAGTGGCAGTTTTGAGTACAAATGCAGTATACACCAAGATGCTTCACGTGGAAGTCCGAAGAAAGAGAGAAAAAGTTGCTGGTTGGTTTCAAGGAAACCTTGCTGGTTTTGTCAACATTACGCCAAATCGTATCACTGCGATTCCAGGAGGGGCGAATCGTGTAAGTGTAACGTGCCTCTGATGTCTTACAAACAACCTCGTTAGCGTTTACCGAGATGGCGAAGAATTTGACATCAAGAGGGAACGGATTTTTATGTGGTAGGAAATATTAATATTATTTTCTTATGTACACAAGAGAAGAAAACATTTGATGAAAATTTTACAACATTTTATTTATATCCACAGAAAGGAGAGAAAATTTTTCAGTTGTCGTTGTTATAGGATTTCATCACCCGAAGATGGCAGCTCCTAAGTGCTCGTGTGCCTCTGAACTTGCAGTGGACAACAAGTCTTCTCCAAATTGCCTATCACAAATGCCTGCCTATTCTCTAAAGAGCGCCATAGATTACGCATCACAGGGTGTCAGACGTGCACACTTAAACAAAAGAATGTTACTAATACTCGCGCATTCTAAATCACCTTCTATGGCTTGAATGACCTACACAGTTTTTAGAAAACCATTGTAATTTCTCAAATAAATGTTTAAATATGTGTTTAATATTTTAGCTATAATAATAATAATAATAATAATAATAATAATAATAATAATAATAATAATAATAATAATAATAATAATAATAATAATAATAATAATAATAATAATAATAATAATAATAATAATAATAATAATAATAATAATAATAATAATAATAATAATAATAATAATAATAATAATAATAATAATAATAATAATAATAATAATAATAATAATAAATACACGGCGTAAGAGACTGCCAACCCATCTGTCGGTCCCACGCCTACATACGCAGGTAGCGGTGGGCGATCATGCAAGCGGTACGGGAAGAAGATGTGGTCAGCATTACGCAACCCCGAGCCGGAAATCTAGCTTTGTTGACCAGGGTGCGCTACCTATCATAGCTCATCAATTTCCTCAAAATTCTGAGCAGGCGCCGGTCTTACAATCGGGAGATAAAATCCGCACTCCCCAAGGACTTTTAGCAGTAGAACAAACTATTCTTCATTTCAAGTGCCTCATCCACAATTGTTTTATTTACTTGCCTCAGATAATTCTACAGGTATCACTAAATTGACTACTCACTATTTCTCAGTTACAAGCGCCCAAGAATAAAATGTATTAATTTTCTGTAACTTATATTTTGAATTTCATCGATGCTCACCCAAAGTCATTAATTTTTATCGATATCTTTAGTTTTAGCAAAGTTTAACCGTAGCACTTTCTGGTTCTTTAGGAGGCTCAGTGCAAGTATACTTAGTCAAAATGTTCCTAATTTAAATATTATTTACTTTTCTGAATAGGAAATCAGCTGCAACAAAGTGCTCTATGTAAATCTATATATACTGGGAACGCTGATTTTTCTACATTTAAAGAAGCCGTTTCGCCTATCAGTAGCTACTGCTGTAAATTCACACGAATCAAGGCAGTAATATATTTGAGTGAGTTGTGAACGCTGATATATTCATGTGGTTGGCCAAACAGCAGGAAAATAGATTTTGAAATTCACCTACGTATTGCTGAAGACGCGATTTCACACTTCATTGTATTATATCAGGATATACGGTTTCTCCAAAACGCTTACTCGTCTGACCTGCGTCATTCGCATATCTGGCACTGTAAACATATTATGAAATACAGAAATAGCAGATTAGGAATAATCTGGGTGTCAAGTTTGTTTATTCTTTCCTGTTTACCTTATGCAGTAAGATGTGGTGAACTTTCAGTGATTCTGTGATGCAATACAAGTTATTCGAAAACATAATCGTATACATTTATAATAGAATAAATTAAATATTATCATAAAAAATAAACCTTAATTCTGGTTTAGGAATTTATGAAAGATTTTGTGAAATAATATATTTAGTTTTTTCTTCAAAATATTCCCTTTTATGTGAAATAAGATTTCACCTTTATGTCCGTCAATCTTTATTCGCATTTTTCCACTTTTTGTGTAGGCAATCGCATGTTTGAAAGAGTTGAGTCACACTGAGAAATTCAGTGTCATAGCCGGGATTTGTACCACGGTTCTTCTGGTCTCTGTCCAGCCGCTCTCAACCATTGAGCTAATATGACCAACGTACCAGCATGACATTAAACTCTCCAACTGACTCGTGTTTTCCCGGTAAACCACTTAGGAGTTCTCATAAACACATGAGACAACTACCTTAATGGCGACTTACTATGCTGTAACTACTTTAAGGCCCGGGCTTTATAGTTCGGACCACTATTTGGTGCAATTAATGGAAATTATTTGTCGTTTCACAATAGCCGTGTGTAGGACGCACTATGAAAGAGTAGCGTTAGAGTGAAAATGACTTTTGTCATATTGGCACGTTGGCCATAGTGGCTCAATGGTTAGAGCGCCTGGACGGAAACCAGGAAATCCTTAGTTCAAATCCCGGCTATGGCATTGAATTTTTCAGTCTGACTCTAACCTTTCATACTGCTTCCTACACACGGCTAGTGTGAAAGAACAATTAATTTCCAATCTCATGTTTGCTTAGAAAACTGTATTTATAATACTCCCAAATCCGCTCCTTAGACATCACACAAGGATATGTATATGAGGTTGCGGTGAACAGCTTAAGTATTGCTTAAGTATTTCATTTTTCTTCTCTCAGGTTTGTGGCAGAGCATATTTATTGACAGCATTTAATAAAGTATTTGTACTAAATGTAGAAAAATAGCAATAGTTATGGAAATATATGTCGTTTTAGGAAGTAATACCATACGCAAATATAGGACAGTTGTGTAAAAGTCGGAGAACAAACTACAGCTGAAGATAAGTTGTTCATAATATGCCACATTGAAGTCTTTGAGAAAGAAACATAATGAAATGAAATATGTCACATTCGTGTAATGTGCGTTATATTCTACCAATTATTTTGAGAAAGATTTATTATTTTATCAACAATTTTAATCACATAAAAGTGCTGCAAAGCTTTTGTTTACATTTTTCGTTATAGATGTAAAAAGGAAACAATATAGGCTCAACCCACATTTAAATTTCTAATAAGGATGTCGCTCGCTGTATAGTGACTTTAAAACTCCACTCTTTGCCAGACTTGAAAAATAAATAGGAATTTAGCAGTAGACAAAAATAATTGAAAATATAAAACCAACAAGAAACTCGAAAGTTATTTTATATATTGTATCTTTTAAGAGATCTGCACTTAGTATACTAAAAGATCTTCTCTATATCTCATGTTTAACTAGCTATGTAAAACAACAGAAAATTCTTTTCGAAAGAAAGAACAGCTATTCCTATAAAATTACAGATGCACATTTTATTTGTTACATAAGTATCTTAAATATCTTAATCTAAATCATTAAAACCATTTTAGAAATAATATAAAAATGACAAAAAGGTATTTAAAGAGTAGCTTGAGATACGGAGTTTCTTTTTATTCACTTTTCCCTTATTTTTTGTGTGTTTTTAACGAAAGGATTCGTTACTGTATCTTAGAAGATATTGAACCTAAATCCTAAATTTGGTATATATCGCAAATTTTGTTTTTGGGTTAAGCTTTTTATGCGTAACCACACACACAGGTCATAGAGAGAGAAATGGTTGAATCTGTCCCATAAAATATTTTCTTCCTTTTCTATCGTGAACCTCAAAACCAATATTTCCAATGGAATCTTGACTTCCAATTTTGCAGTGGAATTCAATACCATCTCTACCTACAAGGCACGTGGCTGAGAAAGTGAAAATATTGTGGAAAGGAGAATTCAGCTCTCCCTTCTTTTCCGGATAATTCACCGTTTCGTCCTTCACTTCAACTCTTTAGCTTCAGCGACAACATGGAAATCTCTTGTCAACTAGAAAACAACCAGCAACCCCGTCCAGGGACAATCAAGGCTGAGGGGTTGGCAATTGCTTCCCAAGGGCATGACAGCTACTAATGAGATGCGTAACATGCTCTTAAAAGGAATTTATTCCGTCAGATTATTTTTCCCTTTTCTCTAAATGCATTGTTTCTGCTCCCCATGCGAGGAATAAAATTCCCTTGGAGTTGCTTGGCTATGAACTTCTTGTTTTTTTGCATTCAAGCGCTACAGGTGCTCATCGAGTTCATTGTTTTCAGATTTTTATTTTATAAAAGGTAGTAAGTACATCTTTTCAAGGGCTTTTATTGAAACCAAATAAAGTCGAATGAATCATTTACTAATGACAAATGCATCCTTATCATTCCAGACAACTTGTATACAGGAATAGTTTAGCGGTACTCATGGAAGCGAAAGATAAATAAAAGAACCTAAGGGAATGTGAGTTTAAAATCTGCTGGTAAGAAAATGATAAAACCAAAATTGCATGTTGATTAATTAGACCATGTGTTTTGAATCTACTTTTAGGCTTCTATAAATAGTCAGTTTTGCGACCTTGTGTAGATTATGAAATATACAATACATTCTGTATATCATAGTTAAGAAAGATGTTAGTCGACTTACGTATACTTTAGCAAACTGGTTACCTTACAAATAACAATTAATGAATTTTAATGTAAAGATTCAGAGGCTTGAGAATTGGTAAAGTATTTCTTATGTTTGACTCACTTGAAAAAATAAATCGATTTTATGAACTATCATCAGAATATTAGGGTAATTGCTTTCCTGATAAGAAAACGTAAAAAAGCAGAGCTTAGGAGGTTTTCTCATTAGGGTAGCGATAGTATATCTAAAACATTTCAAAATTGAAGGTAAAGTAAAGAGTTCGGCGGGGGGACTTCCGTATCGCGGCCATGTGGTATTTTGTGTAAATATTCCCTGAGGGTGGACGTGCCATGAGGATGGGTTGAGATGAGAGAAGACAAAGGTCGTACAATCTAGTTTTGACACAGTAGAAGACATTTACAGATTGAATTTACCCCGTGGCATATAATAAAACAGACAGCTTAAACCACAGAAGCCGGATGCCCTCTCCGTGGGACTTGAAGCATCCGACCGCACCCTGAGGGACAAGGTTGTGTGCAAATTTCCTGCCATACAGCGCTCGAGGCACCTGTCGACGTGGGTGAAACAACCAATCGGATGGAGAGTTAAGGAAAATTAGATTAGAGATATAATGAACATCAGTGGCATTCATATACGGAGAAGGCCCGTGGATCATGATAAGACGGCCACAAATTGGAACCCATGATCTCCCCAATGTAAACTAAGGTACCACCATCTGAGCCCGGGAATGTTCAAAGTAATACTATGTAACTGTTAATGTCTTCGTTAATTGGAAATATGCTTCCTTCACTTTGTAGTTATTTCTGTTTATTGCAAATGGTTGCTTCACTATACATCCAAACAGAATCAAGCTAATCTGCTTCATGTAACCTTGCCTCGCTGACATGTATAACTCCGCGTGCAACTACCTTCCCCCCTCACCCTAATTGGCTTATGCTTTCGCGACATAGGCGGCGCCTTCCCGTCACATTTAAACCTGCAGTAAACATCATAATAATTGCCAGGAAGATAGATAAAATTATACAAATAAGAATATGAAGGCATGCAAAAGTAATGAAGTTTATAGTGAAACTGAGCAAGTTGAAATTGAATGAATAAGCAATGAAACTGAAACAAGTTTATAATGAAAGGCCTTCGGCCTTTTCTATTGGGATTTTTGAAAACCAGCACACATACCTTGCAAAAATGCTTGTCTTTCAGTCTTAAAAGTCGTGTGTCCTTTTTTCACCCAAGTCTCGTCAAGGTAGAATATTTTGAGATTTGTATCTCGGTACAGTCTGATTGTCCTTAAATAACGTCTTCGCCACACAGCAATATCGCCCCTGGAGTGGTAAGTTTTCCTGTTGTCTCAATTTCATGTCGCGATGTTCCTACACATCTAACACTCACACTTGTAAGTTCAGAGCACAGCTGTTCGACTTCTCTCACTGACAAAGAGGGATTCTTCTCTGTGAGTGCATTAAACACATGCAACACAATTCTTTTTTCGCCGCTTTGTAAAGGTTTTCCCTTGCGATGCTTCAGCGAAAAGCTGGCGGTAGACTGCCATTTTATTTATATATATATATAAGTACACGCGCAATAAACGACCAATAAAATAAAGTTCTCGCACTCGGCACAACACACCTTCGAATGGTGATATATGACTAATCCAGTTCAAAACAAGGTCAGTGATAAAAGTGATATTAACAAATATATCATCACTACCGCTGAAGCACGTGCTATCGTGCCATGTGAAAGACGGGCTTCTGAGCAAAGGAACCTCCTCTTTATTTCGTTTAAGAATTAACATGCATTTTAGATAAATCAACTCTGTTGCGTAGTGTATTTAATTCAAACAGCTACGAAAACAAATTTGACAATTTTCTTCCAACATATAAAGATATATCACCATGTTAAATAAGGAACTAATTTTTACCGCACAACGAACAGTCTATACTGCGATAGCAGCCAATGAGAGGTGATAAGGTCACGTGACTGTTTAGAGATAACGGGCAAGCTTATGTGAAACAAGGATTAGAGTTCCTTATTTGCCTTATCACTCTGATACACAAGTAAAAGATTAGGGTCGCATATGCTTCCCATGCACGAAAAGATGAATAGTAATACATTTTGAGGATCATATAGTGAAATTAGGCATTCATTTTAATTTTGGTTAATTGATGGAAATTAATCATTTCTCCACGCTAGCCGTATATAGGCTAAGATATTTGATGGATAGAGTCAACATGAAAAATTCATTGCCAGAATTTAATGTCAGGACGGCGCGTTGGCTATGGTAGCTCAAAGGTTAAGAGCGACTGGACGGAAACCAGGACATCAGTGGTTCAAATCCCAGCCATGACATTGAATTTTTCATGTTGACTCTATCTATCCATTCATTTTAATGTTTTTCACTTACCTGCGACTCGATATTTTAATCTGTTCATTGCGATAATACATTTTTAAACCAATTAAATGTCAATGTGGAGATAACTTTTAATTTTCAAAATTAAAGCACTGAAAATTCTAAGAAAACAGCTAAGTGGTGCCCGCTTTTATATGCGTACTCATCCTTTCCTTTGCTCCAAATCCCTTATTCAGAATTCTGAGAACCCGCCACTACCTCACATACGTATGTCGTACTTCTGTAATTGAGTTAGCGTTTATTTAGCGTGCATTAATTTAATATAACCCGCCTTTGTGATGTGGGGGTTGGTTTACCCTCTAAACAAGGGGGCACAAGTTTGAATGTCATGTGATACGGAGTTGGTTTTCCGATACATATATCATATAAATCACAGCTCATTGAATCTCTGGTACATTTGGGCAGCATTTTGTTTATTTTATTAACGTTTTATGGAAATTTAAATGTTGAATAGTACCTAATATCTATAGTCCTATATATACAGGAACTCCAAAATTATTGGCTGCCCGAATTATCAGACCTTCATCTACTTCACGGCTTTGCACTTTTCAATCTGCTCTGCCTCCAATTTAGTCTGCCCAACTTTCCATGGTCTTTGCTGCTTTCTTGTACCTTTGGGCAGGGACGGTTGAATCGCCGAGTCGCCTAGGTACATGTTTTTTATTAACTTACATGGTTAGGTTTGATGTTCTAGCATTTAATTTTTATTTATAAAAGTTCTCCTGAGCGGGATGGCTCAGGCGGTTTCCTCTGTGGTCCGTATTCGGGAGGCCCGTGTTCGATTCCCTTAGCCGACCTACCTGACCCATGGGTTTTCCGGGGGATTTTCTGGGTCGCTAGACGAATGCTGGGTAGGTTGTTTGCATCCCCCGAATTTCCTGTTTCCTCATTTCATCTCCATTATCATTTCATATGGTAGCCTCTTTCAGGGTAGAAGTTTCGGCAGGTGTCTCGGCGGTGCATGGCAGGATGATGTGCTCTGAGGAAAACTACTTCCTCCTCCGGTAGGTCAGTTGACAGTCTCTGCTCCTCTGCTGGGACCATTTCGGTACCGCTAGCCAGGGACCATTGGGGTTCGGATCGCCTGCCTGGGACCTTTGAGGCTCTGCTGCTGGGCTCGTTGCCGTCCCGCAGTAGGGGAATTCCCTCCGTAATGAAATCCTAATGTTGATCTCCAAATTATATTTTTAATGGAGCCGCACTCTTGGCGCCCGCGCGTTGATAATGCAGCTGGCTTACTTCCCCACTAATGATTCGTTATTAAAAGGCCAAGGTGACCGTAACACATGCGGCGGGGCGGAGAGTTTGGAAGGGCAGAATGCATTGCTGGCTACCATGGCTACGGATTCGATGCATAGAAGCCGTATATTCCGCACCAACCCGTGTTGCCAACACAATACAGGACTTTCTTCCTACTGTTTCATTTATTTGAAAAGTAATATGTTGGTAGGAGTGGTAACCCTCTTGAAGCGAGCCCGGCGGTAATGTGCTACCGTTTATTATCAAATTTCATTCTGTGTAAAAACGTAATTCTTATGTGATCAGTGATTATTGTGTGATATGCGAAGTGTTTAATTTTTCATATTTAAGGCATTTACAACACTTGGTGTGTTCCATTCTCCAAGCACCATTTTCTTTATGGAAAAATGATGACAAACACGACATGGTAAATGTCAGTAGACCAACACAAGTGAAGTGCTATGTTTAGAAAAACTTTACGGCGGAGCATCTTCAAAATACACCAGGAAATTTAAGACTCGCTGGTATGAGGAACACAATCGTATTGGGAAAACTTTGAAAAAATTGCAGACGCTCTTCGGGAAAGCTCACGTCTATATATTTTAAAATACAATGAGAAGGTTAAGTTTAACAGTCTTTTCATGCAATATAGGGAAGTAGACAAGAAATGGCATTTCGTGGACATAAGGTAATTTTAAGGAACCTCTGGATTCACATACATAGGGAAGCCCCATTGAAGTTCAAAACCACTATTCCAGTATAAAATCCGCTTTTGCGAATTTAGTTTAGCCAATGTTCCGAGTCACCTAATTCGCCCAGAGCCGCGCCTGCCTTTGGGTTTACAGTTTACAACTATTTTAGGTATTTTGCTATTAGTCATCATTTGAACATATTTTTCCCTTTGATTTCTGTTGCTAGAAATTATATGATTTATTTCTTTTATTTTTAATATGATGTATTTCTTTTACTTTTAATTCTTTGTGATATTGTGACTGCATTTTCTGTCTTTTTTGTACCTGGCTATTCTATTACAAATTTCATTTCTGATATCTGTATTCTAGTGCAATTACTTTGTTTTAATATCTATGTTTCTGATCTGTATATCAGAGATGGTACTGCCATTGGTTTGCACAATGTAACTATGGAGTCTTTACGGGTCTTGCTTTTTAATGTTCTCTTTATAGCACCTGTTATATAATAATTACATTTATTTATTTTCTCTATTACATCAGTTTCTGCCTGCTAAGAGGCATTACGTCCAATGTACTTGAAACGTGATATCTGATCACATATTATTTTTAGACCTGTTTGTTCTACTAGTAGAGTTTTCTACTCGCGACGTTTTGGGTATTCTCTAATTTTCCTTCTCTTACACCTTTTAAACCCATAGACCTAAACGTAATTACCATGAGATAGGTCTCGTAAACGCAATAGGAGCCTAGGAAGCGTTTCAGGAGCATTAAAACGTAACCCATTAAAGGGCCCATTAACTAAGGCTAATACCTTCAGGAAGGCGTTAATCTTCGTAGGGCCATTAACTACTAACATGGGTTACACTTTTATGGCTTTACACCCTCAGTCTCTCCAGATTCGACATCTATCTCGCACTATGTGATAGGTACTCCTGCTTGAATAATTTATGTTTAATTTGCGCACCATTAGATTGTATGGGTCTTAGTCATTAAATGCTTCCGTACATTACAGGATGATGTAATAAAGTATGAATAATTTAGAAATCTTTAGAAATTGTTAATTAACAATTAATAAAGAATTAAAGGCATTACAAAAATATTACTTCAAAATATTTTCGTTGGTTATTGAATTCCTACTGTTTAAATAGTATTCGTTATTGCTATTTTAAAAATCCGTTTAACTGTTGTCATCATTGTATTCCGTTTATCTGCTTTTAAACACGAAATTTCACTTTCTATCCTAAGAACATTTGGTAAGCTATGTAGAATATGGTAATGTCACCTCTATAGTCGAGAGGTCCAGGATTCAGTACTTGTCTGGAATGGGGAATTTTTTAAATAATAATTTCTTATCTCTGCAAAGTCTGGAATAATGTGTTTGGTTATAAGTGTTCTTCATGTGCATTGATAAAAAAAAAAAACTGACTTTAAGTCAACGTAAGTTCAACGAGTATTTTCTTCCTGCAAATTACGAGGGCTGTTTAATAAAGCATGATCACAATTTTTTTTGAAAACATACCTTTACTCATTGATACAGAAATTAAGGTTTGCCATAAGTAAAGAATCATGATGGATGTCAAAGGAATGTTGGTTCTCTGTGACAATACGGGCAAGGCCAGTTGAGTCCAGCAGTTGTGGGGGAAAGTTGTTATAACAAATGCAATGTAAGAAACAGTGTCCTTAGAAGATTTCTAAAGGGGCTCACTTGACTTGTATGAATAAAGTATTCTTTGGACCATTCATAATGGCGAAAAAACAGCTACAAAGGGATCTTTGGTTGAAAAGGAGTTTTCAGAGTGAAAGTGATACACCCACGCGCATCTGTGGTCATTCAGACGAGTCTTCGGCGTCAGGCCGATTAGAGCGGTCCTAGGCGTGAGGGCGATTAGGGCAGTCCTCTTGTTCTGTCTTGGATATTTGTTGGTTCATATATACGTGAGGAACGAATAGTTTATCGAATAATAAACATTCTGCCGTCAGTAACTCCAAACAGAGATTGGTAACCCTTGGTCGGCAACTTCAATTTCGGTGTTCTAAAAAAGAAGCAGTAAATAAATAAGTTGGAAACGGGAATTCCAGTGTCATTAAAATTTCTTTCTCACACACATCCACGCATACCCTGTGAGAAACCTCATTGTTTTACCGTGAGCCACACATTATTATTAGTTACATCATCCTCATAATGTTGATGGTCCTTCTCAAAATAGTCTCCCGTGAATGCGATCCCAGCGTTTCTGCCAGTCTTCAAAGACATGCTGGAAACAATATTTTGAGAGATCCTTCAAAATGCCCCCGCAGCCTTCACCACTGCTTCTAATGATGGATAATGCCTCCCATGAAGGTGTTTCTTCAAGATAGGTAATAGAAAAAGTCACATGGGACTAAATCCCAAGATTAGGGAGGGTGAGGGATGCACTTCACTTTGATTTTTGCAAGATATTCAGCAACAAAATTGGCATTATGCGGCCGCGCATTATCGTGGTGCAGCATCCAGCCTGCTTCACGGAAATGTGGTCTTTTGCACCTGATGTGGACTTGCAATGTTTTCAGGACATTCCTGTAGTATTGTCCAGTTACTGATAGGTATGTGTGCAGGTACAACATGCTGATAAACCATTCCATGAATATCAAAGAATGAGATGACCATAACTTTTCCAGCAGAAGCAACCACTTTTGCTTTTTGGGAGTTGGTGATGGAGATTTCCACACTGAGCTTTGCTGTTTGCTCTCAGGATCAAAATGATGTAGCCAAGTTGCATAAACGCTGATTATATTTGAAAGAAACTCCAGATCTTCCTCTAACATCAACTTTAACTGCATGCAGACCTGCATGGCAATGTCCTTTTGTTCGGGAATCAACAGTCTTGGAACCCATCGCGCACGAACACATCTCATATGTAGTGTTTCTGTCATCACCGTGTGAGTGGCACGCAATGAAATGTTCAGTATTTCAGAAAGTGATGTTAAGGTAATTCGTCGATCTTCTCTCACAATTGCAGCAACAATGCTGATGTTTTCTTCCGTAAGAGCAGTAACTGAAGCACCGGGTGCACCTTTCTTTGAAATTGATTGTCTCCCCTCTTTAAACATTCAAAATCACCTTCGAGCTGTGCTGTAGGGAAGAACAGACTCTCCAAAGGCCTCCTGTAACATTGTATATGCCTCAAATGAAGATTTTTTGAGACGAAAGCAGGATTTCAAAGCCGCATATTGTTCCTCGCGTGTTACCTCCATTGCAGCGGTAGGCGATACTGAAGATGTCTGAACTTGCCTGGTTCTCACAGGTGGGAACCACGAGTACCAACAATGAAACTACTACGACGTGTTTGTTTCATATTATAAATTTATAGTGCGACAAATTATGATCGTAAAAATATTATGATCATTCTTTATTGAACAGCCCTCATAAAAGGGAACCTAATTGTTTTCTAAATTAAATAATTTTTATTTACCTACAGCCGTGAGCTATCACACAGTTTATTACCTACCTGTATATTCTTGTTAAACTACGAGCAATAAATTGTTTAGAATGGTTATTTATATCTGTAAGTACACATCACATATAACAAGTTTTAGCAGAAGGCTTCTTAACTATATTAAATAACTTTTGTATAATAACTTCATAATTATAAAAACATAGTTTGTTATTCCTTTAATCCTACGCTATGGATCATACCTGTGCGTAGCGTTGTCCTTAATGCGAGATGCGGGTGTAGATGGAAGTGCTTATTCTGAACTTTCTAAACCATAAACGTATGACTGAAAATCTGGATGACGATTTCATATCAATTCGAGTCAGAAACAATGAATCGTAGTGCTGCCTCAAAATCTTGAAAGCAATTTGAGTAAGAAGATGTATTTAAAGAGTTTTTCTTCGAAACAAAAATATGATAATTATTTATTATCAGAGACGCTTAGAGGACTATTGTCAAGTATTTTGATTAAACTGCTTTTAAATTTGGCATGACTGATCACGGCCATCTGGGTTGTATTTATTTCGCAGCTAAAGTAGTATTTTATGGTGTTAACAGTTCGAAAAGCAGCTGATTGAAAGAACGTTTATGAATTAATTTATATATGGGCATAACTGCAATCAGGAGTATAAAAACAGGATATATGGAAATGGTGCGGTAATTTAGAAAATTAATTTCGTATATATAGAAAGAAGAAAAAAATTTCATCAGATCTTGCACATCTGTATCATTTCTAACTACTCTGGAAAAAATGCGAATTAATATAATTTTACAGCCAGCAGTTGGCTGTATATACTCATTATTAATGCCTAATACCCTCACAGTAGCCACCCCTTCGTCCACAATAAACGCTTTCCATGCTAACAAAAATATTAATATGATTTTATTTGTTCCAAGCATGCGAGTAAATAATTTATAAGTTTCTACTTCTCAGTTAAATTGTAATGTTGAAGAGGTAATTTTTGTGCACTTAAAGGTTAAAAGCAAGAAAATCACAAAATGATCTTGAATTGAGAACATATATGTCCTAAAATACGAGTCTTAAATAGTCAGAAATAGTCAGTGTAAATAGACAATAGGAAATAGGAAATGTGATTGAGAGATTGGACTGGTTGCAATTGAATTTCTGCACTGTGGACAACTGATTTGGCGAATTCTGTAAAATAAGGACTTGTTTTCGGATAGCAGTTTTCACTAGTGCAGTTACACTGCTTTAGTGATACATGCAACGGTTACCAGTAACGACTAACTCATTTGTTTACAATACTGTCACATATACATACATCACGGCAATGGTTATCCAGAACCATTTGTTGCAACTACAGTTCAAAATGAACGACGTCGATACAGATTTACTTTATTACGTGATGCAACTTAAAAGGAAGTTGCGCACTACTAAGCATATATACAATGTGTATGCGGTGGTCTATATATTAACATCACGTGATGCAGATATAGTGAAGTAAAATGCATCATTACTGTCAACAAAACGAAAGAACGTAAATTATCCACTTATGACTTTAGATAAAACATGACAAGGACTTTGAAATATGATGTTGCTAGATAAGAGAAAGATTAATGCCCAAAAGACATTATTATCGAAGAGATTTCGCAGCTTGCGGTCGACCGGCGAAGCTGGCTGCTGTGTCCGCGGTGCGGGTAAGAGGAAGTTCCAGAATATAGTACGTTTTGTCATGTAACTTATTTGCAAAATGCATAACATAAACACTTAGAAACAGAGTAAATTTTTCACGTATATTAAGGAGATTTTTGAATTGTCTCACTTCGTTCAAGCATTTTTGAGCTCCGTTTAGCAAACTTCTCATTACATTCTGCAGTTTCCTCTGAGAAATATCAACATTTTTTATGGTCATCCAAAAAGGAGTGTGAATTAGTTTTGTACACTTTCTCTTTTAATGTTTCCCCCCCGGAGATAAACATTGCAGAAATGGGAGCTAAATAGGAGAAAAGGGGGTTGTTAGTGGTGGTAATTTATATCTTGAAACACATCAAAAATTTCTTGTAATGAGAAGATCGTTTATGTATAGTCATAGAGTACTTCTGAAATGTCGCGAAAAAAACATTCTGTCTTAGCAACTGGTCATAAACGGGCTGCAAACTGTTGTGCAGATACCTCTCACTCTTAATTGTTTCCTAAAAAAATGAGTATTATTTTCTCAACATTAATAGTGCACTACACTTCCTTTTAAAGCTGCTTGGCTTCCTCTTGCTTTACGCCAGGTTTTTCAGAACTCCAAAGATGGTCACTTTGTAAATTATCATACCCGCTTAGGTGTAACCATGATTCTTCTGAAAACAAAATTAAGGTCCATTTCTCCATCGTGCTCCCTATTTAGAATCAATTCACAAAACAGCAAACTTTTTGGAAGTTCACCCGATTCGGAATTTGGCACCACATTAATTTTATAGTGCTTTAAATTTAATAACTTGGTAGCCGTTCGAACAAAGCGTAGCAAGTCCGATTCGCCGAGAAAGACGTCGAAATAATGACCTAGGATACTTTCCAGAAAATGCCCAATATTTCTTCTGGAGTACTTTACGTGGTTGTCTGTTTCTTAACAAGAACACTACCAGTATCACGCAATTAATTTAGTAATCGAGCAATCGAACTCCGATTTGAAACGTGAAAGTCAGGAAATGTCTTTCCAAATAATCACTTTATAACACGCGCTGATTCTGTACGTATGTATGAATCATGTTACCTTTGGAAAATTGCTCCAATTCACCTGACACACTCTCACCCAGTGAATTGCATTATGTCACATAACATGTTTTACTTTCGTAAAATTTTGACTCACTGAAGCTCGCATAGTGAAGGAGCCGCCTCCGTCGACATTGCAATTAGGCCGCGCCGTGGCTCAGTGGTTAGACTGCTTGGCTCTCACCAAGGCGGCCCGGGTTCGATCCCAGGCGACCGCAAAGTGAGATTTATGGTGGACAACACGGCGCTGGGGCGGGTTTTCTCCGGGACCTCCGGTTTCCCCCGCCATCTCATTCCACCGGTGCTCCATCTTCATCCCATGTATCATCAGTGTCACCGCTTGCGGTGCCGTATGTAGTAAAAGCGGGCGTTAAACACTACACATTTCATTTTTCGACATTGTAACCGTCTCGTGGATGCGTCAAGCGCTGCTCACCTAGTACATATGTCGGAAAGCCGATAATTAGTGTGCATTTTCCTCGCTAGATGTATTAGAGACACAATGTCACCCAGGATCTGTCATGGAGAAGATTAATGCTCTCTAATGAGTTAAGTAATTAGTTCCTGATAAGCGGTACCAAGTGGTACCAATACACTACAGTGTCACCGTTAACGGGATATTTGGTTACCATCTTTGTTATTGTGGTAACTGTTTTAAAATAATTAGTGGTTTTGTATTCGTACTTTTGTAACTGTTAACGGGTCTAACCTCATTTCCGCAACTGTTACATTAAGACAACCCTAGAATTGTTGGTACTGCCAGGTATGATAAGATATTATCTCTTCTATTTCCCAACTTAATGATGAGCTCTAAGCTTTTGACGTTCTAATCTGAAGGATAGGTTTTTAAATATTGTTTCAACAGAAATAAGAAAAAGATTTTATGGTTTCACAACAAACTTTTAGGACAAATTTCGGACTTATTTGAGCACCTTTCTAATTCTTTTATTCGCTTTCTCTCCACACTTAATTCATAAAAGCCGTGTTAAATACTTCAACAACAATAACAATATTCATAATAACTTTTACTGTTCAGTCATTGTTTTGGTCTGTAGCATTGTCAGAAATAATAAAACTCTACATCCTAGAAAATCTCTGATTTCTTTGCTAAATGTCTGAGGCAAAGAAAGCTGTGCATTCCGTAGGGAATTGCAAGCTCTATGAACTAAATCAATCACTTTCAGCACACACTTCTTAAACGAAACTTCTTGATTTGCTGTTACAGCAGTTTAGAACATTCACACAAAACTTAGTGTGTGAAAAAAAATTATGTTTACGTAAATCATTAATATTTATTTTATTTGCACTATATATAATATTATGTATTATTATTTATTTTGTTATGAAAATAGCATTAAGAGTTTAATTCTCCTTTTCTCTCTATAAACACTTCAAAGGTGTATAACGTTTCAGTAACAAAAGTATTGCCTTCCCAGTAAATGACACTCGTCTGATTGTGAACAGCTCAAATAAAAACCTAAAACTCGTTTTAAAACCTGTAATATAAGTTCACGTTTGTGAACCATATTTGGAATAGGATGCTTCATTATATCTTGCTTTTCTTACATTAGACGTTGTCTCCGACATTAAGTTGTATCAGCCGAAAGAATGACGATCAGTGGGCAAGGATTTGACGAGGCAGGATATTACGTCATATTATGTCAACGGTCTGCGCAAACTGATAAACACTATACAGCATATGTATTTCAAGAAGAGACTAACTTTTTGTTAAAAGTCTTCGGATAAGTCATCATGCCCTCTTCTGAGAATGTTGATCATTATAGCAATGCACTTTCTGTGACCACCAACATCAACACAAAATTTCATATTTGAGCGTTGCTCTTAAGTTATTTCTTGTACAAATTCATATTTCTGTTATTTTATTATGAGTTAGCATAAATATTAACGCACTTGTTTGAAAATAATACCTCATAGTATTTATAGGTTTTTTCCAACCTTTTTAAAAAGCTCCACGACCTTTTTCATTTAAACGTAGGTTGTTGGTTACCAACATGCCCCACATGGCAACCTTGACCTTCGGGGTAACCTCGCCCCACCACGTGATGTTTGGACCAATTTCTCAGTTGGAGGTACCAAGAGGGCGGGTCCATTGCCTCCAATGATAGGGTGATAGTGAAGATGACGGTCAGGCGAGAGGACCTACAGCTTATACCGTGGACTCCGAACCACGTCGGGCATAGCGGGAACTTCACATGTGCTAGACAGAGGTGATGGCGTGGATAGGGCCAACCTTAGAGCCGAGAATCGAGCTCGGGACGCTTAGCATGGGAGCCGCGAAGGAAACCACTACGCTACCTCGTTGCCCTACATTGAAATGTAATACTTTAAACAAATCACTTATGAATAAAGCATTACATTGGGACTGCTTTCTTGTCATAAACTTTCAAATTATCTGTCTCAAACCAAATTTGGAATTAAGGTTCGACCTCTTCGACGCCTACAACACTTAAAGTATTTTCATGGCAAATAAAATGTATATCTTAAACTTTTTTGGAAATAGTGTCTGAAAGCCTCTTCATCTGATTGCATTATGCTTAAGTGGTAAAGAGACAATACATCACCACTCTCTCCCTCTCTCTCTCTCTCTCTCTCTCTCTCTCTCTCTCTCTCTCTCTCTCTCTCTCTCTCTCTCTCTCTCTCTCTCTCTCTCTCTCTCACACACACACACACACACACACACACACACACACACACACACACAACAAAACACAACGTTTATGTCAAATATATTTCTCGTGAGTCAACCATTTCCGAGATATTCCTATTATTCATATGAATTTTCTAATGCTCACACTTTTCTAAAATTGGAAGCCTTATTGGAGCTTTTTCTTTTCATTTCCTCCCTTTCTAAGTCGTCACATAGAACTAGAACCAAAAATATCTATCACATAGGTCTGCTGTACCCTCCGGTTGCGCCTTACGCGTATATACAAGTAAATATTTTAAAGCCTCTACAAATTTTATCACGATTATAATAAAATAAAGAAATAAGATACTGTAAATACATTTTGTTGAAGAATTGTAGAGAAAATCATATCAAATGTTATTCTAAACGTTTTTATTAGTACACATTGCTTTCTCAGTATTTTTAAATATAGCGTCCTGTTCAGTTATTTTTTTTATAAATTTATAACTGAATTATTTGTATTTCAAGTATTTTAATTGTTAGTATGGGAGTTAATAGCTATTTAGATGCAATAGTCACATAATTCACACTAGTTAAAGAATAGCATATAGATATAAATAAGTAGAGCCAGACTGAAAAATTCAATGCCATAGTCGGGATTTGAAACACGGATCTCCCGCTCTCCATGCGGTTGCTCTAACCAACTGAGTTACTATGACCAACATGCCGACATGACATTATATTCTCTAACTGACTCATTGTAAGTCGCTACAAAATGTGCGTGTCTCATAGCATATGAGAACTCTTAGTGATCTACCGGGAAAATACGAGTTAGTTGGATAATTTAATGTCATATCGGCATGTTGACCATAGTTGCTCAGTTGGTTAGAGCAACCCCACGGAGAGCGGTAAATCCGTGGTTAAAATCCTGGCTATGGCATTGAATTTTTCAGTCTGACTCTACTCATTCAAACCTTAGCCTACACACGGCTAGTGTGGAAGAAATGATCATTTCCATCAGCATATAGATACATTGACTATTTAAAAAAATATATGTATATCTAATAATATATACTATACTCAAATAAGGTACTGCATTTTAAGCTCTCAGTGATGTTTAAGATATTTATATTGTAGCTCTGTAGCATTTGATGTATAGCTGAAGGTTCTAGTTACTCCGTGGTTACTAGTTTTGCTGTATAAAGAGAGAAAAGTTAAAAACGGATGTTGTGTGACATTTTGGTTTTTAAAATGTATTTCCAGTCATAAATTCTACTATAGTATGCGGACAACAAGTTGCAGATAACACCCCTATACATTTGTGTTGTGCAACAAGCTGCTAATATTTAAGCACGTTTATCGATTTTAAAGCGGTATAGGAGATTCCCGATCAGATTCCTCATTTCCTGTAGATTTCCGTTCTGCGACGGAGCCGATATGCCTTACAATTAGTTTCGACTATATTACCTGCAAAGCACATCCTCCTCATGATAACTTCGTCCTTTAGAACGCTATTACTTATTATAATTAAATGGCAGTCATCCGCAGCTCAATATATTATTATTATTATTATTATTATTATTATTATTATTATTATTATTATTATTATTATTATTATTATTATTATTATTATTATTATTATTATTATTATTATTATTATTATTATTATTATTATTATTATTATTATTATTATTATTATTATTATTATTATTATTATTAGTATTAGTATTAGTATTAGTATTAGTATTAGTATTAGTATTATTATTAGTATTAGTATTATTATTATTATTAGTATTAGTATTATTATTATTATTATTATTATTATTATTAGTATTAGTATTAGTATTAGTATTAATATTAGTATTAAACACATTAAAGCCCCTGCCTAGACTTTGCAACTTTGTTGCACATAGATTCTTAGCTTTAAGTCTAATGCTAAGTCTAATCACCTATCTGTGAAACACTATTTTGATTATTTTGGGCCGAACGTGCAAATCTGAAACCCTATAGTTGTAGCGGCACGGTGGTGTCGTTGAAGGTGAACCCTGCTCCATGGAACAGGGACCTTCGGCTTATTGCCATCCCGGGACACTGTCCCTTACTGGCATTTTATGGGGAATAAGTCATCGGGCGGTGGGTAGATGGTTGGCTTTTATTCCTTTTTTTTTTTGTATAATTAGGAAGAGAAGAAATGGGTAGAAAGATAGAAATAGATAGAAAGATAGAAATGGAAAGTAATGAGGATGTTATATTTATGGTATGCCTAGGGAGGTTCTTGGATATTTGTATGTAGCCCCGAGGTCTATGTCTATAGTTGTGATATAAGTCGTATGGAACAAAACGCTTACATCCATAGTAGCTGTTTCAGCTGTAGTGTATTGCAGCCGAAACTGACACATGAAAGGACAGGGAATGAGATAGACATCCCTCTTTGACATGCAAATGGCTATATAGTCTCGGAAAATATTTTGAGAGCAGAATATTTTATAAGTCCCATTTCATTTCACACCACGATTTACACTAGTCAACCTTTCCACAGCTACACTTAAATTAACAATCTCTTTGGCATACCCCATCATCTTGTCGAAATCACAAATAGACTGTGTCCGGAATGACGTCTCCCAATTGTATTTGTTCCTGATAAAGAATGCGGTACTTTGGCACTATATTCCCTACTCTTCTTTAGCCAGGGCATCAGCAGAACACAAAAGTATGTTTGTCTGATGCTATGTCATTGGTATTTATAGAAATAGGAGGACCTGAAAAGCCAAAGACCTAAATCATAAACCACTGAGTATCCTGAATACTTCATGGTGTCATAAAAACCTGGCTGTTCTTAAAGCGCCTCTTATTAAGTGTTCTCTTTCATTACTTCGTCTAAATAATAATTTTATGGCTATTTAAATGCAACAAAATGTTGTTTTTCATGCTGTATAATCTCGTGAGCATCGTGATGTATAATGATCAGTAGAGCCCGGATTTCTTAGTAAAATGCTTATAAATGTTTTTGTGCTGAAATGCGGACTTTGCTTGCTTATTTTATGCTTTTTAATCAAAATAGCTTATTTTATCCAAATCATATTAATTTAAAAGTAAATTTTCACTCCTAGCAATCATTTTATCTTCTTTTTTTTTTTTTTTTAATTTACATCCTCCAACGTAAAGTCATATCGGACGGTGAATGAATTGGGTGACATGATGCTCAAATGAGTCCAGGATCCATGGAGCTTAGAGTTACCCGACATTCTTCTTGAAGGATAAGTGAAAACCCCGGAAAAAGCCTCATCCAGGTAACTAACTCACCCTGACCGAGATATTTTATCTTGAGACAGTTTACATCGTCTAGCTGAAAGAGTTAGGAGCCGATATAAAACGTGGATCTTCTTGTGTCTAGCGTAAAGAAAGTGTTTGTAATGTCACCGATTAAAATATTAAGTAAGCCCTGGCGCGACAGGCCTAAGAGGGCCAAGGCCTACCAATCCTACTGCCGGTCTCACGCCCACTTATCTTTTCTCACAATGCTTAGTGGGTACCGGCCCTACACACGGGACTTAAAATCCGCAACCTCATGGATATCGAACTCAGGCCGCTTTACTGTCGCCGATTAGAGTTCAAAAATTTCATGAAGTCGTTCCAATTTTGTTTTTACTGCCTCAGCCAGTTTTAAGTCGATCGGGTTCTTGGTTAAAAGCTGTGTCTTTCTACACAGAACATTTCAATGCAATAAAAACACTGCTATCCTCCTTAGATGCAGAATATGCAAGCAACTTCGCCACAGCACAAGAATATTTTGCTAATATTGTCATCCAAGAAAAGATAGAGTACATCCATAAGTGCTTCTTCAAAATACCTGCTATTATAACACAGTTGGAAGCTCGAAGTAATACCTTGGATCATTCACTTTCTTTGATAGATGAAATTTCAGTAAGGTTGTCTTCAGAGACTCGCGGTATTGTGAAAACTACCTTTGAGAAACTCGGGTATTAACGAAAAACCCTGGTTACGAAACACTGTGTAATATTTCTTCAAAACTTTCTGGTACAGAAACGCATATCGAAGAGAAATTCATTCATAAAGAACTGGTGGTATTCACATGTTTCAGTAACGTCATGTGACGTTGAGAGATCCTTTTCGCAGTGTAAAAATTCATTAAAAAACGTAGGAGCAACCCACAAGAAAATCTCAAAATAACTCTCTCGTGTTCTGTAACAAGCTTGAGTAAGGTAAAAGTTCTACCAAATACGTTTATGATTAAATTTTTATTTTTTATTTGCTTATTTTTATGCTTATTTGCTTGCTTATTTCACCATTTGATTGTGCTTACAAATCCGAACTCTAATGATCAGATTTTCTAGTAGTATGGTTAACGTTCTAGAAGTTACAAACATTTTCTAATTATTGTAGTACTTGGCATGTTGGTGGAGTATGTGCCTCAACTACAAACTTTTATACTATATCATTCATATTGAGTCCAAATTAGTAAAATCAATTCGTAAGACTATCAAAATGTACTGGTGTTATTTTCCTTGTATTAGATGTGTTACTTATAAGACAAAAATTGTTTTTTTACCATTGATTTATTCTGAATACTCATAAAAACTACTATAATAAGTAACATTACTTAACTACGTCGAGACAATTAATGTGAAAATATTCAGTAAACGTTTCAGTGAAAGACCCAAATTATGAAATTGCGTTTTAAAGTTTGTTGAAAACAGTACAGGGCAACCAAGTTACATTCTAAATATTCAGATATTCACTGGAGTTAATCTGGTGTATTTTAATGAAGATGTTCAGTAAAATTGTTTTTAACTGCGTTGTGCAATAAGACATGTAAAAGACATTTGAATGTTGGAATACATTTAGAGCAATTACGGTTTTACATGTATAATCAGGTTCATAACAAAGCTATTTCCTTTGTGTGTTTCAGGTAAGCAGGATGGAGCCCCTACCCATTAACAGAGCCTCGTTAAAATGTAAACAGTAAACCGGCGCCAGAGGCCTCCTCGTCCAGCAAAGCTTGCAATTAAGCCCAGTCTCGTAAGTCACGCCCGTATTTGTGTTGCTTCATGTTTGTTAGCGCTTCTCCAGAAGTTACTGCAGTGGCAATTGCCAAGTCTTAATGTTTCATAATTATGATCATTATCACGAGCTGTGCTCCCCAATATAGGTATATAAGCTTAAGAAAAACAGCTCTTCTCAGCAATCTCAGTTTTGATTGACAGAATTTTTATGTCTAAATATAGCACTATGCAAACTCAAGAGATGATTTTATTCTTCCCGTAAATTAGTTATTTAATGATAAGGTGGAAGAGAATTCCATAGATCTTTTGACAACAATAGTCACTTTCCGAATACCAATCGTTTTGGTTAATCACCTCTATTTTCAGATAGATATTTTATTATAAACAAATAACAAAATTTTAATTGCATTTAATTATCTGTTAAGACGAACTATATACTTAAATTTCATTTGCATAGTTGTAATTTTCTAATGTGATAGTTATGTGTTATCTCGAACATAAGGCGATTCTGTTTCCCCATGCATATGTGTAGTGTTTCTTTTTTATCTCTTAATTTATCTTCCTGTTTTGCTCTCTTGCCATTGAGTACAAGCTCTAAAAGGGCCCGAAAATGAGGAAGCAAAATTTAGGCATTAAAATCTAGTTTTAAACAGCTTAAGGGTAGATTAAAATAGTTACCCAAAATATTAAATTGCTAAATTCATAGCCCATTATTTCATTTATGATATCAGACTTAAACTTAATTATGATTGTATTCTGAGTTTATTCATCTGCTTTTAAGCTATAACTTGCTTTATTAAGATATAGTGATCCATATAAACCAGAACTATTTTTGAACCAATAATAGGACACACGTGCATCTTTGGGAGAATATAATACACAATTGGGAGATTACATTACACTATTTACATCTCAGAGAAAATGTTGGAAGTATGCTCCACCAGTATCTATACATGTTTGCACTCATCTCACCTTATTTACTGAAGTTTTACGGATATATCGAATTGAGAGGTTATTTCCAGCAAGATGAAGCAACGTGCCATACATTGTATTGTATTTATTTCATCCTTTGGAACATAATACATATGTTATAGGACACATCAGTTCAAGATACAAATATAAATATAAAAAGTTACATAAGACTAAAAGCTGTAAGAGATACAAGATCCAACAAAAGAAAGAAACTAGAAAAGAAAAGATCCAAACTAGAGAAAGCAAATAAATATTGTCAATAGATTGCTGTTTCTGATATAGTCAATTTTTCATAATTAATACTAATTCTACATAGTCAATTCTACAACAGAATCTAATTTACAGAAACTAGTTTACATAGTCAATTATAGCATTAGAAACTAATTTACATTGTCAATTACAGCATTAGAAACTAATTCTACACATGATCCCTGAATCAGCTTAATGAATTTATCACTTTCAAGTATAATTAAAGCTGCAATGTTATAATTCATTTAAGTTATATAAACATTTATGAGGAAAGCCTTTAACTTCCATTTAAACTGCTGTTTTGAGATGCTAGCTATTGATTTAATATCAGATGGCAGTTTATTGTAAAGCTTAATTCCTAGTATATGTACATCCTTTTGAGAGACAGTTTTAATTACACTATCTCTATAGTAATTCATATTGGTTCTGGTGTTATGTTCATGTACCTGACTGTTTTTAACTAGATTACACTTGTCCACAATAAACATTATAGCTCTATAAGCATACAGAGAGTAGATGGCGACTATTTTTTTTATTTATGAAGGTATCCTGCAAGATTATCTTGCTTTTAGATTATACATGACTCTAACACACTTTTTTGGTAAATAAGCAGTTTATCCATGAGTGTTTTGGCTGCTGAACCCCATATTTCTATTCCATAGATTAGATATGGATAGATATATCCATAGTATATTAATTTTAGGATATTTGTATTGTTGTACTTGCTAAAATATCTTAAGAGATATAATGATTTACTAATTTTTCCGCATGTTTTCAATATGATCAGCCCAAGTTAGTCGATTATCTAACACAATACCCAAAAATTTATGTGTTTTCACTTCTGACACAATGCCACTCTGTACTTTTAGATTTATATTACCATCATATTTTTTTAGCAAGTTGAAGTGCATCATATTGGTCTTTTGCATATTACATTGTAGTTTGACAGATTGAAAATAGTTCATCAATTCAAAGGTAGTGTTGTTTAGAGTGATGTTTAGCCCTTCTATTGAGGCATAATGACACCATGGAACTTGTAACCAGTTTATTTTATAATCGAATAATTTCAAAATGTCTGTGACCTCACAGGACCCCTTGGCCTCACCGGATTGTTTCTTCTAGGGGTACCTAAAAAATAGGGTGTACAAGAATATGCCATGGACAATTGATGTTCTCAAGGAATCCATTCGAACCGAAATAAGTAACACTACAAGGATACTCTCCTTTTAGGTGAAATTTACGTCCCAATTTACGTCCTCCAACATGTACTCATATAGGACGATGAAAGAAATGGGTGAAATAATGCTCCAATGAGTCCGGGGCCCATTGAGTTTAGAGTTACCCGACATTCGTCTTTCAGGATAAGGGAAAACCCCGGAAAAATCCTTATCCACATAACTCACCCTGACCGAGATTCGAACTCGGGACCTCTTGAACCCGAGGCAGACACGCAACCATCTACGCTACCGAGCTGGGCAGGATACTCTCCGTAAAACTTTAGATAATGTAGTGAGACGTGTGCAAACATGTTTTGATGCTGGTGGAGGACACTTCCAACATTTTCTCTGAGATGTAAACACTGTAATGTAATCTCCCAATTGTGTATTATATTCTCCCAAAGTTGTACATGTGTGCTATTATTGCTTCAGAAGCTACGGCCTATTGAAATGGTTCAGGTTTAAATGGATCGCACTGTAGATAAGGTTTGCTTCCTTAATCACACATTCTTTATTAAAATTTACAGCAGTTGATTTCTAAAATGAAACTTGCAATCTTTTTCAACTAAATTGAGATACTTTATCCCATCAAATTTTAACTTAGCTATCTTCAATAGCTCTTGAGAAACAGTTAAGTATCCGGTGCATGAATATTCTTAAAGTACATAAATATATTCCAATTTGGCTGACAAAAACTAAAAGTGTGACTTTTTATTATTATTATTATTTTATTTTTTGGGCAAATGTCCCCATATAGTCTCTCTTTAATCATATTTTTATTCAATAAAATGTTCTATTTCTTTATTTTAAAGTAGAAATAGGTGTTCCGGATTTTGGTTTAATAAGATACATGTCGGGTACGTGTGATTGATCACTTGTGTAGAACTTAGCACTTAGACACCGAGGTAATCTTTTGTGACTTTTCCTCTTAAGTAGCGGAGAGGAAGGAATGAGGTGAGAGGAGACAAAGCTAACAAATCAGAAGTCACAAAAGAGCAGAGGACAGGGTGCCTGCGATTTCCAGCTTGAAGGACCATGGCGTTGTCTAGTTCAACCGACTCCCTACTGCTGCAGGCTTGTATATCACAAAATCTGGAGATCGCCCCACCAAGGAAGAGAGTTTGAAACAGAGTATCCCTCTTCCTTATCATGCAGCACCGAGACTTCATCGATTGCTGGGATTCTGAAACAATCAAGCAGATCAAGGGTGAACTGAATTTTTTAATTTGAAAACGAAACGTAAAAAAAAAACCAACAACATACAATTCTGTTCCTGTTTTGCGAAATGATTTATAAAAGGTTCAAAACGGTGTTTAATTGTTCTTATATTAGCCATGTGCAGACAGGGCTGGAAAGGTGGAATCAGACCAAAGAATTCAGTATCATTATTCAATGCCAGTACATTAAATTCTTCAACTGACTCTCTTGTTTCTCGGTAAACCAACAAGGAATTCTCAAATTCATCAGATGACATACCTTAATAGTGACTTACCACGTGCAAGTACTTCAATTTTCGGACTTTGTAGTTTAATCACTATTATGTGAATCAATTTGGCACGTTGGCCTAGTAAATCAGTGGTTAGAACCACCGGACAGAGAGCCGTGGTTCAAATTCCGGCTATGCTATTGAATATTTTATTCTGATTGTACCTTTCAAACGTACCAACACAACTGTGGAAACAATTAACTCCCAAGATGGGTTACGTTGAACTCCACCTAACAATTTCATATCTAGATTACCCTAGAGGTGTACTGAACCCCCGCCCGTTCAAAATAAAGTATATGTGTTGGTGTGTTTTTGTGAACCATAAAACTCAAAACTAAATTAAGCAAATATGACAGTTTTTGTATTTAAGCCTCTCCTTCATATTGATAATAATAATAATAATAATAATAATAATAATAATAATAATAATAATAATAATAATAATAATAATAATAATAATAATAATAATAATAATAATAATAATAATAATAATAATAATAATAATAATAATAATAATAATAATAATAATAATAATAATAATAATAATAATAATAATAATAATAATAATAATAATAATAATAATAATAATAATAATAATAATAATAATAATATTAAATAACGATGACGACGATGATGATAATGATAATAATGTTAATAATGATGAAAATGATGCCAATCTAGTAAAGTTAATAATGATGATGAAGATGATGATGATGATGATGATGATGATGATGATGATGCCAATCTAGTAAAGTTAATCTCTTTCAGTGTCTGATTTAAACACTGGAACTTATTATTATAATTCATTTTTAAATTTAACAGGTAAATATGATGAATTATGTATCCTTTTACTTTCCTAGAGTATTTGTGGACAATGTTCCAAAAACAGGTATGAAGTACATAATAATAACGCAAGTAGATAAATGCTTATTTATATATGTGTATGCTTCATTTACAATCAAACGTATAATATTTTAGAATAAGTAATTAATTACATAAAACAAATCACTTATTTTAAATTTTGCAATTAAATTAAACAGAGTAACAATAATTGTTGCAGAAGTAACTGGAAAAACTTGTTTCAGCTGCCTTGCAACAACAATCTTTAGTTGAAACTGAGCCTGCCCTTTCTTCTGCTTATTTCAAATCAGTAAGAAGAAGATTGATAATGAACGATAAACACACGAAATAGTTAAAGAAATTATTCAATATAGTGTTCTTCCCAAAAATAATTATGAGATAAAGTATCATTACAAGGATTAATAACAATCATTTTATACAAGCATACTAGTTTTTAGTTTCATTGGCTCCTAGTGTTTGTTACTCTGCCGGTATTGCCTTCTCAAGTTATTAAAACTTGATCAGCGATTATACTGGCCGCAAGTTGGATTTTGAAAATTCTAGGTGAAATATATTTTATACAAATAAGAATTAATAGTAAGCAACTGTTATTTTTATTTTCTCTGCAGGGATGTTACCACTTTTATTAAACTATTATAGTTATGAGAAGACAAAATATACATTGTAGTTTCTGGAAACAGATTTTGAAATCACATTCTCCCTGAATTCTAAGTAATTTTATATACGAAGTATGTAGGTAAAATCCTTTTACAGGAGAATAAAAGCTCTTTAAAATACGCAAATATGTCAATTTGTAACGGTTTTCAAATATATCTCGGATGTACATTTACAAGTTCTTCACTGTCGAGCATGATTGAAAACTTCTCATTTTTACTATCCTTAGTACCTGAAGTAGGGGAAGTCTGGATATGTCTCTCAGGGTCAGTATTCCGGCACTTCAGCCGATGGTTTATTGTGCGACAGATCCCGGGACAGAGCTTTCAGAGGCGGTACACAGTCACAGTAGGTCTCTAACAGATGTAGTCAGGTTCTTCAGCCCGACGGAGTTCCAGGTCACTATAGAGAGCCAGCCAACAGACTGGCCGTGGGACTTCGGCACCTCCTCTCAGCCGAGCACCGGATTTCCCGTAGAGTAGCCTACCTGCGACTTCGCTGACTCTTCCACCTGAAAAGATCGGATGGAGAAACTGAAATAAAAGATAGTAAAACGGGTAACAGGGGAGGTAAGTTATCCTTCCCAGCATTCGTTTAGTGATTCATAAAAATCTCCAAAAGTAAACCAAGGGCAGGAAGGCTGGCCGCGGGAACCAAACTCGCGACGTCCTGAATGGGGCCTTGGACGTAACCGCGTGAGCCACCGCGCTCAGTAAGTAGGCGAAGTAGTGCTTTCCATCCAAAATTTCCATACCGAGATTTCACGGGAAATACATATTTTGAAACCCCCTATATCCAGAACAAATAAAAAAAGATCTACCTCTCTCCGTCACTGTATGTGTGTGGGAGCAGCATATTGCTCGACAGAGCGTTGAGGCGTATTGACCTTCAGGTGAGCAGCGTTGTGATCGTTCCATAAAGGGTCTCATCTGGTCGATTAGAAGAGTGACATATTAGTAAGTTGAAGTATAGTAGGTTAGTAACACAAATAGAGCGATTGGAAGCTGCGTGTGTCTATATGATATGATTTCTCGCGCCTGCCGATATGTGACACATTGCTGTCCAGAAGACATGATTATCTTTGAACAGATTTTACCTACACTAGACTCGCCGTGTATGTGCGATAAGCTGAGGTACTGTATGCCCACGACAAGAAGGCTAGATGGGTATGAAGGACAGAGGAGCTTGAACTGTTTACCTGCTCCGGTAGCGAGTCTGTTACTAGGAAATGAGTGAATGAGAATGCATATGAGTTACCCATGCTGCCAGATCTATGTTTGTTACAGCGATAGGTATTATGTATAGATGAGTTATGTGACAACATTTGGGGATTTTAAACGAGCCTTCCATCCTTGTCATAGTCGGAAGACGAGATTACACACCGAGGAGACAGCAAAAGTGATTTCGTTGCACATTCCTCTAGCTTGCCTTTTTGTCCTGGGCAACCAGTAAACGTCTCTGTGTTGCGAATTTTTCCCGATACGCCTTCTCGCTTTGCCATGCAGTACTCAAAAAAGTGTCAGTTAAATATCAAACTTGATATGTAAGATCACCATCTCCCAAGAGTCTGACACGAAGGTATTCAAGAAAATCTCCCTCCCCTCGACCGTCCTTTGCATGGAACATTTTAGGAAAAAAAAAGAAAGAATTTCATTAAAATACCAAATGTTTAGTATATTTTATGATATATATATATATATATGTGTTGGATTTTCTGCGAAAGTATTTTCATTCCGAATTATGGATGATTCTTTATCAATAAGAAATAGTCTTACACGCAAAATGTAATAGTTGTTTACTTGAATTTTCTAATACGTCTTGTTTTCTCAAATAGGAATGTGTTATTCGTTTGTTTTATCCATTGGACATGTACAGAGAACGGAATTTCAAATTTCAAAATTTTTAGTGATTCATTTCTAATATAATCCTTGTCAAATTTGGTCGAAATTCAAGTTGATCTCCCCCCCCCCCCTAACATTCAGCTGGACCAAAAAGAAATACCTGGATTTATTTACTCCTGACATTAAGATCAAAGGGAAAAAACATAATACCTCTCCTTTTAATATTAAAATGTATTTATTTTTTTCTGCTAGTGGCGCCGGGATAGTTACGTCACACCAATAAACATGTTATTGCCTCAGAAGACCTCTCCACCAATTAACTTGTTTTCAGTAGCAGTTATTATTTTTAGTTGTTATTTTGGAATTCTAGTGAAACTCTCAACAGGAATAATTGTTACGTAAGCATAATTACATTTTCCTGATTGTAAGTGACTTCCAATTACTGTACATTTGCTTAAGTACGTTATTTATAATTAACAATAATGCAATTTAGATTAAAGAAGGATGAGGGCCATGGAGAAGGGCGTATCCTAGCACTCGCTTCAATACTGGGCTAGGGGGCGTTTTGCCCGGAGCGGAAATCAATAACCTGTCTGCTAGCCCGCCAGAGACAAGATCTCTGGGATACGAACTCAAATTTCGACGCTCGAAACATTTGTGCCGCTGTAACTGCACAGTGAGAGAGCGATCGATATAAAGCAGATTTTATTTGTTCCAAATTATTTATTAAAAAAGCAAAATCGTCTCCTATTTGAAAACTTAATATTCTTGGTCAGGTCTCAGCCAGGTCTTTAAGCTGAAATAGCTTTATCCGATTGAGTGTAGAACGTTTCATGAGGCTGAGTTCTATTATGGGATTCCTTCTTTTCTGACGCTCCATCATTCAAATAATGTCCATGTTTCTGAATACACTTATATCGTCCTCTTGTTATTCGTATATCCCGGCTAATTTTAAGGCGCCAGTGTAGTGTACATTAAGATTTGCTTTTGGTTTTCTTATGTTTCTTTCATCACACTGATGACTGGCGAAACAAATGAGCGCGGAGTCCTCGGCATCGAGAATTAACTGAAGGAGCAAGGACCTCCCAAGAAATAACTTTACGTGGAATCGGCAAATTTGGACCTTGAGTTTCAGGAATACGCACTGACTGCAGCAGACCTTACTGTGGTGCGTACTTGCTTCTTGTAAGAACTAGAATTCACAAAATGTTCTATGGAACAGAAATGAGTTTGCCAAAGCTCAAAAAGTGTGGTGCCGATTTCTAATTGGGAGTGTAACTCATGTGTGAAGTGACAAATTCAGGATAAAGTATATGGTGTGTCTGTTCTACGAGTTTTATCATTTTGTTTATTGCTATTCTTTGTTTACTGTTTTATTATATATCTATATTTGGAATTGGTTTTTATGCATTCTTTTTCTTTCCTTCGCTTTGTCGCCAAGAGCTACAAAGACAAGCAAGGCCTTTCTGGGGAAAAATATACAACAATACAGTTGTGTAAACTGTATGTTATGTTCGGAAGGAACAGATGTATATGTGAGGCAGCAGTTAACCTTGAGTATAAAACATTTATAATAAAAAAAGTTTCCAAGTTGTGAAGGAAGAAAAAGTATGCATTTGCATTTGCTTTTAAGAATTAATTTCTGATGTTTTAATATTTAAAATATACAAAATTATCTGGTGATAGTAAAATGGTGTTCAACACCAAGCGGGATCGCTCAGGTGGTTTCGTCTGTAGCCCGCATTCGGCAGGCCCAGGTTCAATTCTCGTGGCTGACCTACCTGACCCATGGGTAATTTCGGGGGGTTTTCCGGGTCGCTAGGCGAATGCTCGGTAAGTTAATTACATCCCTCGAATGCCCTGTCCCTCCATTTCATCTCCATTATCATTTCATATTATCTCTCATCTGGTGGCTTCATTCAGGGTAGAAGTGTTGGCGGGAGTCTCGGCAGTGCATGGCAGGGTGATATACTTCCTCTTGAACCACTTCCTCCTCCAGTAGACCAGTTGCCGGTCTCCGAACCACATTATGGGGGAATGTCCGTTGTCCTGGCCTGCTGGGGGAGGTTTACATCTAAGTAAAGTGTAGGGACCCTGCCCTCTGCACTGTAGTGTATCCTTGAGACGGCCGCCCTCTGTCTCCTTTCGCTTCATCCTTCCTGTCGGTGACGCCCCACTTGGGGACATATGGTACAATAGACCAAGACTGGTCACAGTGTCGAATCCCCTCCGAAAAAGTATTGTGATCAATTATGCGTTCTCTTTAGTATAAACGGTAAACAATGCTTTCCTCTTTAAAATTAATATTTTGACGTTTTGTTATACTTTATTCCTTGCTAATATTTCCAAAACTCTAATTATGATACAATGTGACCTCTTATAAGTGCCATACAAAATCAACGTAGGCTTTTCTTAATTATAAGTAAAGTAAATCTAAAACATTCGAGCTGTAGAAATTTGTTATGTCATGGAAAAGTTAGGTTCCCTCCAGTAACTAAAACTTACACCGCTGTTACGCCTATCGTGTCTCACGTGGCCGCTGGGCACTAGGCACGAAAACGAGATCCCGAAAGGTTCGAAAGATCATGCTGGCTAGCGATTCCAGAGCGACACTAATGCTGCTGCTTGCCTCATCTTCAACCGCCGTAGGTGGGGTTGCCACGAACGAGTTCAGTTCAGGAAGGGGTCAGAAACGGCCATCCGAACACCAGAGAGCAATACATTACGTAGCGCCAACTCACTGCTCCGCCGACACGCACCAATCGCCATCGCCTGGTATAGGAATCCTGAAACATGTGAAGGTGAAACAGAGGAAAGGAAATTGAGACGGGAGACTGCAGGCTGCAAATTCATTGAAGCGGAACTAATACTCTTCTTCTGACGCGATATAATACCATGAAACCCAAAGTGATGATGGCTGGCCCAATAGGATTTGAACCCGCTAGCTCCCTAAAGCGAACCTCACTATCTAGTATGGTTCCTACGTAATAAGAATCTGATAACTGACTCACTTCAGAGTTGGGTTTAAATGACTCGGAACAATAATACTTCCCAAACACTATAATGTGTTTCAAATGGGAAGTTGTTTGTCCTTGAGCGCTACTAGATGAGTAACCAATCGGAGTCCTGTGGTGTTATCGTACTGTATTCCCCCTAAGTGGTATGTGACGAGCGCCAAACTAATCAATCTCTAATAAATACTATTCGCGCTAAGACAAAAATTCAGACTTTGCAAAAACTGATCCATTAGGAAGGAGAGAGAAATGTATTTAACATAACCTTAAAAACTCCATATTTTTAGCTCTTATATTTTTTCTTATACAAATAAATAAAGTATATACCATTATAACAATGCATTGCGACGTAAGCACTGTAATGAATATCATTATTGGTTGGCACGTATGCGTAAACGTATATTTGAAATTACTCAGAACTCAAACGTTAACATTTGACATGACGTGGTAAAAGAAATATGTAATTTGAATAAGTCAAGGTGTTTGTTAAATTCGATGAGAGGAAATGATGCTTTTCTTGCCAATCTGGCAAAACGTATCTGGTGTTTATGAATGATTCGTATCTCTATTTACTTAAGAGTTCAAAGCAGCATTATTCAGTTACTGTTTCATGAGAAACTGTATCAGCTGGATCAATGAGACGCGAGCCACCACCTTCTCACCCTTAGAACTGCTATAACAATCCTTGAATTAATGTGTGCTCAAATTATGTTGCAAACAGAAATCATATTTTTGAGTTGACTGAAGTTGAACAACTTATTCACGAAGAAATGACAAAGAAGACTGGGAAAACTGCATGAGACATCAGATAAACTACAAGAAGACGACTTTTGGAAAGAAATAGCACGTATCGAGATTTTGGAACCTATCATCATAAATTTTCAGCACTCAGATGTTGAAGACAATGACAATGACGAATTATCTCTTAACGTAAGTAACATTCACAGCTATACGGATGCACCGCTGGTATTTTCGTTGGATTAGAAAAATAAGTAATTCACAAACTATAATTAACTTTCAACTAAATATTTAAAACATTTTCGTAATATATGAATTAATGTTGAAATTGTGATTTCAACAACTGCATTATTATAAAACTTTGGACAATTCAGTTTGCGTTCCCTTACGTATAGCACCACGAACACTCGCAAGTGTGCGAGAGAGAGGGAAATATAAAATGAGTGGGTATAACGAGGTGGCAACGGTGAAGGCTCTAAAGCATCTGATTCGCTACAGACGAGAACTCTTCCCACATAAATAGTCTGCAGATTTCATACAAAAAGAAAATCAGTTCTTATCTTATGAAATGCCTACCAAGTGGGATGGTTCGGGCGGTTTCTTCTGTGGCTCGGGAGGTCCGTGTTCGATTCCCGCGGCCTGCCTATCTCACCCATGGAAATTTTCGGCAATTCTCCCGAATTTCCTGTCTCAGCATTTTATCGGCATTAACATTTCACATCACTTCTCCTCTGATGGTCTCTTTAAGAATAAAAGTGTCGGCGGGAGCCTTGGCGCTGCCTGGCAGGATGATATGATGTTGGTAAACATCTCCTCCGGTAGGACGGTCTCTGGGCCGATGGTGAGTGGCGCACCGGTTGTACTGCCCTGCCAGGATGTTTCGGCCTGGTCAATTGTAGGCACCCTAACCTCCGCACTGTCTTGACTCCTTGTTTGGCCGTCCTCTGTCTCTTCTACCTCATCCATCCTCCCGGAGATGCTCCTCTTGGGACATAGTCATAGATCAAGGCTTGTTGCAGTACCAAATCCCTTCCATCGAATTTATCTATCCTATCTATCCTTATGAAATGCCTAGGGTGACCTGTTCAGTAAAACGAAAAATTTAGGCTTAAGGAAACACGTTAAGGACTGTAACATGTGGGCGAATGAGATTCATTGATCTGTTGAGTACAGAGAATATTCTTGTGTTAACGTACAGCACAGACTAATTTTCAGTTCTTCAGAAACTAACTACTGGCGTGATATCCTGTAAAATATTCAGCCCTTCAAATACCTTTGTAACGTTTAGCTTTTTGTCATTTCAAAAGATAATTATACCCTATATATTCCTAATTTGTTAGTGGTTGGTGCATCTCAAAACGTAGATCAAAGGCTTACATGGAGCTCATATTTAAAAGAACTCCCTTAATCAAAGAAGACAGTGTAACGTTCTCTGTGTGGGAACTTCAATAGCTTCTTTGTCTCTCAAAAGAATACCTGCACTAACGCATCTTATTACAAACGAGTTAAAAATCTCTGCTCTTTCATTTACTTGCATGAAGAAATATTAAATTCAAGCAGAAGTTATATTTAACTTTCGTTTGGTTCTGCAGTTGGTAGGACTGTTCATCAATAACTCAAGCTGTAATTAAGCCGTGTTGAAGTTTAATTATAAGAAATAACTTCTTTCAGCGTCATTAATGGCAATGCCACTCAAGGATGCATCAACGAGCGTGTTTTATATGCTTTTCTTTCACTCTTGATGCTTTGAGTGTTGATGAAAAGAAAAACGGAATTTTGATATCTAGGTCATGAAATGGGCATTTATAATTTTTTTTGTAATAATTCTATCCAGAGGGAAGAAGACTATAACCATCAATTTGCTTTACGTTCACTTTTTATTTGAAATAAACAGTTACGTGAAAACAAGTATTTATTAGTATTTCACAGCTTAGTATTAGACCTACAACTAAAGTCATAACTTTTGACTATTGGGAACAACATTGGTATTATTTTTATATTTATTTTAAAAATATTTTTAAAATATAATCATAAATAGCGGAACATGATAGCGAAGTGGGCGATATTATGCCAAAAATGGAAGTAAAACGTGTCACAGAGTGAATTATGAAGAGGAGAAAATCAGTATTATTGTTTTAAGGATCTCATTAAAACTTTAAAATGATTATTGAGTATTGGATAGTTTAAATTAAGTTTAAATATGGTATGATTGTATTGACTATTAAGAATGACGTGTTCAGCAAGAAAATATTTAATTTACAAAATGACCGTACAAATCAATATACTTCGTTTAGGAACTAGAAAGCCTCACTTAGTGCCAGGTCACGAGAGATGTAAGATATGTTCCTAAGCGTCTTCAAAAGTTTTATATATTGAGATCTGATAAAAGGTGGAAATTAAAATACACATAGTGTCGATAAGCAATAAAGGACGGTCGTGAGTTAATACGACGCAAGATTTTACATTGTGAATGTATTATAAAATATACTTCACACCGCATTGGTTAATGAAAAGACCTGGATAAAAGTTTATTTGTCAATTTAAGCTATGACGAGTATTGTAAACCATCAAATAGAATTAAAAGATTGGACTGTTATTTTATGTATTTATTATTTTATTTTATTTACATTTAATATCTATTATTTTACTGTGGACTATTAGATTTTTATTAATTTAAAAATGGTTCAATTACTTCATAAACTACTGGAAAGTTAGATCTCTCGGATTTCTGCCCCAGACCACACCTGAAGTGAATTAATTCCATACTTCGACTGTAGCAGCTACGGTGAACATATAAAACATAGGCTCTGGAAAATTTGGATCCAGACGTCTTCTCAACCCGGATCATCAACTTCATTCCATCTAATGAGAACGAAGTATTTAATTTCGTATTACTTTTGTCATTTGTATTATACAAAACACTATGTTTATCAAATTGGAATGGAAAAATCGTGAAATCAGATATACTGCAATGTAGGAATCTCTGTATTTGTTCGCTCGTTCTCTCGCTCGTCGTGCTGGCTGGCTGTATTTAGCCAGAATGTTTTTGCTGCGTGCCCATCCGTTTTGGGTTTAACCGCAGGTAAAGCTTGTTCGGGATGTTGGAGGGTGTCTAGTGGGTTTTAGATTGGAATTAATTTATAAGGATACAGTAATTGTACCTTGGGAATGAAAGGATACGATGCAATGCCTAGCACCCTGGTGTTTTTTCTGAAATTTGGGTTGGTAATTTTGATGCCAAACAGCTTAGGAGAATATGTGGAGCTCAGCTTTAGCTGCTGTTGGGATTAGCTCCTGGGTTATCTTGGGTGCCCGCAAGCCATGCGGGGTAGCCGATGTAGGCTAGAGCGATGTCTAGAATTTGTAAGAGAAGGGAAACAGACTTATAACAGAGCCAACCTTTGGGAGACCATTCTGACCATTTACTAGGAGAGGAGCACGCTTAATCGACATGTTGGATTTCAGTTCAGCTCCTTTTAGAAACCGGCCTTAAAAATGGAAATCCGTTAGCTTAAGAAGCACATATCTATACAGCTTGTTCATCGAATTAAGTAGTTACATTTCTGTGACCTAATTCGTTTTCTACACTCACGCCATCTTCTGTCCTGATATTTAATTTACTGCAGTCTTTTGTTCAGTAATGTGAGTATTGGTAGTGTTTTGTCATTTTTTAGTTTAGTGCTATATCTGTTTTGTGGTTATAACATTTCTTAAACATATCCTGATACTGGGAGGGATGTACACTCCCGAAACGTCGAGTTCTAATCGTCTTTTCACATGGCTTGTTTCCCGAGAATATCTTGAACATATTCGTCACCATGAAGGGTTCAGAGATATAACTGCTATGCTCTATACTGCGTCGCTCAAACTTCCAAGATATTTACACCTTTTACTTTCTATATACTTACAACTATTTACAGTAGGACGGATTATATACTACTCAAAAATTCGAAAACAAATTTTCACCAGAAATACGTGCCTTGAGACTTTCTAAACAAATAATAGTTTTACTAAGATTCTGTGTGATGACAGCGCCATGGCTGAGTGGCTAGACATTTTGGCTCTCACCAAGGCGGCCCGGGTTCGATCCCAGGTGACAGCAAAGTGAGATTTGTGGTGGACCTGCACTGGTTTTTTCTCTGGGCCAGCATTCCACCGATTGCTCCATCATCATCATCATCATCATTCCTATCACCTCATCTGTCTCGTACTTTCACCTTCCGGCGTTGGGCTGATTCCTCACCCCGGAATCTCTGTGATCAGGAAACCTCTGACTCTTAAGGACCTTGAGGATGCGAGGTTCAGGGACCCTATGTTCCAATTAAGGAATTGCATTCAAGATTCTGTATGCATTTCTGTCTGTGAACTTTGTTTTAAGCATAATTCAAAAATGAAAAATCGGTTAAATACCAAACTTGATGCGTATATCTTCCAGGATGCGATACGGACATTTAATAAACCCTCCATCTCAGAATATGTCTTACATGAAACACTTCCCAAAACTTCTGATTTTATCAAAAATGTCTTAATGGTTTTGATAAATCACCATATGTCTTAACATATTTTCATGAAAAATGAAATGCATATCTGAAACATCGCTTGAAATCTTTTCCAAATGAATGAATGAATAGATAAGAGTCAACATGAAAAATTCAATGTCATGGCCGGAATTTGAACCACGGATCTCTTGGTTTCCGTCTAGTCGCTCTAACTCATTGAGCTACTATCGCCATTAAATTCTCGGGTGAAATGGAGAATTTAATGTCAGGACGGCACGTTAGCCATGGTAGCTCAATGAGTTAGAGCGACTGGACGGAAATCAGGAGATCCGTGGTTCAAATCCCGGCCAAGACATTGAATTTTTCATGTTGATTCTATTTAACAACAACTTTAGCCTATATGCGACTAGTATAAAGAAATGATTAATTTCCATCAATTAACTAAAATAATAAGAGTTAAATGATGAAGCCTGGGACTCAAGTACTTACGATAGTAAGTCGCCACAAACAGTGTATCTCGAATGCGAGAGCCCCCAGTGGTATACCGAGGACATATACGGGCCAAATGGAGAATTTAATGTCAGGACGGCACGTTAACCATGGTAGCTCAATGGGTTAGAGCGACTGGACGGAAACCAGGAGATCCGTGGTTCAAATCCCGGCCATGACATTGAATTTTTCATGTTGACTATCAAAGTCCTTAGCCTATATACGGCTAGTGCGAAGAAATGATTAATTTCCATCAATTAACTAGAATGCACGAATGTTTCACAACTAGCAAAGTATAAGCGAGACAACATTTTAGTACGCACACAAAAAAAAACGTGAATCTCTTTAGAGCACACAATAGTCTGAAATATTCCTTCAGTTTTCAAATACATATATTTTCCTCAAATCGAAAGTCGCTATTTATCTTTCTTGTTTCTTCTAATCATACGCAGTTAACCAGATTCAAAGCGACCAGCTCTTAAAATATTAGATAATTTGAAATAAATGACGGCGCTGTAGCGTGTCTCTCCCCTTGCTGAAACCCGCAGAACTAGGGGAGAATTTGAGTGGACGAAGCGGCGTCTTTCCTCCGTGTTTCCTTCCGGTTCATATCATTTGTTCCACCAGTGTCCCATAATCATCTTTCACGAATTCTCCCATTCTCCCTCCCCTTCGTCTTTCAGGGTTATGACTGGAGGGGGCAGGATTTCGAGATTTGAGCGGATGATATCTATGCAGATGTCTCACTTGACATGGATTTGGGCCAGTCTGAATATGTTCTGAGGGAGGGATCGCAGGGATTGTCCAGTCACTACCTGGTCCGGCAGCACTCCTTGGGTTCATCTTGCCTCTCTTCCCGAGCAGCATACAGTACAATAGACCCATAGCTGCATTATCTAAATCACCTGTTGATATTGAAAGAAAGAAAGAAAGCCATGAAGTATGTAATAAATTGGGTTTTTAGAGGATAGTCTATACAAGAATGTGAAGAGAAAATCATGTGTGTTCAACACAGATTGTTTAACAGTGCCTCCCAGTGCCTCCCCATCGATTGTCATTACAGCGGTACTTCCGTGACGTAGTAGAGCGACTCTAGTGCTGGAACTTACTCGAAAGGGCCTGTTTGGGATTAGCTTTCTGCAAATTACGTCTGGAGGAAAAGGGCCACAGGACTGTAAGAAAATATATTATTAACCAAGTAACTATCTTGTTTTATTTATTATTTTAGATGTCTTTATACCAGGTACATATCTGGATGATTAAATTGTTGGGGTGGGTAAAGCCTTATTCAGTTCTGTGAATGTTACCTAACATCGTATTAAAAGGCACTGATGTTCCTCCCGATTACCGTAATGGCCGCATTCAAGTCCGTGTCTCTTTTGTTTCCAACACGTGATGCCTTAATGAGAGCTTGATTCGCCTTGTGAAACAACGTGCCGCACCACCTTTCTCGAGTCTTCTAACTAGCATTAGCATATCTTTCTTACCTCAATTCACATAAATAACAATGAAATAATGACAACTCTTAGTTATTTTCGAAACTTAACGTTCATGTCAATTCATAATGGTGCAAAGAACTGTCTATGTTAGTTATATTTTCTCTATGCCTTACAATTACATGGCTTACTACATGATCTCTGAATGGTCGTAATTGCACTGTGAAGTGACAACCCACATCAGTATAGACTCTCCCTTTACTTCCATATTGATATCTCTATGCGTGACGCACTGGATCAGATAGTGTAGAGCCACTGACCCTGAAAAATAGTCTAATCCAGTTCCAATGCAACATTCGTAATCGTGAGGTCTGCACACTCTGCACTACAGGCTTTGCTCCACTCTCTTACGATGCAGAAATTTCTTCATCACTTCTCACTCTTCTACTAACTAAAGCCAGAATAATATTTAATATTAATATAACATTTAAAGGTTGAATTACGCAGATATTTTGAGAGCAAATTGTTAACTATTTTTAAAGACAAGAAATAAGCTTGCTTTCATATTTTTATCTTTACCTTATTCTTAAGAAGCCACAATATCTGAAATGAAATTGGAATTCAAAACTATAAAGTTCGTTTTGGGAGAGAGAGATATAATGCACATTTTAATGTTCACGACATTTTAACCGAATTTCAATAGTATAATATTTCAGGACAACGTAGAACGCACTATTGTCCAGTTTATGACAGAACCGCCAGAGAAAGTACCACCTACCCCGCCAATTATACGAGGGTGGGTAAAATAGTAATGCCTCCTATTTTTTTTTTTCCTTAAATAAGTAAGTTATGTGAAAACTTTGAATTTGGCGCAATTCCTCAAACCTTCTTCTCCAATCCCCTGCAGTAGTAACTTCCTAAGTCAACAGGTGGCAGCACTGCATCCTCTTGCAAACTGGCTGAAATCGACATTCTTATTAGACAGCGTTCTCTGATTGAATTTTCGACTGCGGAAGGTGAAACGCCAATTCGCATTCACAAAAGGCTAAAAAATGTGTATGGTGATGCAATGGTGGATTTCACCATTGTCAGGATGTCAGCTGTCGAAATTGTAGGCATTAGAGACATTCTGAAAAAAAAAAAAACAGTTCCAATCACTTTTGTGAAGTATCAAGTATGAGATAATCCAACTAACAAATACTGCTTAACTTGGAATAAACTAACGACTGCCAGTCAAGCCCGTGAATTTTATCTCGTGTTCAGGGGTAAAGTGATTGATTTTACTTTAAAGTCAAAGGTGCTGTTGCCTCAAAGGGCCAAAAGACACTAGATATTCGTTACAAATAATGGTACTTTTAAGGAAATGTGGAAGAGAAAATAAAACCTTCCGGGAATCTTATATTATTGCGAATGTTTTGTCTTTCATAGACACTTTGAATAAATTCACTATTTTTCACTAGAATGTGTGCTAGATCACCAGGCGGCCCCACTGAAGTCTAATCGGTAGCCTTCCCCTTTGGGGTTGGCGCACGTAAGTGGCGTATCCACTTCCATCCCGTCTTGAGTCCGTAGGAACCAGATAGGGGGGGGGGGGCTTTTTAGTCTCTTGGTCTTGCCCTATGGAAAGCCCCACGGAGGCGCTGGGCGCCCTTTTGGGACAGCTCGGTAACTCCCTGGTCGTTAGAGGGGGAGGGATCAGTCTTCACTTTGTGTGGATTGCCCTGGTAAATACCCCCGAGCTAATATATACACAGAGCTTTTCTATGGTTCTGTTGCACGTACCAAATTGGGTTGCTCGAAACTTCTCAACGTTCACTGCTCGCAGGCCAATACTTTTACACCGCTCTTCTTGTCGACAACTTTAAAAAATAACTTTGCCGTTCACGGCGCTTGTTGGCCGATTCACTCACTACTGGATAATTTATCCGGCCAACTGACTCTCAACTCCGATACTTAGAGGTCAACACACTAGCAACTGCCGAGGCTGGCATTTTCACTTCTGTTTATAACGCTCCATTGTGAAGTCAAAATTTCTAGACCTGCAGAAATTGAACGGTCTGGAAAACATCAGTACGGTACAGCAATACAGCACTAACTACTTCCGGCTCATTACGTCGCCAATGGCTGTACTTGAATATCCAATATTTTGCTGCTCGCGCAGCAAACAACAGAACCGGTGGAATGGAGTGAGTGAGTGAGTGAGTGAGTGAGTGAGTGAGTGAGTGAGTGAGTGTGTGGTGTTTTAGGGCCCGTGGACAACAAGGTCATTTGGGCCTTCACACTTACTTCCTTTACGAGAGGTTTCGCTGCCGCCGTGAGATTTCTATTCCTAAGCCTCTTTTTCTTGGAATTTTAACATGTAAAACTGAAATATCAAGGTCATGGTCCGTTTTATCGGAACCATTTAATTTAATTGAAAGACTAGTTAAGAGGTAAAAAGGACTTTAGGGCCTACCTACGGGCTCAAAGGATGCCACTCATTTCTTCTCCATCATCATCTTTAAAGATCAACTTCAAAACTTTTATAAAAACATCCACTGCTAATAAAGCTGTGTGCTTGGAGAAGTTTTCTAGGCCCATCGTTTTTAATTAAGCGGCTGGTTTCCAGCAACATCAGCAGAGAGATGGAATTTGCTGTGCTGGCTCGGCTAATTAATGAGATATTCCAGGAGGCAAACATTGTTACTCCACTTCTAACTTAAGCGATGGAAGAAGGATTGCATCCAATGTGCTCACATAACTGTGTGACTCTTATCCTTATTGTGTATGACCGCTCTTACTAAACATTTTCTTCTTATATATTTTCTCAGTATTATCAATAAATAATTTCATAAACATACTAGATAGTATAATTGGAGGATAAACTTTAAACCTCAAAGAGAAACACTTACGCTATAAATGTATACATAATGGAAATGCAATTATAATTAAACTGTAATTACAGTTGCATTTACATTAATTGACAAATCAAATATTAAATATGATTTTAATATAATTAACCTTATCATATAACATATGTTGTACCGTTAACCATGTGATCTATGAAGCCAAATTAACCATGACTACTTAAGTCCTCGTTAAATCTGCATGTGACTAGTATATAACCGATCATGAATCAGTTTTTTTTTTTTTTTTTTTTTTTTTTTTTGTAATTTACGTCCTCCAACGTTAAATCATATAGGACGATAAATGGAATGCATGAAATGATGCTCAAATGAACCCGGGGTCCATGGAGCTTAGTTACCCGACATTCGTCTAACAGGATTAGGGGAAAACCCCGGATAAACCTTATCCAGGAACCTCATCCTGACCGAGATTCGAACTCGGGACCTCTTGAACGTGAGGCAGACATGCTACCAGCACGCTATCAAGCCGGGCCATGAATCAGAGCCTCAGCGCAGAATACACTTGCCTTTAGCGTCATATATAGGGCAAGTACAACGGAAGACTAGCAGCTTGATCATGACGTCTTTTGTACCTGCATCCCGAAAGGGAGGGATGAGGCGAAAGTAGATGGAGAAGGCATTCAAGGAGCCACGATAGAGCAGAGGACAGAGATCTAATAGTTCCAGAAAAAACCTCCCCGCAGTGTCTATTATAGCCGGCACCCCCTGGAGGTAGGCACATCCTCATGGAGAGCGGAAGTCAAAGTGACTTCCCCTGAATGCGATGCACTTGTCCCAACGTTTCTGCCAGGCTTCAAAGACATGTTGGAAACCATAAAATCGCCTCCGTAGCCTTCACCACTGCTTCCGATGATGGATAATACCTCCCACGAAGGCGTTTCTTCAAGGTAGGGAATAGAAAAAAACACATGGGGCTAAATTAGAACTATAGGAAGGGTGAGGGATCAACTTCACGTTGATTTTTGCAAGATATTCAGCAACAGCTTGGGCAATATGCAGCCGCGCATTTTTGTGGTGTAGCATCCAGCCTGCTTCACAAAAATGTGGTCTTTTGCGCCTGATATGGACTTGCAATGTTTTCAGGACATCCCTGTGGTATTGTCCAGTTACTGATGTGTGTGCAGGTACAACATGCTGATAAGCCATTCCATGAATATCAAAGAATGAGATGACCATAACTTTCTCAGCAGAAGCAACCACTTTTGCTTTTTTGGGGGTTGGTGATGAAGGACATTTCCACACTGAGCACTGCTGTTTGCTCTCAGGATCAAAATGATGTAGCCAAGTTTCATCAGCAGTGATTACGTTTGATAGTAGCTCCATATCTTCCTCTAACATCAACTTTAACTGCATCGTATCTCCATTGCAGAGGTAGGCGATACTGAACACAGCTGAATTTGCCTGGTTCTCACAGGCGGGAACCAGGGTACCAACAATGAATCTACTACGGCTTGTTTGTTTCACATTAAGCTAACAGAATATAATAAGATTGAATTTTAGTGCGAAAAATTATTTCCGAAAAAATTATGGTAATTCTTTATTGAGCAGCCCTTGTAAATAGATTATTCTTTTATTCTGCCAAACAGCGCCCGTTGTACCTATGACTGGAACAGCATGACAGAACTAATCGGATGAAGGGTGAGGTCATTTGAGAAGTGAGGTTAACTGGAAGGAGAGGAAATTCGGAGGATATAATGAACATACCCAGCATTCATCAAGTGACCCTGGGAAGTGATTGTGAGGATCTTCTCCCATTAGTCCTGGACCCGGTAGGACCAGAACCCGGGCCTCTCGGGTTCGTTTTACCGTAGGACAGTACCTATTTTATAAACTGCACCCCCCGCTGCTCATGGCAGACAGGACGGAAGTGGATACGCCACTTACGCGCCTGTCCTTAATGAACCAGCTACCAAAAAAACTTTGGTAGGGCCGCCGGTGATCTAGCACACCAGCTACTAGCTCTTCAGGCTAGCACCCGGGACTTATGAGGCAACCCACTACCCCCTCCGGCAGCCTGGCCGGAGGTACCCAATTTCCCGTGGGTGGCGGGAACACACTACCCCCTCGAGCCCAACCCAATCCGAACAGCTCCCAGAGGGAGAGGCTCGAATGTTCGGCCCGAGGTTCCTCTAGTAACGTCAGAGGTACCACGAGTGCTAAGGGTCCGCAGCGCCCGCACCTTGGCAGCTGTAAGGGACGAATCCCCTCCCCTACGGGAACCCTGGGAAGTGACCGAAAAACACTCAAGTGTCGAGAGTGAGTCAGGTAATCGAACCCATATCTACGGCTAGTACTGCTGAATATCTTCTTTGTCCTAGCATTTAACGCCACAATTATGTATAGTCACGCTGCCCGAGCGGTTACCTTGGATTTATCTTTATCCGAAACCTTTCATATAACGTACTGATTATTCTTGTAAGAGTGAAAGGGGTACTGACGGGCCTCCCGGTTTTGTGCTAAGCACCAATGAGCGCATCACATCAGCCAATGAAATACGCAGGAATCACAAATGACAGATAGATGTTCACTCCACGTGGAGTAATCAGTGCGTTATCTGAGAGGTATCTATTACCAAAGATAATTCCATGGTAATCTTTTGAGAAGCAAGATTATACTCTGTATAAAACGGCCGTTTTATCGAAAATTTATATACCTAAAGTAATATTATCTGAATAACAGAATCTATTCTCAACTCCTCAATTGGTCTTCTTCTTACATCCAGGAATTAGCTAAAAACTTGTTCCGGATTGCTCCTCTTTCTTCTAAGTATTATACCTAATACAGCGTGTTTCGAAACGACATAAAACGCATATATAGAAGTAGCTCTTCAGCTTCTATGTGACATATATAGATAGCTTTTACCTCCATTAGAGTCGCATAAATAAACGCTCCAGAATGAGTGTTGATTAGGCACAGGAACAACGCCTCGTGCCTCACGTTAACGAAGTTCGCAGGTAGGTGACACACCGTGCCGCCTGCTGTAGCTGTTTGTATACATACCGACATACTCCACGGCAACTTGAAATTTTTTTTGGCTTATGAAATCGCAATAAGAAGTATTCTTTAGGTATTTGTTTATGGCTGTTTAATGTGTTTCAACATTCTGTTATAACAATCGATGACGGCAAATAAGCTGGTGGACGAATGCAACTTAAACCTTTTAGAGGGAAGTTAATGTTAGTGAGATTGAGGATGGAAGCATTAAATGATAAAAAGAAGAGAGAACAATATTAAAGAATTGTAGATAATACTAACCAAAACTAAATGCCTTATGCAATGAGACAAGTATTTTATTTCACTGTGTTTAATAATACTATATAAAGCATTTGTTACTGAAAAGAAAGCTGTTGATTTTACAGTAACTGGTTGAAAGCATTGCACAATAAATTATGTTCATAGCAAAACGAGTAACCTTGGAACCGTCCGAGTCATTATCGACTTTTTCGCAAATAACTGCCCTTTGCCCCATTACCTGAAAGCGAGGCTAGGGTCACTGATAAAGAGCAAGGAGCAATACTTTTGTTTCGTGGCCGGTGCGTCCCAATAACAACTTTTGAGGTTCGCACACTAGTGGTTCCTGCGCTGCCTGATCACAAAATAATGTAATATTTAATGCTGCATAAAATTATATCTAAGAGAATTTCGAAGCTGCGACACCGAAATTCGGACTAGTTATAAACTACGAAGCACCTATATTCGTTCGGTATCGTTTCCAAAGATGATCCGTGGTAATCTATTGTCCATTCTGCAGATATATTCTTTCCAATTTTGTTTATTCTCTAATTTTTTTATTTGGTACAATATATACTATTTATTTAATATAGCATTTTATTCCATTGTTTGTGAAATCGTGGGGCATAGCATGGCAAAAGTAAGTAAAAACGAACATGACGGTTACGTAGCACACCCAGTGAACAATTTAACAAAGTGGACCCAGATATACAGCTAAGAAATGTAGATGTGCTCGTAAGGAAGGACTCGGATGTTAATTTGATAGGACGTGAGCCCTTTTGAAACGTGTATCCCATTATTATCAGGCACAAGTAGGGCACATCTGGTAGGTGTATTGGAATATAGAAACTAGTACCAGACAAGACCAGGTGTCGCTGTATTACCAATGGGCCACAACCTTGTTGACCCAAAAGTTCTCTAAAAATAAGCTATAAAATGCCCTTAAAATATACACAAATGCACATAAAATGTAAAAAAGACCTTTCTTTCCTTTCTTTCTTTCTTTCTTTCTCAGAAAATAATGAATATATGGTTGGAATAAACACAGTTTAAAACTAACTTTCTTAATAAATAATGCAATTATTGCTATTAAATAATAAATAAATTCAGGTAATTTTCAATTGTATAAAATATTGTGACTTTGTGGGTTCGTGAAATTAAAAGTCCAATTGCACAAACTCAAAATGTTCTTTATTTCCACCGAATTACAGTTGAAACACTTGCCGATTACATAGAATTACGTAGCGCACACAATTACAATTCACCAGTTCGTCTGTCACAGGTCCACTCTACACTCACAATTACGTACAACTCCTCTGATACACGTACACAGTCTTCCAGTCCGTTCACTATCACGGCGCTCCTCCTGCTGTTCGCCAAGAACTGAATTGACTCGCCAACTACAGCCCCTTTTTATACGAAGATCGCTGTTTCTGGAAGTCTCGCGGTTCAATGAATCATCCCGACTGTTACAGACGTCCGGGGGAGGGGAAGATGGCTAGTGATGTTTTTCCAACCATCACCTCGTTAGCGCTACAAGATAAATGGGTAGGCGTGGAATGAATGCTTCCTGCCGCCCTCCCAGCCGCTAGCTGGTCGGGCCTTCCGATAATTAGGTAACAATATGAAACAATAAGTTAGTGTACCCATTACCCAAAAAATACCTTATTTAGCGTTGCAGCACACCACAATGGCCATCTTCAAGTTATCAAAAGTAAAGGAACGGCGGTTTTCAGCTAAAACTGTTTTATACTCCACTTCCACAGATGTTATAGATGCATATTTTGGGAGGGGAAAAAACACTATGTTACTGCCTGTGAAATCCTGTTCAAAGATATCAGTTCTGAAGTTTTCTCCTGACAAGATATCGGCAATCTGACAAACTGGTATCCTTTATTTTTGTCCAACGCAAATTTTAGTTTCTGTCTAATTTTGCCCCAGTCTCACCTTTTACATTTTGTATTCTCTCTTCCGCAATCCTCACTAACTCAATTGACTTATCCAATGTCATTTCAATTTCTTCAAGGCGAGTTTTGGTATCCGTCAAAAATGGAAAATTTGATTTAATGAAGGCTAATTTACCTTGAGTATTAGAAAACGGATCCTGTGCGTTCTCAATTTGCCTTAGAATATAGCCTATCAATGCTACTCACCACTTCTCTCACTATTTGAAAATTGTCACAGTGGTATGTACATGAAGTTGCATGTCATATACCCATGGATCAGGGTCAGATCGGCCACGGGAATCGAACTCGGGCCTCCCGAATGCGGGCTACAGATGAAAATGCCCAATAAATTCATGAAAAATAAAGAAAATGACCGAAAAAATGCATCTAAATGTTAAAAGAATGACTTCATTATAAAAACGTGGAAAAAACGCATTTTGATTACCTATAAAAACCACATATATCTAACGTATTTGTTTCATAGTGCACTTTATTTACAATAAGCATCATCTGTGACTACTCGGGAAAAAGATGACTTTTCATCAAAATCCGGGCCCTACTTATGACAAATTGAACAAATTTGTTCATGAGGACATGTGTGGTTGAAAAGATTTCGCTTTGTATCTTTAGACTCTACTTTTGACTTTCTCAAGTATATAATGTATACAGCAGGTAGTGCATTCCATCAAAAGAATCGATACTGACAATTCGAGATTAAACTGAAAATAAGTGCGTGGGAGTTTTCGTGCCTGTCTTGTCTGTTTAAGAGCAGATAAATGACAAACAAAAAGTCGGTCAAGTTCCAAATATAGCATTGAAGTTCTCCATGGCATGAAAGATTTGACGCAAAAGTTTCTCCAATCTCAGATTAACCTTTAGATAGAAACAATTTTCAAAATTCTTTTTTGTTGTCAAATTATGCTGTTTTTATTAAAATGCCAAGTTAAGACATTTTTATGGGAACTGAAATACTTTCCTAAATGTTCTGGGAATGGCCTCTGAACTACTCTTCATTCTCGATTATTTTTGCATAACTGATAACCTAAGAAATTGACAAAATCTTATTACACAAAAAATGCATATCACGTTAAAGCACATAATTTATGTCAAATATATCACGTGGCCCCACTGCCCCGTCATTCGCGGAAGCAGATACTCCTTCGTGCTTTAAAACAGTTGAAGAACACAACTGTGAAATTCTATTTAAACGTACGGCAGTGGCGTGAGCTGATTACAGTGTACTTCAATCCTGGGAAACGCGTCATATTCGGAGCAGAACAAAGTCGCCCACGCTACTGCCGTACGTATAACTGGAACGCTAAACAATTTGAATTGAATACCACCCACGGAGTGTCATTATTTTTGCTTTGTGTGTAAAATTTCTAGGTTGTAATTTATGTTTGGTTCATATAAAATATAGGTGTATTGATTACCGTTAATTCTATTAGGCTATATGGAGTTATGCATATAATCTTGTAAATAATTATGCAACCAATGAATTGCTTATACTTCGTACAAAAGGGTAGGCTTCCGTCACTATTTATGAAACATATTTTATTACTTTGATAATTTAAAGCCATTCATATACCATTTTTGTACTTAATTGGAAATGGATGAGTAGAGCCACACTGAAAAATGCAATACAATAGCCGGGATATGAATCATGGATCTCCCAGGCTCCATGCGGTTGCTCTAAACCATCCAAGCTACTATGACCAACATGCCGACATGACATTGAAAAATGACGTTTACCGGGAAACATATGAGTCAGTTGGAGAATTTAATTAGCATGGAGAATAACATGTCGACATGTTGGCCATAGTAGCTCAGTGGTTTAGAGCAACCGGACGGAGACCGGGAGATCCCTGGTTCAAATCACGGCTATGGCATTGAATTTTTCAATTTGGCTCTATTCATCCAAACCTCTACACGCGGCTAGTGTGGATGAAATGATTATTTCTATTATTTGGAAATGTTTCAAATTATTTAGCTGTCCGCTCTTCCGACTGTTGTTTCTATTTTCTTGCAAATGTAAGTTTTCGTGATTAGTTGCAACTATTTTCATTTGATTTTATCACGAAATATACAGAATATTTTTTTTATTATATTCAATGATCGATCAGTAGTACATGCTTTACAGGTCCTTGTTGGCTAATTGAATCTCTATGAACTATATAATAACATGTAAGGAATACCAAGTTGGCTCCTATTATCTTCTTAACACTGTGAAACAAGAGAAAAATAAGTTAATTAAAACAAACAAGTAATCAAAGAGATAAGAACAACAGTTATTGTGAAACAATATTCATAATTTTTTTTCAATCAGAGTCACTAAGGAGATCCTGTGGGAGTCGTCTCTTCAGGCGCGTGGGCTGGCGGGTTCGTACGCCGATGTCGTACATCACAGCTCCTGGAACATCTGGCAGGTTTGAAAAGAAGCGGGAGGCGATCTGACGTATGTACTGGTGAAGAGGAAGGAGACCAAGTTCTTTATGCAGTTGTTGATTTCTTACATACCAAGGGGCATCCGTGGCGATGCGCATAAATCGATTTTGCAGGACCTGTAGCCTTCGGAGATGAGTGCTGCTAGCCGAACCCCATACCTGGGAAGCATATGTGATAAGTGGCTGGACAAGAGATTTGTAGAGAAGCAGAGAGCATTCAATCCCAAGAGGAGTGTGTCTGTGAAGTAGCGGGCCAAGTTTTGAAAGTCGTCCTGATGCCAACGAGATGAGTCGATCAATATGGGCTCGCCAAGTAAGTCTAGTGTCCAGCATTACTCCAAGGTATTTGACGGAGGTGGTAGAAGGTAGCCAGGGAATTGATTCATGCTTAATATGCAATTCGCGAGAGTTGGAGATGCGACGTAAGCTAAAAATCTTAGCTGCGGTCTTTTGAGTGTTTAGACGTATGCGCCAAGTATCGAACCATCCAACGAGGCAGTCAAGAGAGGTTTGTAGCGTGTGAATAGTTGTAGGGAGATCTGTGCCGGAATGATATAAAACAGTATCAGCAGCGTATAAGGCTATGGAGGTAGGGGCCAAGTCAGGAAGATCATACATAGGTATAGATACTAAATAAGATTGGCGCCAATATGGATCCCTGAGGAACTCCTGCTGTAATATGGCGCTGAGATGACTCCATGCCACCAATGCGAACAGTAAATGTGCGATCTGATAGAAAACTACAAATGGTAGTGAGCAGATACTGTGGAAGTCCAATGCTACACAGTTTGAAGATTAACCCCTCATGCCAAACTTTATCAAAGGCATGTGCTACGTCGAGGAACAGGGTGGTTGTGTACTTTCGTTGCTCAAAACCATGAATTACTGTTTGTGTTAAACGTAGTAGTTGGTGAGAGGTAGAATGTCGAGAACGAAATCCAAATTGGAAGGGTGGAATGATATGGTTTTCAGAGGTATATTTAAGGAGACGGCGAAGGAGAACCTTTTCAAAGAGTTTGGACAAGGTAGGCAGCAAACTTATCGGACGATAGCTGTCGGGGAGACTTTTAGGTTTATTAGGTTTGTGAAACACAGTGATTTGAGCCAATTTCCAGGTGTGAGGAAAAAAGCCAAGTCGAAGACAAGCGTTCAGGATTGAAGACAAATGTGCCAGGGCCTTCTTTGTCAGGTTTTTTTAACACAATATTGGGAATCAAGTCGTGTCCCGGTGATTTCTTAAGAGGAAGAGAGCGAATTAAATGCCTAAGTTCAGCAGGACTAGTGAAGGAGATTCTGCAGGGAACAGTTGGTTGGTGTCGAAAAGCGTCAAGCCGCTGTTCTATACTCGGGGTGGTGGCATGGGGTGCGTTTGGTGTGAACGTGCCTTCAAAGTGGTCTGCAAGAACTTCACATTTAGCTTTGACCTCCGTAACAAGAGTGTCAGTGGTACGCAGAGCTGGTATAATAGTTGGCTGTCGCAGAAGTCGTCGAGTGGCATCCCAGAGCGTGTGGTCATGCGGAGAGATGCTCGCCAGTTGTCGTTTGTAGGTCTCAAGGCGATGACGGTCCAATTCGACTTTTACTAGCCGGTTCAATCCATTAAGCTTCCTACGCAGCCAAGGTCGGCGTTCCCTTTGCCACTGACGTCGGATCCTGTGTTTTTCATGTATAAGCTGAAGAATGGGCGCAGGTAAGGAAGAAGCAATAGGAGTTCGCTTGAAGCAGGTAGTTGAATTTCGCACACAGTGGCATATAGTGTCTGTAAGGTGTTTAATGGCAGCCTCTATGTCAGCTTCAGAGCTAAGTGAGTAAGTGTGGAGCGCTGAATCCAACTGAGCATGGAACTTATCCCATTGAACATAGCCATTAATAAGTCGTGGTGCTGAGGGAAATATGTTCGGAGTGAGTTGAAAGGTAATTAAGACCGGGCAGTGGTCAGAGTCAAGTTCCGCTAGTGTAGACATATACGCTGGAAGAGGGAGATTCTTGTGAATGCCAATGTCGAGAATGTCAGGAGTATTAAGAGGATTGGTAGGATAATACGTGGGATCTGTAGGCGCCAAGACGGATAAGCCGCAGGTGTTCAATATGTGATAAAGGCGTCGGCCATTGGGATTAGTAGAGTGGCAGCCCCATGACGAGTGTTTGCAGTTTAGATCTCCGAGAACAAGGATGCTGCTGTTGGCAGGAAAAAGCATGGAGAAATAAGTAGTATTTAGTTTCCGGTTAAGAGACCTATAGGCGCTGATAACAGTGAGATCATTACCATCGGTTGTAGGGAGTTTAATTCCTATCACTTCAACGTCGGGAACGCCAGGTAAAAATATAGAGTGGTGAGTAATGTTACGTCGGATCACAATAGCTACACCTCCAGATGCTCTTGGAGCAATCCGATCCTGTCGATGGACTGTGTATCCAGGAACAGTAAAGGTTTCGTTAGGGAGTAAGTGAGTCTCACTGATACAGGCGATGTCAATATTATGCATCGTAAGAAAATGAATGAAAGAAGCGCGTTTAGCGCGTAGTCCATTAGAATTCCAATTTAGAAGAGTGAGCCGTCTAAGAGTTAGCAGATTACGGGTTGCCATCATGAGGTACTTGAGAGAAGAAGAGTGAGCGAGCATATTCGGTTAATTGTGGCAGAAACGGGGTAACAAAGACGCGGAATAGCGAACAAAATTTGCTAATGAGGTCAGTGAGAAACGACCAGAAGGAAGACGATGCGCTAGATTCCTGATTTAGTGAAGGGGGAGAAGACGAAGAACAAGGTTGATGACGAGGAGAGGAAGTAGTAGAAGAAGAAGCAGCAGCAGCAGAGGACCTTACTGCCTGAGAATAGGTACGCTGTTCCGAGGTAGGAGGTGATTCTTGTTGCGGAGACTGATGCGGGCGAGGTTGCCTGGATTGGGAGTGTTGTGATGACTGCTGCGGGTGTATTGGTTGGGGTTGCTGACCTGGTCGCATCTGTGAAGCTGCTGCTAGACGGAGAGCACCTTGTCCTTGAGGTCGCTGGGAGATGCGTTGTTTCAATTCCAGATGGGGTCAACCCCGATAATTGGCTGGGTGATCTTGACCACAGTTGACACATTGAGCAGGCGTAGTAGGTAACTTACTGCACTTAGAGAAATGGTGATCACCAGTACATCGTACACAGCGAGGAGTCAGCTGACAGTAATTTTTGGTGTGGCCATATTGCTGACATCGAGTGCACTGCGGCAGGTCGGTGTTACGACGTCGTGTGTTCAACTGACACAACACTGTACATCAGACGTGTGAGGTTAAGTATTTCCCTACCTCCATCGGTATTTTCTAGCTCAATGGCACATATCGGAATAGGTTGTTTGTTTCTTCCTAGCAGACGTGTAACCTTTTTGACAGGAAAGTTAAGGGCGATGAGCTCATCATAAATTTCCTTATCGCTGAGGGAACAAGGCAGATTGCGGATAATCACTGAGAAAAGTTTGTCAGCTGGGTTCCTGAAAGTGTAAAACTCTTGATTTATTGAAGTAAAGTAGGATGTCAGACGGCGGAAATCGGTTGAAGTAGAGGCAAACACTTTGATAAGAGCACCTCGGAGCTCAGTATGAAAATCTGAGGGTACATACTTTTTAATATCCTGAAGGAACAGCTGGTAATTCTGAACATTGCGCACACAAATTGGTGGAACTTTCTCCTTGGATGTGGTGTTAGGAGCTGAATCTGTCTGGTCAGAGCTTTCAGATAAAGCATGGAATCGGTTGTATGTTGGGATAGCGTAAGCATAACGGGAGGTATTAGACTGTTCAGAAGATGATGATGCCATGCAAAGGCGTTTTCTTTGAGTTTCGCAGTGAGAAGGCGGCGAGCGCTGCTCTCGACTGTTGCGATTGCCCAATTTGACTATGTCAATGTCCATGTTAGCATCATGCGGTACACTGTGTCAGCTGAAGCTGAGGTGGCCGAAGAACTGATTTACTTACACTGTGAACAGTAGTTATACCAGAGCTCGTAGAAGGTGATGAAGCTTGATGAAACGAAGTCTGTGGATTTTGTGGAGGATAAGATGACATAATTTCTAGTGTGGACCTGCTCTCCATCTGTTCTGACGATGAAGACTGTAATGTTGATGATTCGGAGGTAATATCCATATTGTTAACCACATTTAAAGATGTGCGAACTAACTGGCCAGTATCATGTGCCGCGTAGGCCATGACAGCTGGTGAAATTACTAATAAAAACTAGTAGAATGTAGGATAGTCACTCGCAAAACAACACTATTTGACTGTGAACGGAACACAAATAACAACCACGCACTCGCATGGAGAACGAAGCAAAGATTAGTTGAGGTTATAAATGAACTTCGTTCTTTGACGCACTGACACCACCACAATTCTGTATTGTACTTAGCCACTGGTAACACTATTAGTTTATGTTAAACAATGGCGTTTAGGCTTTCTAAATAAGTTCACAATCACTGATAAATTATAAAAATGTCAAGAGACTCGGTAACACGCAAATTACACAAAGTCAAGGCCACCGATCTTAAAGTTGAGAATCATACAGAATATTGGTTTCCTATATAAAATAAAAGGTGTTTTATGCATACGGTTGTTTAACTGACGTGTAAATCTTTACCTGGCTTCTTTAAAACAAGTCTGACTTATCTTGTATTTAGTTGGAATTCCGTATACATCTACCCTTTTTCTTTTGAAGTATATCCATTGCAGTTTCACAAATAGATATATTATACATAGATTCGCGGTTATATTTCTAACCTTTTTCTTTTCCAAGTACCATATTTATGAAGGAATTTTTTTTTCTGACTGATGTCATGATGTACTCGAAAATAAATCGGCAGAAGCTTACTTATTTTAATCTAAATTCAGGTTACTGTTCATTTAATCATTTTATTCGCCTGTATACCGTATTACATATTTTGTTGCGTAATAGGTGTTCAAGTTGAATCATTTGTGTCTTGCATTTGATTTACTGACCTTTACCTCTCTGAATAATTTTGGGGTTGAAGAGCTCAAGAAAGAAGCGTAGTTGTTCTGGTTTCTAAAGAAGTATCATCTGCTGATAGCAGAAGGGTAAGAGATCTCAGATAAACCACGTGCTGAAAGACTGACAGGCTTTCGAGTGTGCGATCGATGTAGTGCTTGACTTCACAATTGTCAGGCGTACGTGAGAAAGTATTTCATTGAGGGATGTAGAAGCAACTTGTTATTTGTTCTTTTTTTGTAGCCGGATCAATCCTTTCTTTCTCCTTTTGTCTAAATTGGTGCTGGGTAATCGAAAAGAAATTTAAAGGACCACAGCTGTTCATAATTTTCCATGTTTAATGTCGAAGTTTACGATGCTCATTAGTAAAGTCAGGAAGAGACAAGCATAAATCATAGATGGGACGTGTCATCAGCGCTGCTTGTAACATTGTTAATTGTTCACACAATATCTTCGATCTCCATTAATGATGACATCACGGCAGAATCGGCAGACCGTCTCTTTCAGTTGTCATGTCTCGTTCCACTCCGTTTAAACCGTGACGAGCAGACCTAAATGCATCGCAGTGCATTTCCATGTTTCATTGACTTTAGTTCAAGTTCATTATAACAGTAAACTTTGTTTTCATTATCTTATTCTGTGGAAGATCGAACACCTGGATTTCAGGTATAATGGTTGAAAGTCAGCATAGGCTCCAATGTAGAGCATGTGTTGGATACAATCTGCAGAAGTTGCAGGTGACGTTTTAAAATTATATAATGGAAAATAGTGGGAAACGCGCATCTCCAATACATACAAAGTATTTTATATGTAGTATAAAGGTGTACAAGACAATTATAGATAGCAAAACTAAATACAGTTTAGTCTCTGCTCCCAAGCACTTATTTTACTACCATTTTACGTAGCTGCTATACAAAATGACTTCTCATGGCCAACGTTTTAGGATGAAAGGAATTAGGTTGGTATTTTAAATAAAAATTACTGCCAATAAATATTGCTGCGATACCAGTGTATTCAAAAGGAGAATAAAGAAATACCTTTAATCCTTTTTGTTATAGAAGTAAATCAGAAAACGACAGTAATAAGTAATTGATGTTATTTCAAACCAATAAATATTAAAATACTTCTTATATTACGACAGTTTCAATTTAATATTATAATTTCTATATTATTAACAACTCATTTAATAACTAGCAAAATTTGTGAAGCCAGCGAAGAGACTCTTTTAACTTAAAATGAAGTAATTAATGTTTAGATTGTCCGAAATGTACAAATCAGTTTTTACGTTACGCATTTTAGTTTAAATTACGTATAAAAACATCCAGGCATTTATAATTTAGAGGATTTACACAGTTTTAACAAACAGTTAAGTGAAGTGTGTTAGGATTAGGATTTCATTACGGAGGGGTTTCGATACGTAGGCCACCATGCTGGGCCCATTGTGCCTATGCCCCCAAGTGGGGCACCCCCGGCAGGAAGGAGACAGAGGGTGGCCGTTCCAAGGAGCCAGGTCCTTGCAGTTTACTTAGAGACTTCCCCCGACAGGCCAGGACAACGGACATGCTCCCCTACTGCGGGACTGCAAAGAGCCCAGCAGCCGAGCCCCAGAGGTCCCAGGCGTCAAGTGTGTTACTAAGGGTTGTAATTTATTCATAATATATCCAGGTAATTTATTCACCCAAGCTTCCTAGTAACTTTAATGATTTTGAAGTTTTCTGTGGTCGGCACTGTACCTCGATAGGCAGACTTTCTTGACGCTCGGAAATGGCCTCAAATGGCATCACGCTTTAACATATTTCATTTATTTAGAAGCACACAACCTCATTCAGCTATGAATACTCTGACTTCGTCGGTTGGTAGAATTAAAAGTCTTGTTTGCAGAAATTTAAAACACTTTATTGCAGTCAAAAGACGCTTTGTACAATCCTGGCAGCAGCAAAAAGACGTTACATTGACAAACAGCAGTCTTCAAGGTCGACTCGTTACTCCTCCACATGTAAATAAACAAAAGATTCCACTATGGTACATCACACAACTCACAAAACTACACAACTGCAACTAACTGACTGCTTTTCACACTTTGCCGCTATTTATACCTCCCAGTCATTGTTCTAGAATGCAGATCATTCGTTAACATTCGCGACATCGGAAAGACGGAACATTTCAGACTTATCTATGTCTTTCTCTCTTTCGGCAAGTGTCCAACTCGGCGCGCCACTGTCTCATTCTTTCCTGCGTACGCGCGCCTGGCATTAGTTTGTCGCAGCTCCAGCACAACAATGCCATCGGTGACAATACAATCTGAGTACGTGTGATATTTTCTTTAGCCATCTAACGTTAACCTATGTTGAGACTTTTAGGGTTCTATGTTGCAGTTATGCTTCTGAATAATGTACATTGTCCAAAAAGAAAGAAGGAACCATAGTACTTATAGAGGTGAGAGGAGGATTGGTGACTATAGTTTTATTAGATAAAAACAAAATTAAGGTTAACAAATGAATTTATTTTCAATTAACACGTCATCTGGCGAGAATAGTAATACAAAAGATGACAGTGTACAACATTCCTATGATAATGTTAAATAATAAACTTATGGGTTAGAGAAACTTTGAAGTTCAGGAATGTAATGAATACCGAAGGAACAAGCCCTTGAGGTATATGCCCTGGAGTAATTTTTACGCCTCTTATATTGGTATTATTCATTTTCTTAAGCTTAAGTATGTAAACACGTAAGACTCACTGCAAATTATATCCTTTAGGACATGAAATAAGTATTGAGGCGAAAACGATCGCGATAACGCGGCTTGCGCATACAAAGGAACTGATAGGCGGACAGTGTGGAAATAAAAGAGCCTGCAAAAAGCAAATAAATATAGCGCGAGATAAAGGACTTGTCGGCCTCTCCGCTGTTTAAAGAAAATACAATCTGTAGTGACATATGCTGATTTTCGTCATTTTATTTACAAATTGCTAAGAGCATTTTGTTTACTTAAAAATCTGAACCAGGACAAGAAGGAGCCATTGTCCAGCAAGTCTTAGGTGAAGGCTTCATCGAGCAATTACTACACTCCGAATTTAAATCTTAGTTTTCTAGGTTGCCACCTGCAGCAGCATCATAGTTAACGAAATGTAGTCAGTCACCCTAGTGTTAAGCCAAAACTAATACATACTAAGTGCTAATTAGCACTTGGTATCCCACTATTTAATTGTACGGAAATATTAACATTATTATTTCCCTAAAGTATCCTTTCAGCAACGCCCAGAATCAATACTCATCTATAAGTATGATAAATTTTTATTTACTGTTTTTTAAGTTAGGATTTCGGTACAGCACCTGCCTGCCGTGGTGGGGGTTCGGGTTTGATTACCGGTGGTGGGAGAGGGGATTTTTCCCCGACCAAGATAATTCATCTTCCCCAGAATCTGGAAGTATGAATGAGAGTGCCAATGCGTGTGTGTTTTAATGATTAAAACCCAACGAATACTCGTTAACACCTTCGATATGTTCCAAAGGAAAACGGCCGGCTATTTTTTTTAATTTTTTTTTTTTTTTTTAAGCAATTTACGTCTTCCAACGTTAAGTCATATCGGACGGTGAATAAAATTGGTGAAATGATGCTCAAATGTGTCCAGGGTCCATGGAGTTTAGAGTAACCCGACATTCGTCTTGCAGGATAAGGGAAACCCCGGAAAAAACCTTATCCAGGTAACTCACCTTGACCGAGATTCGAACTCGGGACCTCTTGAACGTGAGGTAGACATGCTACCATCTACGCTACCGAGGCGGGCTAACCCCACCGCTATGACCATTGTAGTTAAAGGAGGGGTATCAATGGAAAAAATAAAAGAATAAGTTCTTTTTCTTCTTCACTCCATGGTTTGGGCATATCGCCCGTTCCGGCTTCATAGATCACTCCAGCGTTTCTTGGGTCGTCCTCTGTCTCTTCTTCCTTTTGGATTATAGTTTAATCTGTATTTGTATATCTTCCATCCTCCATTCTTAATATATGTTCATGCCATTTGTTTCCTTCGTTCTGATGTTTTGTCATGGATTGGTTCGATTTCTAGTTCTTTTCTAATATCCTCATTTCTTATTTTGTCCAATATTGTACAACCTTTAACACTTCTTAAAAATTTCATTTCTGCAGTCTGTATTTTATTTAAATCCTTTTGTGTTGGCACCCAGGTTTCGCTTCCATACAGTAAAGTTGGAATAGCCATTACCTTATACATGTTCATTTTTTTTATCCTTTCTCGCTCTGTTTTTAAAATTTCTTTGGATTGTCCCACATATTGCTCGGAATTTGTTTACTGTTCTATAACACCATTGTTTCTAATATCTATGTTACATCTTAAATATTTAAAAGTCGATATTTGTTCTAAAATATTATTTCCTAAAACAATCTTTGATCTTACATTATAATTTTCCTTTAAAAGCCACATTTTTTGTTTTTTCTTCTGATATTTTAAAATTATACTTTTGTACTATATTATTTAGAATATACATTGATTTTGCAGTTGATTTTCATTCCGATGAATCAATATTTGTTCATCCGCAAACAGCAGGGTGTTAATATAAACATTTTCTTTTATTTTGATTCCTGGGTTTACTAAAATCTTCCATTCATTTAATATATATACTAAAAAGAGTAAGTGATAAGCTACACCCTTGTCTTAGTCCAGTATTTGTAGAAATTTGTTCTGTTAACCTATCCCCAGTATCCAGTCTTATAGTTGTATTTGTGTATATGCCTTTTATTGCATTTATAATATGTGGTGGGTAACCCTTACTGTCTAATATTTGTCACAGTTTTGATCTATTTATTCTATGAAAAGCTTTTTCCAGGTCAATGAATGCGATATGTGTTTCCAAATTCTTTTCCCTTCGTTGTTCAATTATTTGATTAAGGACAAATACGTTATATGTACAGGATTGGCCTTTGCGAAATCCACTCTGCTCTTTTCCTATAAGACATTCTGTAATAGTTTTCAGTATAATATTTATTATTTTAGTATGTATTTTGTAACTTGTGTTCATTAAACGTATCCCTCTATAATTTCCAAAGCTTTTGCGATCTCCTTTTTTGAATATATTTTTGATTAGAGCTATTGACCATGATTCAAGTATTTTACATTTTTGCAAACAATTATTAATTAAATGTAGTATTCTTAATTTGCACATTATCCATTAATAAGTTAGGATTGCGAAATATATAACATTTTCATTGAAATATCGATCGTGAATATTTGTAGCTCTTCCATCTTAGCTAAAAGAACTTACATGAAACACATGGATATATGAGGCATCTAAAAATACAGAATTTCATAATTATATAGGAAACGGACGGTCCAATTATGTAACTGAAATGAGGAAAATGCATTCTGAAACAAGCTAACCATGTTCACTGCAGTAAATAAGCATTGCCCTAGAGGAAGAAGACCAGGAAGTCTCCTTCGTTTTGGAAAATGATGTATGTTGCTCAGAGTTACCGCAGCCGATTAGCAAGCAAAATAATGAGGTGATAATAGATTATGAGTTGTCTTTGGCAGTTATATCCGTTATGGCAGTGATAATTATCATTGTTCGTGTTTACATAGTTCTAACTGCTGTTTTATTACTGTGGCACTGTGTCCAAACCGCTTATATTGATTATAATTAACGAGTTCACTTCAAGCCATCTGATTAAAACACAACGGACTAGAATTACGGCAACAAACATATTAAATTATCCACAAACAGATGAACAATATCACATTTTCGTTGATTTGTGTGACATGGGAACAGGTCACAAAAGATGTGTTTCGCATAAGTAAGTTTATTCTATAACCTTTTATTTTATAATGTTCTTTTAAAAAATCTGTTCTTTCCTTTGATGTTCATCCAAACTTTTTTATAAAAATGTTCATTACATTTCTTCATAGTTACTAAGAGGATATGCCCTATCATTTGTAAAAAGAGCAATGAGAGAATTCCTCTACAATGGACTGTTACATTACATCGTGGTGTAATTGTTGTAACGTCACCCATCCCTTGGCGTGACAGCGCGAAGCGAGCGAGGGCCTACCAACCCGATTGCCGGGTTCACGCCCACATACGCAAGGCAGAGGGGTCGGCGATCATCCAAGCCGTAGGGGGAGATGTTGTCTTTCTATACCTAACATAGCTGCTCAATTTCCTCACGAAGCTGAGTAGGCACCTTTTCTATACCTGGGACATACAATCTACACCACACAGGGGATGGGGGGATCGAACCCAGGCTATACGCGGTGCAGGATGATTGTTGTTGCACTACTGTTAAATTTAAAAATTTCCACCTTTGTCCTTCATCTTATTATCCTAACAAAGAAAAACAAAATAAAGAAAATATCAGTTTTAAATTCACACAGCCATTTGGAAGCTACATGCTTTAATTCACACTTGCAACTTTAACGTAGATTTTCTGTATATATAATCTCACTCGAGAACAAAAACTGATAGCCGCACAGTGATTGAAAGTTAGGTCTGTTAACTTATTGCTTAAATACAGCTGGAAGGAGAGTGATTGAAGTACTTGGGCATTTCAGAAACCACCTCACAATGAGGCTTATTGCCTTTGCAGCGTGCAAAGGTCTTAACGTGGAATAGCTCTTTGTGAATGAAACTCTTGTGCCCATTGTGTATTATATGAATACGTGGCGTGGATTTTCGCCCTTCGACTGTTCTCTGTAAGAGACCCTCATCCCTTTAAGGACCATCGAGTTGCGTGCATTCGACATAATAATTTCTACTACAGAACAAATTTATTAGAAAGGTTGAATACGAGAGCATTAGTGGTTTCTGTAGCGCTTACACATTGCTTATTCAAATGCACATTAAACATGCTGCCACTCATTTACATTTTGGGGTTTTGTTAGAATCCGAGGGACAGATATACAAGGCGCTTAAAGTGAGATATGCAAATAAAACTATGATGTTGCAGAAACAATTCTTACAAATCCGTTCTAACAAAGAGCAGCACGTTGGCTATGGTAGCTCAATGGGTAAGAGCGACTGGACGGAAACCAGGAGATTCGCGGTTAAAATGCCGGCAATGGCATTGAAGTTTTCATCTATCTATCCAAAACCTTAGCCTGTATACGGCTAATGTGAAGTAATGATTAATTTCCATCAATTAACTTAAATAATAAAAGTTTAATTATTAAGCCTGGGATTTAAGTAGTTACGATAGTAAGTCACCATAAGCGTTGTATCTCGGATACAAGAGCCCCTAGTGGTTTATCGGAAAATACATATTTGAGTCAGTTGGAGAATTTAAATTCAGGACGGCACTTTGGCATGGTAGCTCAATGGGTAAGAGCAACTGGACGGAAACAAGGAGATCCCTGGTTCAAATCCCGGCCATGGCATTCATTTTTCATGTCGACTCTACTTATACAACCTTTTTCTCATATTCGTGCAAAGATAATGGCATTTTAAGACCCTTACATAGCAACTAGCTCATAAAAGATATGACTGTGGTTTAGCTTACTGTATTCGTTTTATACCTAAAACGAAATATGTAGGGGTGAAATAAAGGTGTAGGCTAACATGGGTTAGGACCGGTTACAGGGGTGAAACTGCGTAAGCACTTCTTTTTACTGGAGTGTGGTGCCATCCGCCACCGACAGGTATAACTTCCTGTTTGCATGCTTATCAGTCATGTACAGCGTGTTCATACCGGTTTCACGGGATTTAACGGATTTATTGTCGGTCAAAGGAAAACCTAGTTTGTGATTTAATTGTTCATTTTGTTCATCGAACCCACAAAATGAAAGTTATATCCTGTCTTTTGCGAGTAAGTATAGTAGTAGTCTTAGTGTTAAGTTTTTAAATGCATACTTTGAAAGTCCTTTGTTCACTGTAGTTTGAAAGGCATCCAGATTATTTTAAAATGTGTGAATGGGGACAGTACCGGGTGTGGCAGATTTTTTTTTTTAATTTACGTCCTCCAACGTTAAGTCCAATGGGACGATGAATGAAATGGGTGAAATAATGCTCAAATGAGTCCGGGGTCCATGGAGCTTAGAATTACCCGACATTCGTCTTCCAGGACAAGGGAAAATCCCGGGAAAAGCCTTATCCTTGGTTTTCCCTTATCCTGGAAGACGACTGTCAGGTAACTCTAAGCTCCATGGACCCCGAACTCATTTGAGCATCATTTCACCAAGTTCACCCATCGTCCGATATAAGTTAACGTTGGAGGACGTAAATTACACACAAAAAATTACCAAGGCCTGCTGTTGCAGGATTGGTTAAGACCCCGTGTATTTAGATACAGGCTGTATATAAATGAATATCGGGTTTTTAACTCTTTATAATATTATTGCATTCAACTTACAGTTACAAAAAGCAACTCAAACAGTTTTACCAAGAACCTAATAAATGTTCAAACGGCACACATCAAGTCTATAGCCGAATTCTTCCCAAATGTTGATAAGTGTGTTTTCAGTAATTGTAGCAACAGCTGCTTTAATCCGATATCTTAATTCAGGGAGGTCAGCTGGTAGCGGAGGCACGTACACACGATCCTTGATGAAGCCCCAAAAGTAAAAATTGCATGGCGTTAGGTCAGGAGAACGTGGAGGCCGTGCATAGCAAGCCCTGTCTTTGGGGCTTTTGTGGCGTATCCATCGCTCGGGTACAGTGACGTTCAACTAATCGCGTACATCGTTATGCCAGTGAGGTGGCGCACCATCTTGCTGGAAAATTAAGTTCTCTGGCTCAATTTCTTCCAACTGAGGGAAGAACCATTTCTCTAGTGTATCAAGGTAAGAAGTGCCAGTTACAGTGGGGTCGTCAATAAAGAAAGGCCCATAAACTCTGCGCCGGGATACGGCAAAAAAAAAAAAAAAAAAATCACTTTAGGGGAATCGTATTTGTACCATCTCTTGAGGATTTTCTGAGCCCCAGATGCGCACATTATGAGTGTTATGTCCAGTAAGGTTAAAGGTCGACTCATCACTGAATACAACACGATCCATAAAATCGTCATCGTCGTGAATCAACATGTCGTTTGTGAAGTTAGCACGTAATCCGTGATCCGTGATCTCTGGGCTTTAGATCCTGTAATAACTGTAAACGGAGCCGTAAGCGTTTTTTTTAAAGCTTTCCAAACAGATGACACAGCAACTTGTAATTCACGAGTAGCCTTCCGGACTGATTTCATTGGGCTACGAGTGAACGACACTCTCACTTACTCAACAGTCTTGTCACTTACTCTTGGTCGTCCCGTGCTGTTTCCTTTACAAAGGCAGCCGCTATCTTCACCTGATGATACCATCTACGAATGTTATTATCACTAGGAGGATCACAACCGAACTTAATGCGGAACGCACGTTGCGCAGTAACTACAGATTCGGTCTTTGTAAACTGCAAAACACAAAACGCTTTCTGTTAACTAGTCGCCATGTTTGCTACTACCGCTCTCAGGCGGTTTGCGGCCAACAAACAAAACTGTTTGACGTTGCTTTTTCATTTGAAATTTATAACTGTTTTTTTTTTCATTTATAACTGTAAGTTTAATGTAATAAACAGTATAAAGAGTTAAAACTCCGATATTTATTTATATACATCCTGTATTGTAACTTATATTCAAGGAGGGTAATTGACCATTGTAATACAAATATATCATCATCATTACCGTATTTTGTAAAGTGCATTGCCATTTTCAATAAATAAAATATGAAACTAATTATTGATATGTTGATATATGCATTACTTATAAAAAATGCCAATGATCATGTATGTAAACATAATTTCTGAAATTGAAACTATTACAACAGCAATGTTTTTAGGGTCCTGGTCTTACCACATGTTCCCCTAGGTGAAGAACAAGCAGTTAACTTGTTGTTAACTTGTTGTTAACAAGAACAATAAGTTAACTTATAAAACGTGAGTACAGAAAGTGGCATGAGTGTAATTAATCGGGTTTTATTTTTAATACGTTTCAGAAAATAATTTTTATTGCTTTTGTATATCGGCACTGCTATCAAACAAATTTATATTCAGTCAGTGGTAGTTTAATATATTTATGTTCACCTGAGTAATGTGAATGTGTGTGTTTCTGTTGCAAAGGTTAGGCTGGACCATTACGCATGCATGAAACTATTACGCGTTGTTAACCGCCGCCACTTTGTGCAATTACGCATGCATGAGACTATTATCCGTAGTGATTGTCAGCACTTTGTACCATTAGTTAGACCTGGGAAAACTTTTCCATCTATTATGCAACAAAAGCATGACATTTAAACAGCGAGGTCTTATTTTTATCATCCCTTAAAATAGCGTGATGATACCTGCAATAAAATGACCCTTCCAAACGTTACCCTGGCAAGTCAGTCGTCCAGTGCTAACCGGTGTGTCTTTTACCACGATTTATCTTTCATTCTTTTATTTCTCGTGTTTCAACCATGCTCCTAGGTTTTCCACTGCAGTGCCGGACATATCTTCTTCATCTGTGGAGTTATTACTGTCATCCTCGACACTGCTTTCCATCCCATTGCCTTCTATTATAATTCTTTCAATTCTTTCTTCCGTTAGCACAATTTTTTTCCTGTTCTATTTCATTTACATGACAGCATACCTTTCTTTTTTCCATTTGGCAGCTTACTCAAATCATTTGTAGCATATATCAACATCCTTTATTTTAAAAGTAACATTTCCCCGAGCAACCGAATACTTAACATCCGCCGATTTAATTCTGTAGGATCCATATCGGGATGGTACGGAGGAAACCTTAAGGTTGATAGTTATATTCTGACAGTACTTGGTCAATCAAAAGGTTCTTCTAAGTTGGCCGTTGACTAACTCCCCCCACTCCATCACTTGTTGGATAAACGTGTGTAAGCCGGATGCTTGCTTTCTCTCTTCTCGGCTAGACGCATCTGTACGCAATCTCTTGAGGGAAGGTAATGGCCGCTATCACCACCTTTGTAATCTGCTTATTTGTAGTAAATATTCCTATTAGGTGAATTGCAATGTTAATTAATGTCCCTCCTATCTTTTGTAGTTCTTTTGTAGTATGTTCTACTAGATGGGCTGTAATAATCACAAAACATGTTATTGCCTTCTATTCGAGTCTTGTGTATGGAACCAAAGGATGACTGGCTTTCATACTTATTGAAGCACTTTTCCATGTGCTTAATTGCCATTCTGGAATGTATTTCATGACCACAAGTAATGCAATACATTCTCATCTCACCCTCATCCTCAGAGTATTCGTGTCCTCTCATATCTACACTTTCCATCTTGGCACGTACAATGATTGCATCAAGTTCCTTATGTCTGTTGTCCAACTCCTGCACACTCTCTAATGTTCGTTTATTACTTTCCTCAGCAGCACATGGTGAGATAACCCATTCCTGAATTCGCCGAGGGAGCACCTGGTATATTCTATTAGTAGCAAGCTTCAAGCAACAATCATCACTGAAGTATTTACTCCCAGGACGGGCTGCTCGCACACATGTAGGTCCATAACACTGTCTTGGTTTGTCAGACCAACGAGGTTCACCTCCACCATCTGAGCTTGAATCTTTGCGTTTTCGTCGTGAAGAAGCAGGTTCTCTTGTTTTCCATGGCTGGTCTTCATCCTGTAATACATTGTTCAAAATCTGACGATCACGAGACTTGTGTTTTGATCTGCCAGAAGCGTGGCAGATTTCACAATGTCCACAGTCATATGGACACCTCCCAAAGGACTTTGATGATGAAAGAGGTGATTTTGGTTTCTCTTCTGCAGACAACAATGCATCTAGTTTGTCCTTTCTCTTCTTAGCTTTTCGTTCATTTCCTGTTCCCCGATCTCCTTCTCTTTTGCGTGGCTTGTATCTTGTCACCAGGGTGCCATCTTCCTCTCGATAACGCACTCAGAAGAATTGCTTGATGTATTTGGCTTCTCTTTCTGTGATTCGTATGCAGTGTCCATGATACCATTCCTCACAGTTGTCACATCCTATCATAAACCTTGACGAGTTTGATGACCTGCAAATGCAGTATGCTTGACCATCCTGCTTTAATAACGTTGCTATTTTGGATTACCTCTCCGGTAACATAAACTGTCGGGCGATTTCCTCTTTCAAGGTGATGTCACAAGCGACTGTATTAATTAAAATAGTTGAGGCGACTTCAGTAGTACGTGTGAGGTCACTTCCCCCACTCCATCACTTGTTGGATAAAGGTGTGAAACCCGGATGCTTGCTTTCTTTCTTTGACTAGCTCTTGGCTCGGCTAGACCCATCTTTACGCAACCTCTTGACGGAAGGTAACTAGCCGCTATGGCCACCTTTGTAATCTGCTTGTTTGTAGTAAATATTCTTATTAAGTGAATTGTAATGTTAATTAATGTCCCTCCTATCTTTTGTCGCTCTTTTGTAACCTAATAGAAAAGCCCAACCTCTCGTAAAGCAAGCATTTACTGAAAATAAGTTGCTGGATTTCTGAACACGACTTATTGTAGAGTTTTTTAATTTACGTCCTCCAACATTGCGATATAGGGTGATGAATGAAATTGGTGAAGTGATGCTCAAATGAGTCCGAGGTCCATGGGGCTTAGAGTTACCTGGCATTCGTCTATTAGGATAAGGGAAAACCCCAGGTAACTCTTTCTAACCGTGATTTGAACTCGGGACCTTTTGTGAGCGAGGCAAACATGCTACCATCTACGCTATCGAGGCGGGCTATAGAGGAGTTGATGGCTTAAATAAAATAAAGATTCCCCAATTTCTATGCTATAAGTTTTGCCCTGTTTCACAATACACGACACAGTAAGCACACTCACATTGCACGCTTTGGTGTGAGTCATTGATCCGGTCACGCGCTTTCTCATATGACAATTCTATAAAGAAACTATATACTTTTAAAATAATATTTCTGGCCTGGGAGCAGAGTACTTTACCCTTAGTACCTGCGCCACTGGTACCAGGCTTTGAAAGTGATATTATTAGCAGTTCACAAAACAAATGTAAACATGTTAATTTTCTACTTATTGTCAACGTTAGGCAAAGCATCTTACACTCAATTTTTATTACGCACTGGTCTTGAACCGAACTTCAAAGAATTCGTGTGGGCGCTCCTTTACTGCAGTGATCCCTGGTCAGTTAATTTGCGAACATGCAAATGTCTATGTATTGCATTATTTTAATCCAATTTAGTTGCATTGTTGCCGCCAGGAACTTTCTTTGACAAGAAGAAGCATGCTAATTGGAAAAAGGAACCTTTTTTATTGGCTGCGTCTTTCTCTCAAGAGATGGCGACACCTTTAATATTGTATTTCGGGCAAGACGATATGTAATCAAGTATAACATTTTACAACAAATTACAATTGTGCTTTCTAGCAATATTTTGAATTTAATTTTTGGTTTATGGGGTGAAAATAAACAATAGCTACAATGAATAATGAGACGATACCTTTGGAACGAATAACTGTGTGTGGGAAAGGAGGCCCTCTAAATTATCCACATATTCTCACGTATTGCAAGTTCAAATCCGTGTTCATTAAACAATAGCTACAGCACTAGAGACGATCTCGCACTCGGCACAACACAGCTTCGAATGGCGATATGACTAATGCACTTTAAAACAAGGTCAGTGATAAAAGTCATATAAACAAATGTCATCACTACCGCTAAATCACGTGCTATCGTGCCATGTGCTTGAGAGTAAAGGAACCTCCTCTTTATTTTGTCTTAGAATTAACGTGCATTTCAGATAAATCAACTCTTGCGTAATATATTTAATTCAAACTGTTACGAAAATATAAATATGAAAATTCTCTTCCAACATACAAAGATATATCACCATGTTAAATAACGAACTAATTTTTACCGCACAACAGTCTAATCTACAATAGCATCCAATGAGAGGTGATAAGGTCAGATGACCGTTAAGAGATACGGGGCAAGTTTATGTGAAACAAGGATTTGGCGAGCCATCCTAGCTCCGTCTTATATGCCGTTTAATACCGCACGCCTATAAAGTGTTGTGATAATGCCTCCTGCAGTTTCGAAGTTAAAAGGAAAGACTCTCCATAGCCAAACTTTTGATGTGATAGCTACTGTAGATGAATACTCTTTGAATATTATAAATTATTATTATATAAATACCCAATATTATAATAATTATTATCATAGTATTAACACCTTAAGGATGGTACAATTCATAAGGATCCCCCGTCTTCTGAGAATTTCAGAGGATTAAGAAAGTACAAGAAAGAGTTACACATCACACCAGAAAACTGGAGATTTTCATAAAGTTTTCATAATTTTGAAAATGTTATGAAATACCTATGCACAATGTAAAATTCAAATGTATCCCCTAACTCGGTGCTAGTAATACATAATGCTTCTTCCATAATACCTAAAGCTTAAAATTGTTCAAGAAGGAAGGTATTTTCTTGGTTCCAATATCAGATTATCCACTTTGATGAAAATAGCACCAAAACAATATTGTATAATTTTTTTCTAGCCAATAAGCTGACTCAGAAAAACTTTTTGATTGACCAAATACTGTCAGAATATAGCCATGCAGCCTTAGGGATTCCTCCTTTTATACCTCCGGATGTCAATCCCATAAAATTAAATGGGCAGATGTCAACACTGGGTTGCAGAAATTTAACCTTTAAAACAAAAGAGGTTGAAATGTGCCCAATGATTTGAGTAAATTGGCAAATGGAAAGCTATGCTGCCATTTGAATGAAATAAAACAGGAGTACTGGAGAAACGATTCGCTAAAGGAAGAGAGAATTGAAAGAATTATAACTGAGGAAATGGGCTGGAAACAGTGACAATAATGACAGTGATTGTGACTCGTCAGGCGTAGAAAAATTAAAATATGAATAAATGCAAAGTTGTTTAACTTAGTATTGACTTGTTCTTTGTACGTGAAAAATCTTTCTGCAACTATTATATTTAATGTTTTGGATACTGTACCTCTTCCCTGAAATAAACAAGCCAGTGATGTTTGAGAGGATAGAATTGGCCGCACCGTGGCTGTATAGTTAGATCGCTCGACTCTCACCAAGGCAGCCCGGGTTCAATCCCAGACAACCGTAAAGTGAGATTTGTGGTGGACAACACGGCGCAGGGGCGAGATTTCTCCGAGATCTTCTGTTTCCTCCGCCATCAGAATTGGCCGCACCGTGGCTGGATTGTTAGATCGCTCGACTCTCACTACGGCGGCCCGGGTTCGATCCCAGACAACCGCAAAGTGAGATTGGTAGTGGACAACACGGCGCAGGGGCGGGATTTCTCCGAGATCTTCTGTTTCCTCCGCCATCTGATTCCACCAGTGCTCCATCTTCAGCTCAGGTATCATCAGTGTCACCACCTGTAGTGCCGCATATAGCAAAAGCGGGCGTTAAACCTTTATGTTTCATTTTTTGAGAGGGTGAAGTCATTGCAGTGAGTTATCGCTGCCATTGAGTGAGTGAGTGTGTGGTGTTTAAGAGCCCGTCGACAACAAGCGCTGCCATTGAGTGAGTGAGTAGGTGAGTGTGTGGTGTTTAAGGGCCCGTCGACAACAAGGTCATTTGGGCCCGCGCTGCCATTGATGTCCAGGGAAAACAGCTAAGGGACTCGCACCAAAGCTTTCATTTAAATATTTGAGTGTTAAAGAACCATTGTGCGGCCTATAACAGGCTGACAAGTTCATCGGCCTCACTGCGCAATCCGGTAGTGAGACGGTTTTCGAGCCGGGTGCCGTAGAGACTCCCGCGCAACAATTTGGCCAGTCTGCATACAGTCTATACCTTCCTGTGTTACTTGCATCATATCCCTTCATCCTGAGGGTAGCAGCCGGAATAGATCTTATGTAATGTAGGTTATAACAGTTAGAGCTCTAGGTTAAATAGGTGGTGCTAGATTTTGTACTCTAATTTCTAGCAAATTGGTGTTTTCAAAGCATTTCTATAACTGAAACTTGAAGATAGATTTCAGTAAGACAAATTACATGTTTCTGTTTTTAATTGGGTGTCTTAATAAGCTTAAAGTAATTATCATCACACAGAATGTATATCAAACCTTCCTTTAATTAAGGGCCTTTGTTTCATAACTCCTTCAATAGAGCCTCAGGAAGCCAACTGGACGGCGAGGTTAATTCAGAGTGGGTCAATACCCGCCTCTGTAGCATCGTGTTAGCGTGTCTCCTCACGTTCAAGAGATCCCGAGTTCAAATCTCCGTCAAGCGAGTTATCTGAAGGTTTTTCTGGGGTTTTCCCTTATCCTGAAAGATGAATTTCCAGTAACTTTAAGCGGTCCCTGGGCTCATTTGAGCATCTTTCACCCATTTTATTCATTGTACGATATAACTTAACGTTGGAGGACTTTAATTTAAGAAAATAAATCAGAGTAGATCAAAAGAGTCATTAACAAATTTTTGATTTCGAAGTTTAAATAGTTTAATTGATACATTGGGCAGTAGGTTAAAATGAAACCTCTAACATTTGTAACCCTTAAACTCAGTAAGAAAGTAAATTATTAACTGCTATTGAACTGTATGCAACTACGTAAGTAATTATAGATCTCCCCATCACACACTCATGATATTGTGGACAACACTCACCTGATCATGACCCGACATGACTCTTAGCGGCTGTTCTTTGTATTTATATAGGTTTGAGTGTAGATAAATCGGCCAACTGCTTAAGAATTCCTAAACTTGATCATGAATATTTCATATCTTGGGTGAACAGAGAACATCCATTCATTCGATTGCTTGGTCGAATCTCTTTCCATCACAATTTTGCAAGTGTTATTAAATGCAAGATAATGGATCGCATTTTTTTAGGAAACGAATACATTTTAAAGCAATAAGCAAAATTGGCTATAACTCCGAAATTAATTTTAAGAGTTCCTGATATAATATATTGAGATAGTATATTGTTGTCCTGTGCTGAGAAATTAATAGCAGTGGTGTCCGGCTTGGGCTGCAGTTTCAATGTTCACTTTTTATGGGTGGGGGGGGGGGATCTTAGAAACACCCTTGGTGAGCTGGATTTGTACCAAATAAAAATTGCCTACCAGAATCTTAAAGATGTTGTTCTCGAAGCTGACCTTGCGTTTTCCTTCAAGAAGAAGGCTGTTCAAATATGGTTCCCGCTAAGAAAAAGTGTGTAAAAGTTGGTGTCATATTCTGAACGTTCCTGCGCTTGCGGGTTAAAATATAACGTACCAAGATATTAATAACTTTTCCGTGTGAGTCAGAAGATAACGTAGTGGACACTAGGGTTGTATTTTGTCTCATTAAATGCAGCGTTTTCACACTGCTGAGCCCATACTGCTGTAACAGAGGTGTTTAGCCCAAAACGAAGAAGAAATGCTGCTCGTGCTCGTAAGCATTAGGTTGCAATTAACTTTCCCTCGCTGACGATAATACTATGGAGTCAGGTTTGAAGCTAATGGTTTGGTCCAGCAGCTGTTCATCTCCTGAGTTCCACAGCACTTGTGCTCTAACAAGGTTTTCGAACTTCGGCTCTGTCCCTTAAGGACAGCTATGACTGAAAATTTGAAATCCTGAACTAATAACGCTACCGTTTTAAGATTTACACTACAGATGTAACTTACTACAAATATGATACGGCCCAAATTTTGTCAAGTTCACATTGACAGTTTGAGAAATATGGCAAAATTTATTTATTTTTGGTTACGTTACCTAAAAAGTACCTTGCGACAAAATAAATTTTGGTCTAATATTTTAAGAACAGGTTCCCAATACATCTATTTTTTGAATTTGCCCTAGGTAACTCTCTCAGTAACTTAAGGCTCCAGAAATTTTTAAAGCTATGAATATGGCCTTTTTTGCCCAAGTTTTGAAATGTTTGTGTTTTGAAGTAAAGAAAGTTTGCGTAAAATGCATCTCACAATAAAACCTAGCGCAATATCTATTCAATGTGTGTCTATTAACGTGTGTAGCAAGTTTCATTAGTCTAACACCAAAACTGCGACGCAAGGAGCATTTTAAGCTGAAATTTTCAATAGCGAAAATACAAGGTTAAAGAATTAGAATTTATATCTTACACTAGCATTCGTGTAACCTTCAAGCTGGATTAGAGCATTTAAAAATGACTTGCGGTGTTATTTAAGCATTCTTTGGATTCAGGAAGGCTTACAGTATTTTATAGAATAAAAAGAGGAAAAGTTGACTTTTTGAATATGTTCACGAAATTTCAGTCGTATATAGCATTTAATGAGATGGTTAGATATTAATTATTACACGCATTTTAACAACAATAACTTTAAGTGTGACCCATGATCGTATAGACATAAAAATGTTCGCCATAGCTTCCTAACAAAATCTAATAGTTGCAACCAGATAAATGTAGATGCTAAAGAAAACACTGTCTAGCAATGTAGATTATCATATATAGACATTAACGTGCTGTGAAAGGTTAATTAGCCTGCTATGCTCTGCGCTCTGCTCAATTTAAAGCACAATGTCTATTGAAAGAATCTCTAATCTCTGTTTCATATAACCTTGCCCCGCTGACATGTATCACTCCGCGTGCAACTACCTTCCCCCTCACCCTAATTGGCTAATACGTTCGCGCCATAGGCCATAGCCAGTGCCTTCCCGTCACATTTAAACCTGCAGTGAACGTCATAATAATTGCCAGGAAGATAAATAAAATCATACAAATAAGAATATAAACTGAATGAATGAGCAATGAAACTGAAACAAGTTTATAATGAAAGGCCTTCGGACTTTTCACTGGGATTTTTAAACCAGGACACATACCTTACAAAAATGCTGGCCTTTCAGTCTTAAAAGTCGTTTCACGCCATACTTGTCGTGTGTCTTTCATTCACCCAAGTCTCGTCAAGGTAATATATTTTGCGATTTATATCCCGGTACAATCTGATTTTCCTTAAATAACGCCTTCGCCACTCAGCAATATCGTCCCTAAAGTGGTATGTTTTCTTGTTTCTATTTTATGTCGCGATGTTCCTATGCATCTAACACTCACACCTTTAAGTTCAGAGCACAGCTGTTCGACTTCTCTCAAAGACAAAGACGGATTCTTCTCTGTGAGTGCATTAAACACATGCACCACAATTCTTTCTTCGCCGCTTTGTAAAGGTTTTCCCTTGCGATGCTTCAGTGAAAAACTGGCGGTAGACTCTGCCATTATACATATAATAAGTACACGCGCAATAAACGATCAATAAAATAATTTAGCTCTCGCGCTTGGCACAACACACCTTTGAATGGCGATATATGACTAATCCAGTTCAAAACAAAATCAGTGATAAAAGTCATATAAACAAATGTCATCATTACCGCTGAAGCGCGTGCTATTGTGCCATGTGAAAGACGGGTTTCTGAGCAAAGGAACCTCTTTATTTCGTTAAAGAATTAACGTGCATTTTTGATAAATCAACTCTGTTGCGTATAATACTTAATTCAAACAGTTACGAAAATATAAATTTGACAATTCTCTTCCAACATATAAAGATATATAATCATGTTAAATAACGAACTAATCTTTACCGCACAACAGTCTATACTGTAATAGCCAATGAGGGGTGATGGTCACGTGACCGTTAAGAGATACGGGGCAAGCTTATGTGAAACAAGGATTAGTGAATGTCAGGAGTTTCTAAGGCCATCTGTTCTTTGGGAGTTCTAGTGGGGAGCACACATGGAGGCGGTTGAGTTAAGTAACTGCACACGTAGATAGATAGATAGATAGATAGATAGATAGATAGATAGATAGATAGATAGATAGATAGATAGATAGATAGATAGATAGATAGATAGATAGATAGAGAGAGAGAGAGAGAGAGAGAGAGAGAGAGAGAGAGAGAGAGAGAGAGAGAGAGAGAGAGAGAGAGAGAGAGAGAGAGAGAGAAGTACACTCTTTCTTACAGGCTATGAACCGCATTTTGTAACTCAGAACAATGCTACCGCTCAACCTGCAGTCACCCAGGTGTTCATATATTGTTGTTGTTATTGTTGACTAATGGCACTGGGAAATAGTTGATCTGCATCATTTTCCCCCTAGCTTCCCAATATAAAGCCTGTAGGTTCCCTGGCCGCGCCGTGGCTCAGTGGTTAGACCGCTTGGCTCTCACCAAGGCGGCCCGGGTTCGATCCCAGGCGATCGCAAAGTGAGATTTGTGGTGGACAAGACGGCGCTGGGCGGGTTTTCTCCGGGACCTCCGGTTTCCCCCGCCATCTCATTCCACCGGTGCTCCGTCTTCATCTCATGTGTCATCAGTGTCATCGCCTGCGGTGCCGTAGCTAGTAAAAGCGGGCGTTAAACACTACACATTTCATTTCATTTGTAGGTTCCCACTTTTGAGACCATTGCATTTGTCCAAATGGTGTTTGTTCATGATGACATCCTCTTTGCAGATAGTACATTTGGATGTAGGTATGCAGTTAAATGTAAATTCCATAGATTTCCAATTTATGTTTTTGCTTGCAGGCTGTTATTCTAATTATTTCAGAGGTGTCATCTTGATTCATTTTCTTTACAATTTCAAAATTTGCATTTATACATTGTTTGGTGCCAACAAGTATACCACTTGCTACCTGTCTGTGTTTTTCTAAATTATTTGTGTTATATTTTCAAAACTGATAAACATTTTCTTTTTGTCTATCTAAATTTGCCTCGGCTATGATGAAAACATCTGCATTATTGTCTGTTAAAAGATTATCTAACATGGTCTTTTTACTTTGGGTCATTCCTCCGGCATTCCAAAACAGCACTGAAAAGTGCTCTGCTTTTGTATTGGAAAGCACGCCTGTCCATTTAGCGTTATCCAGGGAACACCACGTGGAGGCGGACTATATTGTTCCCCAGGTGTTCACATGTTCTGGCCTCTACTTTATTACTACTTCTCGGATAATGGTAGAAGTCTTTCTGAGGAATATATAGTGTTAGTACGTGGGTCCAGCTGAAGCTTTCGATCTTTTATACGGATACAGTCAAATCAGATTGACTGGATTCTTAAACTTTAAAAACTGCGATTTATAAATATAATTCATTTAGTTCAACTCCATGTGGTCCTGAAAACATTAGAATAACCCTTTTATTATAAAACCTATTATTTCAGCGTGATAATATTTAGTACTGATGTTTTATGCGTGATCCAGAAGACAACTTTAGTTAAGAGCAACTCAGCAAAATTTCCATCGTCCGCCCAGAGCACAAAGTGTTTGAGATATGCTGTACTGCGTTATTGCATGATCAGGAGTTCCGACAAAGTTATAGGCTATTTTTGATCAATGTCATTTTGTCCTGGAGTATGTTGTTAGTAAAAGCGGTAGTATGTATTGCATTTCCATATTGTTGTCTGGCACAAACTTGGATTTCCGTAAACCAGCCAGCTGTTGAGTGCAAATCAAAGGCGTGGAGCATGGAGCTCGGAGTTTGGTGAAAAGTAGGAGGTCGTCATTATCTGCAATCCGATAGCGTTTCCAACCGAGAGGAACATGACACAAAAGGGAGCCGCTCATTAAGGACGGATCTATTGTTCTGGAGAAACAAAGAAAAAACCGCACAGGGGCGAGCCAAGTTTCCTGGGTGAAGCGATTCGAAATGTAGCACTGCAGTGGTAAATGCTAACAAGAACAAAACTCTCTGTAGATAAGCATACACTCCCAAACTATGACTATCTGGCATTGTGGAAACTAGTAACTGAGGGCTTCAAAACTTAATTCACCTAGTTAACACTGTCATAGATCCCTGCAATAAAGCAATTCTAGGAGCAAGCCCCAAAGTCTAATTTACGGCCGCTGCATCGTTTCCTCCATAATCGCAGCACATTATGGTAGCTTGTGCTTTCTGAGCAATTTTCTATGGTGGAGGTGCTGTTTGTAAAACATGATGTTTCATTGTTCTCGGAAGAGTTCACCAGGCAGAGTGCACCCCGTTCCTGATTTCTTCACATGACAGAGATATATACATACACACATACAGTGCAATTCATATAAACCTGAACCATAACTTTTGAACCAATAAAAGGACACAGGTGCAACTTTGTGAGAATATAATACACAAATGGGAGATTATATTAAGTCTGTTTAGTTAACGCATGTGCAGTTCGGAGTTAAAGGAACCTGAGCCTCCCGCCCACTAATGACCCTCATAAATCTATCTCCACACTTCAGAAGTGGAACACTGTCGTTGAGGACCAATAGCAACCTTGATTTTCTCGAAATGACAGTCGCATGTCTACTCCACGTGGAGTCTCAGGTGCCAAAGTTCCAACCTCCAGTTGATCTGTTTCATTACGTGCAGAAATTCGTTGTGTGTCACGATGTGGAGACCGTGGGAGGGAAATGCAGTGGTAAATGCAAATGAAGTAGTAAACTTTCAGTCACGTGAAAATAATCAAAGTGAAGACAGAGTGAATAACTGGGCCGAGTTATATTACTGTAAAAGCCTCAAAAAACAAAGTTATAACGGGAACTGTTTCTAAGCAAATTCAAGCGCTTGTTTTGAACACATATAAATATGTGCTGAAAAATAATCTTGGTAAGGGGTCGTGCAATGCACCTGATGGTACATTTTGGGTATTCACAGAAATGCAGTAAGAAATATTGTGACGAACGGAATACCAAAGACGCCGATCAAGTGTGAAAACAAAAGGAAACGTTTCTCTAAAGTAGATAATTTCACACGCGATTTAATTCGTCGAGAAATTTATAGATTCTATGCAAAAGGGAGAGCGCCCACCTTAGACGAATTGGTTGCAAATTTGCAAGAAATTTATGATTTTCCTTATGGACGCTTCACTTTGCGCGGTCTCCTAAAGGAGCTGGGTTTCAAGTACCGCACTTTGAATAAGATAAGGGTTATTATGGAATCCAGTAGAATTGCAGCTTGGCGATATATATAGTGTGTAGTTCAAAATTAAGGAAGTTTCGCAGTAATGGACATAAGATAATTTATTTAGACGAAACCTCGTACGACACCCATGAGGTATCGAGAAAGGTGGCAACCTTGCAGAAAGATCTGGGAGAAGAAGGGTCGGGGGTTGTAAAACGATTATAAAGGTTCGTCAAAGGCAGAGGCCGACGTGCACACGAGTTAACTAAACAGACTTTACACTATTTACATCTCAGAGAAAATGTTGGAAGTGTCCTCCACCAGCATCTATACATGTTTGCACTCGTCTCACAATATTCTCTGAAGTTTTACGGATATGATATCGAATTGAGAAAAAGTTATTTCCAGCAAAATGGAGCAACGTGCCATACATCCAATGACACCATGAAACTTCTGACCAGTTTCTTTGATAATCGAATAATCTCAAAAAGCCTGTGGCCCCCAGATTCCCTGGACTAAACCTCACCAGATTTTTTTCTTGTGGGGATAAAAGTAGTGTGTACAAGAATCTATGTTCTGAAGTAATCCATTCGAACCGAAATAAGTAACTCTGGCGAGGATACCCTCCGTAAAACTTCAGAGAGTATGGTGAGACGAGTGCAAACATGTATAGATGATGGTGGAGGACACTTCCAACATTTTCTCTGAGATGTAAATAGTTTAATGTAATCTCCCAATTGTGTATTATATTATCCTAATATATGATAAACGCTTTGCTGTTGCTTTAAATTCCTGAAGACTGCAGATGGAAATGTTGGAAATGGAGGTCTGGAGCTGCATCTTCTAAAGGTCAGGGAAGGCACCAACCGAGTGACTCTCGTGCTGTAGGTTGTTCTTTGCAGCGATACGTGACTCCCTAAAATGTGGTGTGGAAGTTCCTACTTAGAACTTAGGCGCGTCAATCCCAAAGGAGTGCCCGCCTCGGTAGCGTGGATGGTGACATGTCTGCCTCACGTTCAAGAGGTCCCGAGTTCGAATCTCGGTCAGGGTGAGTTACCTGGATAAGGTTTATCCGGGAGTTTCCCTTATCCTAAAAAAGGAATGTCGGGTAACTCTGGGCTCCATGGACCCTGGACTCATTTAAGCATCATTTCACCCCATTCATTCACTGTCCAATAGGTCTTATCGTTGGAGGACGTAGGTAAATTACAAAACGTCTTCCAAAGGGGAAGACTACCAAAAAACTTCTGTCGGTCTGCTAGTGATTTAACACTCCAATTCCGTACCGATTAACATGGAGCCCTCTGTCAACTCCACAGTTGTCATTACGTGTGTAAGCGTTTAGCATGCACGTACAAGGGTCTAAAACCGTGAGCCACCCATCGTTAAATTGAAACTTCAACATTGTAACAAAATTGCCTGCATGATCATAATTTACAGTCGTTATGTCATATGTTTTCTCTGATTCAACCACGTGACCACAGGCAGTGCTCCCAAACTGGGGAACATTTATGTTTCGTTCGACAGCGTGTTGTAATTGATTTATTAATTAAAGACCAAAAATAGGCTAGAAATTCACTTCAAACTTTAACGTACGTATGAAGATGAGTGAATGGACGGCTGCTGCTTAGGATACGGGTGAAATGTTTCAAAAATTGAGAATATCGTGTCCAAATGAGCCTCGAAGTAACAGGCATTGAACTGTCTCCATGGAACCCAACTAGGAAACGAGTATTAGAGTAAATAGGCATGTCACGGAATGAAGGCGTTTCAAAACTCAGTTTAGCGTGGGAAATTATTGTAACCTTAGGTTATTGAAAGTTTACAGTTTATTGATCAACCTCAGTTGGCTCCATGGTTCTCCAAACACCAAAATATAGAATAGCCCCACTTGAAACAAGTTTTATCGTAATATTTTGAAACTATGGAGACTTTGTTGAAAAATGGCCGAAAGGTCTGCACATTAAGATAATGTACTTGATTGGTCTCAAAACTAAAGAAAAATATTTTAAAAATTGTTGCATTTGAATTAGCATATAGGTATTTTTAATGAGCATCTATGAAAGCACAATAATGGATGCCATGCTCTTTAAAGCTTGAGTATTGCTAAAACCAGAAACACACTTTTTGTTCAGCTAAGCGCAACATCACTCTCTCATCAGATTTTGAAGCTCAGAGTTGAGTATGTTGCGGTAATGTTGAAGCGAGGCGGGTTGCGGTTTGTCGTTAATTAAACCCAGCGTTCAAGTTTAACCAACGTGCTGTTCGGTTAAGCTAAAACATGGCGATCTCAACTGAGCTGGCACCGTAGCTCAGTTGGTGGAGCACCTGCCTGCTGTGTGGGAGATGCCAGGTTCGATTCTCGGCTACGGGTTAGGAATTTATCTTTACACTGGATATATGAATGCTGTGTGAATATGATTTACTATACAAAACCCAACGAAAATCCATAGCATATGAGGTAATATTACCAATAGACAATATGTTCAAAATCCACTGATACTGCTTTTGAAGTTAAAGATCAATGGAACAATTAAAAAGAAGGATAAGAAATAAGAAAGACCTACAGGGTACTGAATTGTAATCTGTATTACACGCCGCAGCATTGAGGAAGTAACATAGTTCTGCCCCCTGTCTGATGAAGCCGGGGATCCTATATTAAGGCTCAACTCATAAACTTGAGATAGAAGAAGTTTCCTACTAATCCAAAAAGGTTTATAGCGTGTGTGAAATAATACAATTGATATTTAAACCTCACTTAAAAGTAGTATGAAACGCGATGACTTTTACTTTACTTCGCTTCAGTGGATGACGCTTAATGATAGAGGTTTATAGTTTACTACCTTCCTTTTTGTTGGTAGCTTTATGTTCCAATGTCGCAACGCATTTTCCAAGAAGTTATTGCAAAATGATATAAATTGATGTACCTATAACATTATGATCGGCACTGGAAACACAATCACCATTACCTTTACCTATAGTTAGAAAGCATGTTAACTATAATTAACTTTATATTGGTATTTCAAACATCCTGGTAATTAAATCATTCCTAGTGCACATTAGAATATGTTTCTTTATGTTAAATATCCTAAATATCAGTCTTGAAATAGTGTTACAAACCATAATATTGTTTCTGTAATTTCCACCGCAAATTATCATTATTATTATTATTATTATTATTATTATTATTATTATTATTATTATTATTATTATTATTATTATTATTATTATTATTATTATTATTATTATTATTATTATTATTATTATTATTATTATTATTATTATTATTATTATTATTATTATTATTATTATTATTATTATTATTATTATTATTATTATTATTATTATTATTATTATTATTATTATTATTAATTATTATTATTATTATTATTATTATTATTATTATTATTATTATTATTTATTTATTATTGTTACTGTTACTGTTGTTATTGTTATTATTATTTACTCTCCAAATGCAGTAATCCTATTTTACCAATAAGGTATGTCAGGGCTCTGATTACAAAAACACATAAATACAAAGATCAAAATAACTGAACATTATAATAATCCTGGGCAACAAGGAAAATGTTTCTGTCTTTAAAATAGTGAATTTATATGTATTCCCATCTGCTGAATTAAAAAATCAGCATAAAAGTGATAGATTAGCTCTTGTTTGGACGATAGTGACATTTCATTTGTTAGAGTGAAGATTTTGAATTTGGGGGAATTTTATTGGGAGTTGGCACACCTGTCAAATAACAAAACACAATCAGAGAGAAATTTTGGAAATTAAGTGATGCAAGAGTTAAGGAAGGCATTTTTGTCGGACCACACATAAGAGAACGTGTAAAGGGACCTGCATTTGACCAAGTTTTGGAGGGGAAAGGAAAGGAAGCTTGGGAAGCCTTCAAGGGTGTTGTCCATGGATTTTTATGCAACAAAAGAGATGACAACTACAAGCATTTGGTGACAGTGCTCCTGCAAAAATTCTGTAACCTTGGATGCAACATGTCCCTTAAAATCCATTTTCTCGACTCCCACCTAGACTTTTTCCCTCCTAGTTGTGGAGCTGTTAGTGATGAACATGGGGAGAGATTCCATCAGGACAGTTCTGTTATGGAACAAAGTTATCAGGGGCGTTGGCATAAAGTATAGCTTGCGGATTACTGTTGGTATTTGTATAGGGATTCTGCGGAACTCCATCACAAGAGGCAAGCTAAAAGAAAACGAAGTCAAGAGGCCACCACATGATTCTCTTCAGACACGACTATTTGCGAAGTATTTTTCCAGCAATTTAGAACTCTTAGCATGTAATTCCCAGTTAAAACAATCAAACGCACTTTCATTGTTAGCATTTATTTATTTTTTGTTATTTATTTATTTATTTATTTATTTACTTATTTATTTATTTATTTATTTATTTATTTATTTATTTATTTATTTATTTATTTATTTATTTATTTATTTATTTATTTATTTATTTATTTATTTATTTATTTATTTATTTATTTATTTATTTATTTGTAATTTACGTCCTCCAACGTTAAGACATATCGGACGATGAATGGAATGGGTGAAATTATACTCAAATGAGTCCAGGGTCCACAGAGCTTAGAGTTACCCGACATTCGTCTTTCAGGATAAGGGAAAACCCCGGAAAAACCTTATCCAGATAACTCACCCTGACCGAGATTCGAACTCGGGACTTGTTGAACGTGAAGCAGACATGCTGCCATTTGCGCTACCGAGGCGGGCATTATGATGATGATGATGACGACGACGACGCCGACGACGACGACGACGACGATGAAGTCTAGTGGCTTTCCAAGCCGAGAATTGTGAAACGCCCTTTTCTTGTGATAACCTACACAGAGATTTTCTTGGGCTACATTCTAACTTGTGTCCTATCTCATGGAGTTTTCCCTTTGTAAGCACATGGCATGTTCTTTTTGTTTCTTATCAAGAACAAAACAATTTCTCTGAACCGTCACTCTGTGAGGCACAGTAAGACCACGAAATTGTTCTACAAATAGCTGTGTCACTTCTCTGCAAGACTGTTCGCACGTACAGGAATATGGATTGTAACAGAACTTATAACAATTTGATCACAAAGAACACAACAAGAACCGGCACTAGCAGCGGCCGAATATGCACTAACTTGGAGAAAGGTGGGTGCCAGGAACGTTGAGAAGCACTGTACGCACTCAGCTACCACCCACCCACCGGCCGGCCGGTCAGCAGTGAAAAATAAGGCACTATACAATAATCTAGATGGTTTCATAAGAAGCCTCCTCTTTGCCCCTTGAAATTGTAAATATTTTCAAAAGCTTGGAACATGTCTGACTTGCTTAACCATCCCAACACAGTGTTCCAAGTATTGGAAGCACTGCAAAGCCTATTCATTTTGTGGTGGTGAATGATTATAAGATAAATTTAAATATTAAACATTTTTTCATACTTTGTGGTCCTGTTGTTACTTAATAACTAGAAACTACACCATTTTCACATGATGCATTCACATGTTTTATATCTAAAACAAAATAAGATCTCGGCGCATGCAAGGCCTAAAATTAATCTCTTCGGACAAGCAACATCTCTCCGGCCAACGAAAAAAAAATTATCTTCTGGTAAATACAAAATATCTATTCACAGAATTCTGGTGTAAAATGTTAGAAAACGATCATGTCCTGCTAATAAATACAAAGGAAAAACAGAAATAAATACAGCAGAAATAAAACAAAACGTTCTTGCATGAGACTTATTAGAAGTTTTTGGTATCTAAAACTTCTGTGTATATAAGCAAATGTTTTATTACACACATGTGCAGTAATTAATAAATTATAAATAAAGAAACAAGCCTGGGCCTGGTACTTATAATAGTAAGTCGCCACAAACGGTGTATATCGAATACGGGAGCCCCTAGTGGTTTACTGGGAAAATATGTGAGTCAATTGGAGAACTTAATGTCACCACGGCACTTTGGCCATGGTAGCGCAATGGACGGAAACCAGAAGATCCGTGGTTCAAATCCCAGCCATGACATTGAATGTTTCAGTTTGACTCTATCTATCCAAAATCTTAGCCTATACACATGACTAGTATAAGGAACGATTAATTTCTATCAATTTCTCAGTTTCTTTGCCCTGTCTAAGCGGTTTCAAACCCAGCTCAGACCAGGTTTTAACTACGTCTAAAAGCGACAGCGTTGGCAGACTTATTGGTATGTAAATACACTTTTGGGGGACAAATCTCCGGCACACTAGCTGCTTTCATATGATCATGGAAGTTGACAGCGACGTTAACAAATAAACAATAAAAAATAAAAAATATTTCAGCATGTTGCTTTTGGAACTTTTGTCTTCTTATTGGTTAAAGTGTTACATCATTGCTATCTATGTATAACTATTGCTTACAATACACTTTTACATTATTTTGATGCAGCTACGGTTTATATTCTGGGGATAGAGAAAAATTATTTTTCTTCCCTATGGCAATATCAAACGAAAGTCAAGGCCGTCTTTGTAAGCATGTTCTTTTATAACACTAATGAGTTCCTAGTCAGGTGCAGGGCTTTTTAAATCCATTTTACTTTTTATAATTTATGAAGTGAAATCAGAATGTACTTCATGGTACCTTGTCCGTTAGAAAATTTTGAGCTTTTCAACGGATAGTGTTATAAAAATAAGTTGAGGGGTGTTACACTATATACACAAACAAAAATTTCCTATTTATGATATTAGTACATAAGGTTTCCTTGTAGGCAAAATAAAAGTACACCTATAGAAATGCAGTAGGCTTAAGCAGTAGTTAAATGTGTTAAAGGTAGTTTTTATGTGATAATATGAAAATTATATTCTCTTTGAATAGCAATTCGAGAAAGTTGTAAGTATTTTAAAATACAATTCAATATAAAGGAATATCTCGGAAGTGATAAAAAGTCTCCGTTCTAACGAAATCTATATTTTTTATGCGCAACTTTTGCGCAACTCGTATGTACATTACACTATTTACATCTCAGAGAAAAGGTTGGAAGTGTCCTCCACCAGCATCTATATATGTCTGCACTCATCTCACCATATTATACAGAGAGTATCCTCGCCAATGTTACTTATTTCGCTTCGAATGGATTCCTTCAATTGTCCGTGGCCTATTCCTCTACACTCTAGTTTTAGATATCCCTACAATAAAAAATTCGGTGATGTTAGGTCAGGGGATCTGGGGATCCACAGATATTTGATTATCAAAGACACTGGTTACAAGTTCCATGGTGTCATTAGATGTGTGACACGTTGCTCCATCTTGCTGGAAATAACCTTCTCGCAATTCAATAGCATACAGCTGCTCCACAAATGTCTTGAAGATACCTATATAAACTTCAGTGTCTACAGTCGTATCAAAGAAAGTGGTACCAACGATCCATAGATGCTGGTGAAGGAGACTTCCAACATTTTCTCTGAGATGTAAATAGTGTAATGTGTCCTATTATTGGTTTAAAAGTTATGGCGTATTTAAATGGTTCAGGCTTATATGGATCACACCATACAAAAGTAATTCAGAATCAAAACAACTTCAGAGGCTCTTCCTAGAAAATTCAAGAAATATTTGGGCATCGTTTATTAATAAATACATATATGGTAAGATTAATGGTAATGTAATCAAAATCTTAAGAGCCATTTTTAGAGAACCATGGTTTTGAAAAAGTTTTCCAAATGATTGCTTGGAGCGAGTAAGATGCTGAATTTCAATACACGGTTCGGTATTTAACCTTTAATTTTTTTTTAGTTATACCTACTGGTCACAAACACATGGGCGTTACAGCTCACACAAAACACATTCAAATATTTCTTTCCTTTTTATTAGGGAGTCTCAAAATATGTTGTTCTTGTGTCAAGTGTTTGCATGTTATGTCGTACTTCCCCTACTTGTAAGTACATAGTAGAGAGAGAGTGAAAGCTTATATTGTCTTTTTACAATAAAGTTAAGGTTTTAAGACGAAGTAGCTTTAAAGTAGATAACTGCTGTTAGCCAACGTAATACTATTAGGCGTATGTAGGTATTCTCGTCAACGTTTGTATGTGTCTCCAGACTGTAATGTCATCGCCATTTCGACCTATTTAACAAGATTTCTGTGCTCAGAGACCTCGAGGTGTGACAACAGCACCGCATGTCTCTTCATGACAGTATTCTGGGCACATGTTTCCCTAAATATGCATCTGCCTTGCCACTCCGTATACCAATCCTCCAGTCTGTCGAGGTTTCTAAACCTTTACATTGAGGAGAGATTATCCAACTGTGCCAGAGCTTCTTTTCCTCGGTGAAATCAATTTCGTTTTCTATCGCATAATCCCTTGACATTCACTCCAAGGTTGTGCCTCTCATACATACCTAACACAGGGAATGTTTTGTAATAAAATATACAGCAAAACCTCTCTAAAACGGAACGCGATCGTTCTAGCATTTATTTTCCATATACAGAGGTTTCTTGCGCCGTAGCGTAGCGGGCTAAGGTAGCATGTCTTGGTCCCTGGCCACGGAAAGCGACCCGGGTTCTATCCCAGCCATGAAGTGCGGATTTTAGGTCCCGAGTATAGGACCGGTGGTCACTCAGCATCATGAGGAAAGTGACGAGCTTACCATAGGTAAGCGGCCCTGGTCACGAAAACTAACCTCCCGGCTGGGGGAACCCGAGATGCTGACCACATGTCCCCGTATCAGTTGGATGATCGTCCACCTCTGCTTGCGTAAGCGGGCGTGAGGCCTAAAGTCGGGTTGGTGGGCCGTGGCCCTCTTAGGGGCCAGTGGTTTTCTAATTCACAGGTTTCTGTCTTACAGAGGGTTGTGTTTGAATTCAAAGAAATTACGAAATAGTCGCACAGATTTACAGTGAATGAATGATATAGAATGGAGTGTAAACAACAACAATAGTAATAATAATAATAATAATAATAATAATAATAATAATAATAATAATAATAATAGACTGCTATGTATTATGTAATATAGTTTCAACTTACAAACAAGAATTTTAATTTATCGCCTAGTTTCTCTGTCTTCAATTTGCTTAACCACACACAGCATTCAGAACAAGGTTATGGCGATATTTAAACTCTCCAGGTGTCCATTGGAAGCTCTGAAATTGTGTTTGCCTAATTTTCTTGCTGTCTCTGATGCTTGAGTCTAAAGCAATTATCCATAAGTGGGAATTCCTTTAGGACGCGCACTAACAAACCACTCGAAAACAGAACGATTTAGCAGTCATGCACTGTTGATTTTGTAATGCGTTTCTCATGCCCTCCTGTTCCCTTTAACCACTTGTGCTTACTTCTTCTTTTCAAAATTGATAAATATGAGTTTTTCACTTTAAACAACAGTTTTTTTTTTAAGCTAGACGCTTGTTATTCTCGTGTTCTTCAGTTACCTTAATTTTTCCCTCTAGTGATGAAATGCTATGTTTACAACTCATTTTACAGAATTTGTGTACAAACTATGCTTTTTAAAACCATCAATGTTCAGCTTTCTTCCAGTCGTACTTGGATCACTTGTAACAAAGAAACTGAGAATGAACACACTGCAAAACAGTTGTGCATTTATCATGTGTTTCGGAAGCGAATTGGGAGAGTTAATGGTTTCTTTTCCCTTTTCCTCGAAGGATTACAGTTTATGACTTTACTGTTCATGGAAATTCGGTGCAAGCACAGTCACTCTTAAAGTTATTGCACTTTTTAAAATACGTACATTGTAAACCATTACACATAAAGTAATCCGCTTTAATCAGGTTATTTTCTCAAAAGGTTCCCGAAAAATACTTCCATTTACGCGTTGGGCAGTTTTCCGATTTAGAGTATGTATAATTTTACATGGCTCTGCTCTGTTCCGAAACTTATTTTCAGAATCATTCGGCTTTTGATGAAGCCTGAGTGTATACGTAATTTTAAGAAATGCGTCAATGGGAAAAGCTGCGAACAATTTGATGCAAAATTGGATAAAATTTGTTGCATTAGACGAGATTTATTTTGTATTCACTTCTTTTCCGTTTGCTTTTCTGCCACCTTTAATATGTTCTATACAGTAAGTAGTACTAAGTAATAACTTATAATAATTTGGCACCAAGTTATTCGTGTATATACTGTGGCGTTGTGGGTTAGTAGAATTAAAAGTCCAAGTTACAGAAATTCCAAATGTTCTTTTATTTCCGTAGAAATACACTCACAGTACCAGGATGACGTCACAAACTCAATTACAATCCACCGAGGTCGATGACCGAAACAAACAGCGTTCTGATTACATCTGTTTACAACACTCCTGTTACACAACATCTGTTACTCTCCTGTTTTCCACTGACTCGTTACCACTCCTCTGGCGTGTCACAATCTCTTATATATACCTCCATTGATAATTTGTAGACTGTTCTAAAACAAACCAGAAACCGAATAATCTCTGTCAATCAAGAAGTCAGTAGAAATTTCCATTTAACTCACTTATCTGTGTCGGTAAGTCTTTTACCTCGCGTTATCTCTAACTGCTTATGCAAGCTCTTTATCTCCGTGAAACACTATCCGTCTGTTATTTATTTGCGCCGAACATTTTATGCCTGTCGCCGTCACAATACCAATATTTTGCGGCAGTATAAATTTATAATTACAACTATCCTTCCAATATTGTGTGGTGCGCAGCACCTCTATAGCTTGTATAGCAACTCAGTTTCCTGAGTTTTGTACTAAATGAAAGATTTATTTTGAATACTTTTTCCGATACCTTAGATAGCTAATTTTCCATTTAGTAAAATGTTACAACACTTTTAATTTAAAATTTATGAAACCGGAACGAGCCTTAATGGCTTAAAAAGTTGGGATGATGGCGAGGTTTTTTTTTTTTTTTTTTTTTTTTTTTTTTTGTAATTTACGTCCTCCAACGTTAAGTCATATCGGACGTTGAACGTTGAATGAAATTGGCGAACTGATGCTGAAATGAGTCCGGGATCCTTGGAGCTTAGAGCTACTTGAAGGATAAGGGAAAACCCCGGCAAAAACCTTATCCAGGTAACTCGGGACCTCTTGGTCGTGAGGGAGACACGCTACCATATACGCTACCGAGGTGGACGACGACGACGACGATGATGATGATGATAAAAATATTGAATTGCTTTACGGCATCTTACATATGTAGATATATTTTCAAAAAATTCCCAATACTGCTGTGTTGAGTGTATATATACAAATACTCAATACCCTTATCCACGTTTGAACTCGTTTTTCGCGAACTCATACACTACTTTTTGTAGACATAATTAATTATGTGGAAATGTCCTTCATGATATAAAAATAATGTTTTTTATATCCCTGACCAGTTCGCTTTAAAATCAGGACTTGCTATAGGTGTGTATTTTACAATTTAACTGCAATTCAGTGAGCAGATAATCAGTGGATACAGAAAGGTAGAAAGGGAGAGAGAGATCAATTTAAATTTCAGGTTGAAGCATCCCAGATTGCATGTCAACATTCAAGTTTATGGTTAGCGACGTACCTATCGATTTGAAACAGCAGTGAAGCCGTGTGTTGATTTACAGTCAACATTTTCAATCAAATAGAAATGTTAACGCACCAATATATATGTCAACGTTCTATTAATTAACCAGACTAACTTTATGACGAAAAAAAAAGTGCCTAAAGAAGAACATGCGTTACGTATTTTCAAAATTACATCAGAGAAACTTTGAAAACACTCTGCCGACCACCGCCCTAGTACTGATACAGACTACAGTAGATTAATACCTTTCAAAAGGTTTTTAAAGCGTCAATACATGAAAGGGATGTAACAAGATGGAATTCTAGAACACAAAATTAGCTTTATTAGAAATGCAATAGAGTGATATTTGGAACTAGAAATGCATCAAGGAAAGATTTTCGTATAATTTGAGGACGTAGGCCTGCTTGATGTTCAAAAGATCCCAAGTTCGAATCTCGTAAGTGTGAGTTATCTGGATAACGTTCTTTTCCGGGGGTTTCCCTCATCCTGAAAATCAATGTCGTGTAAGTGTCTATGGACTCTGGGCTCATTTAAGAATCATCTCACCCATTTTATTCATCGTCCGATACGATTTAGCGTACCCGGACGTAAATTACAATATGAGGTAACTGTACCCCATATGGGGCCTAGTAGCTATTTCTTGGTATGTGCTAGATGGCTGCTAATTCATGTTTGATAAGCTATTTTAACTATCTGTGTGTTAAACCCAGTGCGCAGTGACTAACACCCATGGCTGTTGAGATTCATTTGTTTGCCGCCCAAGTTTTATTATTTTATGCAGGTAAGTTTCTTATGTTACTGATACATTAGAATTTTTCTACAAACCTGTTACCGTGTCAGTTACTTCATGCAACTGCCCTGTTTTAAATTATATAAAACTTTAATGAATGCAACAACCTTTGTGCAAGCTGTACGTGTGAAAATATTTGATTATAATGGTGGACCCAACATGGCCTGGTAGGTCATATTGAGTATACACTTTAGCGATAGCAGGCCATATTGTGTATTCACTCTTACTGATAACCTGTTTTATTTATTTTCTGTAGTTAGGGCAGATATTCATATGATATCTGACAGATATCACAATAAGATATGCCGTCGATGGAGCCAAAATGACCTAACAAAAGCTGTGGAAGCCATCAGTAAGAAAAAAATGTTCGACTATCAAGCAGAAAAAGAATTTGGTATTCTACGAAGAACTTTCCATAGGCATGTCAAATCTGGATGTAAAATCAAAGCAAAATTGGGGCGAAAGTTTACTTTGTCTGAAGAACAAACTGGTAAACTCTGTGCACGTATAGTGAGGTTGGTAGAAGTGGGATATCCAGTGTCAATTAAAATTTTAAGATTATGTGTCTACAGATACTGCAAGAAAAACAGTATTACTCATAAATTTTCTGATGTTGAGCAGATTGAAAGGAACTTCATAAAAGATACCCCTACAATTTCTTTCAGAATATCCAAAAATCTTTATCCAGCTAGGGCACAGAAGTTCAACAAAGTAGTTGGCCAAGACGATTTTAAAAAGGTTAAAATCGGTTCTGAAGAAATTGGTATTTTTGGAAATCTTGAAGGACTTTTCAGTATTGGATGAGAAAGGCTGCAGATTGAATTTACACAAAGAACCATGGGTACTCGCAAAAAAGGACGCACACAGAATACACATATTGGCAATGAACATGGAGAAAATGTAACTGTTGTCTCTTGTGCAAGGAGAACAGGAGCATTCTTCCGTTGATCTTATTCAAAGGAAAATGCTTGAAATTGGAGTTTGCTGACGATCTACCTCCAGGCTCTGTTTGCTGCACGACAGAAAAGGTATTAATGGCATCAAAGAGTTTTGTTGAATGGTTACACCATTTTGGTCGTCATAAACCTGTTGATTGGTGCTTACTGATTTTTGATGGAGCGAAAAGCCACTTACACTACTTACACTATCCACTTACACTAGCCTCCAACACTACTCATGAGCTTCAGCCACTCGATGAGGCAGTATTTCGTTCATTTGAACCGCACTGGGATCAAGAAGTAAAGTACTGGAAATTAATTATTCTTTCACACTGGCCGTGTGTAGGCTAAATTGTGGAAACGTAGAGTCAGACTGAAAAATTCAATGCCATAGCCAGGATTTGAACCACGGATCTTCTGGTTTCCGTCCAGCCGCACTACCATTGTGCTACTATGGCCAACGTGCCGATATGACATTAAATTCCCCAACTGACTCGTATTTTCCCGGTAAACCACTTAGGAGTGCTCATAAACACATGAGACAACTACCTTAATGGCTACTTACTACATGTAAGTACTTTAAGGCCCGGGCTTTATAGTTAACCACTATTAGGTTAATTAATGGAAATTAATTATTCTTTCACACTGGCCGTGTGTAGGCTAAATTGTGGAAATGTAGAGTCAGACTGAAAAATTCAATGCCATAGCCGGGATTTGAACCACGGATCCCGGCTATGGCATTGAATTTTTCAGTCTGACTCTACGTTTCCACAAGTAAAGTACTGGCATAATCACTGTGAAAGTACACAACTAAGCAACGCTTTGAAAAATCTTTGCCAAAGTTTGGGAAAAATGCATGACCATATCTAATATCACATCTGGGTTTAAGGCTTCTGGATCTCAAATTCCTTAAAATCATCTTTGTCACATAAGGAATCTCAGTTTATAATGAATGAGTGAATTCCTGTAGTCCTTAAGTGGAATATAGGGCCTTCTGAACCGTACAAACCCTAGGCCCGCAGGCAACGGGTTGAGAATCAGAAGTATCTCGATCAGAGATTCGACTCTGGTGATGCCATCCTGTAAAGATCAGTTTATATTACCTGGTAATAATAAACATAATGCATACTCTAAATTACATTTCATTAGTTTCCATTATTTTAAATGTGTGACTAACAGGGGTTAAATAGGCCATATTGGGAATACAGTGCACGCAATATGCCCAAAACTAATTTTTCTGTGTATTTGTTACTGTGGCTTGTGTAATCATTTTAGTTGCTCCACAACATAATATTACATGTCCAGTTTGATGAACTTTATATTGTAACCAAGCGCTATAATTTATTGCCACTCACAAAAATGTAAAAAAATAATTTTCATTAGGTAGGCCATATAGGGTACGGTTACCTTATGTCAACGTTCTGTTAATTAACCAGATTAACTTTATGGCGAAAAAATTGCCTAAGTAGAACAGGCTTGCTTATTCAAAATTACATCATAGAAACTTCGAAAATAACTTGCCGACCACCGCCCTCTTACCATGCCTTCGATAAGTTCATCTCTCGTTATATATATATATATATATATATATATATATATATATATATATATATATATATATATATATATATATTCACAAGTAATAATGAACGAATAATGATTCTCTGACAATACTGAAGAACCTAAAAGACTGATTTTACAGGAGACATAGATACCTATACTTTGCAGTTTCTGGAGAGGGAACTGTGAGATTCTGTTTGAGTATGTTCGTGTTTTTATTTACTACAGAATGCTGATCACCAAGAGCAATATTTTCTGTGAATATCTTTGAAATTAAATTTATATAATTTGTTAATTGTAAGAGATACGTAAAATCTTAAACAAATGAAAACACGAAAAACACAGGTCTGTCAACACAAACTTTCAAATGTTTATTGGGATTACCTATTTCCGAGATATTTGTTTTCATTAGTTGAAAGTTTCCAATATCTTGTTCATACATTTTGCGAATTCAAATTCTCATGGTTCTCATGAGGTCATCGAAAAGTAAAGTTCAATATATTTATATAGCGTTTAGGCTTTTACCATACCTAATATTTTCTAGACAAAATAAACCAGAGGAACACAAATAATGGTTAATAACATATGTATGAGGATTTTATATAATTTTTGTATTAGTAATTGCTCATGGTTTATGTTCTCCGGTTTATGACTGACTAGTAGTTAAGGTTTCTTAATCCATTTTCTACCCACAATTTCGAATTACGTAATAAAACAACTATGAAGACGTTTATTTCTGTTAACAAGTAGATGACTATGACTCTGTGTCAAACTCGGGGAAGATCTTATCACCTGGCCTGTAGATCTTTCGTGCCTATGTTTCTACCGTTGCGTCTCCTGGGAGGGAGGGATCATGTGAGACCATTTGAAGTGTGCAGCGACTTGATTAGAGATTACAGCAGAAAGCCTAACAGCCACAGAATGAAACTCCCCGGTAGCAGCTCCCCCCTCTCCGCGCTTGCACGTTCCTAAAGACCTCTGGAACTGGCTAACTCCCCCAATCCTGAGGACGAGAATCAGCAAAGAGAAAATTCCTTTGAAGGCACACAGAAATTCTCATCGGCATTTACAAACGTGAAAGACACTAGCAGGATAAAATATGAAATAAGTAGTAAAGTCAAAAGGAGTAGAAAATTATACTTCCAAGCATTCGCTTAAGAAACAACTGAAAGAAAAAAAAAAAAGAATACGGGTCAAAGGAATTCCAAATTCGAGTGACAGACGCCAGTCTTGAAGTATCCATTCGGTAACAAAAATTTTATATAATGGAAGCTTTCATAAGAATAGCTTGTACAAGAGAACTACCAAATAAAACATGGTGTGTAGAAGAAGTTAGAATGTTTAAATATATGCTCTGATGGTGTAATCCCTAGTTTCTATGAGCTATTAAATTTAATACATTCAATAACTTGAAAAGTTTAAAGAAATGCCTTGTATGTACAAAACCAATGAGCCTTTTGTCATTTAAAACTGTCAGCAACCTAAATATTGAGTATATAATATGTAGTTGATATAGTGAAATATATAATAACATATATTTTACGAAGCCCGCCTCGGTAGCGTGGTGGTAGCGTGTCTGCCTCATGTTCAAGAGGTCCCGAGTTCGAATCTCGGTCAGGGCGAGTTACCTGGGTAAGGTTTTTCCGGTGTTTTCCCTGATCCTTAAAGACGAATGTCGGGTAACTCTAAGCTCCATGGACCCCGAGCTCATTTGAGAATCATTTTATCCATTGCATTAATCGTCCGATATGACTTAACGTTGGAGGACGTAAATTACAACAAAAAATATTTTAGGAAATATTTTTCTCTAAATGGTTTAATAAACTCCTTGTTTATCATTTCCAGTGACAATACCAACAAATAGGAACCAGTCCTTGTAACTACTTGTGGCTATTGCAGAGGCTATTTTTAGTAGGAAAATTACATCGGCCCTAAAGTGCTTCAGTCAATTTACGTTCATTCTAGGGACAGATAAAAATAATTTTAATTTCAAAAAGTTCTAACAGACATCATGACATAGTTGAGGGCTAAAAATGTGCCCATATCACTGTGGTTGATTATATATAGCAGAAATAATAATAATAATAATAATAATAATAATAATAATAATAATAATAATAATAATAATAATAATAATAATAATAATAATAATAATAATAATAATAATAATAATAATAATAATAATAATAATAATAATAACGATAATAATAATAATAACGATAATAATAATAATAATAATAATAATAATAATAATAATAATAATAATAATAATAACGATAATAATAATAATAATAACGATAATAATAACGATAATAATAACGATAATAATAATAATAACGATAATAATAACGATAATAATAATAATAACGATAATAATAATAATAACGATAATAATAATAACGATAATAATAATAATAACGATAATAATAATAACGATAATAATAACGATAATAACAATAATAATTACGATAATAACAATAATAATAATTAATATTATTATTATTCTAGAAGGAAGCCCATTCTAAGTCTATTCCACAATGCCCAAGTCTATATTACATTAAGAAATAAAAAGCACTAATTTAAAAAGCAGACTAACAAAGGAAGCACAGTTAACTTATTTACATAAGCGGATAAGACCAACAAAATCGAATTCGCTTTAGCAGAGAAGCCTTGCAGAGAAGTTTCGTTTTTCCTAAGAAGCCATAGCAGCCACCGAGAACAATGACATTTCTTAGAACTTATTAAAAGTAAGAACATATTTTATGGAATATATGAGGGGGGACCCAAAAGAAACTGGATTGATATCATTAAAACTTTATTGATGAACCTTTTTCACAAAATTACTTCAGTCACCTTCAAAATACTCTCCATTACATGCGATGCACTTGTCAAGTCTCTTTTCCCACTGTTGGAAGCATGTTTGGAACTCTCCAAGTTTGATATTGTCCAGTGCCCTTTGCGAAGCTGCCTTTACCACATCGTCATAACGCTCCCCTTTTAGCGTTTTTTTCTTTTCATTTGTGGAAAAAGGAAAAAGTCGCACGGGGCTAGGGCCGGCAAATACGGAGCGTGGGGAACGACAGACCACCTCTGAGATGCCAAATAGTGGATCACTCGTAAGGCTGTGTGTGCTGGAGCGTTGTCGTGGTGCAGAAACCAGTCACCTGATCGCCAAAGTTCCGGGCGTTTCCTCCTAACATCCTCTCGCAGACGCTTTAAAACATCCAAGTAAAAGTGCTGGTTAACAGTCTGGCCAGAGGGTACGTATTCCCAATGCACAGTTCCACGAACTTAAAACAAAAGACAGTGATCACCGTCTTCACATTTGACCTCACTTTCCTTGCTATTTTTTGGTCTGGGAGTGTTGGGAGTCCTCCACTAGCTTGACGCTTGCTTGGTTTCTGGGTCATACCCGTAACACCAACTCTCATCCCCTGTAATGACTTTGTTCAAGAAGTTTGGATCATGTGCAATCTCTGTTTTCAAGTCCTGACACATATTCATGCGGATGGTTTTGTGCTCCTGTGTGAGAAGGCGCGAAAAAATTTAGCAGCAACACGTCTCAGGTGCAAATCCTCCCTCAAAATCCGCTGGCACGAGCTCAAACTGATTCCTGTCGCTGCTGAAATCTGGTCGATCGTTTGGCGACGATCCTCGTTGATCTTCTGGCGGACCTTTTCAATGTTCTCCTCATTTCGCGATGTTGAAAGTCGTCCAGAACGAGTTTGGCATTCAAAACACATCTCACCACGTTTAAAGCGCCTAAACCACTCGAAAACCCGTGTGCGGCTCATAGCGTCCTCCTGGAAAGCTTTCTGAAGTATTTGGTGTGTCTCCGTTACAGTTGTTTTAAACAGGAAACAAGATTTCACATACACTCTTTGTTCTTTTAAAGTTGCCATAACGACTTCGTAGAGATAACCCGCCAACAGTCAGAGAAACACAATACAACACTTGCAGGTTCATCTCTACACTGACGCCGTCTGCACAGCTGTTTCATGGAGGTCTCTACTAATTCCATCTAGCGTGAGAACCCTTCACTACATCTACGAGTGGTAGCGCCCTCGGTGTCCGGTTTCTTTTGGGTCCCCCTTCGTATCTCTACTAACATCGTCGAAACTCCATATTATGTTTTGTACTCGCATAACGTTTTCTACTCTTGTACAAACTCTTCTTACAAACCTATAGTTACTATTTTAATTTGGGAATGCAGAAGGCTTTCAATGATTGTCAAATATTCTAAGAGCTCATCACCATGAGAAGGTCTTGAATTTTCTTTCTGTTTATATAGATAAAAGATCTAATCTTCTGGTCTCACGTGGCTATTTCTACTCTGTACAAACTATACTTAGAAACATGCATAGGCATGTCTCTACCTACTTCATGTCAATAGAAAATAATCTAGAAATTGTCTTAATTGTCTACAAGGGGAATATAGGAATATAGTAGGCTTCAAGCAACAGCCCCATATTTTGGAGCTGGTCGCTATTCCATGACTTTGAATTTCTGTTTTCTCTCCAGGAGCAAGAGGTGTAATTATTAGAAAAGTTAGACGTATAAACAGAAATTACTTCAAAATGCTTCACTCCACACAAAAAAATGTATTGCACACTTATTGTTTTCTTTGATAAGAGCTGAAGTTCCTGTGTAGTAAGGTTTTGTCTATCCCATACGGTATTTGAGTAATGTTAAATTCATTCAGAATGAATAGCATTTTTTAGAAAATTTAGCATATACATTTAATTTGTGATGTAAAAATACTATAATCATAAGATATTTTAATCAATGTCTTAAGAGGCATTTTGTTTAAAAAACAAAATGTTCGAAAAGTGTTCCTTTCAAAGAGTACTTCGGGGATTGTGGATAGACACGAAAATTTGCTGACTGCCCTCTTGAAAGCTGCTGAACTTAAATACCAAGTTTGGTATGTTAAAGAATTTTTATTTTTGTTCACAGTCGTGGCAGATCTGTTCCCTTTTATTATTTTTTTAAGAAAACGTATACTTCTCATGAAAACTCATGGGCTGAATTGATAACTTCTTTACCCTCTGGGAACTGCAGAGAAACTGAAAAAGAATAACAACTTCATATTTGAGAAATGAATAAATATATAAAATTCAAACTAACAAGTAGTATTTAGGAAATAGCTCCACAAAAAGGATACATTTGAGAGATTGTATCTTTAATAAGATCCAATTTTTTTGGTGAAATAATATTCCGTTTATCTCTTACTGTTTATCAGTTATGCAAATGCTATTCTCATCGAAGGCTTTTGATAATTCAAGGTATTTATTTTATTAATTTCGTTATGAAGAAATGTCAAAATAGAGCACCTTAATCAAAATTGGTTTACCATTTTTAGAAAGACAACGTCTTATATGTAAAGGCCCTTTTGAAAAATGAAAAAAATAAATAAATAAAAAATCTTAGTACATTCTTGGAAGATTTGTAGGTGAATTTAAATATGGTATTTAACTACTTTCAGTGTTGATTTTTCTTGTTCTTGGTCAGACCGACAGAAGCGCAATTAGACATTAGTATTTTTTCCTCCTCCCCTTTTTTGAGCCTCAAAACATGCTTTTCTCTTAAATCCTTGTTCAGTAGAATATAATACTTCACCTACTTACTATATCTAGGTAGTACAGGAAGGAGTAACTTTTTTTCTCAAAAGCATGCTACTTTTTCTGCCCATTATTAAATTTTCATCCTATGTAATAAAAATATTTTTTCTGTTCTGCTTATTTCTTTCTGTATTACATATAGTAAGTAGATGAGTGTTAAAAATAGGACCTGAAACTTTCCTGGCGATGAATATGCTCACTTTCTTCTCGGATAGCCAGCCAGGTGAAAAGATGATTAGATATAAACGTTTCGGAAGTGTACATCTCTCCCATCATCAGGATATCCATAAAATGTTATAACCATAAATGAAATATTGGATATAACACAAGTATAAACAAAGACAAAACACTATCAACATTCGCATTACTGAACAAAAGACTGTTTTCAGTCAATTAAATGCCAGGTCAGGAGATGGCGTGAGTATAGAAATTTTTGTCAAAGAAACGTAACTACTTAGCTTGATTATCAAGCTGTATTGATCTTTGCTTCTTAATTCGACGAATTTCCATTTTTAAGGCCGGTTTCCAAGAGGAACTGAACTGGAATCCAGCATCACGATTAAGCGTTCTCCTTTCAGAGGAAATCGCCAAAGTCTCTTTAATTCTCCGCTGCAAGTAACTGTTGCATATTGCCAAGACGCAGTCTCCCGAAAATTGGCTCTATGGTCGTTATCAAAACAATGCTCTGCCAGCCCAAACTTCTCAGGTTGCGTTAAACGAATGCTCCCTTCATGTTCGATTATTCTAGTAGCGATGGTCCTTTCGGTCTGTCCTATATACGGTGTTCCACATTTACAGGGAATGCGATACACTCCCGGAACTTGGAAGTCCAGTTTGTCTTTCGCTGGTCTCAACAGATGTTTAATCTTCGGAGGTGGCTTGTGGATGGTCCTGATGTTGTATTTGGCGAGAATTCTGCTGATTCTGCCGGTTACATTGCCTGCAAACGGGATGCAGGCTATAGCGGTAGGCTTATCTGGCGCTTTCTGTGTTACAGGTTTCCCTTTCCTAGCTTTGGTGATCGAGGCTTCAACGTCATATTCGGAGTAGCCGTTTTGACGGAAAGTGAGTCTCAGGGGCTGTAATTCTTGTTTTAAGTGGCCGGGATCAGAGCTAGAAAAAGCTCTGTGAGCCAGTGTATTGAGAACTCCCAGTCGTTGAGACTTATGATGGAAACTGTGAGCGTTCAGATAGAGATCGGTGGCGATATACAGCATGCCCCAGTGTACCGTTGCTGTTTTTTGAAACAACAATATCCGAGAATGGAAAAGTTACATCCTTCTCCACTTCCATGGTAAACTGTATTTGAGGTCGACGGCCTCATTTCTGTCTGTATGTAAATACCATAATTGAAAAACAAAAAGACCTTTAAATACCAAACTTAAATTTTCTGGTAATAGCCTCTGTGGAGCTCTTTATTTCCAGTGTTTTTTGCACACCTGGTAAACAGTGAAAGACAACATATTTCTCTATAAAAACTATATGTCTGCTTACAGTATTAATCATGTGAACTATTGTTTAAGGAATCAAACATGTCCGAGATACTACTTATTTGTCTGAATTTTAGAACTAAATGGAAAGTCATAGTTTCTGGTCACGATTCAAATAGATGGAACTTCAATATCATGACATTGGACCAAGTTTTAATTGTCGCTTTACGCTTACTGTATTCCCTTATTTCCCTTATACGTACATAATATAATTCCTGCTAATGTTTATCTCGAGTAACATGGCGTAGATAGAATAGTAACTGTATGTCAGAAGAGTGAGTTGAGGAAGCCATCTGAGTGCAATAGATCAGATTTGACTCTAACATAGTAGAACTTGGCCAAAATTATAACAATGCGCATTTATATATACTTACACAGAAGTAAATAAAAGTAATAAAGTCAAATTTAATGTATTTTTACAGTAATGTGCCTTACTTTTTACTTTACCTTTCAATAAACAAAAGAATGGGCGCACCATTATTTTAAGGTTTTGTTATTGAAAATATAATGAATTATAATGATTCTCAGAAATATCGCATAAACAGTTGAAGGTATATATTGACTACGTAAATATTAATATACTTTGGTGTATATTAAGGAATTGTGCTCTTTTAAATCTGTGCCAGTTCCAAAATCAAATAGGAATAGAAATAGCCTAACAGCAAATTAGCATTAAGTTCAAGGAACAGCTTTTATGTGCCATGTCGTTAACGTCAAAAATGCTAGTTTAATGAAAATAATTAGGGTAAGGAGAGTGAGGGAGAGATGAGGAGATACAGATAGAAAGGGATGGATAGTACAATGGCGCAACAAACGTCATTTCTTTGTGAAACAAATTTTTTGAAGCGGATAGCTACCTGAAACTCTTTATATTGGGTGTAGGTAAATATCATGCACGTTATTCATTTGGTCTTTTATTTTGCAGTTATGCTTCTTGTAGACACAAATGTGCGAAAACATTTTCTCAGAAGCTTTTTCTGGTTCTGGGGACCGCAAAACGTTTATTTTTGTGAAATCATATGCAAAATTTTTCAGTGAAATACAATGCTTCCTCCACCCTCCAACATGGTGCACAGATGGCGTTTCAGTCTCGCATTCCGGATGTTTCGGGTTCGAATTTCGGTTGGGGTAAGTTACTTGGATAAGATTTCCTCCATGTTTTACCTTACAGTCAAAATATAAATGCTCGGTAGCTCTAAGCTCTATCTAGCATTTGGGAATGATTTCAAACAGTTAAGTCATTTTGGTCCATATGATTCATTAGGTTAATCTCAGCAACGCGATCTGTAGTATATTAATTAGCTCCTCGAACGTTAAGTCATATAGCACGATAAATGAAATGATTGAAATGATGCTCAAATGAGTCCAGAGTCCGTAAAGCTTAGAGTTGCCCGACATTTGTCTTTCAGGATAAGGTAAAACCCCGGAAAAATCGTATCCAGGTAACTCACCCTGACCGAGATTCGAACTCGGGACCTCTTGAACGTGAGGCAGACACGCTACCATCTACGCTACCGAGGTGGGCAGTGTGTGCGCGCGTGCGTGCGTGCGTGTGTGGATAGACATAACTTAGGAAAAAATCTAGTTATCCAGAATCAAAAAAGGTGAGACCTGGGAGAAGAAAGATGTGAATAAAACTAAACGGAATGTGAATGCTGGAATCACTATAATGCTATCTCATCAACTGCATAACGTGTAATTGCCATTCTGATGAAATGGAATGTGCTCCCCTTAAAACCTTACAGCATACGAAGCCTATGCTAATGGAAGAGTTTGTTGCAATGTCCGAAAGTCAAATATATCTGTTATTCAGTACAATGTTATAAACTTTCTGTGAACGCATTCCAAAACTTCAGTTTCTTACACTTTGAAGCCTAGTAAGGCCGCATTTCTGGAAATACAGTCAAGCGTTGCTTAACTACATGAAAATCTGAAGCTAAATGAACGGGGAATAAATAGAGACTCCCAAACCGTGTACGGGAGTAGATGCGAAGGGATAGGAAGCAAGAAACGAAGAGTGACCTGATGCGGAACGAGATTCAGGCGCGTTTTAAGGGAAGGCGATGCTCCAAACACTTCCGGAGTACATTGTCTTCGGCAGTGGTCTTATTATAAATGGGCACTTGCTAGATGGACCCGAAATGCGCTTCCCCCAAGGAGCTGAAGTTGAAGGAGCACTTCCGTCTACGGCGAGCATCCCCCAATTAATCAGGCGCCACGGCAAAATTCTTTTCTCAGAGCAAACTCTACCCGAGCCACATCGCATCAGCACTGGTTGTCCGGTGCTGCAAGCCCAATACCTCAACGATATTCAGATTATCGTGATGATTTTATTTAGTGTCTCAACACCCAATTTTATCACATATCACACCGCAGTTAGTGGACACTAATAGTACACGAAATGAAACTATTATCAGGACAGATTACGTTCCAATCCTAAACATGACATTCAGCCATTTGGTTTAAGTTGAGCTTTTCTAAAATGACAACTATTTCAGGATCCATTTTACTTGCTTTACCTGGTACCTTAGACTTTACCTGGTACATCCAATTTGAAAGCTTGAAACAGCCGCTCTCTGGATCCCGGCGTTTATTTTAATTCAGTGTTGTTTCAATTTGCCAGTTTTCATTGTAAAGTTAGACATAAATATGCAATTGGCTTTCATGTTAATGTCGTCAACTGTGTTATCAAATTATTTTAATTTTCATCTAAATGTCTTCCAACGCGATTGATGCAGTTTGAAGTTGTTACATTTGTAAAGGATTTCTAAACAAATTATCCTTGTGGGATGGCTCAAACGGTTTCGTCTGTGGTCCGCATTCGGGATGTCTAGGTTCGATTCCAGTGGCTGACCTACCTGATCCATGTGTTTTCTTGGCGGGTTTTCTCAGGACGTCAGGTATATGCTGGGTAGGTTAATTACATATCCCAAATGTCATGTTCCTCCATTTCATCTCCATTATCATTTTACATCGCCCCTCATTTGGCAGTTAGAGTAAGTAGTTTCGGTGAGTGCCTCGGCGGGGCAAAGGCAGGATCGTATGCTCTGAGGAAGATTACTTTCTCCTCCGGTAGGTCGGTTGGTGGTCTCCGAACCTGCTGCTGGCACCATTTAGTGACCGACTACCGGGACCATTTGCCAACCGGCTGCTGGGCCTGTTTCCGTACCGCATTTGGGGGGTAATTCCGTTGTCCTGTCCTGCCGGGGGAGGTCTCTAAGTACGGTCTCTAGGGACCGTGCGCTCTGCACTTTGTCTCTCACCTCATCCTTCCTCCTGGGGGTGCCCTACTTGGAGGCATAGGTACAATGGATCGCGATTGGTCTCCGTGCCGAATCCCCGCCGTAGTAACTCCTAATCCTAGCCAGAAGTGTAGGGAATAATTCTTAATTTATTTATTTAATTTTAAAACACTAAGTGTTAAGAGTTGTTAAGCACAATATGCAGGTTTGCATAAGTGACAATAATGCTGGGTCATCCTTTGGAATGGATCATGTAATGCTGAATCAATATTAAACTCTGACCAAAATTTGGATTCAAAGAACAAAAGCTACATGAACAGGATTTCTAAACGTATAAGGTTCTTCATTTGTACCACAAACCAAAGAGCAAATTTACTTTATGCTTAAGCATTTGTAACACAATAAATACCTATTAGAAATGTTATGTTCTGATCGAGCAGCCTACGAGCAGAAATTGCCTAGAAAACGGTGCACGCAATTTTCTTTTCATTCTCTAGCCTTTAAAAAGCTTCACTCATGCAGACCTTATCGATTGTTTGAAGCTTGCATCAGCCTTAACGATGCTGGTGCAGTGGCAGAAGGATGTTATTGTTCTCTGTACATTTTCTGCAGCTTTCTCTGTTCGACGCAGTGCAGCATACGTCGTGGTGCGGATGTTGCTATATGAAGTGGCACAAAATGGTGCACTTCAGGAAAACGGTGCACTTCAGTAAGACTTGCTGAGTGCACGTCTCTGCTTTAAAACAAATGAGAAAGAACTATGACTTCATCTCTGCATGTACAACTTTTGCCTTCAAGCCTCTTTTAAATATAAGATGATTATGTGTAAATATTACTGCATGCAGTTTCAGCGTGGAAAAGAAATAAAAGGCAAATTTGGACGCTGAAATTACACCGGTGAACTTTCATTCATGACTTAATTTACAAAGCTGCGGTCCTCCCAGCCCAGTAATTAAAGAGAGATTTTGATGCTTTAAAATGAGATAAAAACGCAACTTTGTTTCGTTAATGTAAGGGTTTAAAGTGCTACTAAACCTTTATATATACAGTATTTTGAGTAAACACAGCTTAAATCTTGCATAATTACTTGAGCCAAACAACAACCACTAAATAAACACGTTTATAAACGTAATTAATGTTTAAGAGAAACCGTATACATTCATTTTCTAATCACAATTGAATAAAATGACTGTCCTTTAAATCAAAGACCTCAGAATTCACAGAATTCTCGACTCCTTAATAAACTGATTTGTTATTATTTCCTAAAATACGCTTAAAGTTTTAAAATATACACCAACTATTAATTTTCTCTTTATTTTTCCATCTGATTTCTTATACTACTAATTCCATGCACATTCTCGGAATCGAATTCCAAATCCAAATGAGCTTGTTTATGCATGAATAATAATCTGCACATCATTGCTTCAAACAAGTCCACATTTTATTTCCAAAACATAAGGGTCTCTCCTGATTACCCATATATCGTCATTCGAAGGTGTGTTGTGCCGAGTGCGAGAGCTAAATTATTTTATTGATCCTTTATTGCGTGTGTACCTACTTATTATAATGGCAGAGTGTACCGCCAGTTTTTCGCTGAAGCATCCGAAGGGAAAACCTTTACAAAGCGCCGAACAAAGAAGTGTGTTGCATGTGTTTAATGCACTCACAGAGAAGAATCCGTCTTTGTCAGTGAGTGAAGTCGAATAGCTCTGCTCTGAACTTACAGGTGTGTTGGATGCGTAGGAACATCGCGACATGAAATTGAGACAACAGGAAATCTTACCACTCCAGGGGCGATATTGCTGTGTGGGAAGGCGTTATTTAAGGACGATCGGATTGTACCGGGATACAAATCGCAAAATATACTACCTTGACGAGATCTGGGTGAATGAAGGACACATGACAAGTAAGGTGTGAAACGATTTTTAAGACTGAAAGACAAGCATTCTTGCAAGGTATGTGTGCTGGTTTAAAAAAAATCCCAGTGGAAAAGGCCGAAGGCCTTTCATTATAAACTTGTTTCAGTTTCATTGTTCATTCATTCAGTTTCAACTTGCTCAGTTTCATTATAAACTTGTATTTTTGCATGCTTTCATATTCTTATTTGTATGATTTTATCTATCTTGCTGGCAATTATTAAGACGTTTACTGCAGGTTTAAATGTGACGGGGAGGCACCGCTTATGGCTCATGGCGCGAAAGCATTAGCCAATTAGGGTGAGGGGGAGGGTAGTTGCACGCGGAATGATGTTGCAAACAGAAAAATATTTTTAAACTACATCAAATAACCTACAAGAACATTTCACGTAAAGATTTTGGAACCTATTATCATAAATTTGGAGTACTCAGACGATAAAGACAATGAAAATGACGAGTTATCTCTTAACATCAGTAACATTCACAGCTTTACGTTTACACCGCTGGCATTTTTGCTGGATTTGAAAAGTAAGTAATTCATAAAGTATAATTAAATTGGCCGAAATATTTAAAGCATGTGCGTAATATACGAATATCCAAGTTATAATTGTGATCTGGACAACTGCATTATTATAAAATTTTGGAAAATTCAGTGTGTGCTTCCTTACGTCTAGCGCCAACAAGACTCGCATGTGTGTGAGAGAGAGAAGGAAGTACAAAAAGAGTGGAGGTAACGATGTGGCAACGCTGAAGGCTCTAACGCATCTGATTCGCTACAGGCGAGAACTCTTCCCATTTGAAACACACAATAGTTGCTTTCTCTTGGGTGGAAATAATACTTTAAAATTCGTATTACTTATGATGATGTACTCTTTATTAGTATTACTACTTAGAAATTTGCAACATCTCAGGAGCAATCGAAATAAACTACTCTTTATTTTTCCTATATTAAATGTATGTTGGTATGAATGCTTTTTTTCCAATTACATATGTAACACGTTTAAAATAAGTCAGAAGAGTCGTTCGTTGAAATATATGTATTTTCCTGTGTAGCTTTTTCTAAAGACCTGCAAGTGAGGTGTGCTTAATCTTGCAGCGATTTTCGAAAAACATGATTCTACAAAAGATGTTCTTCAAAATCTAATAGAGAATTTGATATAACAGTTTCAGAATTGTTTCATGTGTACATAGATTTGCACAGTCGTTGAATAAATTTGGCGGAATTAGTGTTTAAATGACCCCAGGGTTCACTGCACTAAAAGTCACCAGAAATTTGGGTTATGTGGGGTGGAAAAATATAAGAACAGATAAAGAAGAAAAGAAAAAAAGAATACAAATTTGTTGTAGATTTGCTTTGTACTACCCAACGCACCTAAGTAGCTCTAAAGGAGAACTATTTTATATGTTACTTTGGTCAACCCACTTTTGCAGTTCCCTAGATTAATGTTTTCAAGGTTTGTTTCGGTGCCTAGTGCAATACATTAAAGTTGACAATACTTATGGAAGGAATAACGCACATAAATGTACTTCAGCAAACTTTTACGATCTGTTGATATTATGATACACTTAAACCTGCATTCCTAAGCCTCTAACTTTTAAGCAACTCATAGGAAAAGTTAGAAATAGAAAAAAAATGTTATGCGCTTTATTATTTTCTAACGAAGAAATGTATTCATTGGGTGGCCTCCGTATGGTTTGGTTGAAGGTAGCAATACAAAAAGTCCCACGAAGGCCTACAGCTCCAGAAATCTAATAAAGTTGGGCTTTGCCCAGCCTAAGAGCAGTAATCTTCTGCTCTGCTGCTGAGGAAAGTCGCCGTAGCTGTGAATGAAACGTATGGACGTGCAAGAAATTTCAATGTAGTATTACGTACAAATTCAGGAATTATTGCACAATCCACATCTGACTCCAGTCGTTAAAGTTTTGACATTTCTATCAATATAAGTAGAAGTGCTATGGAATCTTACGCCGGTAGTTTTCAGTAATAGAATAATTTGTTCATTAAGTACAACCCTCACCATTTCTGGCTTAAACGTGATGAAGAAATCAGCATTGAATATAAACTATGTTACCCTTTAAGTTTGTAATTGCGGGCGAGAGAATAGAAGTAATTAAGGCACAATTTTCGAGAACTAAGTAAATTGAACAATTTTCAGCAAAATCCGAAGTGAAGGCTCCCAATTTATTGGATTCTAAAAGATGCAGATGAATCGCTCAGGGCTGCTCTCAGAACGGAAATTGGAAAGGGTAGAGATCTGTAGAAATTGGTATGAGCTACATCGGGGATGATGTGGGTGGATCGCTGCCAATTTCACGCCCATTAAAATGTTATCTGGTCTAAAAATTGTGGAAATTGGATACCGGTGGCGTCAATTCGCAGTAACGTGCTTCAATTCATGAAACTGTCGCCCATATGCTAAATAAGTTTCCTCTTTCCATAATAGTAAAAGAAGAATTTTTTTTGTGAGGGCACTCGCTTTACCTTTATGATTAAGGTTTATACCTTTTGGAGGAATCAATAACAGCGTTTCTTCCAAATTTTGCATATTAAACATATTGGCTTAATTTATACATAAAATATGCGCGATAAGAATATTTACACATACAGAGTGAAACACGTAAAACTTGCATCGCCAACATTTCCGAATGGATGTGCGGTTTTCACAGTATTCTTTGGTAGTTAGAGGCTTTTTAGCATATAAATAGATTTTAATAACAATTAGAAGGTGTATTTGGAGAAAAATACACTTTTTAAATGGTACAATGCCTAATTACATAAAAATCAAAATTGCTGCAAATTAGAATATTTTTGGTGTGTTCCGAAGGATTCTACCGCCAGTAGTTCACGAGATATGTTATTTTGAAGCTTTTATGCCTCGACACTTGTACATATGCATTTTTTAGACGTGGCATACGACGTAATGTTACGCAGCTGTTCATGGTTGAGTCCACTTGTTTATTTGTAAGCAAAAGGGCTGTCAGGTTAGTCATCTGTCATCTAACCCACAAGCTTTATCAGCAAACTACTGGTGAAAGCAGAGATCTTACCCCACCATTGATTCGCATAACATCACTCACCCACATCCGAGCAAGTTCATATGCCACGTCTAAAAAGTGCATCTTTGCTACTTGCGGTAGCGCAAACTAAAGAAAAACAAAAGGGAGTGCACTGCCTCTGTGGATCCTGACAAATAAAGAGAAATTTGAACTTCAAATCTTGTGTTCTAAATGACACCTGGAGCTTCAATACAAGTTTCCAGTCTCCTGTAGTAAGACTGCTGCACACGTCCTAGTATTTCAGCTGAAATTTCATGTCAAACGTCTCGTCTTGAAAAGTCTTATTACTGTGTATTATGTTTGATTTGGTATGTCATATACTCATATCAAAATATTGGTGTAAAAATTTCTGGTTACCAGGTCGCGCTCAAATCCAGCGGGTGATAAGGACAGTTTGTGAGCTTAAATGGTTTTCTTCTAAACAGAGGTATAGCTAGTTGTCTCGTGTCATACATTTATGGCACGATAAGTAGTGTCAAATCTGAAAAAGAGGCCTCTGAGTAAAATTCAAAGATATTTTATGCCCAATATAGAATGGGACATTGAGAACCACAGCATTTAAAGAAAGCGGATAAATAAAAATTCAATTTGAGCCTGGAAATTTGAACGTATTTGTTCCAAGATAAGTTTTCCAATGCTTCAAATAATACGCATTAGTGACCCTTCTATTTAAATCGTAAATAACAGTTTTTGTAAATATTGAGATACATAGCAGATCAAGTCTATCAACCAAGTCTATATGCATCAAAATTTCTATTGCTGAATTACATTATTGAATGAGTTTTTGAAGGTTACTTATCCTTGCCTGGTGCAACTGAAAATTTTCTCAAAGGAGAATCTGGTAAATTTTAGGAATGTGCATAGAAGTTGCTCTATATATTGAGTATATAGATATTCTGGTGTTATATGGATATTCATTCCGAATTAATTCTGAAAAGTTCTTATTTATTTCCCTTTTTTCCCCTTCCCTTTTCTCGTCCATAACCATGTGGAGCTCGCAACATTTGCTTTTGCTATTTGGTTTATCTTTGTTTCCCTTCATAATGATTACAATGCTCCCATATCCTAAGCTCTTTCCTAGATATGCAACGTTCCACTATTACAACGTTATACGTGTCTTATATTCCTCTGTTAAAGATATTCACCGCAGGTTGTTTCTCGCCGGTTTCAACGGTTTACCATTGGAATGGTTTACTATTTCAACCTCATTGTCATTCACCAAGCACATGCAAACAACCACTTTATCATCTCATTCGCTATACATTATCATCGTATGAATGAAGAAGAGGGGCGAACAATATCACATGGGCTTACATCTTCAGAAATCGCTACCACCTGCTTCATTATTGTAACTTTGTTGGGTTCGTATAATTAAGTCTTGTTTGCAGACATTTAAAATGCTCCTTATTACAAGTACAACACTTTGACACCCCTTACAGTAGCGAAATTACGTAACATACACAAACGCAACCTTCAAGGTTGTCTGCTACACATAAACAAACAAAAGAAATTACTGTGGTACACTCACAAATATTCACACAGCTGCACACTAAATTAACAACTGACTAGCAAATTTAACTCTTGCGGCTTTTATATGAGGATGGGTCATAAATTAATGCCTCCTATTTTTTTAAATACGTAAGTTATGTGAAAACTTTGTATTTGGTGCAATTCTTCAAACCTTCTTCTACAATCCCCTGCAGTTGTAACCCCGGTGACTGCAGTGACTCCAGGCAGTGGTGATCGCCGGGTGACAACTGGTGAATTGTATCGCATTACCTCCCTCAGTAAAGGCAGTGTGATGACGATTATTCAACAACTGGGTTACTCAAAAGATTGTTCACGTTGGGTACCAAGAATGTTAACGGCCCAAAACAAAGAAACAAGGAAAACAATAACCTCCGAACACTTGCAGCGCTTGAATTTGGAGGAAGAAGAGCTTCTGGAAAAAATTGTTACTGGAGACGAAACGTGGGTTCATTTTTTAAAACCTGAATCAAAGAGGCAGTCAATGGAATGGCATCACACAACGTCACCGAAGAAAAAAAATTAAAAATTCAAAACTCAGCGGTCGGCAGGGAAAGTTATGGCGACAGTGCTTTGGGATGCAGAGGATATGCTTACGCTGGATTTTTGGTGCAGGGATGCACAATAAATTGTGTCCAATACTTCAGAAATTTCAAAAAGCTGAAAGCACGTCTTCGCCGAGTTCGCCCAACAAAACCTATGGCGAATGTTCTTTTGCAAGACAGTGCAAGGCCACACAGCAGCCGTTACACGACTTCAGAAATTGGGATGGCAAGTCTTACCTCACCCCCCATACAGCTCTGACCTGGCACCATCAGACTTCCATCTGTTTGGGCCACTAAAGGAAGCTCATCGTGGGATTAATTTTGAAGATGAGGAGGCTGTGAAAACGTCCGTGCGTCAATGGCTTAGGAAGCAAGACAGTGTGTTTTACCACACTGGAATACATGCCCTAGTTAAAAGGTGAACCAAAACTGTAGAAAAGGACGGGAATTATATTGAATAGTGACAAATTAATCGTCAAAGTTTTAGTTTACAAGCTATGTAAATTGGATTCAATTTTCTTGGCAATTAAGAGAGAAAAAATAGGAGTCATTACTTTTTGACCCACCCTCGTATCTCCAGTCATTGGATCTAGAAACTCACCGACTTTTCGAGGCCCTTTACGGCGGCGAGAGAAGGAAAGAACTATCCAGACAACACTCTGACTCTTTCTCTCTCCGCTTCTATCTCTCGGCAAGCGCCCATCGCTCGCCTACGCACCGACCGCAGCCTGTGGGATCGGTGACTTATTTTTCCCACTAGAGTGTCAAAATATGTTTGATTAGCATTCTTTTTGAAACCACTATCAGATAGTTGAACTTATTTTAAGTAATATAAAATGGATTCCATGATCTCAGTTCATAGCAGTGATCTGTGTTTATATCAAGTTGGGTTCTTAACTGAATCATTTAAGCTTTTTACACTGGTTGTGGTATTATTAAAATGAAAGAAGCTCATGTTCCTGAGAAGATTAACTTGGCAGTCGTATAACAGGCATATATTTGAGCAGCTTGGTGCAATATTTGCAATGAGTCAAAAGAAATTGGAAACAGAACGTCTTTCTTATCTACATAACACCATATACGTGTTTAACTTCCTGAACACTGTAGTATGACGTGTTCAATAAACGGGTTACGTACAGTATGTATAGGTATTATGCACACAGTTGTCTTGCTAGTGGACTAGAAGGTGAACTCTGATTCCCGGTCACAACGCGTTCGAGATCGATCCCGCCTACGGATTTTCACTGCCAGATATAGAACCGATGCTCGCTATAGGCAGCGGTCCTGGTCTCTAGGGTCAACTTTCCTGCTGGGAGAAGCGTGATGTTAGCCACATCAGCTCCATTTATCATTTGGATGTTCGACCATCTCAGCCGTGCGTAGTGGTCACTCAGTTTGGCGAACGTACTGCAACAGGGAAGAAATGGACACTGCAAACAAAACACTATGAACAGCTGAATAGATAAAATAAAAAAAGTTATTTACATCATCCTACCAAAGATTTATTCAAACATAATTTCTTTTCTATTGTAAAAATAAATTTTTTCATATATTACTTACAAATGTCTTTTTTATCAAAATAACAGTATAAACGCTAAATGCCCTCAACGCTAAATCAGAATGCTGTGAAATGAAAACTCGCATATATATTCCATGTTCTTTGCATGACTAAATAAATGAGTTACAACTTAACTTTTGACATCAGGATAGGCATTTTAAAATTCAAATCAATAATAATAATAGTAATAGTAGTAATAATAATAATATTAATAATAATAATAATAATAATAATAATAATAATAATAATAATAATAATAATAATAATAATAATAATAATAATAATAATAATAATAATAATAATAATAATAATAAAGCAAATGTTCCTAGCAAATGTCCATGTTACCATCGCTTTATGTGAATTTTAATAAAATTTTACACTATCAAAACAAATTTTATTCAAACAATATATATAGCAGACGCAAAATTTAATGGCGGCTGAACTTTGACCACTAGCAACGAAGCGCGACTTAGCCAAATATCAAAGGGCGGGGAGGAGCTATAGATGTGTTCTGGGCTGGCTACCTCCGTGGGATGAAGTGTGGGGAAGAGGGGAACCGTTGGCCGGTTACGCAGCGAGTGAGCAAATACAGTAAACATCCAGCAATCACCTGCAGAAAGTCAGGTAGCCTACTTGCGTAGCAAGATGCAGAACTAGTTCATGCAGTAAGATTTACTAGTCTTCTCACCATGTCTGAAGATCTTAGGAAATTTAAGTTTGTGCATTCGGAAGGGCGGGAAATTATAATATTAGCGTTATAGATAAATATGATGAAGAAGCTTTGAAAAAACAATATTCATATCCAGTGTCACAAGCTGCACAACGGGCTGCTTCTTGTGTAATAAGTAGGCTGCATGTTATCTTCCCAGCGTTTGTATCTGTGCGCGACTCGTATATCATTACGTCACCTTGTCTATACGTGTGTCTGTCTGTAGTGAACGCATTCCTTTCAGAGTTCATAAGGCCAGGACATAACTATATATGCAGTAATAAGACGAAACGAAAACCCTAATTAATCCTTGTTTCACATAAGCTTGCCCAGTATCTCTTAACGGTCAGTGACCTAGTCCCCTCTCATTGGCTGCTGTTGTAGTACAGACTGTTGTGCGGCAAAAGTTAGTTCGTTATTTAACATAGTGATGTTTTTATATGTTGGAAGAGAATTGTCAAATTTATATTTTCGTAACCGTTTTAATGAAATATATTACGCAACAGAGTTATATCTGAAATGCATGTTAATTCTTAAACGAAGTAGAGAGGAGGTTCCTTTGTTCTCAAGCACATGACACGATAGCACGTGATTTAGCGGTAGTGATGACATATTTGTTTATATGACTTTTATCACTGACCTTGTTTTGAACTGGATTAGTCATATATCGCCATTCGACGGTGTGCTATGCCGAGTGCGACAGCTAAATTATTTTATTGATCGTTTATTGCGCGTGTACTTATTATGTGTAATGGCAGAGTCTAGCACCAGTTTTTCGCTGAAGCATCGCAAGGGAAAACCTTTACAAAGCGGCGAAAAAAGAATTGTTGTGCATGTGTTTAAAGCACTCACAGAGAAGAATCCGTCTTTCTGAGTGAGAGAAGTCGAACAGCTGTGATCTGAACTTACAGGTGTGAGTGTTAGATGTGTGGGAACATCACGACATGAAACTGAGAAAACAGGAAAACTTACCACTCCAGGAACGATATTGCTGTGTGGCGAAGACGTTTTTTAAGTACAATCAGACTGTACCGAGATACAAGTCGCAAAATATACTTACCTTGACGAGACTTGGGTGAATGTAGGACACACAAGTATGGCGTGTCACGACTTTTAAGACTGAAAGACAAGCATTTTTGCAGGGTATGTGTGCTGGTTTAAAAAATCCCACTGGAAAAGACCGAAGGCCTTGCATTATAAACTTGTTCCAGTAGCATTGCTCATTCATTCAGTTTCAACTTGCTCAGTTTCATTATAAACTTCATTATTTTTGCATGCCTTCATATTCTTATTTGTATTTTATCTATCTTCCTGGCAATTATTATGACGTTTACTGCAGGTGTCAATGTGACGGGAAGGCACCGCCTATGGCGCGAAAGTTTTAGCCAATTAGGTTGAGGGGGAAGTTAGTTGCACGCGGAGTGATACATGTCAGCGGGGCAAGGTTATATGAAACATAGATTAGGGTATTACTGTAGCTGTCAAGTAAACGTATACAAGCATCCGATTGGATGCTGTGTTAACCAGCACCTCCTGCCAACCGCCATTAAATTTTGCGTCTGGCATAATTTCGATTCCATAAACGCAGCAATTCTTGAGTAATTAGGTGCTTATGAGCGGATAGACGAAGTGCAGCTAACATACGCTTTGCAGTCCTAAATGCTTTTAAATTGCACAAACCCTCCCAAAATCAAATCCGGATTTCCTGGTGGCTTATTCATGTTTGGCACCATCCAGTTCAACATTCTGACAATACACATTGGATATCGTGCCATGAACGTGCACTCTAGTGTTGTTTTTCGCTGAATTTAGTGTGCTATTAAATGCTTTTTTGAGACACTTCTAGTAAATCCAGCAAATACTTGTTCTCGGTAGTTCGTTCCAAGTACATAAGTAATAAAAACCAGATGTACATTTCCATTGTTGCTTGACAGTGGATGTACCTCGAAACGATTTACTGGATACAGCGGCGATAATGCATGGTGAAAGCGTTTGTGCAACCGCCATGCCTCACAAAGCCTATCATAGGCAGTGCTATTAACACGAATCACTCCCCACGGTTCTAGTATATTATTTACGAGAAGTCGAAATGAGACATTAAAAATGCAGCTGCCTCTCTACAGCGAGTAACAATGGCTGCTGCATGCGGATTCCAGAGTGCTGTATTTTATCTTACAGAAGCCATTTCGAGTGCTTTGAATGGAATGTAGGAAATAACTTTTCTTTCAAGGTCTTTATGTCGAAACCTTATTAGTTTCCGTCATTCATGTCCATATAACCCACAGTACTTCAATTCTAAAGCACCTTCTTTCATACCAAATAAATTACCTCTAAAGTTGCTCGCTTTTTCTTGTTTGTGTATTTTTCTTCGCTGCAGAAAAATCACATTAATAATTAAGACAGTACTGTGACTTCGAGGGTTCGTAGAATCAAAAGTCGTGTTTGCAGAAATTTAAAACACTCTTTATTGCAGTAAACAGAAGCTTTATACAACCCTTGAAGCAGGAAAAAGATGTGACATTTACAAACAGCAGTCTTTAAGGTCGACTCGAGGTTCCGCTGCACGTAAATGAACAAAGGAATCACTACGGCACAATTCACAGGCCCACTGTCGTAATAATCATTACAGAACTGAAGCTGTATGTTTACAGGATTATAATGTGATGATGGTGGATGCAGATTAATTTCTCACCTTTGGTGACAATCTTGAGTAAATCTACGAGTTTCTCCTGCAACTTTGGATAATTAGGCGCATCTATAATCGTTGAACGATGAGATCTTTTTCTTTCCCAGAATCGCGGTAACGCGGCTGATAAAGACGGTATTGTTATCTTTAAGGAATGAATAATGCTTTTCTCGTTCAAAAATGGAATTTTAATTCCCCATAAACAATTTTAAATTCTTTGAAACAATCACAAATATTATTGTAGTCTTTTTCCAATCAGCGGTAGATTCGAAGGTGAACTTTATCTTTTTTTTCGTAGACGCTACTTATACATCTTTGATGCATACACAAAATTATTTCTGTTATACACTCGGATATACAACTATACGTCTTACCCCTAATACTAACAGAAGATCAAAATATTTTTAAAATATTCATCAACTCACCATGATCCGTTGCCATGGTTACACCATTACCCACTTTACATCACTTCTTTGTTTTATTATAAATACTAATACCTCTGACTATTCCTAACAACACGAAGTATAAAAAATAAGTGCTACAGAACTCAACTCCACTACACAACTGACTGCTTCTCACACTTTCCCGCCATTTATACCTCCCAGTCATTGTTTGCAGGAAACCATTCGATAACAATCGCGACGGCATCAGAAAAGCGGAAAATTCTCTGTCTCTTTCTGTGTTTGTATCTCTCTCTCAGCAAGCGTCAGCTCTGCGCGCTACTTTGCGGCAGCTTCAACGCAACTATGCGATGGGTGATAATACTACACCGCCTTACTACTAATCAGACCGTACTTAATATTAATAATTAAATTATTTTATGTTATTGTATTATGATGTTATGGTTGTACGTCTACTTTATTATTTATGCTACTTCAGGATTTTTAATGATATTTGCACTGCAATAGTGTAAATAAAACAGTTTTATTTTCTTCAAATATATTTCTGCTAAAATTGTTCAACTCTCAACATAATAAAAGGCTGTAGTTCTGTAGCGGAAGTTTGAACAACTACATATAACAGCACCAATGTTCTAAATGGTTTTACGGCTCTTTCCAAAGCCAGTTGAATTAACTTCGAATACAGCTTTAGGATACGCTAATAGAGATATGTAACAAAGTGACTGAATGAAATGTTATTATTTAGAAAAGTACTTGCGAAGCTAAGAAAGTACTTGCAGTTACACACCAGTCCCAGCTTAGATATGCCAGAAGTCTGTAATCTGTAGAGAAGTTTTAGAAATTACCAAGTGTCACAGCAAAGGAATTCGCCCAATTAGAAATGGGTAGAGTCGGGGGGAAAATTATGACGATGGAAAGAGCACTCAAGTTTTGGTTTAGAATTTTAAATTTAGATGAGAACCATCTGTTAAGTTAATGCTTAGTATATCAAGAAAATGATTTAAAAGACAATGGATGGTGCTATGGTATACAACCCGGAAAGTATATAATAGTTTGGAAGAAATTCGGAGAATGAGAGAAAACAATATATAGAGCTTTTCGGAAAATGTTTAGGAAAAGTTTGGAAGACAAAAAGAAACTGTTTGCTGATGTACTTGGTAAAACATCATAAGAGTCGTACATTACAATATAAAGTAAATGGGAAAGAGTGCAATATGTAGACAAATTAAATAAAAAACAAAGAGAGGAATAACGTGAGTGACAGCGGGTATATGCAGACTGAAAGAAATGAAGATATACTTTCCATAAAAATTGTGTCCAAAATGCCGGAGAAAAGAATATTTGAACAATATTTGAGTGTTAAGGAACTGAGTTATGGAGAAAAAGACTGCATAAATGAGAAATGGCTCAAAATGTTCAGAAAGATTACACTTATTAATATTTCTAGTAAAGACTGTATAAAAGTTAAAGTTAAAAATAAATGGAATTCGTCATTAAAAAGGGAAGTGAACAAGGTATAATTTTAATGGAAATGAATGTGTGACTAGCAGAAGCTGTATAATAAATATGATATTTTTAACAACCTGTGCCGAACATTTAGCCATACTACTTGTATTTTTTTATTTGTAAGAAGCTTAGTACAATTAAATGAATAAAAATAAATTAGCTTTGCAAAATACTCATTCTGTTTATAAGATTCAGTTATAATTCTTCTATGTTCTTATACTATTCATTCTTGGTGTAGTTCAGGTTTTTCCGTTATTATTACAGACTTAATCTTCCAAAGTATCAATAAACATGAGTTTCTGTCAGTAATTAGGCCAGTTGACCTTGACTTCTTTTTGCCATCTATTGTGTTTTCTCCTTCGTCTCCCCATGAACCACTCATTTTAACTTTGGTATAATCTATTCTAATATCGAAAAACGATGTACTGTATTTATGTGTATGTGTAACATAACCACAAAAGTCCCTCAACCGGTTTTGATCATTATTTCGTCATGAAAAATATTCTTTTGTTTCTCAGAGATTTAGGATTATGAGATATTTTAATGTCATATCATAAGTTATTGAAATACTAAACTACTGTGGCAGTAGTACTTCAATTCTACTGTCATTTTTGCACTTAATTGAATCAGGCGATAATAAGGATAAACAAACTATGTCATTTGAGAGAACAAGTACATAAACGTCGAGGGAATGAACGAAGACACTATAAAATATAGAGTGAGACAGAAGATCCTTAACAATGGGCTGCTCAGAGGCTACACCTGGGATTTGCTCGGATCCTTGCTTGTATTTGCAGTCATTATATTATTCCCATTGTGCCCAAGTTGAGTTGGCAAGTGTCAACATCCATTATGAGTTATCTCTGTGCTGGTTTTTCACACATCAGTTGTGCAAACGCTTCCACTGGTAAAATATGTCAGGCTCTTATTCCTCGTTGTTGACCCAGCCACTTGAATTGCTGCTAGTTACCCTCACATAATTTTGTTTGATCTTAATGAAACCTTGTCGCTTTAAACTTTCGTACAAAAATTCCGAAAGGAAACACAATGATTTTTACTGTTATACATATTCATGGCTTTGTTACAAGCTGTTCACATCAAGCTGTTAGTTGATGCTTGCGCTATTAATACCACAAATGTTGCTGCAAAGGACTTAAGTTTTGTAGCACCTTCATATTTGAAGCTAGTGATATTTTGTTCAATTTAGTGTAATGGATAGGAAGCGGGCGCAACACTGACGTACGCTGTCACGTTTACATATGTTCCCTGTCCTGCCAAAAATCCAGAGATATGACACTGCCAAGGCCTGCACCAGAATGGTTGAAAGGTCCTACAATTGAATAGTTGAATACCTGTATCATCTGGGTGTTGACGCCGTCAGAGAGCATTCACTTGCAGTACGATCCTGTGCAGGTGCTCGTGTAAAGTGGACTCCAGCCCTTGACAGCATTTCGCAGTGCTTTCAACGTGTATCTGTCCAGTCTCTTTGGAGTGCCTGAAACTTACAGACGAGTTCCAGTACACTCACGCTTCTCAGCAACATTCTGAGTGTTTTATTAATGGCGGTTTCGTTTGGCTTTGTATGAAACTTTGGCTTAGTAAAGTGTCACATTGAATAATACACCAACGTAACTCGTTCCATAAATATCAGTTGCCATCGGCTTGTTACTTAGAGCTAGGTCATCCTGCAAACAAGCATAATCTTTCGGAATGGTTATGCCACACTTGACATTTTCGACGTTATATAATGCATGCTTGTTTGCATTATGTCCTTATTTGAGGTAACAATTCGTAGATTTGCTAAACAGGAATGCCTTACTTTATTATTCAACTTTATTATTGAACCTGAATACAAGTATTTTAATTAGAACAAAAGAGCACCTTATTAGAAACACTATCATCGGTTCGAGGATATGCTATGTTTCAGTTATTGTCTATATATAATGAACTAATAAAAATATAAAAGAAACAGTTAAGTATGGCACGGAAAATTCGTTATTGGTCAAAATGTTGAACTTTTCAGTTTACCTCTAAAATGTTGAGTAACTTTCTCCTTAATGCAGTGACCAGTTGCGCCTCATATCCCTTATCAACTCCATACATATGACATTTAGGTATAAAAGGCGGTGTACTAAGTGGATCTGACTTATTCCAATATAAATGCAAAATCCTATGACTTTTAAACGCTGTTTTTTAGCTTTCTTTCCTTTAAACATGCTTGTGTTTCTAATACAACTTTTAACACAACTTTGTTGCATGATGTTGATTCAGAAATATAAAGAAGAAATTGAGCAGAGAAAATTCCTCCCATTTCACATAGATATCGGGGGATTTCTGCCTTTGTATATTTTTAACATATTGAAAATGTCTCTGAATTTCTTAGGGCATTGCCTCTTAATGTAATCCAAATGAAACTGTTTCAATTAAGCACTAAATGACATAAAAATAGAAAACGCGTTTTCATATTGTGAAGACTGAAAATTTTTACGTGTTGCAGGAATTGTAAACACGAAAGCAGCTAACATCAAGTAAAGTGTTTTTTTTTTTTACTCAAGTTGTGTATCTTAATGATCCCTGCCTATCTTTTTAAATTTAAATTGCAAGAAAACAAAGCTACACAAAGAAGACGTAGATTATGCATAGGAAGTACAATATATATGCATTTCACATCTGATGCAAATACCTTAAACATATGGTGTTTCAGTCAAAATCTTTGGGCCACTTTTTAAAAATATCAAAATTTACGAAATTGAGATTAACTTCGTGTCCCATATTTAAAAGGCTATGAATTACGAATTATGAAGTTTGGTATCTATCTGAAATGTCTTTTTTTTTCTGTTTTGTTTGTTTGCTTTTACACCGTTCATGCACACACGCACGCTGCTTTGTTAGTTTTTTACACCGCTCATGCACACACATACGGATCTTTTCTCATTTGCACCTTTTTCTAAAAAGTTGAGTTTTCTGTGTATATTTTCCGAAAATCTTTTCATCTAGGTAACATTGTGTGAAATGAAATACTTCCCTATTTACTAGCTACGTGACAGAGAGAGAGTGTGTGTGTGTGTGTGTGTGTGTGTGTGTGTGTGTGTGTGTGTGTGTGTGTGTGCGGGTGTGCGTGTGGGTGTGCGTGTAGGTGTGCGTGTGGGTGTGCGTGTGGGTGTGGGTGTGGGTGTGGGTGTGCGTGCGTGTGGTGTGTGTGTGTGTGTGTGTGTGTGTGTGTGTGTGTGTGTGTGTGTGTGTGTGTGTGTGTGTGTGTGTGTGTGTGTGTGTGTGTGTGTGTGTGTGTGTAAAAGTTGCAATCAATAAACGTTGCAGATCGGTATGAAAGTTGGAGTTATTAATTTCAAATATTTGTGATAACTGCTTAACTTCCATCGTAGAAACTTGGCAATTTTTTGCTTTCGAATATAAAAGATGCAAAGCTCAACACTAGTCTCTTAAACATGCAAAATTAAATGCAGCAATTAATTGTCAGTACAAGTTCATGCAATGTATATTTTAATGAAACAATTTATTTCATTGCAAGTCATTTACTACAACTGAAATTTTTGCAGTAGCATACAAGTGGTGGAAATAATATCCACTGTATAATTAACGAGAGTAAATGACAGTATTTAATGTTGAATATCGATTATCTTACAATTTAGATAGCGTAGTTCCCTCAATTTAAGTACCACTCCCAATCAGAACTCTTGTAACATTCAACATCCAAAAGAAAGACTTAATCTGAACGTTGTATGATGCCAAATAGGCCAAGGTTTAAGGAGGGGAGAGATGGAGCTAGATTGTTTAGTTGAACAATAGGGAAAAGAGAAATTGAGTGGAAAATAGCCAGCCATTTATCTCCTGAATCTTCCCGTCGAAGTCCTCCTGGTCTCGGCCAACCCTCCCTTTCGTTATCGAGCTTATAGGAGCCTATGACAGATAACAAAAACACATGGCTGTCAGCAGTAGCTTTGGGTAGATTGGTATCAGATTAAAGACTGCGTCTTTATCTCTGTGTCTCCAAAAAAGTAAGGTCCAATTAATAACTAGTTATACATACGTATAACTAGTTATACATACGTGAATGGAGCGCAATTATGACACACATTTCTGTAAATACCCAAACTTCTATGCTGGGTTATTTTGTACCACCACCCATATCTAACAGAGTAACTTAACCCCTTTAGAATATGTAGGAAAATGTTTTGATAAATTATAAAGCTCAAAGAATGGAAGTATTCTATCATGCCCATACGATGATCCTTGAAAGTGCCTGCCTATACGAGGATATTCAGGAAGTAACTATCACTTGCGTATTCTTGTCGCACAGATTCGAATGGTTTCCTCCGCATATTTTCTCAGTGTGGGAGTGCTATTTTGGTGAGGGGAGATGGATGTTGAACTATGCAGAAATTTACAATCAAAGGAAGTGTATGGCGTTACGGTAATCAACGAAAGAAAAATCAGAATGGTGCTAAATGTTAAACAATGGACGAACAGATGTGCATGACGAAATTCGTCTCTTGTGTCCATAGATCACCTCAGCTGATTTGAATAATTGAACACAAAATCAAACAGGATAAACGTGTTGATGACTAATACATAAAAAATAGAAGCTCGCAACAGTGAACCAACAAATACTACACAAAATATAATTATTTGTAACAGAACTTCACTTATCTTTTAAGTTTCTTCTGTCTTTTGTTCTTTTTTTTCTGCCTTTAAGTTTGGCAATACGGACAAAAGTAGTGCGACATCTAGCGACCGTCACTTAACAATAACAGAAGTGGAAGTGACTACTGATGTAAACAAATGTTAATGAAACTGATTTCAACACAATCCTTTGAAATTTTCATTAATTTCCTTAAATGATAAGAGAAGTTTTGTTACTAATAATTATATTTTATGTAGTGTTGGTAACTATTTGAGTTACAGATTCCTTACCAAAACATGCCTCGTTCTTTCCTTAGTAAAATTCTTCTGAATATCTGTACTTAAATAAATTGACAGTATTAAGTTACAATAAAGAAAGCCAAAGCTCTTGGAATATGCGATAATTGTTTAAATAATTGAGGTTAATTATGTGGGGAACTAAAATAAGCGTACATGTTATAACCAACGAAGTATTATTTTTAATATATTAAAATCAAACGTCATCGAATTTCTTTATTGTCTTCTAGGAACCAGCCTGATATCTTAAAGGACGTAATACTCAATTCATTTAAAACGTATAGATTAAAACCTTTTGTTTTATCTTTAATATTCCAAAGAATCTATAAAATTTAAATTTTAGAGTTTCCTCACACTGATCTGTTGACAATGACCTTTATCTCCATAGTTTTCTCAGCTTTTCTGTTGCCTACTTTAAGCTTCGTGCACAGGTGAGCCACAAACCAACAGTGTTTATGTGCTTCCTATATCTACAATATTAAGTAATAAAACTATTATACGTGGGTACATATGAGCAAATACAATACTGGTTGGAACTACTGTGAACGTTAACTCAGGGTGAAGCCATTCTGCGCACCTGCCTTATCTAAAAATGCTCCTTTCGAAAACTTTCAAATACAAAACATAAATTACCTAAAATAACAAGGAGGCACTAAAACTGAGAACACTTATAATTCATGACACTGTTCACAGGGTTCTTAAATGAAGCACATTTTCAACTCACTTTTAATATTAATGGCAACAGGAATAGCTTGTTACTACATAAAACTGCATTGAGGTTAATTTTACCTAATGATTGAAATTTGTTGGGAAATTACCCAGTGAGAGGAAAATGAAAAGCTGTATTCGGACTCGGTTTGCGCATAGATGCACATATAACGTCGGGTTTATTATAACAGAAAGGAAAACGTTACCGTGATGCATATTCCTGTTGCAGCGCTAGTCTGCTTGAAAAGAGAGAGGCAAACAATAAATGTTCACTAATATAAGTGATCAGACTTAAGAGTCAAAAGGCACAGCAGCCGAAAATATGAAGTAATGCATTCTACGTTTGGGTGTGAATTTCTGCACAAAAAGACAAGGCATTTGCTCCTTGATATCATTATTATTATTATTATTATTATTATTATTATTATTATTATTATTATTATTATTATTATTATTATTATTATTATTATTACTATTATTACTATTATTACTATTATTACTATTATTACTATTATTATTATTATTATTATTATTATTATTATTATTATTATTATTATTATTATTATTATTATTATTATTATTATTATTATTATTATTATTATTATTATTATTATTATTATTATTATTGTTATCATTATCATTATTGTTATCATTATCAGCAGTCGTAGTGGTGGTGGCGGTGGCCGTGTCGGTGGCAGTGGCGGTTGCTGTGATACTTGTAGCTGCAGACGTTCATGCGGTTGTTCACCCATTCAGAAGAGTATTTCCATTTCTTTAATTATTAATGTTTTATTTATGCAATATCAGTTACTGTTAATATTTCGACTGAAACTCCCTGTTCACTATTAGAATACAATCCTTCAATGGTTGAACTTGCCTGAAGGCAGTCTTCTTTGAGCCGCCCCGGCTTGGACGAGTTTTTTCTGTTGTCGCCAAAGGGAAACCTTTAAGTAATCCAACCAGCGTCGGAGAGAGACCCTGTGGGTTGACCGGCCTGCTGTGACGTTACCCTCTGCATTGCTGTATCTCTTCCTTCTACAGATGATAAGCACAAAAACTGATCTTTAAATCGACGTGCGGAGTATCCTCACTGTTCCCTAATCACATTCATTCCTATTCGTGCTTATCTTCATTGACTACAACTCACTGTTTGTTTAGACTTGCCAAACTTTAGTACCCAAACCTCATATCCAAATTAGCTCCTTGCAAAATAAGATTGCTTAAGTCCACTAAATCACCACACCTGTTACACATTATTTTATTGCATTCTAATCCAAAGTTCACCGTCTCTACTACTCGAGACTATCTGTGAATTAACAGAAAAAAATTCAAGTATGCACAAACATATCCTACATTTAATTTATCATGTGAGAATTAAGTATGTTTCACCTGTAAGACTCCAACTATTCAATAAAATGATGCCGTTTTACCTCTTTCTGATAATAAAAGGTATCAACTATTATACTTAGAAGGGTTTCAAATAAGCTTGTTAATATCCATTAATTTAGTTTTACAAGTATTCTTTCCGTAATAGTTTGTGATTTAAATGTGTTATTTTAAACAAAACAAAATATAAAGTTCCAGCAAAATGAGGAGAATAAGGATATATCTGTGATTTTTAATTTCATATTTCTCGTTTTGTTCCAGGTAAGAGAAAATCAAGGCGCAGCTTAGGATCAAAACTCTCGATGCAGTTTTCGTAAGTCTCTCTGTTTTTACACTGTAATTGAAGTCTGTTTCAGGTTAAAATATATAACATGATATGAACAAAATGTTTACGTAAGAAAATGGAACTTAGCTATCCCTAAAAACGTGGGAGAATCGACATTAACCTGACAAATAGACCCTAGCTCCCATGTGGCACCCGTTTAACTTCGTCAATTATACGTGCAATCAGTTTCATTTGTGGTTGGCTAAATCTTTTACTCATTTCTAAAAACAAGCAGCGCGAATACTCGGTGCTTAGTAAGATACTTAAAATAAATCAGAAATATACAATTTCCGAGTAATATATGCAAAATAATATTTTAATTTTTAATAGCCGTGCTGCTTATTGTAGGTGAAAAGGTTATTACCCACTCGCTTGTTTCTAAACTATCAAGAATTTTTTTAAGTTTAGAACCATACATTGATTATATGAATAATTCAAGCTTATTAATGATATTCTTAGGCTAAACTAATTAAATGTATTCTTCAGTAGGGCAGTTTCCTCTAAGCGTGTGTGCCCTTCCAAATTCTTGAACTTCAGAAAGTCATCTACTTAGAAGAGCGTGAAATTACGAGTACTTCAGCGGAGTTGGCTCCCCCCCCCCCTCTAACAAACTTACGGAATAAGAAAAATTGTACTGTAAAATAGTTAAGAATAGTTTGCCAGCTATGTGAAATGAGTAGCTTTGGCATCAATAACTATTCCAGTATTTAATAAATGACAGCATATGACACGTCAGACCTAGGCAAACACATTATCATGGGTTCGGAGAATGTGATTCTTTAATATGGAATGATAGTCCAGCTATATAGTATAAAATGTGCATAACCATCAAATGTATTCATGTTGTCATATTTAACTACTCTGATCATACCGGCTGCTTTGGCTAAATAATAGTCTGTTGTTTATAATAGCCTGATTATGTTAGATTATTTCACTGTATATTTTGACACCCATTCGTTTGCTCGCATTCGCACTTCCAGACTGTAGAGGATGAAAGGGAATCTTAATACGAAAAGTTAATGTACTTCAGTTAGAAATTCAAGCCATAATCTCTGAATTGAGAATTCAACACTTCGTCAACTCTCCGGGACCTTTAATTTTTCCCCAAAGTATTCCGCTTTTATTAAATAAAAAGTATTATCAGTGTAACCTACAGTTCTGCAACGTCTTTCTCTGGTACTGACATGTGCTATATTACGCAGACTTCTAGGTGTATATCGTAATTCAGTTTTAATACGATGTCGTGAAAATAACTTTACCTTCATAGTCTATAATAAGGAGAAACGTTTACACTCATTCAAAACTGTGATGTGGTTCAATTGCATGGTTACTTCATCGCAAAGTTGGAAGCGCATCGGGAAGTATGTAAAACAAGGGAGTTGTTTACGCAAGCCTATCGCACATACACAGCGAGTTAGTTTGTGTACACTATGTTCACATGTAATTACAGCAACGTGTCCTACATCGGCAGGCCGAGAAATTAGACTGACAAGCTTTGGGAGTTGATAGATGACATTATTTTACACACTTTTATTAAGGGAAATTTTTTTCCTCGGCGCTTCGTTTAAGCCCTAGACAAGTTAACATCAAAGTAAATTTTAGTTAATTGATGGAAATTAATCATTTCTTTACAGTAGCCATATATATAAGCTAAGGTTTTTGATGGATAGAGTCAACATGAAAAATTCAATGCCATGGCCGGGATTTGAATCATGGATCTCCTAGTTTCCGTCCAGTCGCTCTAACCCATTGAGCTACCATGGCCAACGTGCCGTCCTGACATTAAATTCTCCATTTGACTCGTATATTTCCCCAGTAAACCACTAAGGTTTACCTGGGACTCAAGTACTTACAATAGTAAGTCGCCAGAAACAGTGTATCTCGAATGCGAGAGCCCTTAGTGGTTTACTGTGGAAATATATGAGTCAAATGGAGAATTTAATGTCAGGACGGCACGTTGACAATGGTAGCTCAATGATTTAGAGCGACTGGATGGAAACCAGGAGATCCGTGAATTTTTCATGTTAACTCTATCCATGAAAGTAAATGTTCGAGCGCACGCCAATTGCGATTAACACGAAGGTGTCATCAGCGTCCTACTCTGTCCTACTCTCGTAAAGACACTAGTTTTTTCTCTGATTTTGCCAGCTGCGCAAGTTATTCTTGCCACAAGGTTCTCCTCAGATTCAGCAGGTGTTTCATACACTTCGGTCTTCGTGTGCCCCCACAAAGTGAGGTCAAGTGGAGTCAGGGGAGCGTGCTGGCCAGGCAATAGGTCCACCTCTTAACTATTCAGTGATTGCCGTATGTTGTCATAAGATGAGGTACTTCAGCACCAAAGTGAAATGGTGCCCGATTATGCATGTTGAAACCACATATGAAGGGGTACTGTTTCATTATATCAGGTAAAACTTGTTGCAGAAGTAATGTAATTGTAAGCATTGAGTCTGGCCGGCAAAATGTATGGGGCTATTAAGAAGTTATCCATAGTACCCGCCCACTATTAACACTAAATCTCGGTTGATGTGACCCCTGAAGTGCAGCATAGGGATTTCCGAAGGCCCAAATATATGAATACCGACATTTAAATTACTGCTCCCGTGTGAAAATTACTTCATTTGTGAACATGACATGGGATTCAAACAGTACAAAATTTTCAATTTTGTCCAGCTACCACTGACAAAATTGCTGTCGCATAGGGTAGTCCTCAGACCTCATTTCGTAGACCTTTTCAAGGTTAATTTGGTGCAATAACATTTCCTGCACAATTCTACGCACAGTGCTACGACTTAGATGCAATTGTCGGGCGATGGCGCAAGTACTAGCTGCAGGATTGTTCTCAATGCACCGCAACACATCTTCCTGTTCTCAGGAGTCCATACAGAACTTAGCCATACTTTACCTTCTGCTCGACTGTCCAAGGAGAAATGGCCGGTGTATTAGCGAGAGTACGCCGATTCACTAGTTGTGTTAATCGAATAGACGTAGTTTGACATTAGCTCCTCTAACGCTTAAACGAAACACCCCAGCAAAAATACTTCCCTTTATGAAAAGGGTTTAAAATAATGTTTTCTATCAGCTCCTATAGTTTGTCGGTATAATTTTGGGACATTCTGTATACAACGCGATTGAATATTGAGACATTGTTAACATGCGCTATATCTTCGATAATCAGAAGCCTCTCGGGTAACACCCACCTCTTGCATTGTTTGTTCTTGTAAGTCACTAATGTTTCATATTGCACCAATGAGCGTGTCTCATCAGCCAGTGATATCGAAGAAATCACAAATGACAGAGGCATGTTAACTCCGCGTGGAGTCAAACGCAGCGTTGGAACATCTCAAGTTTTCTGTTTCATTCTCTTAGTACTCGTGCTCACTTTGGTTTTCTAAGAAATAAATGTCTACGCGAGTAGTGCGAACGCATAGTTGGAGAAAACGTGACAACATTGTTTTTCGTGACATTGAAAACCTTAATTTTCTCGCCCGCTTTAGATAAACTACACGTTAACCATTAACTTAGCACAATAATATGCAAGCGGATGCAGCGCTCTCAAGTTCTGCCATTAGGTACCAGTGATGTGCTGTTGAGAAAGTGAAACAGTTTTCTTCAAAAATACTTATGTTTGTTACTCGAGTTTTGAAGTTTTGATTAGCTTTGTATCACTCGACGCTCTAATGCTATCGATTCTCATACTCATGACTTCTTTCACGCCTCAAACGCAAGGCTGATACCTAAACACTTGATAACGACCAACAATATCACCTGAAAGGTACACCACAGTTTCTAACAAATGAAGTGCCAGTCCCGAATCTCCAACTTTAATCTAGTTTATGAATGCAGATGATCCGATTCACTTGTAACCCTTACACGCCCTTATCTTGTTTCCCCTCAAAGAGCAATATACAGCGAGATACAAAACTATTTGTAAAAATCAGCAAGCCGCATATAACTTCACTGCAGCTTTTCCATGGCACTACATGTAACTGTACTTGCCATAGGTAATGGAAAACATTAAATTCTTTCCCAAGATCGTCCGACGTGAATTTAGCGTGCAGAGCTTGTAGTGTTGATGGCATTATTATTTGTCTGCAGGAGGTCGCACGCCTCTCGCTTCCGTCCCAATTATTGCTAGCGCACATATTTGCTCCCCTTCATAGAGTACAACGAATACACAAAGAACACGCAAAGCGAAGTGTGAGAAACTTCAAATGCATAACCGTGTACGTGCAAAAACAAAAAGGGGAGAGTTCGCACTTGGAACCGCTTATACCATAAACTTTACCAAGGGACTGCTTCTGCATTTAACGCGACGGGCAGCAAGAGCTTCGAAAGGCAAAATTTAAACATGAAGCCAGAGTTTGTTATTTCAGGAGCGTATTACAAAACTAAGCGATAGCTAAACAAGTTCCATATGCAAAATCGGTAGAAATACTCTACATCTCTTTCCTTACGAAATATTTTTCTTTCCCTAAGCGGACATATGTGTTTAAAGTTAAAAATGTACTCAGAATGTTTGTGTGCGTGCGCGTGCGCGTGCGTGCGTGCGTGTAACGCGAGGGTATAGTATAAGAGTCAGACTGCTAATCGGGTTGTCGCACTAGGGAGAGATCACCATCATGGAGTGTTTAGTGACATGTTAAAGAGTTGGTGCGATAGATGATTAACTGATTAGTGTGCAAACAGATATCAAAAAGGTATTAGTTTCAGCTCCATCTATTCATCGGCTGAGGGTCGGACGTCAGATTTTCTTTCATTGAACAGTGCTTTCTGTAGTATACGGTTTAAGGCTTTGCTTCATTTCTGTTAATTTAGCTTTTTGTTTGAAAATTTCTATGCTTTCTCGCACAAATCCTGGTATATCAGAAGCGGTCACATACTGCTGCAAAATCTATACTGTCACAGTTAGCATAATGATCCGTGTTTTGAACTTTGTGAACAGCCGGCCCTGGCGGCGTGATACACACCTTAACTGTTCCTACACACGCTAAACTTAGGTGAGGAATTTAGGCCCTACAAACCCTAAAGCTCAGAGGTCCAGTTAAGGGTACACGACCTACAAAGAACTGACTCAATGTTGCCCCAAATAAACAATTGAAGTGCTTTAGTTCATTATCACAATCCTTGATTATAACAAGCATAACTTATTCATTATAACAATATGTGCTCCCTTTAAATAGCACAAAGAAATGAGCATCACAATCTTTATAAAATTACTCTGTAAAGAACATTTACTCCTGAAATAACAATAATAAAGTATGAGGGTAGCAAGGGTCCCAGAAAACATTTAAATTGCCGACGATGCTAGCCAGTAACTGCACAGAAAGCATTTACCCGAACAAATAACAGAGTAGAACAGTTACATGAATAACATCCCATAACAATTAAATACATAAGTGACTTCAAAGTAAGCCGAAAGTAAAATTCCGTCCCCCATTTAACGATGTAGAAGCTCTAAGGAACTACAGTCACTCCTTTGGTTTTAGACCCAGAAACATAACAAGGAAAAAAATAAAGCCTCTGGTTCCGGAACTGAAGAGAAGAGTCCATAAAATTATCACGGCTCACCAAAAGCGATCATCTAAAGACAAAGAATTTTTAGCGAAACCCAAAACTTGGAGTACTTACCCCCAGACTTAAACGCGTCGAGCCACAGGCACCAACTCCCTTCCCGATTCGTGGCAGTGCACACAAGAAGCTTCGGGAACCCCAGCGCTTCCAGAAAGCAACGGCGGGAAGCCGAAGCGATCCCCCGAAACAGCAGCGCTTCGAACCGGGAAGGCGAAGAAAAGACAAAAAGGTCCTGGAGGGGGAAAAAAGGCACAACTTGCTCTGCCAATGCTGATTTTTCAGACCTTTTCAGGCTTTATGTATTTTAAGTATGCAATACATGTCATCTATCCTGCCGACAAACAACTCAGCCCAGTCACATGTTATTCTGTAGTCTTTGGGATTGAGGTGATAATGAAAGTTTATGCTTCGCGGGGCTTATAATGAATTCTAACTTTTTACTGACATTATGTGCTGTTGATATCTTATGTAGATCTTACCGAGCGGGTTGGTTAAGGCGGTTTCGTCTGTGGCGCGCATTCGAGGGATCCGGGTTTGACCTAACTGACACTGGTTTTTTTTCTGGTGCTTTCCTGGGTTCCAGTCGAATGCTTAGCAGGCTAATTTCATCCCCCAAATTTCGTGTCCTCCATTTCATCTCCATTATCATTTCACATCATCCCTCATTTGGTGGTCTCTTTCAAGGTAGAAGTGTCGGCCGGTGTCTAGGTGTGCATGGCAGGATGATAGGCTCTGACTTAAAACTTCTTACACCGTTAGGATAGTCTCCAGCGGTCTGGAGGGGCCGATTACACACCGTAATGGGGTGAGCTTCAATTCATGCCAGAGGATCTACTCCCATTAGTCCTGGACCCGTAGGACCAAGTACCCGGGCCGCCTTCGACCAGGGAGTTACAGAGCTGTCCCAAAAGAGCGCCCGGCGCCTCCGTGGGGCTTTCCATAGGGCAAGACCTAGAGACTAACAAGCCCCCATCTGGTCCTATGAACTCAAGACGGGATGGAAGTGAATACGCCACTTACGCGAGCCAACACCAAAGTGGGAAGGCTACCGATATGACCTCGGTGGGGCCGCCTGGTGATCTAGCACACCTTCTACGAGCTATGCGGGCTATTACGCGGGAATATTAATGGCTTCCCTCAACCCCGTCCGGAGACACGGGTATCGGGAACCACTGTCCCCTCGAGTCCAACCCAATCCGAACAACTCTCAATCAGGGAGGGGCTGTAATGTTCGGCCCGAGGTTCCTCTAGTAACGTCAGAGGTACCACGAGTGCTAGGGGTCCGCAGCAGCCGCACCACGGCAGCTGAAGGGGACGGATCCCCTCCCCTACGGGACGTCAACTGGAACTCCGTGCTGAGTTTCCTTCTTACTAATCTTATGTGGATCTTCAAGTTTTTATATATTTATAACTTCTCCTACACAAGGAAGGCCCGCTTATGTACTTCCCAGAAGTAGCTCTCAATATGAAAGGCGATCTACCAGCAAAACTGACGGAAGGAAAAAGAGATAACGTAGAACAACGGAGTACGGCTTTGTCCGTACATGTCACAGATGTAAAATAGCATTTAAATTTAATGTAATAAAAGTTCGGGGGAGGTGAAATAAATTTACCTTCAATCTAACTCACAAATGTAGCAGGACAAAATGAGAGCAACCATATATCACCATATAAGGCATTTTAAAAATAATGTAATTATGGAGAGCCTGTAGCAATGTGTCCAATGCACCTTTGTCTACCAGGTCGTTGTACTTTCTAAGAAAAACATAACGACTGTTAAGTCAAAATACAGTGCCAGAGTTTATAGGTCTAAAATACTGTAAAGAATGTCATAGTAATGGCTTTTTCTTCAAAAATAGAAGACTGACGAATTAAAGAAAGATTTTCGGTAAAAAAGGTTGTAAACACGCCCAAAACAAGTTCAAAGAAACGCCCTGATTTGAACTGCGACTGGAGAAAAGAACACAAAGAGTTTCAGTTCAGTGAGCAAGCAATTGTTTCCGCCGAATGAAACTTTGCTTTAGTTCGAATGCTAGTCAGAATAACAAACAGCGCCCCTAGCTCTGCCTTTTCTCTCAGCCACCTTGTTGTGTTATTCATGGCAATCATTACGCAAGTTGAATGGCTGGCTGTCATCACATGGATTCAAGCATCAGCGTTACCAGGGATGATTTCAATGTGAAGTACAGCTCTTGCTTATACGAGTGAATAGATTACATAAATGAAACAAACCAGTGAATACTAATGTGAAAAGGCACAATTAAAGTATCTGAGCTTTCAAAAACCCTGCTTTATCTCTAGAGCACCATAAATAAGGGTGTTTTGAAAGAGATACATTACACACAAAGAATTTTCATGCAAAGGAATCTTCATAGATATCGACTTTGAATGAACATAGAACTTATGACTCAGAGTGTCTTTGCCCATTACTATTAGCAGTATTTGAGTCTGTATTTTACTTTAGAATTATAACTAGTGTATGTCTCGGAAATGTTCTATTTTCAAGTAGTGTAGTTCCTGAGTACAACTTAGAAGTTCCTTCCTTAATTAATTTCTTAAGACATTTGGCCTGGTACAGGAATTTCATTTCATTAATATTATTACAACAGCATATTGCAACATTATATGTAACATTTCTTGTCTTCAAATTTACATTTATGAACCTAAAACCTGTCTATAGTTCGGAAAGCAACTTTTCCGAGAAATATTCCACCATTAAGTCTGAGTATTGTCAGTCACAAACCCTTCTTTCCTGATCTTTAAAAGTGTACTTTGTTTTAACGTTATTTTATGTTATTCATGGGTATCAATGATAGTTCCACACAGTTTTATAAATATAAGTCAAAGGAATGTTTAGATTTTTGGGACGTTATCATGAGCCCACATTACCATTTTTATTTCATGTATTTAAGATCACTTTACAACTAAGGTTATCAGCGACCACAGTAGAATTAATACTGTCTACGATAGCGCGGCTTGTTTGTGTGCACAAAGAGCCAGAAAATAAAGATAGCGGAAATAGACGGATAGTGTATCACAGAGATAAAGGACTTGCCGGCTCTTATTAAGTTACGCTTCTGGTAGGTGATAGAATATTCGTATTACGTCATTAGATGCCTTATTTATTCCAGAAACTTCTAGTGATTGTACAGAACAGTCTCGAATTTATGAATGAGATGTATAAGAGATTGTGACATGCCAGCGGACAGTTGTAAAACGAGAGTGAGTCGCGAGAGGTAAGCAGAGCACAGCTGAGAGTTTTGTTGAAACGAGAGCTGATGTAAACTGAACGCCGTTTGTTATTGTCATCGTCCTGGAAGATTGTGTTGTATACTGATGTAATGTTGTTACGTGAGAAGTGAACAGTTTATTTCTACGGAAATAAAGAACATTTAGAATTTCGGCAAATTGGACTTTTAATTCTACGAACACCCAAAGTCGCATTACATTATGGAGAGATTAATTAATTATACAACAAACAATACAAACAGGTTTCAGTAATAAACAAAACAACTAAGTCGCACATTACAGTGAACAATAGTGATGTAAATAGAAATACATATACATTATAACAATAAACAGGGTTGAACTCAATAATAGTAAAACACAAAAAGTTGCTATTAAAAAGTAAGTTGTAATAACATCTGACTAAAGCAAGATATAGTTGAATTAATTTTATATAGTATGATATAGGGAGGTATTTTTGTGATATAGGCAATTTCGAGATACTTTTTCGAAGGGATGGCACACAGAAGCCAGTTGGTGTTAACGTGCCTTCCGATAACTCTTGATCTCTAGGAACAAGTATGTAACTAACAAGAGTGAAAAGACGAGTTAACACCAACTGGTTTCTCTCTGACATCCCTTCGAAAAAGTATCACGAAATTGCCTATGTCACGAAAATACCTCCCTTTATCCTAGATGACAGTTGTGATGAAACCATTAATTTTATAATTTTTCTACGTTCTTCAACTAAATTAAAAATGGAATATAAGTCACTATTGATTTCTAAGTCACTTCTGGATTTCAGCATTACCATTGTATAGTGGACGTTTTGAAAAGAATTAAAATTAGCTATGCCACTAAATGAATTTCGTTCTTCTATGTATCCCTCCATTTTTAAACATTTATAATTTGGGAACTATGACTCCAGAAAGTATTACCCAATTTAAAAATGTTAGCAGCAAAAGTAACGGAGGAAAACATATATTGTTATATGTTGAATGAATAAGCATACCTTTCTGTTTATTAGAATTGTTCGCGTTATTGGTTTTATTTTAAAAAACGTTTCATGGTTTTCAACTTGTTCATGTATGCAGTTGCATAAAATTATAGTACATGCACATGGCAAATGTGTTTTCATATAATCTCTAAACTACCAGTGTAAATAGGTTTCGAGTTCGCCGAGGGAAGAAACTGCGAAGTCCATTTTCCCTCTGTTTAATTTACGTGGTCACATGTGACGGGACTGATGGGTGATACCTTGTGAATAGGATAGTTACCCTTCTGCATCGAATCCCTATATCATATGTGGCTTTATCATGTATCCCTATCCACAGATACCTTTCTGCTAGGCAACTGTATCTCTACACTAGACGTGACGGACAGATGACGTTAGGGTGTCATCCAGTCTACTTGTTCTGTTTTTCTGGAGATGATCGAGCATTCGCTGCTACCAACCATTTTCGTTTTTACTGTTGGTTTAGACCTAAAGAAACTTGAAAATGCTGTATAAAATGCTCGTATATCTTGGCGCCACAGGGAAACCGCAAAGAAAGACAGATTGGTGTGCAATTAATCCCCAATTCGTGTCGTAAATGTTACCGCATGAATTACCCTGATCATCAATAAGAGATTATTGGTTTTTGTGAACTTCTAACCTTTCAATTCTTTCGATTTGATGACTTTTTCGCCATTGGTCATAGTCGTAAGCAATTCCCGTATTTTGATGTCATATGTTTTCATCATAGAGTATGCATTAACCTTTTGTAAAATCCTGAACACGAATCTTAGAATATACAAATATTAATTTTATTGGACATTTTATTCGTCCCGTTTTCTGTTTTGAAGTGTTACACGTCAATTTTCACGACGTTTTGCCCCTTTGTGCGTCCTTTCTTTCTAATGAAATTTCTGATTTTGTGCTTATTTTGTTTAAATCCTTTAGAGATTTTGTATTTTTAGTAGTAGTTTTAACATAATGACCATTTGTGTCTATTATGTGAGTTAGTGGAGTTGCATTAAAAGTGCAATGTTAAAATTTATTTTTTAAGTACAACTTCAAGCATGGATGAAAAATCGTGGCTTATCTCATTGGGTGCATGAAAGTTGGTCGAAAACAAACAGAGAATGAGTGCTATAGAGAGATTAACAAAGCTTCACGAATAAAGGTGAAAGGAAACTGCTTCCGAGAGGCTGTGAACAAAGATAAATGGGCGCCAGATATTAGCTTCTCGGGAACAAACAGACGTGTATTTCCATTTATTTTGATACAGTTGGAGTGAAGCTTGTGCGAACTTGAAAACAAGTTATTTTTGTAAGAGGAAGGCAGACATTACTTCAGAAGTTTAAATGAAAGTGAAATCAACAAGAAAGTATATTTTAAGAAAAACCTTTCATTTCAGTTACTTAAATATAAATGCGCAGAGATAAGTCAATGTCGAGGCAATGATAATGCTATGAAGGCTCTTTTAAAGAAAGAATATTGTTGACATAGATTAAGTCTGTTGGAAGTCTGTATAAATGTCTATAAGGCTTTTGGCACACATGTAAGTAGAGCTATAGTGGTCTCTGTAAGTCTGTCATACACTACATTGAAGTATTTCCAGAGAAAAGTATATTCTTAAAATGAGAGATTCATTTTCTGCAAATATTGCACATACAAATGGGAAAAAAATGTATTTCAAATTCCAATACATCTACATTTTTACTCTTGCTCTTGCAGTTATTTTAAAACTGTCCCTCACAATTAGAATATATGGAAAATAACATCATAATAATGTCGTACAACAAATTAAGATACAAAAATATATAATACAATTGTACGGGTGGGGGTAACAAAAAGAGTCCTGTATTACATTTTGGCGTGTTTATTTATATTTAGCAACAAACTTTTCAAGTGGTTCTCTCCTGGTGTTATCAAAATTATTTCAACTTTCAGCCCAGTTTTCTTAACCCTTTAATGGGTAGTTTTGCCCCGGTGCAACATTGGATTGTGTTAAACTTAAAGATACTTTAGTGCGTTTTTTATAATATTGTACTGGCTTTTGTCGGTTCTACTAGCGAAATTTTGAGTCTTTTCAATTGTAAATATTATATTATTTTTACAATTACATTGTGTTTTTAGTATTAAATGTCAAACTCCAAGCACCTGCAGTCATATAACACCCCGTCAACATCCAAGCGTTCCATCACACCGATTATTTTACTTGGGTCCTCCCCGTCCTTTGCCACAGGCACATTTGACTGCAGTTACCGAGATTCGAACTCACGACGTTTAGCTTTAAATTGGTGGCCAGCCCATTGTATATCGCTTTAACGACCATGGCTATTCGAATCGATTGCGTTGAGGCACCGCAGAAAGCGGTATGAGAAGCGGTTTAGCAATTACAGCAACAGCGGCATAAGTAGCAAAATAATTTGCCAATTAAAGGGGTAATACAGTAGAACCTCGTTTTCCCGAATCAACTGGGACCATATAACAGCAACTCAAAGATTAATCTTCACTATTATTTTAGGATTATATTTTACAGCTCTATAGGCCAATCCGAGTAAACGTAAATCCGGATTATCCAAAGAATGGCGGATAAACGATAAAAACATGTACAACATTAACAAAACATTTTTAATGGGGTTTAGAAATTACTTTCACTGAAAAACACATACGCTCTGTGTACCGCAATAACTTGTGTACATATTTGCACTGTACACAATATAGCTACAAACTACTCTTAGTAAAATAAGCAATGAGCTTCGGCTGTCTCAATTTAGTGTATCGCTTACGAGCAGCGGAATCTCGCATTCGCTTTAACATTTGAAGTTCATTTGTACAATATTTCGGCTTCACTCTCGAAATAAAGCATCAGTTTCTCTATGTTTGCTACTGCTTGTGCGCGGGTCATAACTTCATCTGGTTCATCAACACTGTCTAAATCTGAATACTCGCCATTTTCATTTTCAGTAGCACTGCATGATACAATAATGCCTTCCTCTGTAATCGGTTTATAACCTACGTCATTATCGATTTGCAACCAATTGTAATGTTTTCATCAACACTTGAGCAGCCATCCATATTTTTAAAAATGTTTATAAAATCTTCTTCCACACTTATTTTTTTTCTTGGTTTTCTTTTATTATTTTTGCAAGTCTCATGTACCAGGCCCCAGCATTTTCCATGACATTATCAAAGTGTCTTTTCCAACTTGGTCCCAAGCAGGTGAAGTGAGTGCAGTGTATTCGCCCGCTGGCGTTCTCCGTACATCCGGGTTGAAGAGGTTCGAGTTAACGAGGTTTTACTGTACTCACTAAAGCATTTTTTTTTTTCTGTAAATCGTGTATAGTATACCTGAAATGACACTGTAGAGTTGATTGATTAAAACTGGCGTTCATGAACCTCATTTTTGTATTTCAAAAGAATTGAAGATGGACCATACTGAAGACACCGGGAAACCATATCTCAGTACATTCTTTCAATGTTACTGAATGTGGTGCAAGCTTAGTATTTCAATTGAGAATGTGATCTTTATTATATTATTGCACTTGGGTCAATATTTTAAAAGACATGTACCAATTTGTGATCATGGCTGTACAAAACTCCTGTGTCTGTGTTTGTCCCCCCCCCCCCCCTTCTTTTACTTGTATAAACCCCGCCTTTAACTGCAATGGTCATATCGGCAGCCGTTATCCTATGGAACATATCGGATGTGTTAACTCGTATTCGTTGGGTTTTAATCATTAGATCACACACACATTCGCACTCTCATTTATACTTCCAGACTCTGCGGAGGATGAGGAATTATCGTGGTTGTAGAAAGATCCCCTCTCCCACCGCCGGCAATCGAATCCGGGACCGCTATCACGGCAGGCAGGTGCTCTTAAGATTAAGAAGAATTGTCAAAGTACTAAAAGTGAATATATTTCATATGTAAGTATAAGTAGCTGGCATGCTTGATTTATAAGAGTACTCACTCAACGGTTTGATGTTCACCTTTCCTCCAAAAGCTTTTCAACCCTAAATTCTTGTCATCTTCAGTGAAGACTGCTCCAACTACTGCTTGAGAACGATCTTCCTCCTCTCCAAGAAAGTTAAGGCTCCGCCTACTGGAGGTCTCCTGATTTCTGATACCAACCTTTGGAAATGGAACATTGGTACAAATCTTACTGGGTACGATGATTGGTTGTCACCTGTGATATTAACAGGTTGGAGTTATACGTCTCTGGTTGTGGGGAAGTTCTACAACTTATAAAGAATAGTGTTCTACAATTAATAAACAAGTTAATAAAGTCAACACCGATGAAGCTCGATCAACATATACTATAGATCAAGTTAAATTTAACTTAGATTTCAACCAATCCAGGACACCCATGGACCAGATGGAAGAGAAAGTACATCTATTCAACAGAGAGCTGGTAACCAGGGTATCGTTCCAAAAACGGAGATAGAAGAGGAAGTACATTTGCCTCAACAAACATCCAACAGTTTAACTTCCTCACAACCAGACATCTCCAACCTGTTAATATCACAGGTGACAACCAATCATCTGTGCTCATTAAGATTTGTACAAATGTTCCATTTCCAAAGGTTAGCATCAGAAATCAGGAGACCTCCAGGAGGCGGAGCCTTAACTTTCTTGGAGAGGAAGAAGATCGTTCTCAAGCAGTAGTTGGAGCAGACTTCACTGAAGATGACCCGAATTTAGGGTTGAAAAGCTTTAGCAGGAAAGGTGAACATCAAACAGTTGAGTGAGTACTCTTATAAATCATGCATGCCAGCTACTCATACTTATATAGGCAGGTGCTCCAATGACTGAGCTACGGGGCCAGCGTCTATGATTCTTATAACGCTATATGGAGGTTTAATTTTCTCATATTTGTCACTCAACATTCATTTAACGTTGAAAACTTGAAAAACATGTCATTCCTTCCTCATAACGCTTATCTCAAATATAAACATAGAATACTGTGGAAATATACATGGCGCATTTAAAAGCAGTAGTAGTACGTTATTTTGTTAATAAAGTAAGTGGGTGGTTTGTCAAGTCGTGTTTCAATCTTGAGCTGAAAAAAGTTAAAATATAAATCATTATATCTCTTTTTGCCCCAGTTTTTGCACTACAAGTTCTTCTCTATGCTTATTCATGAATAACCTTAGGGCAGAACCATTATATTTAATCTATACAACTTCAAACAGAATTATAAAGAAAAATATAACTCTCCAACCCATAGTGTGTAAAGGGTTAACTTGCCAAAATAATATTTTTAATGTTTGGCAACAACATTTTACACGAACATTGCTAGTTCCACATGCCTTCTGCATTTCCTTTGCATCCAACGAAGAGGGTGGAATACCCTGTTCCTTTACCGTCCCTTTCTTTGCACGTGTTCGATTAAAAAGGGAACACTCCTTAGGCAATAACCATCCACTAAAAGCAACTTTTATTCCCTTTTAAGCGATTTTCCTCTTCAGTCGAAGATGTGGTTGTTCACGTTATAGCACTGAGCATAGCCAAGGTGTTTTTCGATCCCTTTAAATTTCAATCACATTTAAAACTGCGTTCTTTCAACAGCACTCTAAGTCTGCTGTATCATTTGCTGAATTGTTCAAAAGAGCATTAAGTCTTAATGCTGCGAGCTGTCCATTAAAACAATGACGGTAGAGTCGTCCTTCGTTATTCATTTCTTCGAACAGAAACGAGGTAACTGCAAGTGCGCAGAATGTACCGAAATTCAAACAGTAGCTTGTCTCTCGGTTCTTTCCGTTATACCAGTGAACTAAGGCCGGGGACACATGGACCGAGCGTTTAGATGACGTAAGCTCCTACCCACATCATGACATACGTTGTTTGTGCTACTAAGAGTTGTGCGATACTGAAAATACATTCAACGTGCGTCAGTTTCCGCATTTGCATTGTTGGTTTTCTAAGTTCCTACAACGTACATTGCAAATCTGATGTATGTCATAGAATTTCAGTACAACAGCTAGCGCCGCGTACACAAGCATTGTCTAAGTACAAATGCGATAAAAATATATAGAATTATTGCTTTCTATAGTGCAAAGTAAGTATGCGGAATGTCTTGTAATTAAAAAAGCTAATTGTATTTTAGGATACATTTTCAAAGAAGGTATCAGCAGCTTGTAAGGAACCAATGTTTTCTTTATTTGAAAACCTATCTAGTGAGATATATCAAATTTATATTATACCTATCCAACACCTCTCATTGTCCATTAACCAAACTTCATTCTCGTTCCTTTCCAAGGAACTTCTACCTTTAAAATGCAATTATTTGGGGCATCTTTTTATCTGTTTCCATTTTGAAGCTGTAATACAGGAACAGATAACTAAAAATATAATAATAATAATAATAATAATAATAATAATAATAATAATAATAATAATAATAATAATAATAATAATAATAATAATAATAATAATAATAATAATAATAATAATAATAATAATAATAATAATAATAATAATAATAATAATAATAATAATAATAACGTCCTCCAACGTTAAGTCATATCGGACGATGAATGAAATTAGTGAAATGATGCTCAAATGAGCTCAGGGTCCATAGAGCTTACAGTTACCCGACATTCGTCTTTCAGGATAAGGGAAAACCCCGGAAAAAGCCTTATCCAGGTAACTCACCCTGACCGAAATTCGAACTTGGGACTTCTTGAACGTGAGGCAGACACGCTACCACCACGCTACCGAGGCGGGCATTAAGAGCAGTACATACTAATAACGTAATGAGAATAAAATGGATAGTATGATAGTTTTATGTAAGGAGCCAATAGTTAAATAAATTAATAACCCGAAAAGCATTAGCCTTTGTTCAACGAGCCTCGAGGCAGCTCGAGGCGCCCGAAAGTCGGCAATTTTTCTTTTGTCAGAAAATCGTACGTGACTTATATAAAGACTGCTAAAATTTTGCTGAGAGTTTTGGAAGTAAGACCGCGCATAATTTATCTTGGAGTGTGGGAATTAGAAATCGACGCAGGACTAGGCGCAAATTGAAAAATCTGAACGTTTTCGGAAGCGGCGATAAGAAACAACCTATGGGAAATTAATAGCTGATCACGTGAGTTTTCATAGCTCCAAAAATAGCCCGAGTAGGGGGAATTTTGGGCAATGGCTGAACTTTGATTTTGGTTGTTAGAACATTCCGCCCGCCGCCCTGAACGAGATGGACGCTTAAAGACTCCGTGTCAGATAACCAGTCGGTTCCCGCTCTCTAAACGTAGAAGAATTGTAAACCTTAGTGTTAGTGAACACACAAAGGGGTCGCAAGTAAGCAGTAACATTTAATATATACGTCCGAGTGATACGATGTATATAGGTCAACCTTATTGTCAGTTAAAATTCTCACATATCACACCACAATACAGACCCGGGACACGGTGGCACTGAACAACTCAACTCCGCGGATGACGACTTCACAGGTGGCGAGCAGAGAAGTTCAAGGATCCGATAAACTCTCACATTGACCAGTATAGGTGTGATTTTAATTCAGATACCCACAACGAGTCAGGACGTGTCCACGCCCTAAACACAGATAAAAGGGCTCAGCAGGAGCTACACTGAAAATCACTCCGATCAAGTACAAATCTCCAGATCTTTGATCCCTGCACGCCACCAATCCTTAATTGTGAGGCGTTGAGCAAAAGGAAGAGCTCGGCGAGGTTCTCTATGGGCCCGACCGCCTTAATTTCCACTAATGTTGTTATTGTGAAGCTTAGCAAGGATTAAACTAGACTAAAAAAATTGCATTATTAAAATAAGGCCTGAAGCTTTCCTGGTGACGAATTCGGCCACTTTCTTCTCGGGCAGCCAGCCAGGTGAAAAGATGATTAGATATCAACGTTTCGGGAGTGTGCATCTCTCCCATCATCAGGATATTTATAAATTATTATAACCACAGACGAAACACTGGATATAACACCAAAAGAAACAAAGACAAAACACTATCAAAATTCGCATTACTGAACAAAAGACTGTTTTCACTAAATTAAATGCCAGGTCAGGAGATGGTGTGAGTATAGAAAATTGTCAAAGAAATGTAACTACTTAACTTGATTACCAAGCTGTATTGATCTTTGCTTCTTAATTCGACGGATATCCATTTTAAGGCCGGTTTCCAAGAGGAGTTGAACTGAAATCCAGCATCACGATTAAGCGTGCTCCTGTTAGAGGAAGTCGCCAAAGCCTCCTTAATTCTCCGCTCCCAGTAACTGTTGCATATTTCCAAGATGGTTGTCTTCCGAAAATTGGCTCTATGGTCGTTATCAAAACAATGCTCTGCCAGCCCAGACTTCTCAGGTTGCATTAAACGAATGCTCCGTTCATGTTCGATTATTCTAGTAGCGATGGTCCTTCCGATTTGTCCTATATACGGTGTCCCACATTCACAGGGAATGCGGTACACCTTCGGAACTTGGAAGTCCAGTTTGTCTTTCACTGGTCTCAACAGATGTTTAATCTTCAGGTTGACTTGTGGATGGTCCTGATGTTGTATTTGGCGATAATTCACTCCCGAAACGTCCATATCTAATCATCTTTTCGCCTGACTGGCTGTCCAAGAAGAAAGTGATTGTATTATTATTTTTTACCTTGTCACTGTGACGATTCCTTTGTAATAGCTCACAGTAACATGTAAAAGTTGTGTAAGTACCAAACTTGTGTAAGTAGCAGAAGAAAATAATGGAGGAACTATTGAAATCTCGGAAACATCGAAAGGATTCTGATGTATTTCCGCCATTAATGAATTTTTGATTGAAAATGATTGTCTTGGGAGAAAGTTTTGGGAATTGACACTGTTGGAGCACCGTTCGCCGTCTGTTGCCAAAGAAAAACCAAATGCTGCTTTTATTGGCTCTCTCTGTGTGATGCACTGACAAGCCCTAGCTTCTAAAACCCGACTGAATAGGGGCCAACTGTGTAAATTTAATTAAGTTAAATGCATGAATACTCGTCCTTTGCATTTCCTAAATGATAACCTCGGTGCCGAACACCAATCTTTAATATTTCATACACAAATTCGGTGATTGCTGAATAATATGCTTAGCAAGCATATTGAAATCGGAGAAGGAACTATTTCTTTTAGGATAAAGGAAAGCTAAGCTTCATCACTGAGTTGCTTATGACAACCTACTCTTTTCCCTAGCATACATGGCAAACTTCTTTGAAACCTTAAACAGTGTGATTTTGAAACTACAAGATAGAAACTCCACACTATACTTCGCTATGCGTAACGATACTAATGATGTCGTAAGGCTTTCTTGGTAAAGATACGAGTATGGAAGCGTTGACTGGATGCTAAAAGTATCATGTTTCGCCATTCTCTTGATTCAATGAAGTTCTATATGAGTAATCTCCAGTGGAATGTTATCATTAGTACACATCTGGAACTGCTCAAGATGAATTCGTGCTTTATTGTCCTGATTTGTCTTCGGAAAACCTGTAGTGCAAATTAGCAACAGTGTACTTCACAACTGATGTGCATTTCACTTCTTGGTGAGATGTAAGAGGATGTATCTGAATTTAAACGTGATTGGAGTGCTAATTAGCAGCTTAAGAAATGGATTTGGAAGCATTCCTTACTATTTGTCCAACAGTGGCCAAGGAAGCCTTAAAAGTTCTGATACGGTTATCTACTTACTTATTGTCTGCCAGGACTTTTTGACACGTCATCATAAAAGAAAAAAGCTGCAGTTGTCTGAACGTGGAAAGTGATCCTGGTTGCGTTTAATACCAAAAATCCTGGAGGTCCTTACAGAAGCACATTTCAACCGTCTCACTGTGACTCTTATCACATAAAGAGTTAGTTGTTCATATATTGAAAAGTTGAGTTCCTTTGAAGTACAATAATTCGTGTTACTTTCCATTTGGTAAACATCTTTTATTAAAGAGCGGATCATTATCAAATCATTTTTTGGTAATGAGCAAACACGTAAATAAATGCAATATATAGGGACTATGGAATACTCTGAGGTTGCAAGGGAAGGGGAAGAAAAGAAAGGGAAGGGGAAGGTAGAAAAGTCTTACAATTTTATTAGAGTTAATTTTTCATTTATTCCATTATAAAATTAGCCAGCATCAGACTGGGCGATCCGAGAAAAAGTAATTTCACCAAATTTTATTTTGGCCAACACCTTTCTGCCATCAATCAATTAGTAAAGGTCATTAGGCATGGAAAATGCCTGGGCTGCTTAGGGAGATTCCTCTTCAGCCTAGTTTGTTTTATTTACTTTGCGTGGGTAGAGATCTTCATAATTTGAGTGCTGCAACTTATGATTATTAGTAGTGGCTTCCATCTTATTACATGGTAGTTACGTCAGTGGTATAGTCTTAATGAGAAAATATGTATAGTTTTTTATTATTTTTATAATATATAATTAAATGCTTAGTTCCTACTTTGTTCCCCTGGTCATGATTTATCCATCGACTTTTAATTTTCTGTATCCCAAGAAGACCGAATGTATACTTTAGCAGGTGTTTCTATGTCTTATTTTCATGTATGGGATATGTTTGGTGTGGCGTCCAAGTGGTTTTGTAGTTCTTCTTTGTCTTGCTGTTCTTTCTTGTCATACACTTAGATTAAAGTGATGAGTGGTGGATTTTTCTCTTTGGCTGTTTGCTGTATTGTTTTCATCTTTTGGGCCGTTTTTATTTATTTGCGTCGGTAGCTTTTGGTGTGAGCATTATGGATATATTTTAACATTTGGCCGGTTGTCTTAAAAGTTCGATGTTGCCCTCACGAGTTGATCTTGTATTGTGGTATCACCTCTGTAGGCGGCTTGGGTGTCTGGTAGTATGTTTGGATTTCTGCATGCTATTGTTCGGCGTCTTACGATTATTCGTTCGAATATTTTACATGGTGCAGGAGTTAGTGAAATCGGTCGGTAATTTTTGCGGTCTGTGTTTTCTTTTCCACTTTTCTCAGTTAGGATTATGTTTGAGTCTTTCCATGTTTTTGGATGGTATCCAAATTTGAGCATGGCATTGTAAGTTTTGGTGATTTCATTGATTGTCTCTATGGGTAGTTTTTTTCAGCATCTGATATGTTATTCCGTCAGGTCCTGGTGCTGTGTTCTGTACTTTTGTAAGGTGTTGGTGACATCTTGTATTTCTATGGGTATTTCATATTCATCTGTTGGGCCTAGGTCTTCGCAGTGTGGTACAGTTACTTTATATCAACCTTCAAAAAGATGAAAACTAAATTTAAACATACGGATATATTGATTTATTGCCTATATTGCATAATATGAGTCTGGAGTTCGGTGATCTTAGCTTCAAATCTAGTTGCGCACTACTTGAATTCCCTTGTCTTCTTGAATTATATCTAAAACCATTTTCATATTATAGCAACCAGATTAGCGAGCAGAAATTCTAATGATTAATATGAATAAAGCTATATTAAACTTTATGTTCTGTTCATTTTTGCATTACACCAAAGTATGCAAGTTTAGATACTACTTGTTTTGAAAATTGCATGAATGTTAAACATTTTTGTGTATGGTGCTACAAAACTCTTTTAGAAAAAGTAGGAATGACATGGTTTGGACTTCGATGTTGCAGAGCACAGTTATTTACTGATAATCCTGAAAATAATATTAGCAACAAAATTCTATGTTTTGGATGAAACGTGGGTACATATTTTGGAGGAATGAGCATGATGGAACAGCCAGCTAACAATAAAAATAGAGGTGGACAGAGATTAGCATGTTGGGATCTACTGGTTCATCAGAGTAATTGGTGGAATTCACCAAGCCTGATGAAAGTAAATGTAATACTGTTATGAGACTTTGGCTATTGTATCATTACTATTAGTTAAATGATACAAGATAAAAAAGACAAAAAAGAACCAATGATCTGTAGTTTGACAGTTTTGAAATAGGAATTAATGTAACATCTTACAGATAATTCACATATAGCTGTAAGAATGCCATTTTGGATACAGACGTCCTTAGCTTTTCTCTAGTAAACAGATACGCTATTCTCCTTCAGAATGACTGACGCTACTTCCTAATAGAGTATAGGCCAATCATCAAGAAGTTTAGGACCTGTGAATGAATATAATGTTAATGTGTTTATAGAATATGCTAAACAGTGATGCAGGTCACACGGAGAATAGATTTCAATCCAGATAAGCCAATGTCCCTTAAGCCTTTGAAGTGCTTTTCCGCTGTACGTTTGTCTACAGGAAAAGTTAGCGTTAAAGTAGTCAAGTACATGGATTAAGAAGTAACTAGAGCGATTGTTTAACAGACAATGACATTTAATGTAACAGCCAATAAAAGCAGTAGACGTAGGCTGTTAAATCTGTGAAGTGTCTGGAATATAGAGAAAACGTTATATCCCGCCAGATCGATAAGACTGAATTCAAGATGAGAAGTGGGGGAAGCAATTGCATGATGCATGAGCAACACGGGGGATCGAACCCAGCTTGGAAGGAGGCCATATGGGCGTGTCTGGCGTATATCGAATTACATAACTCGGTCAGTTGGCAAGAAACCGGAAGCCTCTGTCTCGTACATTTAATCATTTTAGACAGCTACTTCCTTTCGCAAAAAAAGGAAATATCTGGCTTTTATGCACCACCGACTCTTTGATGCTAAAGGCACAGGACAGGCTTTTATGGAAAAGTTCTTGATATATTTCGAATTTATTCAACACAAGAGTAGACCAATACTGGCATTTATGGCGTTTTTATGTACACATATTTTCGAGTATGCATTACATAATATTACCTGGCTAAATGTATAAACTGGTTAAAAAGAGCGTAACGGAACTACGGGGTGCTTTCAAGATAGGAACTTCTGGTCTTTTAAAACACACATGGACTTTATGTGTGTGCGTGACACAGATGACAGCACTGTATAGTGCATAGAATTATAGTGTCAGCGACGTGTTTTTGATACTTAAAATGGCGATGTTTTCATTGCAAGAAAACAGCGTTTAATCGATGTTCCATTCATGCTGTCATCACGCGTCAACATCATCTGATAATTTGTCACACGCACAGCCTTGTGACCATCCGTCAGCATTCGTGGCACCCACCTGGAACACACAAACTTTTCGCATTTTCAGATTTTCATGCAGGATTGTGTGTACAGATCCCGCGGGAATGCCAATTTTGGAGGCGATGTCTGCAAGGCTCAATCAGCTATCCTCCAAAGTAACGTTCTCCACCCGCTGGATCATGTCGTCAGACCGGCTGGTACGAGGCCGTGGCTGTCTTGGTTTGTTGTCACACGATGTTCTGCCTTCATTGAACTGTCGCACCCAGGAACGCACATTAGACACATACATGGTACCATCACCACATGCCTCACTCAAATGGCGATGAATTTCAATAGTTGTCACACCACGAAAACGGAGAAAACGAATGATTACACGCTGTCCACGTGTTCTTTTTAAGAAGTTCCTATCTGGTGCAACTCCTGAAAAAAGGAGGTGTTTATTAAATTATTATAGAACAATGCCTCTACTCCCGCCATTGTAATTCTATGAAGTGACATGTATTAGAAAATCTAACATATCAACATGCCTTCATATTACTATGATTACAAATAAAGGATGTGAGTCTTTTTTAATGGTAGCATTTCTTTTTTAGTTTCAGTCCTCATGTCTCACGTACAGACAAATGCCCTTTCAAGAGGCAATTGAAATTTATTAGTACCTTATTGCATGTGTACTGAGCTAAGGAAAACGCGTCATTACTTCAAATTAAGTAGATTTATAATTAAACAATATAGTAGGCTACTTTATTATGTGGCTAGTACAGACAAAAGCTAAGCTGATAAGGACAACAATGCTCACAATGCTTGTTTAATGAAATGCATCCAGAGCGAAGGATTACTCACTCTACGGAAGCAAAATTTTGAAATAAATTCAATGAAACTGTAAGTGTTAAAAATGAGGCAAAGTCTGGAAAGCCTTGATGGTGATGGTGAAAAAGCAAATCAATGGAAGAAAACCCACATTTATCTACTAGCCAGCTTGTAATGGACTACAATGTCAGTTAAAAGTTCATATGCAACTTATTAAAGACAGTCAAATGGCACCCATACAAAGTATAGCTGCTGCAAGAACTCGGTGAACTCAGTTTGCTTAAACTTTGAATGACATTTTCGATTTTCTTTTTTGTTGTTGTTGTTGCAATTTACGTCTTCCAACGTTAAGTCATATCGGACGATGAATTAAATGGGTGAAATAATGCTCATATGTGTCCGGGGTCTATGGAGCTTAGAGCTACCCGACATTCGTCTATCAGGATAAGGGAAACCCCGGAAAAAACCTTATCCAGGTAACTCACCCTGACCGAGATTCGAACTCGGGACCTCTTGAACGTGAGGCAGACATGCTACCATCTACGCTACCGAGGCGGGCTGACATGTTCGATGAGTACCCTAACATTGTGAATAGAATTTTGTTTTCTGTACGTTCGGAGACAAGAGGACAAAAATTCTGCCATTAAAAAAAGGTCACAATCATACTAATATGAAAACCTGTTGATATCTTACAGCTTTTCTAAGAATATCACTTCACAAAATGATACAACAAAGTTACAAGCATTGCTCCATACTTTTGACTCATCCCGTATATCTACTTTTGCATAGGCTCCTGCGATGTTCACCTTTATATTAAAAAAAAGGGTACAATACTTACATTTTTAATATTAATGCTAACGTCTAGTGCCCATAACGTTTCCACAAACATATATTGCCAGTATTTGACTAAGTTAATTCTATGGTATATTTCCTTTTTTGTAATTTACGTCCTCCAACTTTGCCATATCGGACGATGAATGAGATGGAGCTATCAGGATAAGGGAAACTTCCGGAGAAAACCTTATCCAGGCAACTCACCCTGACCGAGATTCGAACTCGGGACCTCTTGGACGTGAGGCAGACGCAATACCAGCTACGCTACTAAGGCGGGCATAAAGCCCTAAATGAAGCACGATACCTTTTGGTTCTGTGGCTCTGCAAGAAGGCCCGTTTTCGAGGAATATGACGTTTTTCATAATGGGAGTTGTGGTACGAAATAGATGTAAGCCGGTTTCAGTGCTTGGCTTTACCAGATTTCTTTCTCTGCTCGCCCAGCCACGCCGGGGAAATGGTTCTCTGGTAGGCCGAGTGCTCGTAGAACCCCAGGGCAACACTGAGTGACTGATAATGTATACGAATGAAATTCATGGCATATATGGGCTACATCTAAAATAGCATAAGTGTACGGTACTGCATAGTATTTCACATGTCCAGCGATTAACTCTCTACTTGACAACAAGGGTTCGATCTCCAGTAGCGAACAGTTCCTCCCCTTCCTTTGTGTAACTTAATGCTATAAAACGCTTTATCATCTACATGCATTTATAAAGAACAATATGATTACATCCATATAATCAATTTACAGCAAAATGAATTTTTAAGGTGACAGCGATTATTACCACGAGATAGCACTTGTGTTTCTCCGAATGTTTTACTTCATTTAAGTACTAATTCTGAAAGCATGAATGAGAGAAATTGAGGTACTTGATAAGCCAATATTAGTACCTACCTGATTCGACTATATATTTAGTAGTGAATTTGGTTACACAGCTGAGCTTCATCACAACCATTATACACACTTTGTTTCACCTCGTAGTTTATCCAGCCTTCAGTGATTTTAAAAAATTTTATACTTTTTATATAACATACACTTATCATTTTTATATCTCCACAGTTATTAGTTTTGAGATTAATTTAGAAATTAACTACGCTTTTATTTATAAGTGAAATCTTGAGTAAAACAAATTGTTTTAATATTCGCCTTTATTTCCAGAGCATTTGAAATTCTTTACCTACACCTAGTAAAGCGTTTGCAACGTTCAAAAAATCAAAATTCTGTTGTTATTTGCAGCAGTTTAGAAATAGATTACATATTTAAATGTATCTACAGCGCTTTCCAAGCATGAGTTGGCCCATAGGGCGGCGGTATGACTGCCGGAACTAGAGATTTTACTCCCGAGCAATCGGAGAAAATATTTCCGCAAAACTGAAAACCACTAACTAAGCAGTTATTTAGGTTGCTATATCTCTAGTTACACCTACAATGAAATTTAGTTCTAATTCTTACATATCAGAGTTAGAAAACCTCCTCATACATGTACGTATTGCTAAAGACCAAGCTTTGTGTTTGGTGGTAGTGGTGCGCGGTGAAGAGGGAAGCAACTTGGTGACGTGGCAATGCTTGCATAAACAGAAATTATCACTTGATAGTGTTATGTTATTGTTCCTTACATCAACATCAGTGGCGGTGCTCTCGCTTCTAAGGATTTGTTTGTTACAAATGTCAAGCTGTTGTAAATTATTGTGGATGAAGGTTCATCAGGAGTCATTCGTATTGTGGTCTATAGTGAGGATCGTAGTTGGAATATAATAAAAAAATGTACAAGGAATCCAGGCAAAATTATTCCTTAAATATCCTACTCAAAGCAGATAAAGGGGACAGTGGAATACATATAATAGATAAATGTATTATATATTAAAAATTTTATAACTTATAATTCACGTCCTCCGACGTTAAGTCATACTGGGCGATGAATGAAGTGAGGAAATGGTGTTGTCCAAAGTATATAGAGCTTAGTGTTATCCGACATTCATCTTTCAGGATAAGGGAAAACCTCCAACGTTAAGCCATATCGGACGATGAATGACATGATGTTCAAATGAGTCATATATTTTCCTGCGTGAGGCAGACAGGCTACCACCTGCTTTACACGCGCGGGCAGCAAACTATTGTGGAAAATCAGAAAATTTCATTCTGAAGATTATAAAGGAGCGTAAACAACTTCAGGAAACAATGCACCAAATTCAAAGTTTTCACATAACTTACTTATTTAAGGAAAAATAGTAGGAGCCATTACTTTTTGACCCACCCTCGTATCCTAGTGATATTTCACTGCGCGTGCAGGATGATATGGCTCTGATCGCATCCTTCATTGGCTGGAGTAGAATTCGTCGCTGCTCCTTCCATCCAGTATGAATGGATTCATATCTATTTGTAGCCATCAGAGACATCAGAATAATTTCGTTCTCTGGAGTAAATCACATGTCTCCTCTGTATTGCTGTGAACATATTAGTTGCGAAGTCAGTGTAATTTTAAAATGTAGTATAGAAGGATAAACGCGTTGTTATGCTTCCGATATAATAATTCCATTCCGCTTCCAAGTTAGGGTAAACAATAGACTAAGATCTTTATTAAATCGGTCGCTTCAGTAATCTTCCTTAAACGAGTTCCGTCAGGTAAATGGGATGAAGGGGATATTTCTATATAGGAAATTGGTATCATAAAAATCCTCCCTTGCATTTAATCCACACAGCCCCTATGAGAGAGCGCAATCACTCGGTAAGCTTTTTTAATTCATTTGTGATTCCTCAGAACTGCTTTGGATAAAATCCCCACTGCCATTTAATCCTTTGTAAATTGGAAACCATAACGCGATTAAATTATTTCCGCCGTTTTTAATTGTTTTATATCGGGGATTCATTTGGTAGATTCATTATACCCTATATCTTATGGTCTTTAATTAGTACTTTGCATAATATGGTAATGTGTTACCATGCGTGTACAATGGATGGTATCAAGCAAAATATTGCGGTCTGGTGTATAACAGTCATATTAATCTGTCTACCCATTACTACTTCCTATATATCCGCTATATACCATATTATTATAAAACTTATATTTCTACTCATTCTTGTTAACACTGATAAACATCCTCTACGCATTTACAAAATTTGTTGTTGATATTAAGTTAAGCGAGAGTAAAATATTTTCAGTCAGTCGCATTTTAATGGCTTGGAAATTGTGTTCTCTTTGCCCAACACGAAGAAGGAAAAAAATGAAAATAATTGGATATGTTAGACACACGTCGAGGTTCTCTGTACACTAGTTATATCAAAGCTTCCATAACTTTTCTTACAAAACCTTCTTTTTCTGTTTATTTCATGTGCTCGAAATAAACGTTTGTCGAATTAGTTTCATTACGAGTTCCGTTGTATGACCAAATGGAATTCTATAAACCATGTCAAATGTTTAAAACCGGGTTGTTCTTTCCATAACTTAGCAAGTAACAGCTGAATTGTAACAGCAGTTTGAAAAATGACTAAAGGATTTACAAATCTAAATTAATTAGAGTAGTTTGGAAATGGCTGATGCAACAATACAAATTATTTGATATAAATTGTGTGTTTTACAAAAATCTACATTACTTGTGAAGTGTCGCAGTGGTATACTCTATTAAAATTGCATAAAATTACTCCAGAATAAAGAGGTCTTTAGCGGCTGCTCCCAGAAAATTCAAGTATGTAAGTTGTGGTGTTTAAGGGACTGTTGAAAGCCAGGTCATTTTGTCCTACAGAAAGTTCAGGATTTACATTTTATTTACCATATAGATATCTTAAATATATGCGAGATTTCAACAAAAATTGTTAATCCTTGTTTTGAGAAAATCAAAATTTTCGAAAATATTTCCTTTTAAAGAATAGCTGGGCGACAGAACCCTTTAAAATTGTTATATTGGATCACACTGAGCCAAAGTATTGTGCTGTTCAAACCAAACACACACACGCACACGCACACGCACACGCACACACGCGCACACGCGCACTGTTTAGGGGGCTCCAAAACATGTATATATAGCTCAATCTCGACATTTATTTTGCATAGAATATTTAATTTGTCATGGGTAAAGATTTACAAGCTCATGTGGGAAATAATGCTTGGGGATTTCAAATGTGGACCAATTGATGACATACTGAAACGCATGCCCTGGAGGATGTTTAGAAAATTGCATATTTGTACAATGAACAGCATATTTTAATGACTTCAAAATATTCTTACAGTATAATTTTTTCGTTTCTTTGCAGCTTTCTAGCGACAAAAATGGATGCAAATGTAGAACAATTTCGAATAAACGTTTTAATTATCATGTCAGTACTATGTTTAATAAAAGTGTGACATTTGTTGTTAAATTAAATGTTCTTTATAAACATTATTTAAGATAGCTACCGAAAATCTTTGCTTTGCATTCTTATTATAAAATTTTAAACTTATTCTGCTTTCATTTTTGTGTAAGGTTAAAGAGAGGCAGACAGTAAGGCTGCACAGGCAGCCACTCGAGTGCACAGACGCAGTACAGCATACATACAGTTAATAGAGAAAGTATTGTATTCCACCAAAAAAACCGATACCAAGATTTCACCGTAAATTTATGATTTTAAATCCGGGAAGCCCTCCAAAAAACATGTTCAGAAAATGTTGAATACATATATCATATGTTGCATATAAGTGCGTCTGTGAGTAACATGGCTTAATACGGAAGGTGTATTTTAGTCCAGTATCTTCCCGAGATATCTTCAAGTGCATCTTCGAACCCAAATTTCATTTTATGAAACATGTTTCGCTATTTTTGATTTGCTAAAAATTGCCTTTAATAAAATATCACACGTTCAACATATTTTTAGAACAAAGAAATAGCAGGTATATATGTAGGTGTGACGTTTCTGTAACTGGTAAAATGTAAGTCAAATTAAATCATACTATACAAAAATGTAGAACCCGTTTAAAAACACAATTTATGCCAAATACATTGTAGAGTTAACCATTTCCAGGGTATCTTCTCTTATTAGTTTGAATTTTCTCGTTATTCTTTTCTATTCCCCTCACAATCATAGAAAGTAAACAGAATTTTCAAGCAATCGCATAGCGAACTGCTCTTAAAAGATTTCACTATCATTTAAACCTATGATATTTCCATAATCCACTTGTACCTACGGCAAAATATGTAGTAAAATCATTTATTCAAATGATTATCTCTATCTAACAATAAGGTTTTGCGATATTATGTTGTTGATGGTAGTGAAAGATATGTGAATGTGATATTAAGTTAGTCAAACCTTGGATCGAAACTATCGTTCTACTATAGGAGAAGATACATGAAGAAGTAACACAGAGATCTGTTGTTTAACGCTTTTCTTTTACTTTGTGTAATACGTTTAAATATCTCTATGGCCATAGTTCGTTATTACAATTTGTTCTCTAATCCAGAATGCTTTTAGCTGAGAATAATGCATGCCTCACATTTAATCACATTATCTAGTTGTGGTTACCTACTCAAATGGTAGCTACACACAAACTGCTTTGGTTTGAAGATTTTCTCATGCAAATTTATTGAATCGCTCTAAAAGCTTTCATTTTGAGGTAGTGCAGGATGAATGAAACACTTCAATCTGTTTAAGTGAAGTATTTCATTATTCGTTTGCCTAAACTGTAACCTGCACACAAATGAACCGCTGTCGGTTCTCTCGTTTAAATTCAGTTTGTCTGGCAATATCCTGAGCTACCAGGATTAGCAATGGTCTAGCTAGAAACAGCATACTTCTGTCCGATGTAGGGAACTGTCCAGGGAATCTCTCTGCAGGGCAAGTGGTGGTTTATGAGCTGTAAGAAAGATAAATGAAGTCTGTTGACTGTTTAATAAGACAATCTTTAACTTTTCGTAATAGTACCATATACGAGACTCAGCTGATAAGTCCCGGACCTCGCAATTAAAAAAGAAGGTTAACAATTTTTCTTTATTTCTCAACATAATCTACAGAAGGGCTAATAAATTTATTATATAGGTTTTGTAATTTAATTAAACCATCTCCGTAGTGCGATTTGTCATGGTCATCAAAACAGCTGTTTACCGCATCAATGACCTCGTTGGTGTCAAACCTTCGTCCTCCAAGAAATGTTTTGAGGTTCGGGAACAGGTGGTAGTCACTGGGTGCTAGATCTGGTAAATAGGATGGATGCATAAGTAGACCGAAAAATAATTCACACATTTTCCCATTGCAATAACTGAACGATGGGTCGGAGCATCGTCGTGAAGAAGCAAGATTTATTTTCTTTGCCAAATGCGATTTTTTCTTTCTCCCTCATCACTCAAACGTTGCAGTAAGCTTACGTAGTAGTCACCTGTGATTCTCTTACCCTTTTCCAAGTAATAAAAATAGTTCCTTGTGCATCCCAGAAAACACTCAGAACAACCTTTATAGCTGACAAATTTGACTGTGATTTACCTTCTGGAGTGTTGTGATGTATCTAAGTTTAATCCATAGTAAAAAGCCGTCTCAAAAACTCACTGTAAGTTTTATAGTAGAGCTCCAAATTCTTAACATAAGCAGTTTTCCTTTGCAACTTTTGATCAGGTTTCAACAAACACGACTCCCTTATTGCACAGACCTTGTGAAAGCTCAAAACATTACTTAAAATATTGCTTGCACGTTATTTTGATGTGTTAACAGCCTCTGCTATCTCAAAAAAATTTAATCTGCTGTTTCCAGTACTAACCGATGCATTTTTTCAATGATGTCTGGAGTTGTAACTTTCTCAAGGTATCCAGAGCGAGGCTCATCATTAATGCTCGTATGTCTCGTTTTAAACTCTACAGACTCTTTTAATCATTGTATAAGAAGGTGCCATGTACTTACTGTCCATTTCCACCTTGATTTCTTTAGACCTTAAGCCTTTCAAATGGAAGTATTTAGTCACTGCTCGTTTTCTCCAAATCCTCCATTTTCGAGAAACCTCTGCACTTGTCTTGTTTATAATGCTGTCATTCAAAACCTAAACAAGTCATTGACCTGTAACTAAATATACAAGCTAGTATAGAGTTAACCTACATGTTGCTATCCGTCAAACTGGCCGGTGGCGTCATCTTTAACTGTAAGCCAGGTCTTAACAGCCAACCCTAATCCTTGTTTCACATAAGCTTGCCCCGTATCTCTTAACGGTCACGTGACCTTATCACCTCTCACTGGCTGCTATTGCAGTATAGACTGTTGTTCGGGAAAAATTAGTTCGTTATTTAACATGAGGATATATCTTAATATTTTGGAAGAGAATTGTTAAATTTATATTTTCGTAACTGTTTTAATTAAATATACTACGCAACAGAATTGATTTATCTGAAATGCATGTTAATTCTTAAACGAAGTAAAGAGGAGGTTCCTTTGCTCTCAAGCACAGGGCACGATAGCACGTGATTTAGTGGTAGTTATGACATATTTGTTTATATGACTTTTATCACTGACGTTGTTTTGAACTGGATTAGTCATATATCGCCATTCGACGGTGTGCTGTGCCGAGTGCGAGAGCTAAATTATTTTATTGAACGTTTATTGCGCGTGTACTTATTTTATGTAGTCTACCGCAGTTTTTCGTTGAAGAATCGCAAGGGAAAACCTTTACAAAGCGGCGAAAAAAGAATTGTGTTGCATGTGTTTAATGCACTCACAGAGAAGAATCCGTCTTTGTCACTGAGAGAGGTCGAACAGCTGTGCTCTGAACTTACAGATGTGAGTGTTAGGTGCGTAGGAACATCGCGACATGAAATTGAGACAACAGGAAAACTTACCACTCCAGGGGCGATATTGCTGTGTGACGAAGACGTTATTTAAGGACAATCAGATTGTATCGGGATACAAATCGCAAAATATAACTACCTTGACGAGACTTGGGTGAATGAAGGACACACAACAAGTATGGCGTGACACGACTTTTAAGACTGAAAGACAAGCATTTTTGCGAGGTATGTGTGCTGGATTTAAAAAAGTCCAGTGGAAAAGGTCGAAGGCCTTTCATTATAAACTTGTTTCAGTTTCATTGCTCATTCATTCAGTTTCAACTTGCTCAGTTTTATTATAAACTTTTATTTTTGCATGCCTTCATATTCTTATTTGCATGATTTTATCTATCTTCCTGGCAATTATGATGATGTTTACTTCAGGTTTAAATGCGACGGGAAGGCACCCTATGGCGCGAAAGCATTAGCCAATTAGGATGAGGGGTTTGGTAGTTGCATGCGGAATGATAACATGTCAGCGGGGCAAGGTTATATGAAACAGAGATTAGTATAGTAAGGACGACGATAAAAAGCTACTTAAGTAAAAATAGCTTGAGATATTTGAATATCACATCCTGTCTGAAGATAGGTACAAATTGTAGCAGAAATTATTTGCTACAAAGGCGATGTTTGAAGACGACGTTTTAGAAGCCTCAGGTTGGGAAGCCGTGTGTAGCGGGATTATGGTGCTGATGGGATGATGGTGTTCTTGGAGTCTGCAGCCATCATGTGGAAGTGGATTATTCTTACCTGATCTCGTCCCGCGTTGTCACTGGGGTTGTGGATTGTACTCAGCCCCCTGGATGTTGACGATGAAGCCACGAGTTGCTACTTCTTCCCGGTCTGAGTATTTGGTCCAGATGTGGCACTCAGATGTATAAATGTATAACAAATCACCCGGATCTGCTTCAATCTGAGCTATGAGAACTCTTAATTTTCGGACGTTTTCGCGAGGGAAAGGATAAATACTCTGAATAAACTTCGATACCAATAAATTCTGTTTACTTTTAAAATATCAACATGTTCATTTTAATTTGTACTATTTATACAAATTTTCGTATAACATTTGACAGTAATACTGTATACCTTGATTACAATTAACAGAAAACTGATGTTAATTTTTTACAAGCCTTCGTCTCGGCATTGAATTTACGTCTGTTCATCATAACGTTCTTCCATCAAAAGAGGCTTACTTTCCTCGTTTTTCCAATATTATTGATGTTTCATTTTCTCGTTGCCATCACTACCAATCAAACTTTTTATGTGTTTCAAATGGGAAGAGTTCTGGAGTCCAGCTAATCAGATGCCGTAGCACACTCAGCGTTGCCAGCTTGCTACCCCACTCCTTTTATATTTCCCTCTCTCTCTCGCATACTCATAAAACATGCAGCTCTGCTAGGCGCAGACGTAAGGGTAAGCAAATTATATTTTACAAACTTACAATGATGCACCTGTCAAAATCAAAATTAGAAAAAGCATTTTTGTTAATTAGGTATATTTTAAAATACTATAACTATAATTATAGTTTGCAAACCCCCCCTCCCTTTTTATTGAGCCCACACCAACTCAATTGGATTATATTGGCAGTGGTAAGGTGGGAAGCGTATTACCTCGTGTCCCGTTTTAATTGCAAGTTGATCCAGCTGATACACTTTTTCCGTGTTTTTAACGGAGAACTCTTTGCAATAACTCATTTTTAGATTCTGTTTCCGAAAATTTTTTGAAGACCGTGTACATCTTAAAAATAATACTTTGAGCCTGACTTCGCAATACCTGCCTTTTTGACTCGCCACTAAATTCACCGTAAGAAGCCATTGCACTATTTAACTCTTACTCTGCTGTTGTGAACAGGGCAACTGAACGATATTGATCTGAACTCTCCAGAGTAAATAAACACTTCTTATCCAGCATTCATTTATAAACATAAGCATACAGCATTCCTCGGGCTAACAGGAAATGAAGTGTTTACTTTTTCTCAAATTTAACACCTTTACTTATTCACAGTAATTCTTTTATCACGTGATGCTGTAGTTTAAATTTTAGTTCTGAGTAATGAAAAGTATATGTTCATACATACATACCAACCAATTTGAACTCTCTAGAGTAATTAGAGATTACGAACCATTCATAAACAAAGATATATGACCAGACACGTTGTGCCAGGGCAGCAGGAATTGGATTATTCAAAGTAATTATTTTATCACGTCATGTCAAACATTTAGGTTTCAGTTCTGAGTAATTACAAATATACGTACACGCATACATTCCAAATTCATACGCGTTTACGTTGCGATTTATTGTTATAATACAGGTAAGAGTGGTTTATTTATTTGTATTAGAAAAACTATTTGAGCTAAAAATATGGGATTTTCATGCTTATGTTAGATACATTACTCTCTACCTTCCACATGGATCAGTTTCGGAAAAATCTGAATTTTTGTCTTAGCGCGAATAATATTTCATACAGATTGATTAGGTTGTCGCTCCTCACACACCACTTAGCGGGAATGCAATACAACACCGCAGAACTCCGATTGGTTGCTCATCTCGTAGCGCTCTAGGACAAAAGCCTTACCATTTGAAACACATAATAGTCGGAACGAATTACTCTTTGTCCGCATGCACGTTTTTCCCTATAGGTACATATGGTTTATGCATTTAAGCCGCGGTAAAACCTGCTCTTCTGGCCCGCGCATAACGCATCAAGCGTTCTCCATTGCTCCACATTTTTAATTTTCATTACATAATATTTTCAGTTTCTATTGATTTATGTTAGAACTTAAAATCTCACAACAAATTTTGACACCTCAAAATGTTAACTTCTGGCACTAATAGTGTTTTAATTGAAGCATGCTGTCTTCTTAATATACCTTCATTTGTACCCATGTCATTCGCTCCTTTCAGTAAATAAATATGTGAAAGTATATCACAACACGAAGAAACGTTTGTTCCGCTTTAATGTTTTCATCCACTGCCCAAAGGCTTTTGATATTTCATGAACTAACAAATCCCCACAAATGTTTTTGGTGGACTTCAGAAGTCAACGACCTTCTTTTCACCCCAAGTTGTTTATAAACAAATTTGAGTCCGCATGTGCCAAATGCATGTAGTGTCGATTTCTCTCAACCGTGCTCAGGAAAGCACTCAGCCGTGAAGCCCAAGGGCTATTAACACAAGTCGCACACCGTAATAATTATTATTCTGCTTCAAAACCTGCGGGTTTCCAGGCCAGACTCCTGAAGTTGCTGTTAAATGTGGAACCCTTAAACGTTTCTCATAAGTATCATGGTGTTCGTGGAACGTAATGTTTGTAATCGCCAATATCACAGCTTGTTTTCTCTTTCATCGCAAGTAACTGTTGATGTTTATTAAAATAAGTCTATAATACATTTTAAATTAATGCCTGTTATAATAATGTTAGGAATTTGAAGTAGCATACACTGGGTTCATTCTGATAGCAGTAAAGTATACAGAGATAGGTAATTGGTGAGAAGTTGAAATAAAATGTTTAATATGAGAAAACTGTATATAAATACCTAATGGTCATAATTAGACTGGGTTTAAATTTAGAGCAACGGTATTTAATCTAGTTAATTCCATATTGAAGGTTATACTGTAACAGATTCCGTCCTTTTAAAATTTGGTTTTATAAATAATTATTGTCAAAATTCGTGGAATTAAATTTTAATGGGAAGATTATCAGTTAAACGATGATGTGGAATAGGTTTAGGTTATACAACGGAAGGAATTACTTCGTGTCCTGGGACCTTCACTGATCTTTTGCGGTTAGCACCTATGAGGAGGAAGGGATGAAATGAAGAAACCACAGGAATTGCATCAGCAGGCAATCAAGGTTGAATCTTAGAGACGAACAACTTTTGCAACCACAAAGCCCTCTGTTGTCCAGGGGAATACCAAATGCAAATGTGACATCTTTTCGGCACCACCTTACTCCACGAAACCTTGAGGCAACCTGAAACATAACAAGGAAACGGAGTGAAACAACAATGAGAAAACGAAAATCATGGTATAAGAGAAACCACTCCAGAATTCCCTAAGGACTACAAAAAACCCAAGTGCAGTCTACAAGAATCGAACCCAGTGTCACGTGTAAAGTTTAGGAATGCTTGGGACATGTCACATTCTGTAACCTTGTTATTTAATGCTTATTTCCTGTAACTTGACTTGCTTGCTCATTTTACAAATTCTAAATTTGAAAATTCATTTTCAAAACTCTTATTCAAAATCCTTATTTCTGCTGACCCGTAGGTAATGCTGTATTTCTCACGACATGAGCTTATGACCTCAACTTCCTACTTATATCGATCCAAGTGGCCGGATGTTGACTAGTAATCTTAGTCGGCTGGATGCTGAATTGCATTTAGGATGTTCTAAGAAATATGAGAGTGCTTACGTTTGCTTGGGAAACGTTTAAGAAGAATTTGGCATTGGATTAGCCTGATTTGGCACTAGGGACTCTATGTTGGAAGAATCGGTATTTAACTACCGCTTAAATCGGCAGTCGCGAGTCATTCTAGTCTAGGTTCTTCCAGGGTCCCGCCCCGGTAGCGTAGATGGTAGGGTGTCTGCCTCGTTCAAGAGGTTCCGACTTCGAATCTCGGTCAGGGTGAGTTACTGGATAAGGGGTTTTCCGGGGTTTTCCCTTACCCTGAAAGACGAATGTCGGGTAACTCTAAGCTCTATGGACCCTGGACTCATTTGAGCATCATTTCACCACTTCCACTCATCGTCCGATATGACTTAAAGTTGGAGGACGTAGATTAGACACACTTGATCTTAGAAAACAGAGTGGTATGTCGCCTACTAACGGTGGCTCATCTACAGGACACGCATCTACAGGGTAAGCCCGTACGGATATTTACCTATATATCTAGTAATTGTCCTTACCATTTCACTCCTTAGTCTCTTCAAGACTTTGGCAGTATCCTATACTTAACCTTGATAATTAGGGTTTAGTAAATTGGCATATTGTGTGACACAGTGTTGTCTCTACTTCGCTCTACCGTCTTGCTCTACCATCTGGGTCCTAGATCCTTTCAGCTACGCTCCTAGTTACTGAGTAGATTGTAACCTTACCTATGGTATAATCGTCCAAGTTACAATTTTATAACGTAACACCAGGACCTCCTGAAGAAGGGACATATCGCAGAGTCGACTTGCTTGCTATGCCTTAGGGTTCAAAAATACAGAATGCATAGAAATAATCAGTCCTTAAATTTCAATAACCTTGGGCATTACCCTCTTTAAGCCGTTTAAAACATTCCTCATAAAATATGTAGAATATATTACACTTATTCTTTAAGTATTCATGATGTCCCCAAGAAGAAACACTAACTGATACGGTAACTCCTTCCTATTAATTCACGAAACAGAATTGATATGTAGCCATGTTCCTTTGCAGTATGCATAAATTTATAAAACATCATATGCGTGACTGATGTATGTTATTAAATAATATCCCATAATGATGCCTTTATAAAAATTAATATTTTGAAAGCATCATCTGTGGTATGAACAAACCCTTGACTGAGAAGCGCAATCCAATATTTTCCCTTTAGAAATTTCCTCACCATATCTCTCATTTACTTGGAATACACCGTGAACGGTTGCTTTTATAATGCTATTGCTTCGTGAAGATGCACTAGAAAAAATTGCCAACCGTATCGACAGCGACAGACGTTTTTTGTGATTCAAATCTAGCAAGAAAGAATAAAAAGAGAAACAAAAATATACACACTGACAATGCAAAACAAAGGAATGTCGGAACAAGAGCAAGATAATCAGAGAAAGAGTTGTCAGGCTTTGACGAGAATTTTCATAGAAGCTTGATTTGCTCGTCATCGCGGAAACTTCAGAAGTTGCAGTAAAAGAAAGAAGAATCAAATACCCTACGCTTCCTATAAAATCTTTTAAAAATGTAACATTCATACCGCTTACGGTATATCCATGTTGTATTGTTCATAGGAAATGCCGACTTAATTTACATTAATACTAATGAATATTTTGCTAGATATGATAAGGCCATATGACTGTTGTGTCCAGATTAATCCTTTAATGGGTGGTGTTGCCCAGGGGTAACCTTACGCAGTATTCAACTTAAAAATATTTTAGTGCGGTTTCTTTGTTATTATAATATTGTATTGACCTTTGTCGGTAATACTAGCACAATTTTGAGTCTTTTCAATTGTAAATATTATATTATTTTTACAATTACATTGTAGTTTCTTTTTTATAAAAAAGCAAAATCCAAGCAACTGCAGTCAAATGATAGCCCGTCAACACCCAAGCGTGCCATCACACCGATTACTTTACTTGGGTCCTCCCCGTCCTTCTCCACAGTTGCTGCAGTTGCTGATATTCGAACCCACGACGTTTAGCTTTGAATGGGTGGCCGGCCCATTGTATATCGCTTTAACGACCATGGCTATTCGAATGGATTGCGTTGAGGTACCGCAGAAAGCAGTATACGAACCGGTTTAGCAAGTACAGTAAGAGGGGCATAAGTAGCAAAATAACTTGGCAATAGGGTTAAGTAGATAACATTTCGTGTTTACACCGATTTCAATTTGCTCATAAGTAAAGATGTTATATATAAACTGCTCTGTCACCTTATTCCAGATAAGTGAACTGTATATTTTGAATTTTTGTCGTAGACTCAGTGAGATAAATTTGCATCTAGAAAAGGTTAAAAATAATTTAAATAAAATAATTGCTAAAATATTTAATACACTACGTTTACAAAAATGGATTAAAAGGTATAAAATGGTTTATCCTAGTCACATTTGGGTTTATTCTACACTATAGCCTATACAGATCACTAAATCCGTACAAATTATGCTGAACATTTGTGATTGTGAAGCTTTAATAGCTATTAAAATATTTATAAGACTTAAAACCAAAAGCATGGGTGGCATGCAATAGATAATTGATGAAATAATAGTTCAAATAATTTTATTTCATTCTGAATGATTTGAACGGTTGTTTGACCGTTCTCAAATACATCTTCCTCCTACACTAATTACTATTAATTTACTTTTAAAAAATATGTTTAAAAATTAAAACTATGGTAGACGCAAAATTTAATGGCGGCTGAAGGTTGAAAAGTAGCAGGGAAGCGCGACGTAGCCCTATGCCAGAGGGCGGGAGGAAGTTATATGCAGTAATAACACGAAATGAAAACGCTTTATAGGGTATTACTGTAGTTGTCAATAAGCATAAACTTAGCGTGCATGCTAATTTAACAAATAATTTAAAAATCATACCTTAAAATGGTAACAATATGGTGCGCAGGCCAAGGAGCAAATTCTACATTACACCGCGACTTTACAACTTGTTTAACTATACAACACTGCAAGGCGCGGCAAGCATCTGTTGACCAACTTCTCCCTCCAACCCCCGTTAAATTTTGCGTCTGATATGAAAATACCTTGCCTGTCTATTACTCCAGATCTATTATTTTAAGGATTTCAAAAGCCATTCTTTCTAAATTCAAGGTATACATTTAATTTGTCATGAAAATAATTTAAATATATGGTATTTTATTCAATTACAGTCATTTTTTCGAAAAAATAAAACTTATTCCATATAAATTGTAGTTAGAAGTGGAAGAATTTTTTTGAAAGCGAGTTCATATTGCACTGTCATCCAATTGTGAGGTATCTTCGAAGTTTCAAGTTTCTAACTCATCGTGTAATTATAAAGTTTTTCCATCTAAAAGATATTTTAGGGTGGGGGATTTTCTTGAAAGCGACTTAATATTGCAGTGTCATTCAGTACTGAGGTATCTTTAAAGTTTCAAGTCTTCAGCTCATTGGAAGTTAGTTTAAAATTAATTGCAAAATTTGTACCCAACAGAAAAGAAAGTGAGTTGATGAAGACGTTCTAATATTGAACGTATTTACCAATTTACTCATGCAACATAGAAAGGGCGTTTGAATTTCTCTTTTTCCAGAGTGTCTCTCGTTTTTATGGATTCACAGCTATACGAAATTTATTAAAAATGAGTACACTGGTCACACTTAAATCGCTATGTTCGAGTAAGTTCACTTTTTAAGAAAATTTGTTTAGGTGTTGATAAGGAACGAATGTCTAATGTCATTAAATGTATTTGAGATTAATTGTACGTTCTAAAGAGATTTACATGTATTTTTATAATAACGTCTTCTCTATCTGAAAGTTAACCAAGAGTACAAACCAATGTAAGAAGAGTTGTTCATAAGTAGTTCGCAAAAAATTAAGAAACACATTTTCTTGTGTATCATAATGTATTTTAATTAGAGAATTTTTTATAAAATACAAAATTACGAAAGGTTATTGGTGTTGTACCTTTGGAAGGCAGTTTACTTATTACCAAACATGCTAATTACGCAATACTTGTTGTTGAGTTACACTCCCACATACGGACCTCTTTTAAAAATCGGTTTTGCATTCTGGGACCTCAAAACGTACATCAGTTTCTGAGTGGAATCAATATCTTCTCTGGAAATTGTTATTTCACACTATCCGTATGTAGGCTAAATTGTGGAAACGTAGAGTCAGACTGAAAATTTCAATGCCATAGCCGGGATTTGAACGAGACAGTTGGGGAATTTAATGTCACATCGGCACGTTGGCCATAGTAGTTCATTGGTGAAGCGGCTGACCGGAAGATGCGTAGTTCAAATCCCGGCTATGGCATTGAATTTTTCAGTCTGACTCTACGTTTCCACACTTTAGCCTACTCACGGACAGTGTGAAAGAACAATTAATTTCCATTAATTGACCTAATAGTGGTTAACTATAAAGCCCGGGCCTTAAAGTACTTACATGTTGTAAGTCGCCATTAAGGTGGTTGTCTCATGTGTTTATGATAGTTCCTAAGTGGTTTACCGGGAAAATACGAGTCAGTTGGTGAATTTAATGTTATATCGGCACGTTGGCCATAGTAGCTCAATGGTGGAGCGGCTGGACGGAAACCGGAAGATGCGTAGTTCAATGCTATGGCATTGAATTTTTCAGTCTGACTCTACGTTTCCAGAATATCTTCTCTATCTCTCTCTCTCTCTCTCTCTCTCTCTCTCTCTCTCTCTCTCTCTCTCTCTCTCTCTCTCTCTCTCTCTCTCTCTCTCTCTCTCTCTCTCTCTCTCTCTCTCTCTCTTCTTTTCATTTATAATCCGACTTTAACTGCTATGGTCATATCGGCGGCCGTTCTCCTTTGGAACATATCGAAGGTATTAACTCGTATTCGTTGGGTTTTAATCATTGGATCACACACACACATTCACACTCTCATTCATACTTCCAGACTCTGGGGAAGATAAGGAATTATCTTGATCGGAGAAAAATCCCCATCCCCACCGCCAGAAATCGAATCCGGGACCCTTAGCACGGCAGGTAGGTACTCTACGGACGGAGCTACGGGGCCAGCCATATCTTCTCTTCTCACTGTAGGAAATGGTACATAAAATAATTATAATACTTAAATAAGCTATTTTTGTATTCAACATTTCAAAATGTATGAACCAAATCAGCATTTAGAGATAAGCAATTTGGTCTCCTAAATTATTATAATATCTGTTTCCAAGTTAAACATCGAGTAGTTTAAAGTCCTGTTGTCTATAAACTGTTAGACTTCACCTAGAATGAACTTTAATGCAATATCATGTTGCAGTAGGAAAATCAGTATTAATGTATCTATTTCCATTTTAGGCCCATCCACTAATACTCATATTAAAGAAACATTAGAAACAGGATGGCAGATACAAAGTTAAATTGTTATTTCACACAAAGGCTTGACTTTTATCTCTAATATTAACATATTGCTATCACATTACGTTTATGTAACGGGGCTTAAGTTTCAATTTAAAAAAAAAATGCATATTATGTATTTACAAAAGCACTTAATTATTCTTTATATATTATAAAACATATCTGTAGTTTTAATACAACTAAATTACATGTTATCTGACTCATTTTTCATTGAAATCTGAAAAGTGTACAAAAAAGAGTTTTGTAACTTTATTTATTTGTGCGCCATGTTGAATGATTTTAAATATTCAATTGATTAAATGAATTTTGACGTTAAAAACAGTTTCATTTCTGATGATTAGTTGGTATTTTTATCATTTCCATAATTAGATTGATAGTTAATTTAGAAAATGGGCTTGGTCTGAAATACACCGAACCTGTGGCTTTTTTTAGCACACGGGGATGATTTTAAATATTCGCAATAGCCGCAGGTGCTGTCCACATCAGATAATAGTTCATTAATCTAGAAAGAATAATTGCTGGTTGGCAGGCTCCACCCCTCAGACGTTTGTAAAGGTCGCGAGGTCGCGGTGACGTAGGTGGTATGGTAGGTTACCATGGCAACCGCCTCTGCTCCTACCTGCTCTCCTTTACGGCAATCAATCAATGATGGGCGCTTCTCCATTTCCAGATGAATCCCACACCCAACTATTTTAACAACTTGGCCACATCCACTTTCTTTGGAGTGCAGTTGTTTGTTTCCAATTTAGTGATTACTCAAAAGGCTACAATCCATTTTTACCGAACTTGTCCTTTCCCAAATTTGATGTTCCGTAACTTAAGTAATACTAATAACAGTACCAATGTAAATTAATACAGCTATAAGGAACCTGTTTTAGTAATTCTGGATTATGGATAAGTGATTTTATCGCTTATAATTGACATTAATAAATAGTATTTTGTTTGCATTTGTGTTTTGCTTATTTGCAGAGTGTCGGGCGTAATTCGTAAATCGCTGCGCCAGTCTTATCATCTTCATCATCATTATAAACAACAGTAAATCCGAAAATCTTTTAAAACTTCGACTAGAAGTACTCACATATTTCACAATAAACGCAGTCCAAGGCAGTATTAGGTATTTCTTAGACGTGGCATATGATGTAATTTTGCGCAGTAGTTTATGGTCGAGTCCACTTGTTTATTTGGAAGATAAAGGGGTGTCAGGTTAGTCATCGGCCATCTAACCCAATAGCTGTATCAGCAATCTGCTGGCGTCACTCCCGCACATCCGAGCAAATCATAGGCCACCTCTAAAATAATACATCTTTAGTTTTTATATTTGTAGGGCTTGAATAACGAGGGTAACTTTTTGTTACTTGTAAAATTTCAATATAATGAATATTAAAATCACTACATAAAAAGTTTCATTACCACTTGGAATGATATAATAAAATTGAAAAATTCAATACCATAGCCGGAATGTGAACGACAAATCCTAACTTACCAGACCTTGCCCTACACATTGCTGAGTGTGGAGGCAAAATTTCCATTAATTACTACTTGAGGTTTTCAGATAGCTTTCGTATATTTTATCTTCAAAAGAGTTAGAATTTAATTTACACAAAATGCCATTCATATTTGAGTATATAAATAGTAATATAAATCAGACCGTTGACTGTATTTCATAAAAAAATTCTCTACTCACTTAATCAAGAGTTAAGTGTAGAGTATTAGAGAATTCAACCGATAGACTTTCAAGGGTTACAGGCGGATGATGTTGGGAGACCTCGATAAAGAAATTCATGACGACAGACTTCAAAATTATGCAATGCTCCTTCATTAGTATATTCATATTGATAAATACACATAAAGATTTCAATCGAATTCAGTATGACTTCCACTTTTAATCACTAAATTTCTCTTCCACAAATGTGAAACCAATTACAGCTAGCGTGTGTGTAACTTACATAAACAACGCTTTGTTTTTCTACAAAAGTACTGGGAAAAAGCAATTTCATAGAGAAAGAAACATCAGAAAGTTGTAGCAATACCATTCTTGAGAGCCAAGCTAGTGATTCAACTGTATCGTATAGCCCGCCTCGGTATGTAGATGGTAGCGAGTCTGCCTCACGTTCAAGAGGTCCCGAGTTCGACTTTCGGTCAGGGTGAGCTACCTGGATAAGGTTTTTTCGGGATTTTCCCTTATCCTTAAAGACGAATGTCGGGTAACTCTAAGCTCCATGATCCCTGGACACATTTGAGCATCATTTCACCCATTCCATTCACCGTCCGATATGACAACATTGGAGGACGTAAAATTTAAAAAAAAATGTATCGTACAGGCAGTGAAACATTATTTTCCCAAACAATTGAATGATGTATAATATATCTGCAGGGAACTCAGTTTTTAATTTCTCGCTTTTTGTACATGCCGTGTTTAATCAGCGCGTGATTACCACCATCTGCAAGCAGAAGCAGCTCAGTGAAGTTTTCTCAGTGAAGCTTCATGACTTTTTTTGTAATTTACGTCCTCCAACGTTAAGTCATATCGGACGGTGAATGAATTGGGTGAAATGATGCTCAAATGTGTCCAGGTCCATGGAGCTTAGTTACCCGACATTCGTCTTGAAGGATAAGAGAAAACCCCGGGAAAAACCTTATCCAGGTAACTCACCCTGACCGAGATTCGAACTCGGGACCTCTTGAACGTCAGGCAGACATGCTACCACCACGCTACCGAGGCGGGCTAAGCTTCATGATGGTTAATAATACACAACAGCGTATCAAGACTACATCTTCGCTTATAGAGGAGTATTAATGCTAAACTTTCTGAAACAGTGGCTATCGTTCGTGGCATGCAGGCTCACGAATGGTTATAGCTCAAAAATCTGCCCTCCACTGTTTCGCATAAGAAACTGAGGTAAAGTGACAAGGTAAGGTCATCAGCTTATAATGCAGGGCGTTGGATATTGCTGATTTATCACAAAACAATACGACGAACATTTGTTTTTTCCAAGAAGAAAAAAAACTGATAGGTTTATTTCATTGAGAAAGATTAAATCAAGACCAGAGTTGAATTTTTCTATAGGTCAGCGTCTGAAAATCTTCTGAATATGAAAATGATTATAGAAAATTAATTCCGTCAAAGAAACGTATAGTCCAGCAACGCAAAGAAGGTCCCTGTAAGGAATGTGCTGTGGGACAAGGAAGCGAAGGTGTATATCAGAGAACGCATGCTACACAAGGAGCAGACCGTTAAAAAACATGCGCCCTATTCACTCTGTACGTTAAAACCGAGAAGATTCATTTACAAAAGTAGAAGCCGTCATAATGTTTTTGAATGGTCTGTAACTGTACTGGCATGGGGTGTCATAAACCTGTCCAGTGAGGGTGTGGGTACCTTCGCCAACCCTTTGCGTCTCATCCCTCGGAAACTAACTCTCCTGGGGAGGAGTATAACTACTTAACTTGATTATCAAGCTGTATTGATCTGTGCATCATAAGTCGAAGGATTTCCATTTTATGGCCTGTTTCCAAGAGGAGCTGAACTGAAATCCAGCATCACGATTAGGCATGCTCCTCTCGGAGAAAATGGTCAAAGCCTCCTTAACTCTGCGCTCCCAGTAACTGTTCCATTTTGCCAGGATGGTCGTCTCCGGAAATTTGGCTCTATAGTCGTTATCAAACAATGCTCTGCCAGTCCAGACTTCTCAGGTTGCATTAAACGAATGCTCCGTTCATGTATGTTTATTCTGGTAGTGATGGTCATTCCGGTTTGTCCTATATACGGTGTCCCACATTCACAGTGAATGCGGTACACTCCCGGAACTTGGAAGTCCAGTTAGTCTCACCGGTCTCAACAGATGTTTAATCTGCGGAGATGGCTTGTGGATGGTCCTGATGTATTTGGTAACAATCCTGCTTATTCTGCCGGTAAACGGGATGCAGGCTCTAGCGGTAGGCTTATCTGACGCTTCCTGTATTACAGGAAGATATGTGCATATGAAGGTTTTTCAATTAGCAGTTTTTTGGGGGGAGGGAGCTGCCTTTAACGCCCCCCTTTTACTACAAGCAGCTACGCAAACAGTGACACTGATGACACATGAAATGAAGACGGAGCACCGGGGAAAACTGGAGCACCCCTAGGAAATCTGCCCCTAGCCGTTTCCACCACAAATCTCTCATGCGGTCGCCTGGGCCGCCTTGGTGAATATTGAGTGGACAATTAGCAGTAGTTATCAGCACTCGTGTAATGATATATTTCTCAATCCAGCTTGTTTAATATTCATTTAACCATAATGGACATATTCTGCAAGTTCTTCATGGTGGGCGCACGTCAAAGTTGAGTAGTGCCTTTTGCACCAATATGATCGAGTAAATTGCGATGCGGAATGGCTTTCCTGCGTCATCTCTATATCGGCTAACTTTGCTAGCATAATGTTGCGAACATTCGCTTGGTCTTTACTTCTCCCAAATTAACGTCAAGAGATTGAATGGTTCACTATGTTTCAACGTAGTACTTCCTGAATGTGAACTAAAGACGCAACCCCTAAGCCACCTCGTCTGACACAGGTGGCCTCCTAAGGACACTGACTGAGCCGAGAATGGCAGAACTTCATAATTGATTTACCTTTAGGATCCAGAACACTGCCAAAGGAGATTATTTAATGCAGTTTCTAACAGAGATAATTAAACCCAAGTGTATAATGGTATATTTAGTAGCGATATTAAAGCTGGTTTGTAACTTGAAGTTTAAGACAGAACTTTGTATGCCTCTGGTTTGATACTTGTCATTACTGTGCATATTTGAACCTTCAAAGTCTTGTACAATTGAACCGAAAAAAATATGTTTTTAGAAATGATCAGCCAACAGAAATATTTATAAAGTATGTGGATTATAATTTACTGCAAGTATTAAGAAATGTACAAAAATATATTATTTCTATGTATACTTCCTTTGAACATCTTCATGTGAACTAATACGGTATTGACAGTTTGCAATTATGATTTTGGTCAAAATCTAAAGAGTATATTTAAAACATGCAACTGCAACAACAGTATGTGTACTGTGAGCTTCTGGTCCTAAAATATTAAGGATTCATAAAAATATACGTGCCCTTGTAGCTAAATTCTAAAACCTGAAACAAAGGACTAAATACTCATAAGCCTATGAGCCATTAACAAAATTAAATGAATTCCAAATACCTTGTAAAATCCTTTTCTAAATATATAAATGGAAATGGAATATACATTGAAAAATAATGTATGATGATTACTGTCAAAGAAATTCGTGGTGATATCAAAATATTCCTTAGTAAGTCTCTATTTATTAATTCACATTACCTACGAATGTTTGAAATATATATCTAACAGAAAGAGATAATTATTTTTGCAGTGCGATTTGCAGATTTATACATAAATTCAATAGAGACTCAAGGAAGAGCAAAATAATATACACGAAAGCTAACGATTTCTGAATAGTTTACTAACAAAATGCATAAGCACGTGTAGCAAATTAAAGAATTATTATCAGCATTTTGTACTTTCCTAACCGATGTTTACCATGTATCACTAGTACGTTGATTTATCTTTATCTTTATTTTTACGGCTTATCTTATATGGAAGAAGTTCTGATCCAAAATTTGGATTTCGTGGTCTTTGGTAATGGTTTTTATTTATTTATTATTTATTAATTTTAATAATGTATCTCTGCTTATTCGGAAACGGCATAACACAAAAACAAAAATACGGTAAATATGTTTCATAAGGTAGACACTGAACGGGATGGCCCAGACAGTAACGCCTATAGCCCAAATTTCGAAGGTCCCGACTTTGACTCTCGTGGCCGAACTTCCGGAACAGATTTCTCTGGGGTTTTCCCAGTTCACTAAGGCGAATGCTGGAAAGCGTATTTATCTTGTATTCTCCGTTCACTTCACTTCCCTTCATTTTGTTCTCTCCATTCCCTTCTTCCAGGCAGCAATATCAGCGAAGTCGCAGGTTGGCTATCCTACGGTGGTGCTTCCGCTCTCAGGAAAGGCCATGGTCGACTGACCGCCATGGGTCTGTTTGATGAGGCGGACCTGACTGGCTGATGGCGGGATATACCTATGACGACCTAAAACTCCGTCAGGCTGAAGAAACTGCCTTGACCTGTTAGGGACCCACCTACGGCTGAATTACCGAATGTGTTGGGTATTCATCTCATTCTTTCTCCTGGAGCCTGACGTACAATAAGCCCTCGGCTGCAGTTTCAGAATCTCCGCCATGATAGAATAGTCCAAGGCATAGGTGATAAGGTGCAAAGCTCGTATTTGTGAGGTCGATGTTTGAAATCCCGACAGGATTTCTTCATTCTCATAACTAACAAATGCCGGGAGTAGGCGAAAGGCATTCTAAACCTGAAACGTTTCCTTTCTTAAGAATTTCTTTCCAAAATATAATTTGCTTTTAGGTATCATCAGTATCTCCCAAGGAGGATAATTAAGCGGTAGCCAATGTGGTTCGGGTTCTGTAGTTCGTGGTTTCGATTCGCGTAACCGACCTTCCTAACTTCAGTGTTCTTTCAGGAGTCGCGGGGCAAATACCGGGAATAATAATTAGATCCCCAAGTTCCCTGTCCCACCATTTCACCTCACTTATCTTAATTCACTATTTATCACGGTTCTACTTTTTGGTGGGAGATACGGCATGCGTGGCAGCGAAATTGCTCTCCGTAAATTCTCGCTCTCTGGATCGGGGGAAGTCTCCGAATCCCGAACTATCCAGGGGTTTGCTGTCAGCTCACATCATTTCCGACCACCCTGAAAGGAAATGTGCAGAAAAGAGACAGGGTGGGTGATCCTAGGACTCAGGAAAGCACATGGCTACAATTTACTGATTGAAACTCTCCGGCGCCATTTTTTAATAAATGGATCCCCCCACCTTCCGGAAGACGATTTAGACGGAGCATGTTCTATGCCGTATACTCCCAAGTTCCTCATAAATCATAATTTGTATTTAAACTACTTAAGTAAACTAAAATCAAACTAAAACACAATCTGTATTTTAAAATTAACAAGAAATCACTTAATCGCCGACGCAGGATGAAGTGAAAGAACAGGAAATTTTGGGAATGTAATTAACGTTGCAAGCGCTCATTGCGTAAACCCAATCCGAGGGAAACGACCTTACGGCCTCCCGATTTTGAGTCCACTCTTTACCGAGGCACCAGCTTGCTCATTATTACTATTAATAGTTGCAAAAGACAATTTTGGTTGATAAATTTGGTTACTAAAGATTAAACCGACATATGAAAGTTTATGCATTATGTAATTAATAAGTTTCACGAAGTTTTCATCTAGACAACATTAAAAAAAGCGCACCAAAAAAGTAAGGGCAGTCATCACACTAAAACGACTTTTAGTTTTTAAAGCGGTTTTAAGACCTGGTGATTTTTTATGCTTATTCTGGCTTGAGAGATGCTAGTTCATGCATCAGCAACAAGCTTTCGGGGAAATGATACTTGGGTACCGTAGAGGGAAACCAAATAAGAAGAGCGGCGCAGAGCTTGGCAACACTGTTAAGAGGATTATCGTCCATGAAGAGAAATAACCGAGCACTGTGGTCTTGATGGTATTTAATGAGGTCTGCATGAATTGCAAATTTTCATTTTCCAACCCCTTTCTTCCTCTACGTTCCTCGTTTCTCCGCCCTTTCCCCTTCACAAGCGTCTCGTTAGATGGAGGCAGAAGATTGTTCCAAACACGACGAAATACTGAAGATGTAATCAATGAATGTTGTTTATACATCCAGGAGGAAGACGCGAAATTCACAGTAATTACATTTGTGGTTTCATGACTTTCCAAACTATTTTTAAGCATTAATGCAATATTTTAAAATATAATAATCTCCATTTCAGAAAACTGAGGCATTTGCTTCATGTGAACATAGTAATTTGACATCAAGAGTCGCTTATATGAACTGCAATTCAGATGTTTAATAACTACATTAATTTCGGGCTATTAAAATATTTTTATCCAAGACACTGAAGTTCGCAGAAAAAGAAAGGTATGTAGTGTTTTAAATCTTTACACACTTGTATTATTTACTTTTGATGATTTTTCAAAAGCTCTTTTAATATATGTGTGATGATGTTTCATTTTTTATCTTTTATACTTATCCTTTTTTCATACTGCAATGTTCTGGGCTTAAAAATAGTGAATTTTCATGTATTTCCATCTGCTGAATTAAAAAATAACCATAAAATGATAGCTTAGCTCTTGTTTTGAAGAAAAAGTGACATTTCATTTTTTAGAGTGAAGAGTTTAAATTTGGGGGAATTTTTTTTTTTTGGGGGGGGGGGAGTTGTCACACCTGTCAAATAACAAAACACAATCAGAGAGACATTTTAAAAATTAAGTGATGCAAGAGCTAAGGAAGGCATTTTTGTCGGACCACAAATAGAGAACTTGTAAAGGATCCTGCATTTGACCGAATTTTGGAGGGGAAAGAAAAGGAAGCCTGGAAAGCCTTCAAGGGTGTTGTTCATGGATTTGTAGGCAACAAAAGAGATGACAACTACAAGCATTTGGTGACAGTTCTCCTGCAAAAATGCCGTAACCTTGATTGCAATATGTCCCTTAAGATCCATTTTCTCCACTCCCATCTAGACTTTTTCTCTCCTAGTTGTGAAGCTCTTAGTGATGAACATGGGGAGAGATTCCATCAGGACATTTCTATTATGGAACAAAGATATCAGGGCCTTTGGAATGAAGTAATGCTTACGGATTACTGTTGCTCTTAGTATAGGGATTCTGCGAAACTCCATAACAAGAGGCAAGCTAAAAAACGACGAAGTGAATAGGCCACCATATGATTCTCTTCAGACACGACTATCTGCGAAGTACTTTTTCCAGCAATTTAGAACACTTAGCATGTAATTATCAGTTAAAAAATCAAATGCACTTTCATTGTTGTAAGCATGTATGTAATTAAAATGTATCCTTTTCTCTCAATCCGTTAATATGTAATACTTCCACCTTGTGTATATCGTACAAACTAGAGCTAATAACATTTTTTCATTGTCCCATTTGTTTTCCTCAGCCCAAAATTAGTAGGAATTGCCTCATGAAGTGCTCGAAACATTCAAAAATTATTTTTTCGCTGCCCAGTGTAATCAAGTATATATACTCTTAAGCTTTACACTCTTTGAGGTGTTAAAAGTTCACAGGCCTTTGTGGCTACTAGTGAAGACGAATCAATCTCTAAATTGATTGCAGAAGAAATGATATTTCAGAGTATCAATAATGTCGACATGCATTATTTATTTTTCATATATGTAAGTGTTAACAGTGGGTTAGTAATAGTATTTAAATAGCGAATGCCTGTATAAAACGTGTTGTTATATAGAATTTTTACCAGGCCTGAGTATTGAAGTACAAAGAATCCAGCTGAGCTAGTATGTGTGAAAATAGCATACCGCCGAATAACGCGATGTTTAACTCTCTCTGTTGTTGTTTGGCCTATTCTGAATCTTACCATTCTTATCATTCCATTATGTATAAGTTGCTGCGGACAAAGTAAACCAGCAGAATAAACATAACAGTGGTTTTATCAATAAACAAATATTTTATTTATCACTGGCTGAATTACCGGACCTTGTCCGTGGTTTGATGTTTTATCCTTGCATTTTTCCATTTTATACTTTGGTTAAGTATTACTTTAAAAGTAATTAAACTATTATTTAACACACTTAATTTTGAAACCCTCAGGACAAAAAATAAACAAAATAAAAAGACAACAAAATAATCAGTATTCTAAATATTTCCCATTAATTAATAACAATAATTAATAATAATAAATATTTTCAACAACCAAAATACACAAAGCTACTATGACAGCACAAGAAAATAAAAACTAAAGAAAGCCCAAATTTGACTGCGTTATTATTCCAAGGTCTGTGTCACCGAGAAGATCAGTAAATATTATATAAATTCGCTTTTCCTTTGTTACTGTCTGAGGCGGTAAAAACGAATGCAATTAGTTTTATAATAGCAATGTTCAATTAATTATATAAATGATCTTGCGATCTTTTATAAGCATGACATAAAATGAAGCAATTAATTGGCAATTTGGTCGAAATCGGTGCAACGGCGTATCAATCTATAGGGAGACAATCATTCATAAGATTATTATTTCTATTATTAGGCAGTCACATGCTTGTATTGCATATTTTAATTATTACACTATTAATATGATGTGCTTCTGGAAATGTTTCATTTCCTTGCCCATGAATAATCGATACAAGGTTTCCGCTTAATATACGATTAGCTTTCATTATATCATTACAATAAAAAGGATGATAAAAGTTGTGTGTTATAAAATTCTTAGAATTTTAATTTCTAGCATTAAATGTCTGGTGGTAAAACCTTTAATTTTAGTGCTAGTAAAACAGTCCGCATACCACTTAGGGCTGGACAGGACATAATTACTTAGAGTGTAATAGCTGCTGATGTTATGAATGTGTACAATTCTCTGTGGGTTAACACCGTGACATGTGTTGACAGAAGTGGAAATAAATACTGAGAATTCATCCTTTCCTCTCCAAATATAATATAATACGCATTACATAATTAAATTTAGAGCTGTATAAAGTGGTAGTATTTGCTTAACAATATTGCTCTTTATATCACTCAACAAACCAAATACACCAAACATAAAATAGAATGCTGAAACAAGATCCACTTTATGTAATACCATAGATAACATGTCTATATTTAACCGCTTGAAAAACAGCGAATATGTGGAAAAGCATGTGCAAAAATGGAGGCATTTTCAGTGTTTAGTAACGATGGCGACATCTGAAGACCTGTATAAGTATACATGAAATCGCGATCCTGAAGAATTTATAAGAATGATGACCATTTCTTATAAGATAAGTGAAGCTTTAAGTTACAAATTATTATATTTGTATATCTTTTCAATATGTCTAATATCTGATTTAGTTTTATAAAATCTTTCAACAACTGTATTCATAATAAATAAATTATAATGATATATTAATAATAATCCCGTACTGCTTGGTCTGAGGACACCAACTCGACTGCCGGCCTCACGCACACTTGGCAGCGACAGATGACGCTCATGCAGCACAGAAACGATGTGGCGTTCCCAGCGGTAATTTTGGTTTTTCTTAGCCAGTATCGCTGCCTATCGCAGTTCCTTATTTTCCTGAATGATCAGCCGTCCTTTCTATGGTACTTAAGCTCTCCATGTGTGGGATCGAACCCGGAAGCATTTTTGTGGCCTTCAGGGTCTAGCCCATTGCTTAAGACCTAAACAACTATATCGGCGCTTTTTAATAGGCATCATTTTCGGTTATTCTATGAGGATGCATATTGCTGTTGTAAATGATTTAAAAAAGGAAACACTTATAAACTATTAACATATTCGAAATTATGACATTATTAACTCTGTGAGGGGCAACGTGAATCCTTGGAGAACCGTTACTAATGTAAATGGCGTATTCTAGTGAGAAATATAGTTTTTTTTAACTCTTGAAAAAAATGATACAATTCAATTCATAAATTAATTATTTCTATACTCAGTTTTAGTACACATTTTACCTTAAAATAATTATCGCAATAGGTTAGTTTCTGTAACTCTCTGTGTTTTGAAGTTTTGCCTATGCTTTTGTGTATGCAGCTTTGAAGGAGAGAGGAACTGTTGTTTCATTGCGGTAGTAAGTTGTGTGCTATCATGATACTAAATAAATTTCTCAATGAATAGGAAATAAATATTGCGAATTCTTGAAGAGGAAGAAGCAGAGGGAAAACATATTAGATACTTCAGATGAAGAGAATGACACTGAAAATAGTGTTGAAGAAATTGTGTACGACAGTGAAAAAGTGTACAAATACTATCAAAAGCCAAATAAAGATACTGCATATGACCATTCTATTGGTCTTAAATATATTTTTCTTTTAGTTTTATTTTTAATTTGTTTAGCTGTGGCTCCACATCTGCCATCTCTGGTAGCGATATCCGCTGCAGCTACATCGTCTCTCCATGTTCGTGCGTTAGTGAACTAACAGCATGCAAAGGTTGCGAAGGAAGTGTAACAAAAGTTACATGGGTGGGGGTCCACATAAGCACCCCGGTTAGTGGTTAGTGAGCGTGCTGGTATGCAAGCATGCTAGCGTGGGCCATCCTAATATTGAATCAGATTAACCTCGGGCCTCCCCGATATATAGTATGTGTAAACCTGAAAGATACTATGTTGGGAATCCTCAACGTGCAACTTGGAAAGTGCTATGGGACAAGGTCTTTGGAGAAAGGGAAAACAAATAACAGTTAAAAATCATTTGATAAATTATTTATTATTGCAACATAGGAATGAAGAGGCTGTTAATATAAAATTGTCAACAGTCGGTCTCATTATCCTGATAGAGGCCACTCAAGACAATAAGCTTTAACATCTCGCTATATGGTTGTATATTTGCTCTGCTACAATGTGCCAAAATAAAGTAAAAGAAGTATAAAGATGTTTAAATTTAATTATAAATTGACCAGAGAAGTACGTGAAGCCACTGACATTATTTCCAACTCTGCCAGAACTCTGCAGCAATGTAAATAAAGCATTCACGTGGATCCAAATTGTGACTGTATACTGTTACGTTTAAGGCTTTCGCTTGGAAAGTATGGAATGTTGGCAAGAATACTGAGTTATGCACAAACAAGGTAAACTTTGAAAATCGAAGATACGTTGGTAAAACCGGAAATGAAACTAGAAATGAAGCAGGTCTTAGGTGAATATCATCAGACTTGCAGAGCCCACAACAAATTTAAATTTGTTTTAAATTTAACAATAGATAGGTACTACAATTTGTTATTCTTACAAAGAAACTCAGCTGATGTTGTATATAATTATAGGATTGTCAGCTAAAAGTGTTGCAAATATGTAACGTGATTTACCTATTTTTAGCAAGAATATGCTTGCTACTGTTTTTATTTTTAGCACAAGTAGCACCTGTAGTTTCAGTATCCACCTGAAGTGGTTATATTTATGCCAACTAGCAACGAATCGCGTCAGGTATTGATAGAAGTATGATTTATGCAATACATCGGATGCCACGCCCTTGGGCGGTATCTTGTGAGCATCCTTCCCGTCAAGGCAGCATATGAAACATGAAAGTGCACAAAAGCAATTTCCGAACACATGCAAAAGCGCCACTTGGAACTAATAATTTACAGGAATAGCATCGCGCCTGCAGATTGGAAGGCACAGAAAAAGTAAGAAAAGTACGAATTAATGTTACTAAGAATAACATAGTGTACATTTTAAAAAATGGACCAAGCACAAATCTAACCCTCCAGATAGAAATGAGATATTGTAAACTTAGGTCACATATCAGTGATTTATTATTGCTCACAAGCACGATAAATGAGTGTTAGTTAGAAAGGGTTTAGTGTGCAAAATTAAGGGTATACCTCTCCATATCAATTTTTGAGATAAAATAACATAGAAGTTAAATGCGATTTTGCATTGCTTAGGATAAATACGAGTTAGTATTATTCAAATACCTAGTCAATAGGCTGTTGCTGCTTTTATTCCCAGGGTGAAAAATTTCTCAACTTTTTTTATTTTCACGAGACTATGACCAATTGTGGAGTAATTGTCGCAACGAATAGGAAAACTAACCATCAGGTTATGCAAGAGACTGGGTTATCCTGGTAGCATATCATCGATTGAAATTCCTCTATAGAACTTCCCAGGTACCGGCTTAATGCTGCCCTGTTCTGGAGCTTGTTATTGTAAAAGCTCTTTTCCGAGTAATATTTAATTCAAGGTCGTGTGTAGGGCAAAGTTTGAAAGTAAAATGATCCTGAAAAGTTCAATGCTGGGATTTGAACCATTCATCTTTCATTTTGGATGCAGTTGCTCTAACGTACGGAACTACAAATACAACATGCGGGTGCGACATTAAATTGCCCAAATTAGTCGCAATGTTCGTGGTAAACCACAAGCAATTCGGAAATCATATTTTAGATAACATACCCCATTGATGACCTTACAATGTCAGAAGTACTTTAAGTTACAGCCTTCGAAGGCAACTCATTCGGTCAGTGAATAGTAACGTCTATAGAACAACACTTTTTTCGGAGGGGATTCGGCACTGCGTCTATTGTACCTTATGCCTCCAAGTGGGGCATCCCCAGGAGGAAGGATGGAGCCAGAGGAGACAGAGGGCGGCTGTCCCAACGAGGCGGTACATTTTACTTAGATGGAAACCTCCCACGGCAGTCCAGGACAACGGACATTCCCCGTTCTGTAGTTCGAAGATGGCCCCAGTAGTCGGTTCGGAGACCGAAAGTCAACCTACCGTAGGAGGAAGTTGTTCACTTAGAGCATATCATCCTGCCATGTACCGCCGGCACTCTCGTTGACACTTCTACCCTGAAAGAGACCACCAGATGAGAGGTGATATGAATCGATAATGGAGATGGATGGATGGATGGATGGATGGATGGATGGATGGATGGACGGACGGACGGACGGACGGACGGACGGATGGATGAACATAAGTGGGTTGAGCTCTTTCGGTACCTTGCACATAGGCCGCATATTGGGTTCATTGTGCCCCTCGTACTGGAGTGCTTATTTAAGTCCCGTGGCCTCCAAATAGGACAGGATAAGTCTTGGATGAGCACTCCTTATATCATCTGGTCTCAGTTTGTCTGAGCCTAGAATAAAGTGCCTAAGTGCAGTAAGTGCTTCACATTCACACAAAATATGTAGAGAAGGCTCATCCTCTTCACCGCACTTCCTGCATGTAGAATCTGTACTAAGCTTTATCACATGCAGGTGTCTCTTTAGGGTGTTGTACCCTGTCAACAGGCCAACAACACTTCTAAGTTGTACCCGATTTAAAGTTAGCAGAATCCTGCTATTCTTCTTGCTTGGTCCCTCGATCATAGATCGATCCTGCCTAGTCGTGGTAAGATTACGCCATGAAGTGCCATGTTGAAGTGATACGCAATCAAGGGTCTCACATCTGGCCCTTCTCGGTGTAATGCCAAGGACAGTTTCTGGACTATTAAGCGTGTTGGCCGAGCCCTCTCTGGCTAGCCTATCAGCTAGTTGATTTCCTCTGATCCCAGAATGCCCAGGAACCCAGCAGAGCTGTACTGGTCGGCAAGAAGAGAGAATATTCAAGGACTCTTGGCACTCTCGTACCAACTTAGACCTTGTTGTGCTAGCACATAGTGCCTTCAGGACAGCCTGACTGTCACAACAGATACCCTGCAGCCAGGGCATCCCTAAGATATGATAAACACAGGGCAAAATAGCATATATTTCGGCCTGGAATACTGTAGAATCACCTCCTAGTGAGTACGATAGCCTCGTCTTAGGCCCATAAATGCCAGCCCCAGTCCCCGAGTCAGTCTTGGAATCGTATGTATACCAGACGGACCCCTTGACACACCCAGGAACCCGTGGCCACGAATCCACTCCTCTCTGGCCGGAAAACTCTTTATTCAGAGGCAAAATTATAAATATGTTTCATATTATCGCAACCCATCACTAGACAAAACAGCCTGAGCCATCCCGCTCGGTTTTCTGTGGCCTACATGATCTTGTGGTTCCTTCAATTCCCTGGAGGCGGTGATCTAGGTTTAAAGTGCAAACTACCCCCTCCATTGTATAATCCTTAACCTGTGTGACTCCAAGGTTAACTAAAGTTGGGATGAAGCTGTTACAGGAGACTTCATAACACAAATTCTTTTCGTAACTGTGCTGTGAAATGGATCCTTTCAACTTGGTGAGCAACATATCCATACCGGGCCATGTGTCGCCTTACTTAGTCGAATGTCAGGAAACATTACACTCCTGTTAGCCTCTAAAGGTAGGTATCCCTTTAAGTGCGATACTTGCAGCCTGTCTGGAACATAAGACGGATGAAAGAATGTCACTTCAGGGATGACAGATTATCCTAGCGGTGCATAAAAAACCCCCAGTGACTCTTTTGTTCTCGTCCCTAGCAAAGATGAATCATTTTTTTAAATGCTCCACCAACGTTATGTCGTGCTCTGTAGCAAAGTTGTTTCTCTTTATCACAAAGTATTTGCATCGCACTTTCTAGTTAATTGAGAAATAAATAAGCACATGTGATATGTTTCCTTTAACTCTTTTCAAACGCTGTCGCTACACTTATCATTACTTTTGTGTTTCTCTTCCTGATTTTTGCGTTCAACTCCTTTGTCTCTTACTTCTCTTCTCATTTGTTGTTCTTTCTTTTAATTTCGTTTGCATTCGTCTCACTGTTTCCAGGAAATGTTATTTTATTTTTGTCTGCTTTATTTGTGATCTTTTGTCCTTAGTCTCAAAGGAATTATAAATTGGATTGAAAACACTTCTTGCGAGATTACAGAATGATTATTTCTAACCGTACGCGTGCACATTTTTCAGCATACTTCTTTAAACATCGTTTCATCCATTTTTATTCTGAAAGCTCAAAATTCTTCATTCAGTGCAGATAGCTGAATATTGGATCATTTAAATTGCTCTTGTTAGCCCAGATTATTCGTTTTAAAATAGCAAAACCTTTGACCACTGCTTTGCTTTCACTAATCTGATAAGATTATGTTTCATTAAATAATAACGCCTTGTGTGCCTTATTGTTCGTGTAGGATCTCTCAAATTAATAATTACATTGATACAACTCACTAAGGAGCTTACATAATTCATTCGTTATTACATACAGCACAATCCAGTTATTTGAAGCTATATTCCAATGCTAGTTAGCTAACTTGATTTGTAGTACTCTTGTGAACAACAGCTATCTGGGAGAGATCTTAGAGGTCCCTTGAAGAACCATTATCATTCATTCATTTTGAAAGAAAGAAGCCTATGTCAGATGATTTAGCTCTGTTCACTCAAATTATCACGGTATGAATTCTATCACCGAGCAATTTCTTTCAGTATATAGAAATTTTTTGTAGGGAGAAGGGTGCTTTGGTCTCAAAGACCGTATAGAAATTCAGACATAAGCTTATTCTCTCGCCTCACATCCAGGCTATAAGGAAAGGGACAATAATACCGTTACAGAAAAATCCCTATTTTCCAGCTCGGAATCTCCGGACTTTAGAGTTAGCACGCTAACCTCCATACCACATCGATCATCAAGGGTGATTTTCTACATTAAATGTTATTCAACTGAGTGGCATCCCTGGAAACTTCACATCCAATGAAATGTAAGAACGGTTATGTATTGAAAACTTCATAATTGTCCTATCATATCATTCAGAAATCTATCTGGAGAAACTTTTCCCAGACGTTTATGGTGATTCTTTTTTACATTCTCATATTCTAAAATAAGGAATAATGTTGAACATTTGCATAGTTGTGGATAAAAAAGGCCTTCAAAATAGGAAACGGACGTAACTGCACAGGTACATACTAATAAGCAAATGATTATCTTTTCAAATCTCTACATTATTTCTGAGCCTGAATACTCCACACAGTTGTATCCGAGTCCACAAATCCATATCTTTGGCTACTGGGGGTCTGTGACGGACAGTTGCGACCAACCATATCCCAGAACGGGTGACATGTAGGCGAATGTGCAGGTAACGGAAGCAATAGACCCGACGCCCTTCATAGAAGGTTTGTGCATTTCTCGCAATAGTTGGCCGGGCATTGTTATGCTGAAATGTAGCTGTGGAGATGCGTGAAGCAGTGGGAGTATCGCGGGCTGTGCATCTCGTTCAGGTACCGGTTACTGCTCAAAGTACTCTCAGTTGGTTGGAGGCACGATGGATTGTTTTAACCAATGGAGCCCTAAGCCATCACACGTGGAGTTTGTCCGTAATACCACTTAACAATGCACGCCTACAGATTGCGCTATGGTTTGGCTACTGTGCCCTCGAACACATATATGACAGGGTACGCTGAAGTGGCACTTGTCTGAGAAAACATTTTACCACTCAACATGTCGGCGTTCACGTGCCCATTGCAGTCATAGGCGAAACTAAACATTTTAGGTGGACTGCAAAATGATGTTGCTTCATCCATTATGTTTCTTTGTTTAAGGTAATGCGACAGCTTCTATATGGGAGACATGAAATGCATGTCACAATATTCAATGTAACATAAAGATCACGATTATTTCAATCAGATATCTGCACTCAGTATTTTTGCTCTGGATTTAATTAATTTCAGTTGTGATAATTAAAACATCCCCAAACTTGTCAAGCGATTTTTTATGAATGCTATTAAGAATTTAATTTTGCCTTGGACGGAATGATATGTTGGAAACAACGTTAGAATTGTTTAAAACAAATTCTAATGAAGCAGTGCTGAAAGATAAGTCCTTTCATTTAACCATTTATCAATGTTATCAGTATCAGACTATGGGAATTTCGGCCGCGCCGTGGCTCAGTGGCTAGACAGCTTGGCTATCACCAAGGCGGCCCGGGTTCGATCCCAGGCGACCGCAAAGTGAGATTAGTGGTGGACAACATGGCGCTGGGGCGGGTTTTCTCTGGGATTCCCCCGCCATCTCATTCCACCGGTGCTCCATGTTCATCTCATGTATTATCAGTGTCATCGCCTGCGATGCCGTATGTAGTAAAAGCGGGCGTTAAACACTACACATTTTATGGGAATATCTAATATAAAAATCTGATTTGTAATATTCACATGACTTTTTCTACTCATGTATCAAATATTCTTACTAACTCTTATTCCTCTATCAACTTCGTATTAATTCAGATAAACTTTCGTAGAAATTATCTTAATTCTAATCTTTTGTAGGTGAAAGATAGGGTTGGCAGATTTCCAAGGGATAAAGGAATGACTCATTGTTTAACATTGTCTAAGAAAGATAAATTGGCAAATAGATATTATGCTGAATACATAAAGATTAAATTATACACATTAACCTTATTAATCTGACAGGCTACATTCAATTGTATTTCACTAAACTATTGGCATTTTTAATAGCTCCACATCACAGTTAGCAGAATGATAAAATTCCGAACAGGGTTTATTCTCATAGTTCACTGTCATCTGGAGCTCTGCATTGGTTAAATATGTTGAGCACCTGTTTCTTGTGTTATTCCACTTACTTTTCAAGAATGAAAAGATTCGCTCTACTAAAGCATTTGAAAGCGGATGCTAAATAAAAGTCCTACCACTTTGGAAATATTTGGCACAGAATTGTCATGTCCAGGTACTGACGAAAAGAATGTAAGCTAGTTTGCTGCATAATCACCATCTTTGTTCACACTGCTGCTAATATCGCTGACTGCACGTGGTACAAAATGCCCGATTGTCGATCAATGCCGGCTTTACCCACGGAAATATATCTTCCCATTTTTTGAGATATATATGATGATGTTTTGCCTTCAAATTCTTCCGTGCAAGAGTCTTTGATGGATCGTCTTCACTTTCAAACATTTTCCAACTATTGCTGTACACGATTACCAACAATTTAGGCTTAACTTCTAACAGCCACGCTTAAAATAGATTTACAACATAGCGTAGAACGGTAACGAAGGTGGAACCGAAAGGAAATGAAAGCAATTGAAAGACAATTGAGAGACGTCAAATTTGATTATCGCTGGCAGAAACGTGCTGCTCTGCTGCCACATGACGGCACAGACATTTACCTAAGTTGATTTAGAAGGCACTACTGTTGCCAACATTCGCGAAATGAAACAAAACAAAGTGCCTTTTCCCAAAGATTCCGTAAACTTTATGAGAATATTTAAGTCATTATATATAATTCACTAATCCGCAGTAGGCAAATAAAACAGTAGAATTACGTACCTCCGAGTAAATAATAAACTGAGGAACAAAATTCTGGAGAAAAAATGGAGGATTCCGGGGAAAACGGAGCATCTGGCAACCCTAATGAAAGGGGATATGAAATACAGTAGGCTTTAAGCGATAATAAAATCTTATGAAGCTGTTTTAATTCAAGTTATTACAGTTCTGCAAGTACAAAGCATAGTGCATAAAAAGATAATATATAATTTAAATCTGTGCTATGGAGGCCATCCAGCTAGAGCCACGAAGTTTGACACCTGGTCTCTATGTAATTCCTTTGAAATGTTAATCTCTTTGAATGGACTAGATATAATTATAAAAAAGAAATTAGTACCTACCATTCGAGAAAGGTGTAAGTATTCAGAAAAATAACAAGGAATATCTCCGAAGTGACTTAGACAAAGAAACAAATGTACACTTTTTGCAATAAGATTTTACCTATCTCATAGGGTAACCTATGGATATACAGTTTATGTGTACTAAAAGTATCTTAAACATGTGTTTTAACCAAAATCGTTGGAACCATTTTTGTAAACTCGATATTTTCGAAAAATGTTAAATGTAATGCTAATCTGGGGTGGGGTTTTCACATCGCATCTTTGAAAGATGCTGAACTCGAATGTTAAGATTCCTATGTAACTGACTTTTTGTTTTAGAACTATGTTCACACACGGTTTTCTACAAATGCTTCGAATATTTTATTTCAAAATTATTGCTAAATATAACGAAACTGCTTCAATGTTATGTTGCACATAATTCCCTCTGGGTAAACGGGAATAAAGACCTGCAGAGGGGCAGTTGGCAGGCGTTCCAACACACAGGATTATCCCTGTTAATGGAGCTATGTTCCTGTGGCAAGAAGACGGATTAATACAGAGCAGGCATCCTCGTGGGGAGTAGGTATTCGGCTTCCTATTCATGCCGTGAACAAAGGCAACCGAAAATGGAGATAAACCGTTTGTTTCCAGCACACACATAGAGCGTCTCTTAACATGATCTTGCTAATTCCTCAACCACGCTTTTCCACAAAAATATTTCCGTTAGTGTGCTGCAACAAATACATGTAGAAGAATGGGGCTAGCTTCTTCGCGTAAATCATTTAGGTAAAACAATGCTATCGCTACACTAATTTAAAAGGTAAAGCTACTGTTTACTTTCTCTACTGCTGAGCTACCAACATTAAAGGAATCAATTAAATTCTATAGCGAAAATTCAACTGATGTGCAGTTTTGAACTCTATGGTTTCATTTTACTGCTATGAACACCACAGTTGTGATGTCAGTCTAATCTATATCATTTGACGTTTGTTAGTCTCGCAAAATCTCGAGAACGGCTGAACCAAATTGCCTAATTTTGGTTTTGAAATATTTGTATAGGTCCAATGAAGGTCTAACAGGTGAGAAAATGAACTTGAAGTGATAATGGGCCGGTTTATTAACTAAACATTAAATTACATACCCAAACTTTTACGGAACACATACACCTTCTTTTATTTTCAACAGACAAAAGCATTACAAAGTAGAAATATATTCCACTCCTTTCCAAAGTCTTCAAAGATATTTAACTTGCAATTTATTATTAAATAACGTTTCTCTGAACTTTTTACGTAGATGATGATATACCTTCCGAAGACTACACACAAAATTAATTTATGAACGCATTATACCACTATAAATACAGTGCGATCCATATAAACCTGAACCATTTCAAAAAGCCATCACTTTTGAAGCGATAATAGGACACAGGTGCAACCTTTTTTTTAGTAATTTACGTCCTCCTACGTTAAGTCATATCGGACGGTGAATGAATTTGGGTGAAATGATGCTCAAATGAGTCCAGGGTCCATGGAGCTTAGAGTTGCCCGACATTCGTCTTGAAGGATAAGGGAAACCCCCGGAAAAAACTTATCCAGGTAACTCACCCTTACTGAGATTCGAACTCGGGACCTCTTGAACGTGAGGCAGATATGCTACCATCTACACTACTGAAGCGGGCACGTGCAACTTTGGAAGAACATAATACACAATTAGGAGTTTACATTACACTATTTACATCTCAGAGAAAATGTTGGAAGTGTCCTCCGCCAGCATCTATACTTGTTTGCACTCGTGTCACCATATTCTCTGAAGTTTTACGGAGATGATATCGAATTGAGAGAAGGTTATTTCCAGCAAAATGACATCATGGAACTGTAGCCAATTTCTTTGATAATCGAATACTCTCAAAAGGTCTGTGGCCCCCCAGAACCCTAACCTAATCGGATTTTTGTGGGGGTATCTATAGAATGAACAAGAAAAAACCACGGACAATTGATGTTCTCGAGGAATCCATTCGAACCGAAATAAGTAAAATTGTCTAGGATAGTCTCCGTAAAACTTCAGGTTTATATGGGTATCTTCAAGACATTTGTGCAGCAGCTGGATGATATCGAATTGAGAGAACATTATTTACAGCAAGATGGAGCAACATGCCGTACATCTAAAGACACCATGGAACTTGTAGCCAGGTTTTTTGATAATTGAATAATCTGACAAGGTCTGTGGCCCCCAGATCTCCTGACCTAACCTCACCGTATTTTTTCTTGTGGGGTTATCTAAAATAGAGTGTAAATGAATAGGCCGCGAATAGTTGGTGTTCTCAAGGAATCCATCCGAACCAAAATAAGTAAGATTGTCACGAGTGCAAACATGTATAGATGCTGGTGGAGGACGCTTCCAACATTTTCTCTGAGATGTAAATAGTTTAATGTAATCTCCCAATTGTGTATTATATTCTCTCAAAGTTGCACATGTGTCCTAATCCTTGGATACCTTGTTTATAATTGTGTTTGTGAATTCGTGAATGTGAATTGAATTGACACAAAATTAATTACTTTGTAACTTTATGATGTTCGCAGATACGTTTTTCCTATGCCAAGGAAACGATGACCTGAACGCATGCCTAAAATCCTCAATTTTGTGGTGGCACGTAAATCCACTATAATTAACAACTAATGTGGAACAAGATCAAACTAGAAACGTGTTTCCGAAGCAGTTGTTAGACATTGGAAATGGTAAAGTCGCCATTGAGACTTCGACCGGATTAATTACATTACCCATAGATTTCTGTGTCTTCAAAGACTCGAAAGTGGAGGTTATTCAGCGTGTTTTTCCGGACATAACGCAACAATACACTAACCATAATTGGCTGAGTGAACGAGCAATAAAGCACAGATGTCGATGAACTCAATGTAACCATACAGAATTTTCTTCTGGGGAGTTGTTTTCATACAGTTGACAGTTATAATTCAGGATGACGTAGTCAACCATCACACAAGAATTTTCAAATTCATTAGAATTGCCTGGACTTCCACCGCCGAATTTAAAATTAAAAGTATGGTCAGTTGTAATAATACTGCGTAACATTAACCAACCACGACTGTACAATGAACGAAACTTAACTGTGAAAAAGCTAATGAATAACAAGCAAGCTAAAGTACAAAGGAGGGCATATCTTGATCCCGCGTATATCGATGATTCCAACGGATATTTTTTTTTTAATTTACGTCCTCCAACGTTAAGTAATATCGGACGATGAATGGAATGGGTGAAATTATGCTCAAATGAGCTGGGGTCCATAGAGCCTAGAGCTACCAGACATTCGTCTTTCAGGTTTAGGGAAAACCCCGGAAAAACCTTATCCAGGTAACTCACCCTGGACGAGATTCGAACTCGGGACCTCGGGGCAGACATGCTGCCACCACGCTACCGAGACGGGCACCAACGGATTTACCTTTTGATTTTAAGCGTCTACAATTTACCGTGCCTTGGCCTTTACGATGACCAAAAATAAATCGCAAGGGCAGTCTGAAAGTTTGCGGAATCAACTTGGGTTTTCCCTGTTTCTCCCATACATCGCCCGTTCGCGCGTCCGGAAACCATCACCTTTGTATATTTACGCACCACAAAAAAAGAAGTCAGAAATACTGTTTATCAGAAAGTTTTAAATTGATAAAATTAATTGAAAGTGTGTTGTATTTAAACTTCACCCCCAATAGCAGAATAAATAACAAACTAATCCGAATTTGTTTATTTATATAGATAAGTTCGGACAACTTTTATTGTCGGTATGAAGCTCACTGGGTCAGCTAGTTATAAATAGCTATAAACAGTATAGAGGAGACACAGCCGTTTTGTTCTTCGGTTTCCCTTCCATCCAAGGAGCTTCAACCCTTAGCATTGTTTCGCCGTGAAGTCCGACCACCCGCAATGCACTCTGATGGAGAAGTTAGCAGGAGTAAATAACACCTCACGTCACGTTTTGACGTTACAGCAATTTTGTAAAGTCGGCTCTCAGTGCCAGAAGAGGGGGCACTGAGAGCCGACTTTACAAAAGTTACGTAAGCCTCTACGACCAGGCAGAATACAGGCAAACAGGATCGGACGGAAGATGTTTCAAGGACCATGAAACAAATCAAAATAACGAAGGCAAAACCAGGGGTAAAAAGCTTAGTTATTCTTATCTCGGAACTTTTAGCTTGAGCTTCCGTGATTTGCCTTCGGTATACATCGTTGTTCTTACAGGACATCATCCAGTTCTTGTTCCTGTGGTTTTTTCAATCAGAAGGGAAACACTACGAGTCCTTCTAGAGCAGCCTACAAGATTTGGGAGGCTGCGGAGTTGACGGAAATTATACTATGGAATGGTTTTCTCCTTGTCCAGTTGTATGTCTTCGGATGCTCTCTTCAAGAGGTAGCCGTTTATGATGGGCTTCATGCGAAACCGTAAGAGGCATCCCTTCATGTTGTGTCTAGCACTTACATAAGGATAGACAAATCTTGATCTTTTAGTAGCCCCATCTTGACTTAGTGCGCATCACATTCCTGACTTAGTCACCATCCAAGGCTTCAAGTCATCCCTTTCTTCTGCAAATCCCTGTAAGACACATTGACACCATCTACTGACCGAAGTCTTTGTGTTATGTTCCATTGTTTGGAGCATCCTCCATCTATTCTCTATCGCAGTCTGAGAAACTAAATCAGCTGCTTTTCTTCTGATACCGAAATTAAAGGAATGAAATAAGTAAAGAATTATGATGGATTTCAAAGGAATGTATATTTGTGTGGAACATGTTCAGGTGTAGTTGAGTCGAATAGCAACGGGGTTGAATAGTTGTTTTAACAAAATAAACGTAAGAAACAGTGTCCTTAGCAGAGTTCTAAAGGGTAGCACTTGACTTTGTTTGAATAGGGTATTGTTCGGACCCTTTATAATGGCATGGCAAAATAGTCACAAAAGGTATCTTTGGTTGAATAAAGGGCTTCCAGAAAGTGAAAGTTACACACACCCACGCGCAGCTGTGGAGGACACTCAGTTGGTGGCTTGGAGCCGATTAAGAAAGTCATCGCCTCTGTCTTGGTTGATGGCAGACCAGAAGCGATGAGAGAAGATATTTGTCGGTTCATATGTACGAGTAATAATCATTTCACATACATTAACTCTAAACAGTGATGTTGGTAACCCTTGGTCGGCAACTTCAAGTTTGATGTTATGATCAAAGGAAGCAGTCATAAAATCAGTTTGAAACGGGCATTCCAGTGTCATTAAAACCATCCTTCTCATACATACCCACGCATACCCTGAGATAAACTTCATTGCTTTACCCTGAGCTAAACACGATTTGCTTCAAACTGTAGCGTGAACTTGGAACTGTGCGCCACCCATTATATTTCTGCTACACTTCTAATATAATTGAAATGAAGGGAAGTTATAATATTTACCATTATTTACCAATATTGTGAAACAAGACTATAGTGATCCCTGCAATCTAGGTTTTTACAGTCAAGAACCAACATTTTATTTTATTTCAATCAAAATGTTCTTTTGATACAGGTGAAATTTTGTACTTCTTATCTTACGATATACAAAACATTAATATCATTATTGTAACGGGAGCGCTGGAACACCCTGTGAAAGCAGCTGGCAGCGGAAGGCAGGGGAGGTTCGGTTAGCCACACCTCCTCCTCGTTCGTCTTGTAGTGGTGACAGGCTGTGGTCATGGAAAAAACATGACTGTGTCGCCTGTTTTCTCTACACCTGTTTCTCGATCTTTCTGTTACTAGAACAATCCTGTAAACACCAGAAGGCGGGATATTCCGATATAAAGAGGGTTACAGACAGACGGAGTTAGTTAGTCAGTTGTTGGTTTGGTCAGTCAGTCAGTTGGTTAGTGTGTGAATGAGGACAGTTCTTGGTGTAAGAAGGCAGTGTTAGTCAGTGACGTGTTAATGTACGAGAAGATTGTGCAACGGAAGACTGTACGTAACTGGTATGTGCACCGGAGTTTATGTAATCGCGAGTACAAGGAAATTGTAACGGACGAACTGGTGAATTGTAATTGTGTGCAGCAAGTAATTCTGTGTAATTGGCAAGTGTTAAACTGTAAGTCGGTGGAAATAAAGAACATTTTTGAGTGGTGAAATTGGACTTTTTATTTCACGAACCCACAAAGTCACACTGGTGTCAGAAGGGGGATGATAACATCACCGAACATTACAACCATGGACGCGGCATTGGAGAAAATTTTGGAGAAGATGATGGAAATGAAGGCGGAACTGACAGAAATGAAGACGGCAAATGAAAACCTCGCTGCAAAAACAGAAGCGGCAAACGACAACATCACCGCCGAGTTGAAACAAATGAAGACGGCCAACGACAACATCACCGGGAAGATGGAAGAAATGAAGGCCGAATTAACAGCGAAGATGGAAACGGCAAGCAACAACTTGGCCACGACAATGACCGCAAAGATGGCCGAACTGACAACGGAGATGAGGGAGGCGAACGAGGTCCTCGCCGCCAAGTTTGAGGAACGGTTGGCCGGCGTGAGGGATGACGTCACGAATCTGCGCAAGCGGTTGGGTCAGGTAGACGACAGCCTTAATGATTTAGAGGAAAAGGCCGACAACATCGCAAAACCCCTCACCCGCCTGACAGAGGAACACCGACCTTGTGTGTGGACGGAGGACGCCGAAGACGCTTTCCAGCACCTGAAGGAAACCCTGTGCAGTGCTCCAATTTTGGGTTTCCCACAACCGGGTGGCGCCTTCATTGTGGACACCGACGCTAGCGACCATTACATTGGAGGTGTCCTATCGCAGATCCAGGACGGCCACGAGCGCACAAGAGTGGAAGAGGAGGAGCGTGCCGCAGCAGTCCGAGTAGTTGTGGCAGTGCCTGCTGAAGGCTGGGATAGCGCAGGCCTGAGGAGGGAGCAGCTGGCGGACGCAGACTTGGGGTCACTCTTGAGGGAAGTGGACGCAGGGACGAGACCGACCTGGGAGGACATCGCACCGAGGAGCGCCACCTACAAGTCGCACTGGGCCCAATGGAACTCGTTGAAGACCAGAGAGGGCGTGCTGTTCCGGGTATGGGAGTCACCCGATGGGAAGGCGCAGAGAGGACAGTTGGTACTTCCCCGGAGCAAGGTCCCGGAAGTCTTGGAGGAAGTGCACGCCGGTACTTCAGGAGGACACCTGGGAGCGAACCGAATGATTCACAAACTACGGCAGCGCTACTTCTGGCTGAGACTCCGAGCAATGCTGGTGGTACACCTGGACCGCCTCGCACGCTACGATGGGGCTGTTCGAGGCGAACAGCTTTGAGGAGGGAGCAGTGTAACGGGAGCGCTGGAACACCCTGTGAAAGCAGCTGGCAGCGGAAGGCAGGGGAGGTTCGGTTAGCCACACCTCCTCCTCGTTCGTCTTGTAGTGGTGACAGGCTGTGGTCAGGGAAAAAAACATGACTGTGTCGCCTGTTTTCTCTACACCTGTTTCTCGATCTTTCTGTTACTAGAACAATCCTGTAAACACCAGAAGGCGGGATATTCCGATATAAAGAGGGTTACAGACAGACGGAGTTAGTTAGTCAGTTGTTGGTTTGGTCAGTCAGTCAGTTGGTTAGTGTGTGAATGAGGACAGTTCTTGGTGTAAGAAGGCAGTGTTAGTCAGTGACGTGTTAATGTACGAGAAGATTGTGCAACGGAAGACTGTACGTAACTGGTATGTGCAACGGAGTTTATGTAATCGCGAGTACAAGGAAATTGTAACGGACGAACTGGTGAATTGTAATTGTGTGCAGCAAGTAATTCTGTGTAATTGGCAAGTGTTAAACTGTAAGTCGGTGGAAATAAAGAACATTTTTGAGTGGTGAAATTGGACTTTTTATTTCACGAACCCACAAAGTCACATTATTGATATTAAACGCAAATCGTTAACAGCATGCTTTGCGTAATATGTTTTCGCATGAATCTGTAAACAGTTATGTAATATAGAGCAAAATTTGCTTTTCGTTTCTTAAAACATTTTACATCATATCTTCGTTTTGTGTGAGAAGATACTAGCCTCAAATGTGTAATTCAATCTCTCTCGGAATGCACCCCGTTAATTAAAGCTCTGTTATTATTGTATCGTCTTCAGTTTTCTGGATCAATCACAGTATTGCCGCTGCGTTTAATAATAGCTCAGACGTTTCAGCAAATTGGAGTCTCTGCAGCGGTTTGTGTGAACCCCGTCCAATAGATAAGAATACAATGGAAGTGACACGTCACACCCGCGGTGATATTGTGGCTGCCACCCTCCCAAACGGAATGGAACACAGACTAGTGGAATTACCCAGATTGAGCTGTGAATGACTTACAACCAACCAGGGAAAATACAATTTTCTTGAAGTCAGCTCCGAGCTATATGACCTACAGTACACCACGACACGAAACACGAAAGCACATGACAAGTTTAGGCAAGGCTACGCTGACAATTCCAACTTCTATAATAATAAATCTGTCATTGTGGAAATTTAGCCACATAATTAGAGTATCATTCTAAACTTGCATGCAAATTTTCATGTTGCTACACCAAATATTTCATTAGCTATTAATGTTTGGTGAAAATATTGTAAAAATTAAACATGTTATACGCGTCTAAACATTTGAGTTTTTAAGTTTAATATTTGTTTTTGGCTAGTAGAGAACAATTTTAAAAGACCTACATTCTTATTTTTGGAATATTCCTGTAGCATGTGTTCTACAATATTTTCCATGTGTTAGCTCTCAAAAGTTTGAAAATATTAACTTTTTTTTATTCCTTAACACCACATAATTTTCAAAACATGTGCATTAACAAAAAAGGAGAATGTGAAGTTTCCTATTTACATATTATGGACCTATCCTGTAAGTCTCACCAAGTTAAATGAGAAACTTTGACGCGTGAGGCATTTTGCATACTGAAAATTGTTAGAATAAAAGTTAATTAGAAAATTAACTTTAAAGTAATGATTGTTACTTTTAACGATTGTTAAAGATCTCCTTAAATTGTACGTGATGGCCTAAAATGGTGCAAATGGTAAAAATAGCATGCCATCTATTACTACACACCCTGAGCTACCAAGAAAGCCAAAAAAGAAAATTCCATGATTTTCAACATTTTTGGCGAATTTTCAGTGTAGCCTTGCCTTAAGAACGAGGGAAAAGAAACCATGGTCAAAGAGTAACTACCCAGTGCTCACCAAGGAACAATAGGCAAGACTAAAAGCAACAAGCGGGATGACTCAGGAGTTTCGTCTGTGGCCCGCATTCGGGAGGCCCCGGGTTCGATTCCCGTGGCTGACCTAGTTGACCCATGGGATTTTTCGGGGGTTTTCCCGGGTCGGTAGGCGAATGTTGGGTAGGTTACACCCCACGAATTTCCTGTCCCTCCGTTTCATCTCCGTTATCATTTCACATCATCTCTCATCTGGTGGTGTCTTTCAGGGTAGAAGTGTCGGTGGGTGTCTCAGCGGTGCATTCGGGGATGATATGCTCTGAGTGAAACTACTTCCTTCTCCAGTAGGTCGGTTGCCGGTCTGGGCGCCTCTGCTGGGACATTTCGGGACCGCCAGCCAGGGATCTTTGGTGCTCGGATCACCTGCCTGGGAACTTTGGGGCTCGGCTGCTGAGCTTGTTTCCGTCCCGCTGTAGGGGAACGTGTCCGTTGTCCTTGTAAACTGTGGGAACCCTGCCCTCTGAACTGTCGTGGCTCCTTGGGTCGGCCACCCTCTTTTCTCCTCTCGCCTTATGCTTCCTCCCGGCGGCATAGGCACAATGGGCCTAGCAAGGTGGCCTACATGCCGAATCTCCGCCTTAGTGAATCCTAATCCTAACACTAAAAGCCCAAGAGCAGACGAGAATTAAACACGAAACCTCCTAAATGCCAGTCTGTCACGTTAGCATGGGTCAGTTCGCCGAGTTAGCTAAGTCTAATTAAGGTAAGTGGTTTTGGCAGGTGGTCGAGCGGTTGAACTGCTTCTGTCTCACCAAGGTGGCCCGGGTTCGACCCCAGGTGATCGCATGTGAGACATATGGAGGACAACATGGCACCATGGTGGGTTTTCTCCGGGATCTCCGGTTCCCCCGCCAGCATCCCACCAATTACTCCATTATTATTTTTCCTTTCATTGATTTCGCCCTTATTCTGTCATCTACCTCTCTCATTCTTGTCCCAGGCTTTGAGCTGATCACCCAATTGATCCAGAGTTTTCTTTTCCTCAGCCCGACGTTTCAAGACAGAGGATAGACAAACGTAACCCCTAACACTACGATAGTGGTTAAACCAGGGAAGTATTTACAGCATAGTAAGTCGCCACAAAAAGGTATGTGTCTCATAGCATATGGGAACCCCTAGTGGTCTACCGGTAAACATACGTGTCAGCTGGAGAATTTAATGTCATGTCGGCATGTTTGCCATAGTAGCTCAGTGGTTTAGAGCAACCTCATGGAGAGCAGGAGATCCGTGGTTCAAATCCCGGCTATGGCATTGAATTCTTCAGTCTGACTCTACTCATCCAAACTATGGAAGTTAAAGAAGAGGAAGTTTTAGGCAGGCTGTCATTGTAATTTACTCTTGACGGGATCAATAGCTGCGCAGATATACAGTGATTTCTATTTGTCTGAAAGGTTCGCTGTCTTCCCCATATCTAATCCTGAGGTTCAATACCATGAAGTCGAAAACAAAGAATCTCTGTCCCATTATCTCGTTGCTACAACCATCACCATTATCTTCCACGCCCCTCGACTGGAGACGAACATCCATTCTTATTACCATGAAAATGTTTCATTCCATAATTAGTTTCTCGTCCCGCTGGCGCCAGTTTGTTAATTAAGGTCATTATAGGAACACTTTACCTGCGTCATATCAATTTGTTCCTTGCATAAACCTTCGGAGCAACACCCCGGCAAAGGGTGCTGATAATAAATTGCATCTCGTTACTGAACGCACTTTAAACGAGGAAAGTAAATTCTCATCGGAAGGAAAAGGGAATTGCTTATTAACATCCTTAGATGACAGGTCCAAGTTTCGCAAGAAATCTTATGATATAGTTGTTAAAGGATGGTGTTGCTTCAACAAAATATTTCCAAGAGTGGCAGTGATCTAAATTGAAAAGTACGGTTTGATGAATATATAAAAAACAATATATATATATATATATATATATATATATATATATATATATATATATATATATTTGTAGGTATTAAAACTTAACGCATTGTCTGAGAGAATATCCCCGACATGTTAAGTGAAGATTCTAAGAAGAGTACTACTGAAAATTCAATATGATAATATCCCATTAACTTCACCAAGTGAGATGGTGTGCTTATGAGGGCGACATTCCAGAGGTATCGGATTCAAGTTCCGGCGACAGCTTTTTCTGGCACATGGTTTTTCGTGGTTTCCTGGGGTCGGTAGGGGCATACTGGGAGATTCTTCTACTACCAATTACTTTCCTGTTCCTGGAGATAACACTTTTTACAGATTTCTTCTTGAGGTAGGTCGTCGCCAGTTAAGACTCATCTCCGGCTGCTCTTTGACGGCGCCACTTCCGGAGATCCTTGCAAACGTTATTGTGGAACCGTATATGCTTGCCATCATCCTTTTTCGGATTGGTCCCTTGAGTGTTTCTTCCTCTCCTTCCTTTTTATACGTCATGGTAGAAGCACAAAGAAGCGAAGTTGGACAACGTGCAGTTGTAGAGTTCAGGTTGCAGAACCAAATAATGTCCAAAATTTTGGTTCAAAATTTTTGAAACACAGAAACCATATCAAAACGCCTCTTTAACTTAAAATTTCCCCGGTATAAATAAGTGGTATTCATGTATAAAGCAACTTATCAAGTTATATATGAGAAAGAAAGCTAACACAATTATCATTTAAATTTTACGTTTCTCTCTCCAACTACTCTACTTTCGCTATTTGAAGTAATATCCCTACGTATCAAAATGAGTATTCAATTGTTACTTCTCATTAATTTGTTCTAACATGCATTGACTTCTAACATCATCTGCTTGCCAGGAAATATATGCAGTTAAGAATAAACAAATAAATAACAAAATATAAATTTCGTTTTGAATGGAAACATAGCTTGTCAGCGTTTTAGCTTCTAAATCTAGAGGTCAAGATCTCTCTCTCTCTCTCTCTCTCTCTCTCTCTCTCTCTCTCTCTCTCTCTCTCTCTCTCTCTCTCTCTCCTCTCTCTTCTCTTCTCTCTCTCTCTCTCTCTCTCTCTCTCTCTCTCCTCTCTCCTCTCATCTCCTCTCTCTCTCTCTCTCTCTCTCTCTCTCTCTCTCTCTCTCTCTCTCTCTCTCTCTCTCTCTCTCTCTCTCTCTCTCTCTCTCATCTCTCTCTCTCTCTCTCTCTCTCT